>OX276344.1:23320999-24536815 GCA_946251885.1 Cosmia pyralina
GAATGCTCAAAACATATTTTCATTGTATAACTTTTATAACCCAAAAATATCTCAATAAAACTCGTTGATAGACATCTCTTATCTTGTTTCAAGTTGTCTCGGAATAGCAGACAAACTTGTTCTCGCTGTTCTCGAACAAGACGACATTGTTGACATCTCGACAAGTTTGTTTGTCAATCTGTCGGTTACAGTTACAACTGAGTATGTGATACAAATAAACGTGGTGTTAAAATGAATTCAATCAATAAAATGATTCCTTCGTAATGAATGTTGTTTTAAAGGATGGATAAGTTTATATACAGAAAAATTAAATTATTTGCCACGAAAAAAAACGTCTGGCTAGCTCAAGAGTTTTACCAGTCAGTGAAAAAATCGGATTGAAGATTAACATTGTAGATGATTGTTAAAAAAAAAATTGAATACTATCCACTAAAAATGTGCAAAAAGCACTGCCGTATTTTGATAATTTTGGCGCAAGTAAGAAATCAAAAAAGTTTGACAACCTGCATCCCCTAAATTGCTGATGCGATGCCAACCTAAGAAACAAAGTTAGAATATCCCGGTTCCCGTGGGATAATTTCCGACCTCATAAATAAAGGTTTTTCAATTTCCCAGCTTGAGCATTCACAGCGATTTCACTATAGTCGCCGCTTTAAGAACTGAGTCGTCGGGCCATAAATAATTGTTATTAGTCTGTCTCGCTCGCACTTATGGAGCTTATGGAGTGCAATAATGATGGGTGATAAGACGCAACGCAAGGCGTTGCACATTCTTATTGCTACTGACATTTATAGCCCGACGACTCGGTTCATAACACGAGTACTATAAAAGATCATTGATCAAATATTATGACGTCAATCTGGTAACAAAGAAAAAGAAACCAACCATTATCTCTTTTGCCAGAGTCAACAACGGAAAGAAAAGGCAACAACGCCATTGTACCGTGTGATGCTTCAATAATCTTCACACAAAAAAACTACCCTTATCACAACTCACACCTCTCAAACTATAATAGGATGTTTCATGCGCCATTGATTTGTACCGCGAAAATTAAGCCTTGCTTACACGGTGCGATTTAATTGCATGTGTCATACGTACCATAAGTTTAAGCAACAATAAAAGTTGCACCGTGTAAACAGTGTTTTTAGACGAAGCAAGTCATTTGTTGCTTCAATTTTATTGTATGCCACAGGCAAGAAACTTGTTTAGTGTAAATTGGCTTAAGCCCTTTAAATTTCATACAGCCATCTTTTTCTGATTGAACTGGTTTGAACCGCTTCATTTCATTTAATATGTTGTGCCTGGATGCAAATTATGTTTTTTTTTTTATTTCGTTTATATTTTTTTAACAAGTTGCTGGAAATTTCTTTTGGGCTTCCGAGGATTTAAACTCAAACTCGGGAAAAGAACGGGCAAGAAACTCCACGGACACTCTTTTAAATCAAGATATGGTTACAAAATAATGGTTACATCATTCATGTTGAAATTTTACATGTGAGACGATGCAGAACGAGAAAAGCGTCCTTAAAAAAAAAAAACATATATTTAAATTAAGTTAAAATAAGCCGTGGGCACTAAGGTATGACCAGCCTTCACTGACAGCGCTTGTTCACGAACCTGACGCATGGATTAGCTAAATGATCCAACACGCGCCACCATCAGCGAGACATTAGAGTGAGCATCACATACTCTCAGCCGCCAGGGCACATTCAAGTCAAACAAAGACGTACCCAGTAAATAGTAGCTTTAGAGTATGTACATAGTACTCACACGTGCTATGCAATTATATAATACAAAGGAGATTGAGTCTATACAATGCAATGATAGTCTTACAATCTTCAGCAGCTCCAACAGTATCTTCAAATGTTAATTAATTAGTTGTGGTTGTGGAGCAGGACCAGCATTGAGCCAAGCATTTTTATCAGTTATGTAATCCCCAAACTTATAATATGAAGTTCTTGTTTTAAATAGTTTTTTATTTATTTACAGATGAGTGAAGAGTACTGAAGACACATTATACACGAATCGTTTCATTAAAACATTGGCTACATAATTAGCGCTTGTAAGCTAACAGTATGCGACATTTTGATTTTTTAGGAGCACATTTACCTGTAAACATTTTTTTTTGTTCTCCTATGTTGTGTGACTCTGCTGGGCAAAAGCCTCCCCTTTCTCCTTTAAAACCACTCTGTCTGGTGCGATCTCACATCACCTTCACCATCCTTGCCCATCTCTCCTAAACAACCAAAATAAAAAGGCACAAAACCATGTCATCTTAGCCATCTAGTTCTTTCCCTAGTCTTCGTAGATACCTCAGTTATCTGGCGGTGTAGTGGCAAGCCCGACTTGGCAAGCCGCTTAAGGCGAGTAGCGCTGCCAACTAACGCCACCATTGAGAAAAAAATCATAAGTCTGGAGATATGGAACATTTTGAAATTTCCTATGCTCACATTTTTAGTCAGATGAGGTAGAATTTTTGTTAGTAGAATTTAACTACTAAGGCTTCAAACCTAATCCTCCTAATGTTGATTTTTTGTATCAAAAAATTCTACCTCATCTGACTAAAAATGTGAGCATAGGAAATTTCAAAATGTTCTTATGATTTTTTAGGTTCCGTACCCAAAGGGTAAAACGGGACCCTATTAGGACTTACTAAGACTCCGCTGTCCGTCTGTCACCAGGCTGTATCTCATGAACCGTGACAGTTAGACAGTTGAAATTTTCACAGATGATGTATTTCTGTTGCCACTATAACAACAAATACTAAACAACAGAATAAAATAAAATATTTAGGGGGGGGGGGGGGGGAGGGTTATTTTATTGTTTTTATACAACAAACGTGATTTTTTTTTGCCGTTTTTATAGATAATGGTACGGAACCCGTCGTGTGGGTCTTTTGTCAATGGTGGCGCTAGTAGCAGCACTATTCGCCTTAATGTCCTCCTGCGGAATTTGCACAAACTTGAAAATTTAATGAATGTCTCGGTGTTCTGGTCTTAAGACCAGTTCTATTCATTTTAAGCTTTTGAATATATTATGTTTAAGACGTGTCTGTACGTCTTGGTGCAATTTGACTAATGTGTGGTTATAAAACGCCGGGAGTAAGTGGATTTATCATGTTTTAGTTCGTTTATTTGCTACATTTGGTTGGCAGTTGGGTAAGTAATTAGATAGATAGATAGAGCTCTTTATTATGCACTCCACAAAATTATATTATTTATTTCTGTGATCTGAAGAGAGACGTTTGAATTTTTGCTTGTTTTCCCTTAATCTCTAAGGTTGAGTATTTTAGGAGCTGTCTTTTGTAGCTTTTGACGTTCAAAATTCGTTGAAAGATATGGTTTTTTTTTTTGGCAAATCTTATAGGCTCGATAAGGTGTTCTGCAAATTTGAGTGCACGACAATTCCCCTCTCTTCTCAAGACCTACATAGTTTATTCCACCTTTCTACTTTTAGAAAAACATTTTCTGTTCACAGAAGTACAGTCGCCTCCAGATATTCCTAACCATTATCGTTTGCGACATCCACTTAGTACACATTGGCACGTTACAAAGAAGGGTCTTCGGCCATTTGCACCTACATTATTAATTTAAATTCTACTTCTAGACGCATTCGTTTCGTTTAATGTTACTTAAATTACATAATTAAGAGGCTAATAAGAGCCGCACGGGTCGATCCATCAGGTTAAGCTACGCTTTCCGGGGTTGGTCCGTGGATGGGTGACCATCTTTACATACCGAGATTCCTCCGTGCCTCGGAAAGCACGTTAAACCTTTGGTCCCGGCTGTCATTCGTAGATCTTTGACAGTCATTACGGGTCCTCAGAGGCCAGAAGTCTGACAACAAGTCTTACCAAGGGGTATCGTGTTACCCGGTAACTGGATTGTGCACTTGTGGAGATCTAGGCAGTCGCTCCTTGTAAAATACAGGTATCCAGCTGTATCCGGTTTGATTGGAATCTGACTCCAACAATAAAAGGATAAGGCTAGGTACATTTTTGGCGACACGCCCCTGCTTCGCACTGATGAGTGATCTGACGACATGTCTATTGTCCAATCATCGGGATTTCTGTGCTATATATAAGTTAAATATGAATGAAGGTACTATACGCAGAATCAATTCTCTAAAGATGGTGAAAATCGCATCAAAATCCATTGTGTAGTTAACAAGAAATAAGCGGTAATGTGGTCACACAGACAGACACGATTTTTATTTTTTATGCATGTTTAGTCATAGCAGAATGTAATGTGGAGGCACTGTTGAAATGTTGGGTTAGATATTTACGTATACTTAGGTGTGCTATACTAGATGGGTAACCATTTTTTTGCTCCCGCAGACAGGCGCGATTTATTCTGGTAGAACAATTTCCATGAAATTGACAAAAGTCGATTAACACTTTACTTTTACACATTATCCTACGAGAAAATACTACGATATGTAATTCAGCATTTCTTATAAGCATTTCAGCTAAGAGTTAAACTTCATTTTTTTTTAAATTTTAAACTTCTGTTCCAATTTTAATTAAATAATTTAAAAAAAACTGAAGGGTACATCGACTGTTGTCGCTGACAGTACCTACAGCTTCAGTTCACGAATCATTAGTGAATAATAAACAATACCGTTTCATTACCGTTTGAGTACCTATTATAACTTTATAACATAATAGAAAGGTCGAAACCCTTTCTTTTGTCTTCTATTAAAGCTTTTCCAACTAAGCAACAAAGATCTTTTGTCGATCTACGTCATGGTTCAGAGGTGCTTCATTAATTTCAATTATCTGTATTTAGCCGTAATTCTGTATGTAGCAGTGGATTCTGTTGAATGGAAGTCAGATGAATGGTACTACCTATTTATATATAGAAATAGGTAGCATTCGAAACATGCTACCACATCGACAAAGGAGTCTTGTATATGCTAATGAACGATCCGTCCTTTTACGAAGTAACTATAGTCTATTCCAAAATTATCTGATGAAAATGTAAACAAATTAATCAGAAAACGTACCTGTGGTTGTCAATTTATAGTGCCAGTTACAAATTCAGTGCTTTGATTTGATTATTTGAATATACCTGAGTAGGTATATTCAAATAATCAAATCATCTCTAAGGTAATTTTAAATTAAAATTTCGGAATGAGTAATCCGAAATTTTAATTTAAAATTACTTTATAGATGATTTTCATTTGAAAATTGAGGTTAATTTTACCTCAATTCTCTTCGATGATTTTTCGATGTTATTCAAACAATTATTGTTGGAAAAAGTAGTAGGATTTAAAGTTGAAACCTTTTAAATAGAGATGAATGTGTTACTTTGTAAGTTATTGCGTAAAAACTTAACCAGAACAGGTTTTATTTACTTTTTATTTATTTTATTAGTTCACCAACAATTATTTTCACTGATATTATGCTAAAGGTAACATGGAAAAATGTATATGCAACAGTGCAACAATCACTTACACGCGCTTAACTACGCTTGCATAAAGAAGTAATAGCGCGGGCAGGCGATGCGATGCAACGGGGTGGGTCAGGGAACAAGAAATTTCACGCGGACGAAGTCGCGGGCAGGAGCTAGTAATTAATTTAACAATAATAATATAAGGTACTTATTATTATGTAATTTTTTTATGAAATAGTATACACATCATTTACATTTAACTGTAAACATAACCTAAAAATAACAAAATTATATACTAACATAGCTAAAACTATTAAAAAACTAAAATATGGCGTCGAAAAATTCCTCCGCATCGCTGTCGACTGGTAAAGTAGGTACCCAAGAGACTGGCGGCATTGCCACGTTGTATGGCAATGCTAAGCCGCTGGCCAAATTATTATGTAAATACATTTCCTTTCAAGCGAGATGATCTATTTAAGAAAATGCCTTTCAATTTGCCCATACTTTCAAAGTGCCAATCGATTTGATCACTGCAGCTTAACTGCACCTTTCTTATGGGGAATTGGCGCCTAGAACCGTTCCTCTCTGCGGCGGGCCGAGTGGTATTATTGCAATCTGAACGGAGTTTGTTTACACTTTTATCAGATAGTTTTGGGACAGACTGTACTTGTATTCAGAATTGTATGCTTACAATTACTTAGGCTTCACCAGGAATAGAACATACTTACCTACATATACGCCTGTGTTTGGTTCCCCGAAGGAGTTTGGTTATGTTGACTTACTCCCACATTTCGCCAGAAATGTTATAAGACCCACTTATTTAATGAAAGGGGTGAGCTTAGGCAAAAATCAATACTCTAGTATGTTACTACGAATTTCTTAATGGAAATCCTAACTAATATTATAAATGCGAAAGTGAGTTTGTTTGTTACGCTTTTACGCTAAAATGGCTGAACGGATTTGGATGAAATTTAGCACATGGCTAGACCATGACCTGGGTTAGAACATAGGATACTTCTTATCCCGATATTCCTACGGGATCGAGACTTAAGCGGGTGAAACCGCGGGGCGCAGATATTTAATCAATATTTTTAAGCATGACCCTATTGAACGTAGGATCATCAGCAGCAGTCACATTTGCGACTCACAAAACATTGTGTCACTTACTCCTGATTTCCACGGTAGGCTTTAAGGCTCCCCCGCAGACAGGAGCGACGCGACTCGAGAAGAACAATTTCTATGAAAACTTCATAGAAATATTTTTACTAGAGTCGCGTCGCGCCTATCTGCGGGAAGCCTGAATCACACACCATACGCTGAAACAACAATGAGTTGCACCGTTTAAACAGTGTTTAATAGACGATGCAAGACATTTGTTGCTTCAATTTTATTGTATGCCACTGGCGACCAACATGAATCGTGTAAATGGGACTTTAATAAAAACTTTTTTACAAAAAAATACAACCGACTTCCAAAAACAACACTACAATGTGAAAAATAACTTTAATTTCGGAAGTCGGTGTCTAGTTAAATGTATTTTCGTTTTTTGCCACTTTTTAGTTGTGTACCTACCCCACACAAATTCTAATACCACTATCTGCAAAACACACTAGAACATCATCCATATAAAAGTGGGGAAAAAATAAGTATTATTGAAGCTAACTCAAAAACTACCCAAGCAAAGTTAATCAATTTTATATTGGACCAACTGTGATGTAAACCCTCTCGAATAAAACAAAAAAAATCCAAATCGGTCCAGCCATCTTCGAGTAATCGGGGAACATACTTAAAAAAAGGTTCCGACGAATTCAGAACCTCCTCCTTTTTGAAGTCTGTTAAAAATGCTGTTATCGGTATTTGTAACTTTGTTTTAAATCACCGTTAAAGTAGGTAAGTAGGGTAAATATGTTAACCGCATTGATGAGACTATCAAACGGATATTGTGACATTGATTTATTGATTTATTACATTGATTTATTATGTCTATATTTAACAGTTTCTTGTTTATTGCTTACGACTATTTACATAAAACACGACAAGTGACAAGTTTTCTTATGGAAATTGGACGCCAACCATGTTCACAAATAAGTTAGGTTATTACTTCATGAAGAAAAATTAGGGAAACATAGAAATAAGTAAAACCTGGAGCCGGAAGTGTTACTACCGGTCATTACTGTTCTCAATTATATCTTCACAAACTCATCATCTGCCTGCCTTTTCCCGACATAGTTGGGTTGGGGTCGGCTTCCAGTCTAACTGGAAGCAGCTGAATACCAGTATTTTTTACGGAGCGACTGCCTATCTAACCTCCCTTTGGTAATAAGTACTGGTTTTTTTTTTTTTTTTTTGCTTATTAAACGTTACAACACACACCAATTACATTAATAAACATATAAACAATTATTACGATAAATAATTAAGTTGTCAGATAATTGAATCAGACCAGACCAGACCAGACTTTCGAGCTTCTGACGACCCGTAAAGACTGTCAAAAATTTACAAAGGACATCCGGGACCAACAGCTTACCGGCTAAATGCTCACAACGTTGTATGTATTAGAAATGATAAAAATGCTCGAAGCGTAATAAAAATTAACGTTAAACGTAACGTATTGTGTTCATAGTTCAAGGGCAGTTCACGGGCAAGGTCAATAAAGCGGGAGCGGACTGGTGAGCGGGTTTGTTAACGCTTCGTTTACCTGACGTCACTCATTTGTCTAAGTTCTATGGCTATGTTGGGTTTAAAAAAATATTTTCATTTCACCTCTTTGCGCGAAAAACGTGACATTTCGGAAAAGGTATTTTTTTATTATTATTCGATAATTGAATATTAGATGGTAGAATCTTTTTGTGTATTTTTTAAAAGTTTATTAGAACTCATGTCCTTAACGTAAAAACACATTTTACTTGTCATAATTTTTTAAAGTTTACATAACGCTTCCTGTAAATAAAAAAATAAAAAAACAACCGACTTCCAAAAAAAAAAACTGTAAAGTGAAAAATAACTTTAATTTCGAAAGTCGATGGCAAAAATCGAAAATACAAAACCAAAGACACCGAGTTCCGAAATTAAAGTTAAGTATTTTTCACTTTGTAACTAAATAGTTAAAAAAAAAAACCCGACTGCGCCAGAAGGTGGGTTATGTTTTTCGAGAGTATGTATGTATGTATAATTGTTTGGCACGCTGTGCGGCCTGAACGGCTTGATGGATTTTAGCTTGAGAGGTGTCGTTAGATTCGTATTTACTGTGAGAGTGACACTGGGTATATCAAAATAAAAAAAAAAAACAAAATGGCGGATTTAGGGCGCCTAATTATGTCTTAATTTTTTTTTTCATCTCAAAACCTGTCGATTGGGGTATCAAAATAAAGGTTTTTAAAAGGTGATTAAAAATATATACAACTTATATGGTTAAAAGTAATTCGAAGTGACAAATCGTAAAAAATACGTACCAAGAATTAAATCCCCTGCGAAATCTTTAACTATCAACTGATAAGTTAATAATCTGCGTAATCTTAATGTATTTGTGTGTCATATGTATATAGGTTAGTATACAAAGTCATTAAATAATAAAACAAAAAAATAAAAAAAAAGTAATTAAAAAAATTCAAAACCCGACTGCGGTAAAAAACTTAAGTTAAAAAAACTGAAAAGCTAAAAGCAAGCCCATTTTAAATTAAATAAATGTTGGAAGCAGGCGGGACCCATACCATTTTTATTATATTTTTAAATGGGTCCCGCCTGCTTCCAACTTTTTAAGTTTTTTACCGCAGTCGGGTTTTTTTAATTACTTGTTTTTTGTTTATAGTCGGTTGGTATATTTATAATGACGCAGATATTCTGAATTTCTCATTCACCTGGCGTGTAAAAAAAAAAAGAAAAGGAGGAAAAAAAAGAAGAGGAAGTTTTCAATACCCTGCGTATTGAAAACTTCCGTTATATTTAAAGGAACATGCACACTCATTAGAAAGTATGCTGCAAGTATCTTTAATCATGGTTTACTTTGCTTGAAACAATTGCCGTCTGACCTTTCAGCCTTTGGGGAAACTAGATTTTCGCAGAAAATTATCAACTTCCTCAACAGTTTCGGTCAAAACTTCAAAATGCCTGTACAGGAATGTTGAAATGTCCGGATGTCCCACACAAACGCCTCATTGGAATTCACTTAAATATTCGTTAGTCAAAGACTTTAAGTTTCTTTAAGACAAAGACAAGAAATTGAAATAGTTTAATAATTAATAAAAATTATTTAAATTGCAAATATTCTGATCGAAACTTTTGTAATAATTTGCCAGATTGGATACACATTACCAAATAATATATTAGGCACAACGAAATGAATTCATTTCCTATTGCCAATTCTCACAAAACGTGACCGTGTCATTCTAACGTCTTTTAATTTTAATAAACCCTGAAATTAGCAGGTACAAAAAATGCAGTTAACTATTAAGAATTTCATGCATTTTATAACACTAGCACGAAGTTACAAGAAACTTTTAATGGATCGCTTACTGTGAACGAAGATAGCGTGTATTTAGCTATTAACACACCTTAAAGTGCTTTAAACAATGTTTTAATAGCAATAATAAAACTTGGTTTAGGGAAAGGGTTTTTCTATTGGGAAACTGTCAGTAGTAAATGGCCTGGAGTCTGGATTTTTGGCTGGCTGGTGGCAAAAGATTGGCCCTCTATGTATAATTTATTATATACTAGACTTACCTATAGTTAAGCTTATCGGGTGAAATATAGGTTTAGTCGGTATACACTTCTGCTCACCACTTTGTTTAATACAGGCGTGATGTTATATCAAACTGATTAGACTGTTTCCTCCAGAAGTCTTTCTTCAAAGTTTTTTTCAGAGAATGACGACATTAAAAGGCTTCCACGCTTATTACACAGCCAAAAAATCCAATTCTTTCTCGTGACAAGTCAATCCATCATGAAAATCCGCAGGCTTCCCTTATCCATCACTCAGTCAAAGGCTTACAGGGGCTGACTCCGAAATTGGATCAACATCAGAATGAATAGTTCAACGCCTCTTCAAGTTAGGCTATTTCTTATAAGATCTTGGGAAGTGGAACTTTAAATCTTTTGTAAGTTTTTATCTTTTGGCCATACTTTATACAACTATTTTTCGCCAGATCTATTTTTTAGTACCTTTCAAAAACTCAACTAGACTATTGGAGGCGAAGCCTACAAATAGGCGCGAATCGCGCGCGACTCAGGCACCGCTCGTTGCGCGACACGCGGTGCTTTTGTGCCGCGTGCGATTCGCGTCGCGGCTGTTTGTAGGATCCTTTAACCGTGGACAAACCCAGACTGCTGCTGCTGCTGTGAATTTCCTAATGGAAAAAAAAAACAAAAAAACTCAATAATCCTGCCCGATCCAGACTTTCCAGGCAGTCAAAATGTACTTGGAATTTTAAATCTTTGTAGTTCTTTAAGGATTTTAGTAAAATGTTGTCTTAAATAAAACATAGTGAACTCATGGAATAGCTCACAGCCTCACACCAGGACGGGAAAGCATCACAATACCAAGCTGCCTCCAAACCGGTCTCTAACTGTATTCTGCGATAAATCTGAATTAGTGATGCGACGTTGCAACACTCGAATAGCTTTACGTGATCGAGTGGAATAGTCGAATACATGATGCTTATTCGACTGACGTTATAAACCTAAACTGCTTGAAATACAAGACAGAGATACGATTTGTAATTCATTGTGTTTGGCAAGCTTGATTCAGAGCAAATTTCTATATATTTAGTCAAAGGTTTCAGTAACAAACGGTAGTCAGCTCATGTAGTATTCAACATTTAAAGGATTTGGTGAAGAAATGTTCCTCTAAGCCTTTACTAGGCTTAAGTCGCTCGAGTGAGTAAGACTCAGACGATTGCTCAGACGTATGTAATCCGATTCTAGCTGCTCTACAAGTCTACAAGAATACGTTCGAATGATCTTTCTATTCGAATACAGTTCAATGAGATTGCGAATGACTCGCTACCATAAAAAGTTTTATCGATTTAATTCGCATAGCAATTTGCACGTCACTATTAAAATGAATGTTCTAGGCAAAATATAGACAAAGTTGTTTTATACGACGATGAACAAATATTTGTGTTGGCGTTTTTCGCGTGGAATTAGTGAATGAAATTACTACGCCATTTTTTGTGTAGATAATACGAGTTTTATGTAGTATTTGCGTGCGGAATATGTGGATATTAAAAAACTTTGTTGTCAAACAAGTCAATTAACCATACGTGTACATATTACATGGATGATTTAAAATAACTTGTGTGTTGCTCGTATAAAATTTTGACCTATAACAGTCACGTGTAAGTGGCTGTTACAGCTAGTGCTGTTCAAACAAACATTTACTGTATTTGGTATTTGTGATATTGACACAATCTGTGGTCCCTCTTCCTATGTTGGATTGCGAGTTCTTTCAGTTTATACAAAACGTAACAAAGATGTTGACATATTTTGTAAGCTGCATGATTTATTTGTAACCTTTTTTATTCACACCAAAAAGAAAAAAAGAATGCCAACAATTAAAAACACATCGCGTAGATTTATAATGCCCCAACATGGCCTAGCAACATGAAATTATCGTTAACCGTTGCCAAAATTAAAATCCAATTCCAAAATCAAAAGTGGCAACTCATTTTCCATTTTCAAAATGGATTCGCTATTTCTAACTGGAAGAGAATTATAAGTACAGCCTAAGCTTAGCTTGTATAATTTATTTTATTCACTTTGCAAGGTAGACTATGTACTTAGCGAGGTAAATCTTGCTAACTGGAATACTTGTCGGGTAATATATAACCCGTTCACAGCCACATCGATGTGCAAAGTTGGGTAAGGGTAAGTTTAGTCGGACGGTTTTAGAATGTTCGCTGGAAAGGCAGACGGTGTATCAATCACCTGGGATTCCGGTTTTAATTGTCTTGTTGGATTTGGGTTGAACGTTTTAAAATAGCACAGTCATGTATCAGTGACGTAGAGTGTAATAATCTATTTAATACGATTCGTATCAGTTTTCCTTTACAAACATTGTAATTAATTGTACGTGGATTATTTGTGGAATGATTTTATGGACTGGCTTTCGCCTTGAATTTTTGGAACGAAGTTTTTTAACGCGGCTTGCGGTAGGAGTAAAATGGTAGAAATCGTCACGTAACGAAAAAGCGTTATGCTTGGAAAAGTCAGTTTTAAGTGTCAAAAGTTTTCGTTGTGTAATACAGAGCCATCTAGTACTTATCAGTTTTTAGCTTCTAAAAACCGATACTAGATGGCTCTATATTAAAACATAATAAACAGCGAAAGGAAGTTCGTTCCAACCGGGTGTCTCACGACACGACATGACTTTTTTATCCAACGGCAGAGAATTTTTACTGTTCCTAATTTGAGAGTCAGCTTATTTTTTTAATTCCAATTTAAAGATGTGTAACTATATTGATTTACTTACGTACTTGATTCTAATGTGAACGAAGCCTTACCCAGCATGTAGCTCAAATAATAAGAACAGCTCGGTTTGTTGTTTGTAACTAAGTAGTTAGTCAAGACAATTGTCGTGGCGCAGTATTGTTTCTACCTTTATTACTCCGTTAGTTCGGCTATTATTGTGACAAATCTGACTTTATGTCGTGACCAAGTTAACTGTGAGCACACGGCTTTATATTTATGGTAACTTTGGAGTTTATTTCAAAGGGGTGTGGCTTGAACTGTGTAGTCTTAGCTTAGTTTAAAGCTACATGGTCATGCTCATTAGGAAGTACAAGACACACCCTGCTACAGAACATTGTACACCTAGAAGTACTTAAATGCAGGTGTAGGTGCTTAGTTAAAGAGGAGCTCGTGGCTAAGTAAGAACAGCCGCACGGGTCGATCCATCAGGTTAAGCTACGCTTGCCGGGGTTGGTCCGTGGATGGGTGACCATCTTTACATACCGAGACTCCTCCGTGCCTCGGAAAGCACGTTAAGCCGTTGGTCCCGGCTGTCATTCGTGGATCTTTGACAGTCGTTACGGGTCGTCAGAAGCCCGAAAGTCTGACAACCAGTCTTACCAAGGGGTATCGTATTACCTAGTCACTGGGTTGTGGAGGTCAGATAGGCAGTCGCTCCATGTAAAATATTGGTATTCAGCTGCATCCGTTAGACTGGAAGCCGACCCCAACATAGTTGGGAAAAGGCTAGGCAGATTGAGGTGCTTAGTTAAATAATAGAGCTTTATAGCTTTAGCTAAATGAAGCAGCAATGCATAAATTAAAAAAGAGCATAATATAGCGCACACTAGAACTAGATATTCATTAATTTCTTCGGTTCTTTGTAGATCTTTGACAGTCGTCAAACAACATAGTTGGGAAAAGGCTAGGCAGATGATGATGATTCCTTCAATGCACGTCCCCACCATACATTCGCATTTACAGGAAATCTCCATATAGGTATTAAAACTTTTTGAATGAAGAATTGCATCTGTACTCTATGCTCATGGTTCAATCGATGGTATACCTATGTAAATATGTGCTAAGGGCTTTAAAACCAATCTGGGTCATTTTTCCACCATGGACAGAATGCAGATTCAATTTTGTCGCCTGTCACACTCACCCAGCGTAGATATTGATATGTCTTACTCTTTACATAAAGTTAAGTCTGTCTTGCATAGGGCATTGTCATAAAGGTGAAAAACTAAAATTAATATTGTACTTTCTGTTGTCTTTAAGATATATAGATCATCTAGATAAGTAGAATATTTTTTGTGACTGCTTTTTTTTACTCCTATATTTTATGCATGCCGTGGCAGCCTTTAATTAAGGCTACACTATGATATGTGATAATAACATCGCTATTTTAACATGTATTTTTTTTTAGTGTATGCTTTGTTGGTTGTCCAATAAATAAATATCTATATGTGGGCAAAATGCGCCCACATATAGATATTTATATCTCTCTATGTATAGTCCCGTGGCGCCACTGCTTACGTCATCGTCTATAAAAGAGCTAATGACAAGTCCACCGTATCATTTCACCCTCTCGCAATTCGAATTAAAGTCATTGCATCCGTCCATACTAAGGTTTCGTCTAGGGCTTCACTTTAATTAACCGATACCCTACACTTTTTAACAGTACAGAAGCAGTCTGCAAACCTAATTACGTTTAATTTTAAACCCTAATTTTATATGTTACGGTATAAAATACCTTGGGGGTTGAATTAGGGAGGCCGGAGTCAATTTGCATACGAGTAAACCAGTTTTGCGCGTATCCATTGTCAAACGACATTTTGGTAAATAAAAGTGTGAAATATTTTACGTATTTTTTATTTTATTTTAAATGAATTGTACTGATTTGCATGATAAAGTGATTCGATTCTTTAAATAGGTAAAATCTAATTTCAGTCTAGTTCATTTTATACAAATGATATTCATGCTAACGATAATTTTATTCATATGGATACATGGAGTGTTTATTTTAGATTATTATTTTGCAAATAGGTAGAATGAGTTTTGTTCGTAAAAGGCAACACTTGCTCAGAAACATTATAACGAGCCGCCGCATGGTTCGCCAGTGGCGGCGTTATTAGATTCAATCATTAAGTGAATAACGTCCGTCCTTTAGAGCTTATCATATTGCAAAGGATGTTTTTTTTTTATTTTCATCCTGGAAACTAATATCGCAGCTGTGCCTTGTACGAGTCCTACCATAAATCGCCTTAGAGGCCATTCTTAAAGTACGAATTAGGATTTCATGATTTTTGGGGACTGCGATATGACCACCTGTGACAAGGACGGGGGGCCGTTTTGTGTAATCCCCTGATGGGACGTCACATATTTTGAAATATTAGGTTCCGCGTAGTGGTAGTGAAAACGGGCTTAAGTTTTATTTCTACTCATACTCGTAAATGCCCAAATTGACCTTTTACAATAATTTTTGGATGGATGCTTATAAAAATAAGTACTTAATTTTATCAATTAAAAAGTCCGTGGCACAGAGGACACACTCACTCGCGGGCAGCCGGTCCACTCACTCCCTTTGCTTTTGTGCCACCGTTCCTCTTTTGTTACCAGTGTACTCTTTGCTGGACATTCCACTCGTTAGAGCACGCTTCTGGGGAGATTCAGCTGTTAGGTTATTTGGATTTTAGATTTTTTTTTTCTGTAAAACTTGGGGTTGATGTTATAAAAACGTTCAAATTTATGTCGCAATCTCATGCCAGCGACAATCAAATGTTAAAAATGTAGGTAAATGCCATACAATATTGACAGATTGAGACTGAGATGAGATTGCGATCGTTGGTAAAAATACGGGAATCGCCCCTCAGATTTTGAGTAAATTTTGCTGGCCGATCTTTAAAACTACCTACTTCCCAAAAAAACACTACAAAGTGAAAAATAACTTTAACTTTGTCTTTTTTGGAAGTCGGTTGTTGTTTTTTTTTTTTTTTCACGTTTTAGCTGTGATACCTACCCTACCCCACACAAATTCGAATACCAGTGCCTGCAAAATAAATTAGAACATCATCCACATAGACAAAGTGGGAAAAATACGTATTCATAAAGTTAACTTTTAAATGTTTTACATGGGATCAACTACGAGAACTTCGAACCC
This sequence comes from Cosmia pyralina, assembly GCA_946251885.1. NCBI lineage: Eukaryota > Metazoa > Arthropoda > Insecta > Lepidoptera > Noctuidae > Cosmia > Cosmia pyralina. Next base: position 23,336,996 of record OX276344.1, read on the forward strand.
TCCCGGGTAAAACAAGAATCGTTCAAATCGACTATACCTACTCTGTAAAAAGTTATGAGTCGTCAAAGATAAAAAAAAAAACCGGCCAAGTGCGTGTCGGACCACGCACAATTAAGGATTCCGTAGTTGAAAAGAATTGATCCCAGAAACGAACTTAACATTGTAATCCCAAAAAAAAAATGTTTTATGTGATCAATCAATCTGCCTAGCCTTTTCCCAACCATGTTGGGGTCGGCTTCCAGTCTAACCGGATGCAGCCGAATACCAGTATTTTATATGGAGCGACTGCCTATCTGACCTCCACAACCCAATTACTGGGTAATACGATACCCCTTGGTAAGACTGGTTGTCAGACTTTACATTTTATGTGATAAAATTACAAATTAACAATCTTTGGACTTTTCCTTTACCTTGCTTCTTGCCAAATTTCATGATTCTAGGTCAACGGGAAGTACCCTATAGGTTTTTTATTTACTTGCGAGTATCAAAATATGTCTCTTAAATGACCGTATTTTTTTATTGCGTTGACTTAGAAGCTGGATTTTTTCAGAACTTCAAGGGACCATAAACTACCCACCATTTGATATTTGCCATAATATGTATATCCGATATATTTTGATACTCGCAAGTAAATTGAAACCTTTATGGTACTTCCCGTTGTACTGTAATCATGAAATTTGACGAGAAGCAAGGTCTCACAGCACAAGTAAAGGAAAAAGTTCGAAAATCGTTAATTTATAATTTTATCACAAATAACCATTTTTTTTTTGAGAATCAAACTTTTCGCAGTTGGAGAACTGACCGTGACATACTTATTATGTCAATGTATGTATGGGAGAACATGTTTTTCAACTACAGGTTTGCTTTTCGGATAAATTATTTCCAACTACGGAACCCTTCATTGTGCGTGGTCCGACACGCACTTGGCCGGTTTTTATTTTTACTAGCGAGACACCTTAGGTAATTTCTCCATACTTACCGAAACGAAGCTCTGCACAATACTACCTCCCGTGCAAATTAAACTACATCTGTAGATACTGGAACAAATCGTCAGTATTACTTAGGCAGCTAACACATTAGCGCAACCAAGCATGGCAACCAATCCGACGGCTGGTAACCGTCTGCGTTAGTCAGTCTGTCATGCGTGTGGTATGTCACGGTACTTACATACTAGAGGCGGCTACAACTTAACTGCCTGAGGCGCTATCTGCACAGTAAATATATGGACAGTAAGAGAACTACGTACAAACGGTCGAAACGGCACACACACAGAAGCGTACACCGACGAGGCCCAAGCGATAGTCGCGGTGCTCTCAGTATATTTATTGTGGCTTAGGGGTCTCGTCGATCCGTGCGTCTGTGTGTGTGCCGTTTCGTACGTTTGTTCGTAGTTTCCCTACTGTCCATATTTATATTGTGCTATCTGTCTAGTTGATACGTTCCAGTACAGTTAAGTTAGCTGAGCTACTGCTGGCTTGCTCTATAAGTACCGGTATATCGAATTGTATGCTATAGTTGAAGTTCACCTTACAGTAAAGATTTGTTCGGAAACTTCAGGTAACGGCTGCCATTTAACCTGTAAAGAAAAAAAAAGAAAAATAAATATAATGGTATAAGTCCCAAAAATAACCACTGAACTAATAAAGGCTCCCACAGACAGGCGTGACGCGACTCTTGTCTACCGGAGTCGCGTGGCGCCTTTCTGCGGGAGCCTTAAGTTTGTGAAGTATATCTACTAATTATTAAAATGACCCGTAGGTTTTACTCCTCCATAGACTCGACATTTTTACGGTGACCGCTTTTTAGTTTCCTTACAACAAATTAATGACCAAAGCGCAGCTTTCGGTGTAAAAAAAAAACCGGCCAAGTGCGTCGGCAAGTCGGACCACGCACAATGAAGGGTTCTGTAGTTGAAAAGAATTTATCCCAAAAACAAACATAACATTGTAATCCCAAACATTTTTTTTTATGTTACTGCTCCTGCTGTTGTTGTTGTTGCTGTATTTTTGTTGTTGTTGTTGTTGTTTTACCTTGCTTCTTGCCAAATTTCATGATTCTAGGACTACGGGAAGTACCATATAGGTTTTGATTTTCTTGCGAGTATCAAAATGTGACGCATAAATGGCTGTATTTTTTATTGCGATGACTTAGAAACTTGATTTTTTTTAGAACTCCAAAGGACCATAGACCTACGTATTTATATTAATTTCAACTTGATATTTCTACTCGTTCCTGAGATAAAAGGTCCTTGACAGACTGACAGACAAACAGACAGACGGACAATGAAGTGATCCTGTTTTTTCTTTTAGAGTTACGGAACCCTAAAAAGATAAGACTAAAAGTCAAACCAGTATTAAAACACTTCATTTCACATTATTCCATTGTTTCAGCAATTTTAATTCTCATTTCTTAACATAACTCGGTAAATATTACGAGCAGATTTAATATTACAAAAAGAGAACCGTGTAGAAACCCCGACTATGTATTTTCCATCTGAGTTTGTTCTTGCTACCTTGCTCCCATTTAATGCATAAAATAAAAGGTGCCAGTTTAATTCAGCGGCTGTTTTGGTCCGGAGTTAGGGGCGACGTAATAGGAGCCAGGGCCTATCTCCGGATACAAATTACAAGGCACGCTGTCAGGCAGGGCAAGAGGTTGAAGCTATATCACGTAATTTTCCACTGAGTTGATTAAAGTTTGGATAGATGTCCTATTGTTGCAAACTAGATTGCCTTTTGTGGCACTAATTGCTAAGCGATGAAACTTTAGTGGGTAGTTAGGCGTAATGATTATGAGTATCGTGTAATTGGACCAGGTTTTAGTGTCGTGGCTTTCTAAAATAATGGTGGAGCATCAGGTTAAGCTACGCTTACTGCGGCCGGTCCGCGGATGGGTGACCATCTTTACATACCGAGACAGGAGTCTCGTTTGTACAATAAACTTATTATTTATTATAATTCAAAATTACTTATATAACGTTGTTAGTTGTGTAAAATAGGTAGTAAATATAAGTTTATGAACGATGTAAAAATATACAAAAATAAAATCATAAAATTCTTATTAATAATGATTTCTAAATTAATAATATTTACGCTCGAATAACGACGGGCGGCGGCGTGCACTACGGAACCCTATTACTACGCGTCGCCCGACACGCACTTGACTGGTTTTTTATTGTTTTTAATACAGAGCCATCTAGTACCTACAGTTTTTAGCAAGATAAAAACTATACTAGATGCCTCTGTATTAAAAAACCCTAGAATGAATGAACGCTTATTCGTTAGTGACGATTTCTACCAGTCAACACCTACCGCAAGTCGCGTTAAGGCTCCTTCAAACAGGCGCGACACGCGACGCGAATCGCACGTGACGCAAAGGCACCGCTCGTCGCGCGACACGCGGTGCCTTTGTGTCGCGTGCGATTCACGTTGCGACTCGCGTGTCGCGCCTGTTTGTAGTACTTTAACAAACTTAGTTCCAAAAATCAACAACAATATCGAGATTTTCGCTCGATAGTACTGTTACAACTAATGTTAACATTATCCTCTTCATATCTCGTCACACAATAATAACGGTGCCAACTATCAACATTCTTAGAATATCTAGTGCCTACTCACTCTTTAACGATTGTCATCGATCTTCCATCAAGTCGCCTCACTTCCGATGACTGTCACAAAGAAAAGGGGATAAAATATAACCTGATTTGAGCACAGGCCTAGACGAATAGCCAAGCTTGAGGCCATTTGTCTAGGTCCTAAACTCAATGTGCTTACTTTGGTTTTTCAGTGATCACTGAATATTTTTCGGTTTTGTGACGTACGCCGTACCTATTCAGTGGACTTAGTGCGAGTTTATAGGTATAGTACTCGATCGCGTTTATGTACAGTCAACAAAAGAGACATCTAGGCAGGGTATACTAGCATATTTGTATGTGAATTGCTTCATGTTCAATTTCGTGACAATATACAATTTTGTGTTGGTGTGTTACAATGTAGGAGTATTGCAAAAACAAAGTAATATACAGGGTGTGGCGTAATTAGTGGTCCAACGTTAAGGGGTCGATACACCGTATTTCAGCTATCACATATCATAATTTGAACCAATTTTTTTCCTAGGTCTCGGAATACAATTTTTATTTAAATTGACAACTTGCTTTATAGTAATTAATTTTACATTTGCACATGCATTTCACAGTTATAAACAAAAAGCAAAATTAAGAAAATAATGTCATTTATAGAAAATACAGCCAAATTAGTAAAGCAAGGTGTACATTTTTCAACTAATAATATAAAACATTTTATTCTGAGACTGGAGAAAAATGATTCAAATTGTGGTATGTGATAGCTAATTATACGGTGTATCGACCCCTTCACGTTGGACCACTATTTACGCCACACCTGTATACAAAATTGAACATGAAGCAATTCACATACAAATAATGTTACTCTACCCTGCCTAGATATCTCTTTTGTTGACTGTACCATCTAATCTCTTCACCACCCTTGGTTGACTGGTAGAGAATGCCTAAGGTATTAAGTCCGCCTTTGTACGTTTTGTGTGCGAAAAGGTTAAATAAATAAATAAATACCATCGGCAAACTTTCTGATGAACCACTTTTCGACCTTATTACTAACGCAATAAGGTTGAAAAGCGGTTCACCGAAAGTTTGCCGATGGTACGTCAATTTGTATAGAATAATTACTTGTGTTTCCCATTATAGTCATCAGACGGCGCTTCTTCAGTTTCAGTACAAATTGAAGTTTATACAACGTGTCGTTTTGAATCCTCGTCAAATTTAAGGATGTGGTATAGAAAAACCGAACAACTTTTTCCACGGCCCCAACATCGTAATCGCGAAAAAATAATCAGACGTCCCATACATTTGCGACAAGTAGGTATTGAAGTTTTCTATGGGACAGTTGAAAATTTTTTCGCGATTATGATTTTGGTCCCATGGAGAAAGTTTTTCGGTTTGATGTTCTGTATCACACCCTGACATTTCACGAGGATGCAAAACGACACGTTGTATAGGTTAAAGTGATCGAGTAAGTATAAAAACGCGCACTGAGACATCTATATATACTCCAACACCCTAATTGCGTAACACATTATCAATCGGAGTTGGTTTCATTTTGACAGTTCAACAACATTCATTGCGTTATTTACGTTGTCAGGCAGACAAATTTTCCGAACATATGAAGCAATGGATTAGCAATTTGTTTCAAAATGATTCAAATTCCTATCAATAGTGTATTACGCAATTAGGGTGTTGATTGGGTACAGTACACACAGCTACACATCAAGCTATACATATCCAGTTTACACTGTCTTCTCTTTGTAAGGAAATCCTATACAATGCCAGATCAGCTTATACTGGAAATGGATAGCTTGATCTGTAGCCGTGCGTACAATTACTAGAATGTAGGCTAAATTAGGTAGTATTAGGAAGCATAAATACTTATAGATCTTTCATTCTTTTAGATATTGAGGAGGCCTTGTTTACTTAATATTTACAGTCAGTCAAACAGTATTTCATCCTGATAAAAATTATATTTCAATGAGACCATCAAAACACACTTTTGAACGTTAAAAATTACGAGGAAAGAGAACAATTGAATCTAATAGCCCCTTCCAAAAGGTAGTTTTGTATGGAGAAGAATAGGAAAGAAACGCAATCCTAGTTACTCTTTAAAAAAATATTATTTTACAATTTTTTGTTGACATTATTTAGTTAATCATACATAAGTGAAGTGGTGTACTTACTAAAAGCCACCCCTCCCACCACCACCTCCACCACCACCACCACCACCACCACCACCACCACCCCCACCACCACCACCCCCACCACCACCACCCCCACCCCCACCATCCACCAACCCTCACCACCACCCCCACCACTACCACCCTCTACCACCACCCACTACCACCACCATCGCCACCTCTGCCTAACCATTCGAGGATTACAGGCGTAAAGTTATATTATAAGTGAATATATACCTAAAATAGAATTAGATACTATACTACAATAGGTAGGTATAAAGTATTTACAAATTAAACAATCAAAATCAATCTGCCTAGCCTTTTCCCAACTATGTTGGGGTCGGCTTCCAGTCTAACCGGATGCAGCTGAATACCAGTATTTTACATGGAGCGACTGCCTATCTGACCTCCACAACCCAGTAACTGGGTAATACGATCCCCCTTGGTAAGACTGATTGTCAGACTTTCGGGCTTCTGACGACCCGTAACGACTGTCAAAGATCCACGAATGACAGCCGGGACCAACGGCTTACCGTGCTTTCCGAGGCACGGAGGAGTCTCGGTATGTAAAGATGGTCACCCATTACCGGACCAACCCCGGCAAGCGTAGCTTAACCAGATGGATCGACCCGTGCGGCTGTTATTACTTAGCCACGAGCTCCTCTCAAATTAAGCAATCAAAGATCAATTAATTAGGATGTTTTCTTATGAAAATTGTAAGTGAGTATTAGAATGTTTGATATCTCATGAATAGTCATGAAATTCAAAGCCCACGCTTCATAAATCACCTGTCCTAATAACTATTATTACTATTAATCAAATTACCATATAGTTTCACAGACTACGGGTCTGTGTTTATGGCTCGTCTCGTAATTTGAACCCGTTACTTGCGGTTGGCTAGTCTCGCGCGTAATATTCACTTTCCTATTCCTGATTACATTGTTTTGTTTAATTTTCTCACTGAAAGTGGTAATCTCGCGTCATAATCAGGATTCGTGCTATTTGCACTGTTCCGCAAGCAGACGATGCTCGGAAATATGGATTATGCAAGTTTTGAACGCAGACAAACAGCCTGACTTGCAACTAGTGAAATGTCGGTGTATCATGGGTACACATCTGCTGAACCCTCCAAGAACACAGGCGCGCGCGATGTTAATCCTACTATCCTGCTAATATTATAAATGTGAACGTTTTTATGTTTACATGTTTGGATGTTTGTTACTCAATCACGCAAAAACGGCTGAACGGACTTGGATGAAATTTGGCAAACAGATAGTTTATATCCTGAATTAACACATAATATGATACTTTTTATCCCGGTAGCAATAGGTTCCCGTGGTATTATTTCCGACATACACGCGGGCGAAACCGCGGGCAAAAGCTGGTGTGGAATTGTGTTGAATAATGTTTTTTTTTTTCTTTTATTTCAGGTAAGGCCCATATTACAATAATCAGAAAAATTACAACAAAGGAGCTGTATCCAAAGTAAGTTTCAGTAATTTAATAAAAACTTACAGCAGGAAAATCAGGATATGTTTGGAAGAAGATACAATTCTATGGATCCCATTTGCTTAACAAGCATCTAATCTATTATTATTGTACAGGTATTCCAATAGTAAGAATAGACACAAAAAAAAAAACAAACGACTTCCAAAAAGAATCACTACGAAGTGAAAAATTACTTTAATTTCGGGAGTTGGTGTCTTTGGATCTGTGTTTTAGGTTTTTGCCACCGACTTCCGAAATTAAAGTTATTTTTCACGTTTTAGTTATAATTCGTAAAATTCGTATTTTATTATAATTCGTTAAAATTCGTATGAGGGGCTCGTGGCTAAGTAATAACAGCCGCACGGGTCGATCCATCAGGTTAAGCTACGCTTGCCGGGGTTGGTCCGTGGATGGGTGACCATCTTTACATACCGAGACTTCTCCGTGCCTCGGAAAGCACGTTAAGCCGTTGGTCCCGGCTGTCATTCGTGGATCTTTGACAGTCGTTACGGGTCGTCAGAAGCCCGAAAGTCTGACAATCAGTCTTACCAAGGGGTATCGTATTACCCAGTTAATGGGTTGTGGAGATCAGATAGGCAGTCGCTCCATGTAAAATAATGGTATTCAGCTGCATCCGGTTAGACTGGAAGCCGACCCCAACAACATAGTTGGGAAAAGGCTAGGCAGATTGATTGAGTTATAATTCGTATATCACTACTTGCTATGTAAACAACAGTGTCATAGTATTATAATAAAACATAACATCAACAATTCAAGATACACAAAGTGGATTAAATACACGTATTATCGAAGCTTACTCTACCAAATGAAAAACGAATTTTCAAAATCGGTCCACAATTAACGTAAATATGGATGAACAGACATAAAAAAACAAAACATACAGACGAACAATAACCTTTTTTGAAGTCTGTTAAAAACAGGAAATACAAAAGGATTTTATGTAGGTCCTCTAGGTTTAGTGAGAGCCATAAAAGCTAGCCCTCGGTTAGGTTACATAAAATGGCACAAAACCTTTTCTAAATTGCTTTTTCAAGCAATGTTATTATGTAAACGAACGCCTGACAAAACATCTCTATTCATATTGCGAAACAAAAATATTGTTTCAAAAGATTTTACCAATATCTTTTTTAAAGCAATATCGAATTAATTCAGATCGATAAGCACGTTCTTGTACCAAGTACTTAAAAACGGTGCCTTATCTCTTAAGGCATTTCCAAGTTGGACCCAATTATTATTTCCTACTATGATCTTTCTATGTTTTTTTAGACCATTTATTCATCATCAGCCTATAATGTTCCCACTGCTGGGACACAGGCCTCCTCTTTGTGAGAGGGATTGGGCCGCCGTCCACCACGCGAACCCAGTGCGGGTTGGTAGATATCACAGTCATGTCTTCGAAATTTTAGTTCTAGGACATGCCGGTTTCCTCACGATGTTTTCCTTCAGAGCCCATACTACTTCAGCTTTTCATCTCGCTCGCACGACAGCAACACTGAATGCGGTGCTAAAAATAATGGGAATTTGAAAAAAATAAAAAACATGAGACCTGCTTTATAGTTAGTTCAGTTAGTATGCAAAGTTTCATGATCTAATTTGAAGTATTTTTTGAATACCAGTGGTTTATTGTTCGGTTTGGAGGTTTTTTTCTACCGAGAAAATTTTGTGGATTCGTGTTTTCGTCAAACATAGTAACTTAACATTAATCCTTAACTTTACCATAGGTATATTTATTTCAAAATTAATGCTAAGCCATTTAAGGCAGTATAGGCTCTTCACCATTTATTCATAGCCCCATGAAATAGGGTCGTGGTACCGCGGCTTAAGCTAACTTTTCTGTTCTATTTTGAGAATTCAGAAATAGCCTTCAGTCGATCTCCAACCCGATTGCATAAAATAAGTTAGCCTTGTGGCCCGTGTGACAACCTCAGACATTTTTGGAACGAAGTTCCTTATCGCGCGTTGTGAAAGGGGGGGCTAGACGGAAAAAATTCTCACGAAAAGTTGTAACGACACTTTTTGCTATAGTAAGCTTTTGTAAGCTGTGCGACGTGCGCATGTTTCTCAGTTTGTCTCTCTCTCTCTCTTATAGAAAGATTAAGTTTATATTACATTATATTTGTTAATAATAAAAAAAATTGTATTAATTAAAACATTCATATGTATGTAAATAAAATAAAGGAATTAATAAAAAAATATTATTATAACTTAAAAAAAAAAATATTACAATTCCTTCACTAATGAATCGAAAGGAACTTCGTTCCATCCGGGTGTCCCTTGACACCTCTCAACTTTTTTTTAGTGGGGTACGTACCTACGACAGGCTACACCTTTACATACCGAGACTCTTCCGTGCCTCGGAAAGCACGTTAAGCCGTTGGTCCCGGCTGTCATTCGTGGATCTTTGACAGTCGTTACGGGTCGTCAGAAACCCGAAAGTCTGACAACCAGTCTTACCAAGGGGTATCGTATTACCCAGGGTTGTGGAGTTCAGATAGGCAGTCGCTCCATATAAAATACTGGTATTCAGCTGCATCCGGTTAGACTGGAAGCCGACCCCAACATAGTTGGGAAAAGGCTAGGCAGATTGATTGACGTACGACAGGCTACACGTCTGCAGTAACTAAACCAGTATAAGCTGGCCTCGTGTTCTACTGAAATTCTGTATTACGTTAGGCCAGCTCAAACTAACACAGGTGTGGTCGACTGTACAAGGGAGAAACACTTAGCAAAACTCTCTTCCTATGAACTATAGAATTAATCCCAATGCACACGACAGGTCACTAATAGTCCACAGCTAACACCGCTATCGGCTCAAACCATTAACCCCGCCCCCCCAAACCCCTAACCCTTCAAAGATCAGGCTTTCCTACCTCACCAATAACCGTCACATTTAATGGCAAGATCCATTGTCATAATGATGTCGTCAGGCGTCCTTCACGAACGTTACGTTACGGAGTCGGTCTCGAGAGCGAGGTGATACGGTCCACCGATCAACCATAATGCCACGATGGGCCACGATAGTTATACATACGTTTCTATTAGGTAATTAGTTAATGACGTCACGGTTCACGCGTATTGTGAGGCGAGAATGTTATTAGTTTATTGAGTGCGAGTTTTTGTTACGGAGATGGTGAAAAAGTGATGAAAGTATACCATACATTATCCATTAATAATATTATAAAGTGGTATAATTTGTTTGTATGTAGGGGGTAATCTTCGGAACTAATGATCCGTTTCCGAAAATTATTTCACTAATGGCAAGCTACATCACTGCCGAGTATCATTGTATATTATTTTAAGTTAAAACCAGAGGTTTCACACGGACGAAATCGCGGGCAGAAGCTAGTCATTTATAACGTCTTCGACTACTAGACTGGCCAAAACACTGAATTGATACGAGAAAGATTTGTCGTAATCGTAATTTTGCTTTTGTTATGAGAATTGGTTATTCAGATAAGCGAAAAACTGTCACTACTTTCAAGCTGAGAGACGTTTCCATCATGACATCAGAAATCAGTATGTCAAAAGCTTTCTGAGTTGACCTACTCGTACCTGTGCCACTGCATAACAGGATGTCTCTGCGACAGTCCGTTGGGAATTTCGGATGGACACAGTCCTGCACATCCGGTTCAATTATACAACGTGCCGCCGCAATGGCGACATTAATTAAATAAACAGGTAGGGTTAGTGATCAGTTATCATAAAAATTATGATAATATAAAATAATTCATAAATTGAAACTTAAATTCAAACAAACTAAATAATAACCAAAATTAGGAACATTCTATTGCCAAGGACTCATTCATGAAGCTATTGTTCTTAGCCAGTAATTAAAAGGCTATTGACAGACCCAGCTGTAAGTAGCTTCATAAATGATTTTTTTGCAAAACCCCCAGAAAAAAACTTGAGTGGCGTGGCCCTTCTCGTTTGTTTTAATTTCATCTTTGCGCTACAGGTTTCTCCAAGATGATATTTTAGAAAATGTAAATAAATCAATAAATAGTAGCGTTTTATGAAATTAAGATACCTTTATAAAACGAAAACGCGGAACCGTATACGCGTGTCAACTTGATTCAACTGATTAATGTCGTCATTGTAGTGGCACGTTGTATAGGCGATGCAGATGTTGTTAAAGTCCGCAAATCTTCATAAGTTCTATGGCGCGCACAATTATTGTATCATTCTGTAAATATCGTTTCCTTTGAAGGTAGGTTTCACTTTGCTACGTTTTCATAGGTCTGATTTACGCCGAGAACCGCCTATTACGTGTCCGTTAGGACATCGACATTGACTCAAGAAGACAAAGACCATTGATTTGCCTATGAAGGTAAATCAAACATCGTTATACGACGAGGAAGTAGAGCTCCATACTAATAAGTTAACAACATACACTTAAGAGCACATGGGAGACGAATATATAAAGTAAGAAAGACAGGAATTTATGTATAATATAATAAGAATAAAAGAGGTGTTCATTCTCGATTAACTGAACTGGATTATCTTGCTCCGCGTAACTGGAATTGTCAAGTCTACACTAGCTTAACAAAGCGATCCATTCTTTTCCAAATGCGGCGTGGTCGAAAGAATCATGATTCGGTTATAATAATAGAGATTAAAATATTACCAGAATAGATTTATAATTTAATCAAGACTAACCATTAAACTATCTGTGTGATGGTAATAATACACTTTAACTTAAATGAAACGTTACAGATATATAGCTTCAAACGCATATGAATGTAATAATTATCATCAATCAAGTCAGTATCTACGCAATCGTTTCGTAAAGCCTTTGTAATATTAACAATAACAAAACAACAAACCATAATTTTCAACCAAATAATTCTATGAAATTATCTAAAACAAAAAATAAAGAAGCTCAGTGAACACCATCAAAAGGAAATTCAAAGAAGTGGCTTTGCATCCTGACCTGAGGCACTTCACAAATTGCTTTTTGTACGGATTTGTTCACAAAAATCATTTAACTTCGCCCCAAGTTACAATGTAAACGGGAACTGAAAGACAGACAGAAATATACCAATAAGCAGGTATAGATAAATAAAGGGATTTAATAGAATTGAGGTGACTTCAAAGACAGTGGAAGAGGGGTTATAAATGGTAAATTGTTGAAATTGAATCCGTTTTATTCATACGCCCACACAGCATTAGATAGCAGAAAAATAATTCTTTTTTAAATGCCAGTTACATGACAAAGAGTGATTTTAATGTAAGTTTACAAAGCCACGGACAATTTACAATGACACCGGGCAATACGAGAGTCCGTGCGAAAGAATTTTAAATGAAGGCCATATCTGATTCGCAAGGGGATGCAAACACAATAAATATTTAAAGAATTGTTTCATGCCGACTTGGGAACGGAACAAAAACAGTTTACCAGATTTTATCAGTATTTGCAGCTTGTTTGCGAAGTGAAACATGTTATTAAGTTGTTCATAGATGATAAACTACGTGGAGTAGAACATGTCTTGTTATGCATTACTACAAGCGGCGGCGACTTCCTTCAATACAAAGTTGCCGCAGGAATTATGAATAATCCAGTCGTAGTGTTTGCTATTCACGTTTCTAGCTCCTTATTTAGGATTAGGCATTCAGTGTTAGTCATATTTTGCTATATTTAGAATTTTACTACGAATAAATAGATATTTTATAAGCAGCTAGCATAGGATTATTAGCATATTTGCTGTATTTCAAAATCGTTTGAAGTTATTTACATATTTTGAACCAATAAAATTGCAGATAAGATCAAACTTCTTTTGCTATAGCTTTAACTTTGCAGAACTTTGAGTGGCCCAGGGCTATGAGTTAAATGTTTAACCAAAACGATATAATCGAAGGCTAACTTTGATTGATTGCGTTTCATTTCCATGACTCCAGTTATTAACTGGACTTCACTTTGAAATGTGTTTATTGAGTTTAAATATATGTTAAGCTTGAGTTTATCTTTTCTTAGATTATTGCATATAAAAGTTATATACATTGCAATGTTTGATAGCTCTAATTTACTTGTAACTGTTTTGAATTTATGACTATTATTCTACTCTAGATTCAGCCACAAGGGTTAATTTCAGTTCTGAGAATATTTCTTAGTTATGGAACTTTCTAGACTGAGTAGGATTTTTACTTAAACTGTTTCAATTCTAAGTCTAGTGAAGTAATTTGTATGTTATGTTATATACATATTAGGCAAATACATGAAGTAGTTAATGGATAACACTATTCCATGAAGATACTCGTTATATTTGTTTTTGGGCCCTTCAGCGTGGTGACAGCGTGACGATATCATGACGTAATGATTTATAGTGTGTACTAACGTTATTTGGCTCGTGAATTCTGTTGTACAGCCGAGATTGAACGATTTTTTATCATCAGTTACCAGCCCTAGGGGTTGTAAAAATGTGAAGCCCCTTAAAATCCGGCCATTGCTTTTAAGTGACGCCTGTTCAAACACGCTAAGACTGTAAAACGATGTTGTTTTAATATTTAATGATGCCACGTAATTTAATTTTGTTTGCGAAACGTTAAGAATTCACTAAGGCAGAAAGTACCAGATATAAATTCAGACGTTTTTATGATGGACTTAAATAAGTTGATGACATAAAGATTGAGAGACTTGACTCATGAATGTTTATGGATAAGTTTCATCAAACTGCAGAGTTACAGAAACAAACTCTCAGAATGATACGGGTATGTTAAATATCCGAACAGATGTAAGAAACCCAGAAACAGAGGTAACATTATCAGTGTTGAAGACGTACAAACTTTAAGTAGAGTTCTGGGTACGCTTGTTGCCACAACTTTTGAAATTTCAGTTAACAATTTATTACCGACGAAGCAATTTAACAAACTTAGCAAAGACAGTTGTGTCAGATCTTAACGTTGTACAATTGCACGGGGGATTACATGTTCCTCTGTAGCTCGGCAAAGTGGAACACGGGTACTGAACTACGAGTATATTTAAGTTGTAAGTCTTGTCTTTCTTACCTGGAGTTTTAATGATCAGTTGTAGTGGTGAATATTTTATTTCATGAAGTTTCATGAAATAAAATATTCACCACTCCATTCAGTCCATTCTTTGTATCACTTGATAAAGTAGTTTACTTTATCAAGTGATACAAAGAATGGACTGTGATATTCTGTTTTTTTTAGCTTCATTTTCTGTATTGTCTGCTGTTTAAATTATTACAAATTTCAAATAATTTTTTTTTTATTAAATCAGATAACAAACGATCCATAGTGTTAGTAATATCTTATAGCTAGAGCATTCTGCACAGAAGATGACCAAGTAAGGTACAAGTTTCTCACCTGGCCATCCTCTCCACAAGATGCCTCAAAATGGGAGAATAGAAACTCTCAGTCACTGTTTTCAGAATGCTGTTGCTACTGCCCCGCGTTCTAGCTATTACGGATTTGCAGATCTTTGCTTCTATTATAAAAATCTGGATCATGCACTATGCTCTCATGCACGAGGTTGTGGGCTCAAACCCGGGCAAGTACCAAATACTAATGTGACTTTTTCAATTCATATGTACTTTCTAGTTTATCTTGGACATTATTGACATCGGTGAAGGAGAACATCGTGAGGAAACCTGGACTTATAGTAAATATAATTCTGAAATCGCCAATCCGCCTTGAGCAAACGCAGTGATCAATGCTCGTGCCTTCTCTGTATGAGATGCTTTTGCCCTGCAGCAGGACAGTAATAGGCTAGTATTATTATTAATATACCTTATGCAGCTGCCTTATCTTCAATCTAATTTGTCAAGCGTGTGCAATTAAATTTTAATTCTTTATTGTATTATTTCTTCCGCTCGTTTGCATCCTCATTTTCTCCATAACTTGAGTACATTTTAGTTTTAACTTTCCTAATTGTTTAATTCCGCCATTTTCGCACCTATTATCTAATTAGCGTAGAAAATCGCCTCTTTATCTGATAATGTTTGTGGGATCCAATTCCCGTTAACTGATATGTGACTAATGAACCGGGCACGACTGTTATCCGGGAATACGGCCGGATAGACGGGGATATCCTGCTAAAGGAGATTATCCTCACCCTCCTAAGTATAAGTGCGTGTGGTGTATATGTATCAAGTTTCTTTGTTTACTGCCTTCTTGATTTGTCTAATGCGATTTCGTGCATTTGTGTAGAGATACAAGTATGTCTTCATATGGTTTCAGCGTGTAAATTGTAGACCTCTCCATTGTATATTTCCATTACCTTATAGGTAGCAGTACCTGCCGTACTGAAATGCTGCATATTTAGTTTAGTACTCAAAACTAGGTCAATGTCTTCTTATCTTTAATTCTCAGTATTGAATTAACAATAGTTTCTGCTCCATCCTACATAGTTTTTAACCAAAATCCAATCGACGATTTCCATCAAAAATATCGATCCGTAAACATTGTATATTCCGTTTCAGCTGATCGACTTAGCTGAAACTTGGCCCACGTTACGTCAAAGGGGTCTAATTTTGAACTTGATATTGAGTTGTCGTCTGCCGTCGCCGGCTTACGGCAACACACGGCATCCGATGCAACCGTGCCGTAAAACCAGCCCGGACCGGTTTCTGCAGAATTTAATAAAGTCTTCGTTGTTTACGATAGCAATCGTAAAAGTTTTGTGATCGTACGCCAAGAGTAAAATGTTTTGGATTTTATGATACCAGTTTTCTTTCTTGAATTAGTTATTATAGTGTTATTATGTTTAAGTAATAAGATTAAGTTGTGGATTTGTTTTTTGGATTATGTCATTCTTTTATTACGTGATGACAGTTTATTGGAAAGGATTATGTTGCATCGATGGCATTTATTACTTATTCAAAATTAAGCGAGTTATCCTTCGAAATTAGACGTCAAAACAACTTTTAGTTTCGTATTGATTGCTACGTAACTGTATTTCTTATAAATTATTCAGTCAGCAAAATACCCAGCCATTTGAAACCACAACGGTAATAGTATAAATTTACTAATATCCAGGTGAATGACACATAAAACAGTACCTAGCACCAATAATAATAAATTATAACTTAATAAATATACAATACGAGTCCATGTCACTAACATCAATAACCATCGATCGGAAAATCAATAAAAAATTCATTTATATACTAAAAGTCATCGAGAAGAGTAGCGAGTTTTCCAATGTCGCATTCCCGGGGGTGAAATAAACGTGAATTTTATACCTACATATCGTGGGTCGTCTGTCCCGACATAATTCAAATTAAGCTCATGACAGAAGGGTCGGCGAAACGGGGTAGCACTGGAGGGTCGAAAATGTTTGGAGAAGGCTTCGTCTGTATAATTTATCTTTCAGATTTATTAGAACGTCTTCTTGCCTTGTCGGATGGTGAAGTGGTAAATGTTTTGATGTCCTGAATAATGAGATCAGGATGATATTTGATATTGACGCCATCTTGAGTGGGTTTTTGTGATTTTAGATCGATGATGTCAGGGAATTCTGTTTTTAAGTCAGTACTTAAATAAATACTAATAGTACAGTACTTAATAGTAGTGTTTTTTAAATATCGCAGTTTTATGCTGAGAGCCTTTTTGGCCTCGCAGAGGTCTTTTTTTTAGTTTTAATTTTTATTTATTTTTTGTTTTTTAATGTTTATTTTGTTACTTTTATTTATGCTACTTCTTAACTGTACGAGTATTTCCAGTGCGTGTCCCAAATAAAATATTTTTCTTTTCTTTCTTTCTTTTTACTTATCCGAATTGTTTGTGTAAACTATATTAGGTATTCTTGCAGTTACATCGTAAATATTCATAGCATAAGCATAATCAGTATATAATATTCGCACTGCAGGGACACAGGCCTCTTCTTTCTCTGAGAGTTGGTGGATGTCACATGTCTTCGAATTTTTGGTTCACGATGTTTTTCTTCACCGTTTTGAGAGCAGTGGTGATGAAATAATTTACACAAAGTAAAGTGCCTGTTTGGGTTCGAAGCCACGACCTATACTCGTAAGTCGCGGCCGTTACTACTGGGCGACCACTGCTCTTTTACTAACATACTCATAAATATTCGATGGTGCTTTTTTTTCTTTTTGTTTTTAATCCAAAAGAATAAAAGTTACGTTTTTCTTTGTATCGTCAGGTTCTTACTGTATCCTATAGATCCATTTACATATCAATATACATTGCTGAGCGCAGGTGGATGCCATTCCCTATCCATCATTCACCAAAGTACGGTCCCCTATGCAACTTTGAGTTGCATGTAGGTACTCTCTTGAATTAATAACGGAGCAATATAAATAATTGGTGAAGGTTCTATACAGTATACATACAGCATGGTTTTTTTTTTGTCTGTTATAAATAATGGCAGTTATAGGTGTCAATCAATTTTGTTATTTTATTTCATCACTAGCTTTTGCCAGCGTGGACGTCGAAAAATATTCCACGGGAACGTACTACCGGGAGTTCCTTCCTTATTCCTTGTCTACATTATAAAGGGGACCTCTGTGCAAAATTTCAGCTTTCTAGGTCCAAGAAATTGGGCTGGGCGTTGATGAGTCAGTCAGTCAGGACATTTCTTTTTTTTTTATATAGATAGATAGATAATCATCATTGGTAGCCTGGTTCCACCCACTGCTGAGTATAGGCACAGGTATAGGACTCCTTCCTTTTGTGTCATGCTTCACTGGTCCGTGCGAGTCTCATCCAGGTCTTCCCCGCGATCTTCTGTAGGTTATCATCTGCCTAGCCTTTTCCCAACTACGTTGGGGTCGGCTTCCAGTCTAACCGGATGCAGCTGAATACCAGTATTTTACATGGAGCGACTGCCTATCTGACCTCCACAACCCAGTACAGGGTAATACGATACCCCTTGGTAAGACTGGTTGTCAGATTTTCGGGCTTCTGACGACCCGTAACGACTGTCAAAGATCCAAGAATGACAGCCGGGACCAACGGCTTAACGTGCTTTCCGAGGCACGGAGGGGTGTTGGTATGTAAAGATGGTCACACATCCACGAACCAACCGCGGCAAGCGCAGCTTAACCTGATCGATCGACCCGTGCGGCTGTTATTACCTACTTAGCCACAAGCCCCTCTTCTGTAGGTCGTCCACCCATATTTTTAATTTACTTACACATAATTTTAAATCGGTTGGTTTTGTTCTCAACGAGTAGGCTAGTAACACTATTAGTGAGTGGTTTCAATTGTGTAATTTGCTAGTTTTGATTTAAAACCGCTGAAAGAGCTTAATTTTTTTATGAATTATTCTATGTGATAGAAGTTTATGTAAAGATTACAGGAAAAATAAAACGATGTCTCTAAATAGCACACTTTTTCAGAATTCGGAACGGAACCCTCGGTGCGCGAGTCGTCGCTCTTGACCGGTTTTTTTCTAATCAAGATACAATAAAGTTGTTTGATATTCATCAGGTTTTTTTTCTTTAAAAATTCATGTACTTATTTTTTCCCGAGATTACCTACCTCATAAAAATTGCCTTTAAATTTACACTCCTTTGCTTTCAATACATTTTCTATTGAATAGAGGTTTCAGCTTATCAACATTTTTATTATTTCATGTTCTTAGTCCCCATAGTGATCGGAAATGCGAATCCCGTGTCAAGCAAATGGAATAATCCGACTCTAATGAGTATGCAGTTCTCAGATGATTATCCTTTTAATTAATACAATACATCAGAAATGCTTACGTGATTTTAATAGTTAACTGTTCACTAGTAAAGGTTCTCAAGATATAATGGGTAACTACTGTCTGAGTAATACTAATTAGAGGATATCAGACAGTTCATTTTATGCATTTTATACTATTTGATGTTAGAGGAGCTCGTGGCTAAGTAATAACAGCCGCACGGGTCGATCCATCAGGTTAAGCTACGCTTGCCGGGGTTGGTCAGTGGAAGGGTGACCGTCTTTACATACCGAGACTCGTCCGTGCCTCGGAAAGCACGTTAAGCCGTTGGTCCCGGCTGTCATTCGTGGATCTTTGACAGTCGTTACGGGACGTCAGAAGCCCGAAAGACCGACAACCAGTCTTACCAAGGGATATCGTATTACCCAGTTACTGGGTTGTGGAGGTCAGATAGGCAGTCGCTCCATGTAAAATACTGGTATTCAGCTGCATCCGGTTAGACTGGAAGCCCACCCCAACATAGTTGGGAAAAGGCTAGGCAAATTGATTGACTATTTGATGTGACAATATGACTGACAAACACCACAACCGCATCCTTTGTCCTTTTATACACAGCGACTAACTTAAAAAAAAAAAGCTTTATCAGCGCAAATTATAAAATGAACGTTATCATAGCGAGTAAAGCTTTATTTCATGGCAATAATAAAACTACGAATACTTATTTCATACTAGAATAAGATATTGACGTTTTGATGAGAGACACTTAATTATCGAGCGAGTGTTAGCGCCAACTGTTACCGTCCCGTCCACACGTGACGGGCTGACAAGACAAGGGTACCGTTAATTATTATGACCCTTTAAAAATAAAGAAAGAAGAAAAAAAGTAAAGGTTCAATTATATCGACATAATAATTATGTTCTGATGACGTCCGTTGTCATTTATGCTCAATCGCCATGATCATCGGCATGAATTTTTGCTCTTACGTGTCGACTGCACCCCATGTGTGCATAAGGAAAAATCCTTTCTACATATAATAGGTATATAAGCTTATATAATATATATATATATATATATATATATATATATATATACAGGGTTACAGGTTAAGTCGACCTATTCCCTTTAAGGGCATGTTCTTTACATTGTTTCTGATTGATTTGGCTATGAAACACCCTATCCTAAATCTAACCGTTTTCGAGATATTTGAAATTAATTGTTTTTTATAAAAAATACCCGATTTTTGTCTATCAGCTCAGATATTGTGAAACGTGTAAGTCTTATTATTACTGTTATTTATTTTTTACATGTAAAATAAGATGCTTTATGACCTAAATAACCAAGATTGTCCATAAAATTAATAAATAAGTCGTTGTAGATGATTAAACTTTCAAAAAAGTAATTAAAATTTAGAAACCTTAATTTTTGTTTAAGGATATCTAAAAAAAAAATTATGGCACTTGTTTTGCAGATGAGCTTAAAATTATCTACGTTTCATCAGCTATCCAACGAGGTATGATAATCTGGGGTTTTATCAAAAATGCAGAGCAAAACTTAATTTCATTGGCTACAGGGGAGGTAAAAAAAATACTAAATAAAACAATCGCTTAGTACAAGATGCTTTTAATAAACTATTAAAACTGTTAAATTTCTAAATTTCGTGTTCGACATGTCCGCCTCTATTTTGCACACATCTTCGCATTCTTTTTCGAAGTCCACTTTTAACAACACCAGTAGTTAAAGTTCTTCTTATTTCATTCGCCGCATTAATTATTTTTTCTCTCAATACCTCAACGGATGAAACTGGGTTGGGGTCACTGTATACAAGACTCTTCATGTGCCCCCATACGTAAAAATCCATGGGGGTTATGTCAGGACTTCTAGCTGGCCAGGGTAAAGGCCCACCTCGTCCAATCCACTTATTTGGATAATTTGTATCCAGCCATTCTCTGACACTTCTCCTGAAATGGGCGGGGCAGCCATCATGCTAATACCACATGTCTCTTATTAGATTTAGTGGTAAATCATCTAGTAAATCACTTAAGTCTCCTCGTAAGAAATTTTCATAGTGTTCTCCATTTAAATTATCAGGGAGAAAATAAGGCCCAATCAAATTATTTGAAATAATACCCATCCACACGTTGAGGCTAAATCTTCGTTGTGACCCCTTTACTCTCTTTTTGTTTGGATTTCTCTGTTCTTTCGGGGCCCAATAATGAGCGTTATGGTAATTGGTAATCCCATCTTTATCAAACTTAGACTCATCTGTCCACAAGATTTTTTTAAGGAAAGTCGGGTCTTCGAAATCAGCATTTAACATAAATCTGCAGAAATCCAATCTTCTCGCAGGATCTCCCTCTTCGATAGCATGTACCGGCGTATAATGGTAAGGGTATAGGCCCGCTGTGTGAACGGTAAACCATACCTTCCATTGCGAGAGTCCCAGAGCACGGGCAACAATATTAGTGGAAGTGGTTGGATCCAATCGAAATTGTTCCACTATCTCATTATTTTGTTCTTCGTCGTCATCAATCACACGTGGTCTTCCCAAGTCTGTACGTCGTCTTGAAACGGAGCCAGTTTCTCGAAGTCTTCGATAAACTCCGTTGAACACGCTCACATCCGGCACTCGACGGTCGGGATAGCGTATTATGTACTCATTGCGAGCATGCGCAGACACACAATTGCAGTATCCATAGCAAATTAGCATGTCAGCATATTCCTCATTCGTGTAGGCTGCCATCTTGAACAGTTCCGTATCACAAGCACAATCAGAATCCAGTTAACACGCACAGTAAGTCAGGAATCAGAAGAAACAGTCCAGAAACACAGCCAAGTCGAATAGAAAACAGAGAACAAAATAATATCGCATCTACCACGGACGAATCACATAAGCAGACTAACAGATTATTGTTGGATAATGATAACCAAACACAAAGCGCATTGTATTACCAAACCGGTTTCTTCACGTTATGTTTCCCACTCACACCTGCACAAAGCGTATAGTAAGGTATCTCGCTCACACTCACCGCATTAACCTTAAAGGACAATAGGCTAGGGTCTACTACCTGGGGGCTCGCAACTAAGTTTTTTCTATGACTGTTTTTTTTAACCCTAGATTATCATACCTCGTTGGATAGCTGATGAAACGTAGATATTTTTAAGCTCATCTGCAAAACAAGTGCCATAATTTTTTTTTTAGATATCCTTAAACAAAAATTAAGCTTTCTAAATTTTAATTACTTTTTTGAAAGTTTAATCATCTACAACGACTTATTTATTAATTTTATGGACAATCTTGGTTATTTAGGTCATAAAGCATCTTATTTTACATGTAAAAAATAAATAACAGTAATAATAAGACTTACACGTTTCACAATATCTGAGCTGATAGACAAAAATCGGGTATTTTTTATAAAAAACAATTAATTTCAAATATCTCGAAAACGGTTAGATTTAGGATAGGGTGTTTCATAGCCAAATCAATCAGAAACAATGTAAAGAACATGCCCTTAAAGGGAATAGGTCGACTTAACCTGTAACCCTGTATATAAACGTAAAAAAACGTCATCAGATCGGCTAAAGGGCTAGTAATAAGCAATCGATCCATTAACATCAGACAAAATCTATCAACAAATAGAAAAATCATGTATCACAATAATATAGGTACCTAGTCCTAAAAAATATAGACTCATTGTTATAAATCTAACAACAATACTCCGTATTTTAGTTAGCCAGGTCAAACACCTGTATAACATTTTAATCCTAGCATAAATTATAAGGGTGCCGAGGCAATCCCCAGACCTGCCAAAACTCATAAATACTGGATGTATCTGGACATTGTCCTGGATATAACGCAAAATATAACATAAATATTAGGGCACCACAATACGGCTTTAATCTGCGCCGACATTGTTTCGCATTACGAAGGGTCATGAGACTTGCCACCGTAAAAAACTGGACAATGTTTAGAGTTATACCAACAAAATGTATTAAAGCCCTACCAACTATACTGTTTTATTCTCCAGTACAATCTGTCGAGTTTAACTCTTATTTGATAACGAATTCTCGATGCGTCAATACATTCCGTTCGTTACCGAATCACTCGTAAAAGCATGAAAAAGTCATCACTCACAAACGGCAGATTCCACTCGAAATCACTGGCGAATTCGAAATATGCAAGTGATGAGTTTTACACGAACACGATTCGAAGCTTCGACATCGACCTGTCCAGTGCCGTCTAAATTGCAGAAAGCTTTGCTGAATAAAATCCTCTTAGCAAATTCATTCAGAGCGGAGGCAGTAGACAAGCCATTTATCCACTAAACCTGCCACAGTTTAAGCTTAATGCAATGCTAAAGAGCGGAGGATGTAACTCCTTGCACACGTTTAAGCTGCTCAAAGCTGTTTTGCATCAATTGTTCTGCCTTGAAACGTTTAACTTTGTAGCTCCCTTGATTCATGCATAATACTGATGCTAGTAAATTTTTCTTTATTTTTCGTTCACACATGTCAACCTTGTTCAATTAATCTCCACTCAGCTTTATCTGAAGTCGTATCCAATCTTGTGCTGGAGCAGGTCTGACATCCAATTAACAACGTTCTGATGACAAATCATTAATACGCTTGTTGTATAAAACAGTATAAGTACTGGGAGTGAGAATGACGGGCTATGAATTATTCATCGATGGCTCCTGTTAACGTACACCAACCGATTTCGCCATCGAGGGCGAAACCCTTACCGCCGAATTTGTTTTTTCATTCGTCACATTCACGAGTGGTTCGTTGACGGAAAGGTTTTAATTAATGAAATGCAATCTGACGTCGAAACTCAAGTGTGCTGTTGCGACTTGCGACTGTATTTTGTTTTTGAAAAAAAAAAATGTCTGGTCAAGTGGCTTTTACCCAGATTACGCGGCATGGCGGAATTGCGATGATATTTATTTTTAAATGAAAATACATATAAATGAAAAGTTTGCCAGCATATTTTGGTAATTTCTTAATGATTTAGAAAGAAAAAGAAAGCAAAATTGTTTATACTGCACAAATAAAACACAAATACAAAAAAAAAATACATAAAGTACACACATGCAATGTAGGCAAAAGCCTCGTATTCAAGTTGTCAATTTTGTCCATACACTACTTAGGTGCTTACTTTTCCTTAAACACTTTTGGCGAAATCAAAATCTAGCATATGAAACATAACTTTCATTTCTCAATAATAATTCAAATATAATTAATCTTCCACTAATTCCAAGGAAATCCACATTTCTGTAGCACCAGACAGGAAATCGAAGTATGACGGTTACATACAGCTGTAGCTGTGAGCACTTAGGCTTGCCTCTAAGCCCTGGTTGCAAGACTAGGGAACCAGCCAATATTAATGGTTGTGGAGAAGACCTACGTCATTTGAACGGGCAGCTAATTAATCACGACCAGGGTCGTGTGCACGATTAGTCTTTCGTTCTGTCGCGCGTAATGATATGGACAGGAGTCAGCACGACGGTTTATCAATCGCTTTCAATTTATTACGCTCACCTACGTAGGACCTTTTTGGAGAAGGATCACGTTTTACGGGTACCGCTTTTGATATAGTTTTTGGTTTAAGCTTTGTGTTGAATTTTGTTTGTTTTTATGTCCAGGATATTTTGCAAAGAATATAGTTATGAACTAAAATGTAGCAAAATTCTCAAAGTATCTAGATACTGTTTTTTTTTCTGCTTGTCTGCCATCATACATTCATATCTACTTTTGTATGCGTATCTGGTAGAAAATACACCACATATGCATAATGAATGTAGGAACGTGTAAGTTTGCTTCACTGATTCGCGCGGAGATTTTCATTATGTCAATATGTAACAGGAAAAACTCCCGGATACGTCGCCGGATGGGCACTCTCTCACATTTCCCCATTGTATTTCCAGAAACAAGAAGGGGAGTAAAAAATTCACAAGTTTTCATAGGGAAGCCAAGGGTAATGTCGTTTTTATTTAATTAAAACTAGCTGTTGCCCGCGACTTCGTCCGTCTTTTTTATATACAAATATTCAGGTTGAAAAGTAGTCTATGACCTTATCAAGGTTCCAGGCTACATACCTGTCTAATTTCAAAACGATTGGTTCTGGATATAAAAAAAAAAACATGGCGTTATGCTTATCTTATGAGGGAAAAAAAAAATTGTAAATATCTAAAAAGTTAATATCTTTTGGTATTATTTTAAACGTTTTAAAAGTCTTTCAGTAATTCACGAACAAACAAACAGACAAACATTTCAAAAATTGATTTTTTATGTTCTGTTACTTATTTCTAGCGTATTCCAGTACTTTTTTTTGCAAAAATCTGTTATGTACAGACACAGCAGGTTTACGATTGTATTATATGTATAGATAGATACATACATAGCCGTGGTTCTAAATGCTAACAAGCAGTGATATAAAATTCTAGTCCCATTCAGTAATTTAATCAACGCGCTAGTACAAACCGGTCTAATAAGGCTTAAAGAGAACTTGGTACTAAATCAGATCTGATTTATAGTGATTAGGTTGTTATTTACGTGCTAGTGAGTACAGTTTTAAGTAGGTACTTGTTCATACGCGTTAATAATTCATAGTTTTCAGAATACATCCGTGCCTTTCATTGACATAAGTACTGGCAGTACAGATTTTAATGACGTAAGAAGACAGTACGGCACGGCACGGCGTCAGAAGAGAATTTATTTATTTATTTATTTATTGCACAATGTACACACAGTTACAGGCTTTGCTTAAAACTAATGAGTACATAACCCCGTTGGGGCGCAGCAAGATAACTTAAAACTAGAATATTGTTGTGTAATTTTATTACATTATTAAATATTTATACCTACTAAATTGTATTGTATTATATTACCTATCATTATATTCTGTTATTACTAACTAGCTTTTGTCCGCGGCTTCGCGCGCGTTAATTTAGAATTTGACAATCAATTCGGTTGTACTCTGCTTGTAATAATATAATTCAATCATGATTCAAAAGACACGTGGCGCCATCTATTATCATAAGAACGTTATTGTAGTTTTTCTCGGGAACAGTACTTTTTTTCGGGAGGAAAGGTACTCTATGTCCGTTTCTGTACACCTGACAACGTATGTCCAAAATTTCAGGATGATCG
Organism: Cosmia pyralina; assembly: GCA_946251885.1. Taxonomy (NCBI): domain Eukaryota; kingdom Metazoa; phylum Arthropoda; class Insecta; order Lepidoptera; family Noctuidae; genus Cosmia; species Cosmia pyralina. Next base: position 23,363,032 of record OX276344.1, read on the forward strand.
GTTCAAGGTTTAGACGTGAAAAGGTTACAAACAAACTTACTTCCGCATTTATAATATTAGGAATAATCTTTCCAAACATTCATTTTACTTTTGACGCCTATGAATTTCCTTATTTATTGACAGGCAACTATAAACGTGCAAAAATACAATACTTCATGGACGCTGTTTTTATTTACATTTTTGTTTAAAATAAAATGTCAATGTGTTAAATCGATTAAAACTTCTTCATAAATAAAGTCGATTGTTATAAGAAATCGAATCGGTAACGCATGAGGACATCACTAATTGATTTGTACTCGAGCTGTCAAAAGTAAAGATTTAAAAAATAGTTATTTAGAAATTACAATATTAGTTGGCTGATAATCAAGTAACATTTCCAATCATGCTATACTCGGACTTTTAATCGTATTCAGTAGCTTGACAGTTGTTGAAGTTCCTGACAATAAAAAGGAAAGGAGGTGAAAAAAAAATTTGCGAAACTACCTTGATGTGCTTATAGTTTTAATTGAAACACGTTATATTCGTTTATACCATAATATAAAAGATAAGTAATTTAAAAACGAAAATTATTTTGCTTCGAACTGTCAAGTTGTATGATTAAAATTCCAAACGTATATATGTTGGTAAAAGCACGTAAAAGTAAATAAATAAATTCAACCAGAGAATGCAACGTGAGTCCTAAAGCGATAAACTTACGTACATAACTTATACAGGGTGTCCCGTAAATAATGGATCAAACGTAACGGGTAGGTAGCTTACCTAATTTCCAACAACTAATTTGAATATTAAAAAAAAAACCGTTACAGTAACCAGGATATTAATTTTTTTTCGAATTTTACGATTTTGTCTTCCAGAATTAAGCTTTTTTAATGCTGTCGCTGCAAATGATGACATTTTTAGGTATGATTTTTATTTAACATTTCTGAATAGCTTAATAATGTTATAAGATACCATTTTTTTGAATACCGTTTTATTTGCCTTAGAAAAAAAATCTTGAGTTGAAAAGTTTTTTCTTTACGATGTTAGGACCAAAATTGAAAAAATTCTCCTGTAAAAAAAATGTATGACACCGAAAACCACCATTATTTTAAAAACTTGTACATTTAATAAGGTTTGCAAATTGGTGTAAAACTTACGTCTAGTCTTTATCGTTACAAAGATATTGCTATGAATGTGATGAAGACAGAAAATAAATTAAATTGGTACTATTCCATTTTTTCATTTTCGTAATGGCTTATGCTTGAATGCTTGTAATCGAAGCAGGTAGTTAAGCGGCTAGCATATTCCGACCCGATGACGTCATCTGTCCGGAATTTGGGACCGCTACCTGTGGCGGAGTTGCACCTCAGTCAGCGTGAAGGGGATAGATAGCGCCGCTTTTGTATTTTTGGTAAATTGGTATGAAGTTGTACATTCTAGTCCTTGTCGTTACAAAGATAATTGCTATGAATCTGAGAGGTGCTCCAAATCAACGTTAATAAAAAAAATAAAAAAGTGTGTACATTTAAACTTTTTCTTTAAAATGTGTAACTGTAGTATTTCAGAGGCAATGTTCATTGAATTATTGAGGCGTATGAAAAGAATTAGGAGGCCGTACTAAAAAAAACAGTTAGTTCAAATAAATCGTTTTATTTGGTTTTTACAATAAATGTTCGAATTGCCTTCCCTCTACAAGAATGCAAAGTCTGCATCTCCTAATAAAAAACAAAACGGCTTTGGTTTATTTCTGATGCAGCAGATTGGATGCGCTGTCGTAATTCTTCTTCCGACGTTATTGGATTCTTGTAGACCCTGTTTTTTAAACATCCCCAGTAAAAAAAATCTAGGGGATTTAAATCCGGAGATCGCGGAGGCCACAAAATTGGTCCTAATCGGCCGATCCATCTGTCCGGATAACTTTCATCAAGGTGCGCCCTTACTGCCGTCGCATAGTGAGCGGGGCACCCATCATTTTGCAACCACATTGCTTGCCGTACGTCTTCTGGAACGTTTTCTAATAACCTTGGCAACTCATTCCTTAAAAAATGGAGATAATATTCGGCGTTTAGAGTAGCTGGTAGTTCAAAGGGCCCTATTATTTGCCCATTGATTATTCCCACCCATAAATTTATTTTAAATTGATGTTGGCTCCTGTCCTCTCACATCAAATATGGGTTTATCAGCTGCCAACTGTGCAAATTATGCAAATTTAAATATCCATCTCGGCGGCATGAAGACTCGTCACTCCATAAAATCTTGTTAAAAAACTGCGGGTCCGCCCGAATCATTCTAAGCATCCTTTGGCAAAATTCTATTCTTGGCTGGTAATCACGCGACGTCAGCGTTTGAACACGTTGCACGTGATATGGGTGCAATCGGCACCGTTGTAGCACTCGATGCACCGTCGATCTAGAAATTCCTACGCGTCGCGCTATGACGCGAACGGAGACTGACGGATCTTCCTCGATTTCTCGAAGAATGACTTCGTCATTAACTTGTCGCGGTCGTCCTTCACGGGTACCACCAACTCCGGTGCCAAGAATTCTTCCCTCAAGAAGCGCGTTATGCACTCTAATAAAGACGCGATAATCGGGATAACGAACCAGGTTCGGGTATCTTTCACGGTACAATCTTGCAGCCGCCCTGGCATTACCTCTTGCTTCTCCGTAGATAAAATGCATTTCGGCGTACTGCCGTGGCGTGTACTCATAACGAGGCATTGGGCTGAATAAGGTTTCAGCGCTACTGCACACACGTACAAGCACACACAAACGAATGTTTTCGGAGTCCGTAGGATCGCCAAGTCGTTTGTCCAATACGCAAAGAGTTCCAAATCGATAGGCAAAGCAAAGTCCAAAAACACAGCACAAGTCAAATTTTACAGAAGAAAACACCGAGCCACTGACCGGGAGCGAAAGTTGTCTGACGTAGCAACTCGAAGAGAGACTAGTTACAACTAAACTAATAAAATCAAGCAACAATGAAGCCTGTACGAGTGAAGGGCGCAGGAAAGAACAAAAGAACCTGCGCAACTTCATACCGATTTAACCGATTTACCAAAAAGCGGCGCTATCTATCCCTTTCACACTGACTGAGGTGCAACTCCGCCACAGGTAGCGGTCCCAAATTCCGGACAGATGACGTCATCGGGTCGGAATTATGCTATCCGCTTAACTACCTGCTTCGATTACAAGCATTCAAGCATAAGCCATTACGAAAAGGAAAAAATGGAATAGTACCAATTTAATTTATTTTCTGTCTTCTTCATCACATTCATAGCAATATCTTTGTAACGATAAGGACTAGACGTAAGTTTTATACCAATTTGCAAACCTTATTAAATGTACAAGTTTTTAAAATAATGGTGGTCTTCGGTGTCATACATTTTTTTTACAGGAGAATTTTTTCAATTTTGGTCCTAACATCGTAAAGAAAAAACTTTTCAACTCAAGATTTTTTTTCTAAGGCAAATAAAACGGTATTCAAAAAAAATGGTATCTTATAACATTAGTAAGCTATTCAGAAATGTTAAATAAAAATCATACCTAAAAATGTCATCATTTGCAGCGACAGCATTAAAAAAGCTTAATTCTGGAAGACAAAATCGTAAAATTCGAAAAAAAATTAATATCCTGGTTACTGTAACGGTTTTTTTTTAATATTCAAATTAGTTGTTGGAAATTAGGTAAGCTACCTACCCGTTACGTTTGATCCATTATTTACGGGACACCCTGTATAAGTTTTATGTAATATCTCATCAACATCATACAAGACGAAATAACTTGCTAGCTGAAAAAGAGCGTGACAATTTTCTAGACCCTGACCAAACCAGTTAGGAGACTCCCGGGGACTACATTATCTTCATAAATACGGCTTTTAAATTATTATTTCTCGCAAATGTCAACTGGAAACCCATCTGTACTGTGGCCAAATTATACCCCGCGGGACGTACCTATAATTTGTCATTTCTATATTTCGTTTCACTCGATTTCAAATCACTATCTAGATTTATAGGAATCAAGTTTTTAGGGAAGCAAAAAATTATATTACGTTACGCAACTAATCCAATTTTCCTCTCTCCCTTTTGTAATTTTCTCTCGTGAAAATCACAATCAATGCTTTGTACTGCAACGAAGTTTCTCATAACATAACTTCAAAACATAGGAATGAAAAAAACCAGGACACTGTGAACTACAATTTTAGCCTTTGACTTTGTAGCTAACCCAATTCCAGCGGCGAATATTAAAATCCGTGTGTTTTTCTTATTTCTACAGCCACTAGAACATAAAGCTGACATTCTGACAAAAGACGCAACTAGAGTACCGTTTTAATGGTTGAAAATTATCAATCATGAACATAGGCACAATAAGCGAGGCTTGACTATCCAAGCCCATCATTGATTGTACCTTTACCATTATTATATCAACTACATTATTATCAGAAGATTACATTATAGCATCGGATTCTTCAAGCTTTATAGTTATAGGAACCATTTGAGATAGTCCACGGTAGGGTACACAATATCTTTTACGTTGGGTTTTCTTTTTGGACCGTTTCTGATCGTTTCTGTCCAATGTTTTTCGTACTTGTGAAATATAGCTATTGTTTCGTTTTCTACCTCAGTTGTTGTCCTTTTTATTTTGGGACTCTTTTCGGGATTACATTTTCCATTTGATCCTTATCGAAGTGATTGGAGAGTATTTTACGTGTTTCTATTTGTCTAATAATAATACGGTCTTCTTATTGTCTTGATTTTGTTGTTTATCTCTGGTTTCTTCGGTGTCTGATGTGAAATGTCTGATCAAATGTCAAAAATGTAGGCAAACTCTATACAATTTTGACAGATTGAGACTGAGATGAGATTGCGAACGTTGTTATAAAAATACGGGAATTGCCCCTCTGATTTAAATAGGATTGATGGAAACGCTATCTCTTAAATTCAAAACTTAATTTACTTTGTAACTCGATACAATCTTTCAATTTTAGGATCTTGACGGGTCCTTCAAATGTATCCCGCTTTTTATCACCTTGGCTCCCATTCCCATGGCTACCTTATCCAAAAGATGAAGCCATTCTAAATGTATTCTTATCTTTATTATAATCTACTGTACAGTTAATAGAGTTGAATATCAAACTGACACAGTATAATATTACGTCGAGAATTTCTTGCGTTGTTCCATAGACATTCTAATGTGTAGAATAGAGCCATCAGCTACCTGTTTTTTGAAGTTGTATCACCTAACGTTTATTTTACCGCGCATATATAGTTTTTATTATATTCTTGTTTTTCTTGTTTATTTCCATATTCAATGATATTTATGGCAAACATATTTAAATATTAATTATAGTTTTGACATTTATGTGAAAGCGATAAGTTGTTAGGTACTATACTTAAGTAATGATTTCCCGACGTCGCGTCGCGTCCACGGTTTATGTGAACAAACGAGTATTGTTATTTTACGTCGAAACTGAATATTTAAGTGCCTACTTACCCACGGTAATAAATAACTTGTTGTTTAGTCAGTAGTTTTGGCAAATCTTTCATAGATTTTATGAAAATTCCGTAAAGAAAAGTGCTTTTGCACTGATCCACCACTTGACCGCGCAATGAAATAGCGTAAATAGTAAACTTTTTTTAACCGACGAAAAAAAAGGAGGAGGTTCTCAATTCGACACGTTACAGTCGTCCGATTTGAAAAAAAATTGTTTTATTCGAGAGTACATCAAAGTTGGTCCCATATAAAATTGATTAACTTTGCTTGGGTAGTTTTTGAGTTAGCTTCAATAATACGTATTTTTTCCCCACTTTCATATGGATGATGTTCTAGTTTGTTTTGCAAGTAGTGGTATTAGAATTTGTGTGGGGTAGGTACCACAACTAAAAAGTGAAAAAAATAAAAACTTTTTTACAAAAAAAAATACAACCGACTTCCAAAACCAACACTACAAAGTGAAAAATAACTTTAATTTCGGAAGTCGGTGTCAAGAACAAAAATACATTTAACCAGACACCGACTTCCGAAATTAAAGTTATTTTTCACTTTGTAGTGTTGGTTTTGGAAGTCGGTTGTATTTTTTTGTAAAAAAGTTTTTATTTAACATAGGATTTCTACCTACTAGTCATAACTTTGTTAGCTATTCTTTAACACCTTTTTAGCTTAGCTTTTCAACACTGCTATAAAGTGGGTAGTGGTAATTCATAAGGTGTGTAATGGGCTCTAGTAATTTCTTTAAATTAGCATTATTTATATTAAGTGCCACTAACTACTTGGATTAGAACTCAGAACTTTAACTAACTCTGATTTAGTAATAAGTAATAATAATAAAATAAGTACCTTAAATTTTATAATGACCAAGAATTCGTAAGTAACTTTTTGATCTTTTGATGTCAAAAGTTTTTATATTTTAACTTTTAGCACTATTCCTTTTTTTTCCTCATATCTTCATGGGACGTGTTCCCACTAACCTAAAAAATACTAAATGTTTCCAAGAAGCTGGCAAATAATTTCCAATTTTTCCATTTCTTAGCAACTACAATCCCCTGGTGTTTCTTTCCCATTCCGTATGTCCGTGGTGCCCATTCTATCAATTAATGCCAACTGGCATTTGTCTCTGTTTATTTTAAAAATATCAACCACGTTATTTCTTCAGACATTTATTCCCAATATTTTCCTGGTTGTCTATTACTTTTTTCCTAACTCTATGCGCAAAAACTAAAATGCCCATATAGCGAGGCGTACTTACATCCGGGCAGGAGGCGTTTATATGCAAAACCCTGTCTTCGTGGAGCAAAAGCTGACATCTGCAGCGGACCAAAATGTATGTTTGTCTTCAGATATCAACCTTAAATCTTGTACTTCAATAAAGTAATTTTTCCTCCAGCATTTTTTGGAGGACTGCTACATTTTCTTCCTAAATCGTTGCACAAACTGAAATGCCCATATTGCGGGGCGTACGGCCGGGCAGGCGTTTATATGCAAAACCCTGTCTACATGGAGCAACAGCTAACAGAATGCCGCTAAACAATTCACGTCGCTCGCCATTAGGCGGCCGGCCAAAATGTCTTCGTCTGTATTTGTAGTTTTGTCTGTATTTTCATGGTATTAAAGTTTGAAAGTCATTTTAAGTTGGAATTGCTCGATGTGCACCGTGAGATGGGTTTTTGATTGGTAGAGAATCTAATTGAAGTTTTGTGGTAGTTTTTAAACTTCATTATAGAACGCTGGGTATAATAATATCCCATGAAGATTGAGATGGTAACTCCAACTCTATCTTTTCATGTGAGCTTTTAGGTATGTATGTATGGTCGCTTAAATGTCGTATTTTTTTTTGTTTTGAATACTAATATTTGTCCGGAGTCCTCCTGCTACCTTCTAGCCGAGGAATACCAGGGGGAAGGGTCTGGGCAAATACTCGTTTATTGATTTAAGATTCACGATCATTGCTTACGCAACAAGAAGGTATTTTACCTCCTTCTCTCTTTATCATTATAGAAGGCACCTTATCTTAAAGATCAAACGTGCTATTTAAATTGCAATAAGCAGTAATTACACATAATATTACGGCCACAATAAACCTTATATCGTTCCCAACGATATAATTATACCGTCTCACTGAAATTTTAATGATTCAACCTGGACGATTATGGCCTATTAAAGTTAAGCAGTTTTACTGTACGTATTTTTGTTGTTCACACATTTAATGTTAAAATGTGCTGGTACTGCTGGTATTATTAACATATTTTCAATATAATCATCATCTTCCTGCCCTTATCCCATGTGACGCAACACGTTTTCTTCTTCATTTCTCCCCTGTCAACCGACACGCTATCATTCACTCCCTTCTCTTTCGTATCATTCCTCACACAATCCATCCATCTTTTCTTTGGCCTTCCTCTGCCTCTCCATCCATCAACATGTAAATTCATCACTCTTTTCGTCACACGATGCGTTTCGTCCCTTTTAATAATCCCGACATAATAATAGGCAGCGTCTCTCTGTCCATTATTGCGCTTGTGCAAGCTGAAGAACCACATAATATACTATTTAGATTTTATAAACTCATAGATATCAATCTGCGTAGTCTTTTCCCAACTATGTTGGGGTCGGCTTCCAGTCTAACCGGATGCAGCTGAATACCAGTATTTTACATGGAGCGACTGCCTATCTGACCTCCACAACCCAGTTACTAGGTAATACGTACCCTCTTGGTAAGACGTTGTCAGAATTTCGGGTTTCTGAGGACTGTCAAAGATCCACGAATGACAGCCGGGGCCAACAGCTTAACGTGCTTTCCGAGGCAGGGAGGGGTCTTGGTATGTAAAGACGGTCACCCATCCACGAACCGACCGCGGCAAGCATAGCTTAACCTTCGATTGACCTGTGACGCGGCTGTTATTATTAGCCACGAGTCCCTTTTATTTGCATAAGTAAGCATGTAAAATCAATAGCTTCAAGTAAACATAATCGCTCTGCTGTCAAAGCTTTGAAACCGATCTGTTGGAAGCTATCATTAAGCGGTATAACAACTCTCAAATAAAACAAGACCTAGTAACCTGTTGCCTTCGAACATTAGTGGCTATTGCCCTTAATTACCTCTTACGACTGCCTCGAGAAGATAAGTGAGTACTACTTACACTTACTACTTACCTACGTTTAAGTTTATCTCTAGAGCCAACTTAACGTACCGGAGAGTTACTTTACAGAAAACTTTGAATTTCTTGCTTGTTTTTCTGCAACGGAGTGTAATTATTTTTGAAACACTACGATTAGTGTGTTTACTATGCATTAATATATGGAATAGTGCTAAATAAGTGCGTATCATAAAGTAGAACTTACATTAAACTTAACATAATTTAAAAGATTTTAATTTGAAAGGTACATTAAAGACGTGACTGTACAAACGACCCACATTTTCTTTCCAAGCTTTAACTCATTTTTTTCCACTACGGAGTTTCAAGAAAATTTATTAGTATGCATGCCTAATTTAAGAGGATACAACGGTAATTTTGTGTGTATATTGTCTACTGCTGTAGTAAAACCGAAATCTTGATTATGTACATGAAATTTTTTCAGCTGAAAATGTTTTCAAAGTAGCACCGTCTATTTTCTGTTTTAAACGATTGTAAATAAAAATAAAAAATTAAATAAATTTATTTCACATATCTTAGTTGGCTTACAATGCATGTCGAGGAGTCTCCAGTTAGACATATAAATGCCTGTAGTTGCAGGCTCCGCTCTTCCCTTACATTATAAACGTACGAGTACAAATAGGTATATGTATAAAGAAACAAAGAAAAGAAAAAATGAAAATACGATCAATTTCTACGAGTGTATGTGTGAGGGTGTATGTGTGGTGGTGTGTGCGTGAGGGTGTGTGTGTGTGAGAGAGATTTTGAGTGTACATGAGTGACTAAATAAGCAAATAAACATCACTTTAATAATATTTATTATTAAGTCACACGCTGCAAAAGTAACTCTACACGATTGTATACGTAAACAGTTCCTTTTTGTGCAGTATTTTTTTTTTAATCGAAGGTAATTAAATATGTTAAGAACTCACTAAGCTAAAAATTTATTTAAGTATAGCATTTTGTCATAAATCTACATTTAAAATAAGCGTGTTTAGTTCCGGTGCGCCTGAGAGTCTTCTATCTCTCTCGCGTCAAACTAAACAGCTATAACGCCATTTCACTTACACACCGAGCTAAATCAAGCTTCAATATATGCTCTTAACTACTGTTTTAAATAAATAAATACCATAGCATAATTCGTAGAGCTTTGGCATTGAAAAACATCGTAGAGGTTCTGAGAAATATTTTTTCAGCGTTGCTAACAAACAAAACCAAATCTATTTTAGCATGCACACAGTAAAAAATTACTTCAGTTCAGCCATATTTCCACGTAGAGATTCTCATTTGCCCAAGGACCTAAATATAGTACATATTAATTCCATGCATTTGTAATATTCAAATTTCTGTGAAACAGGATTTCTGCGAACTTTATGTAATACTTTGTTGTTGTTTAATAGTTAGAGGCTATATAGGTACCTGCTAGGGGATTATACATAGCTGGTATATAATGCCTGTTAGACAATAGGCCAGTCTGCGAGCCTGTATAGTTATTGACCTAGTGACTGTCCTACAACTTGCCTAATGTATATGGGACAGTTTAATGACAATTAGACAGATTAATTATATATTGATTTACTTCATTTATTGTTTATTTGAATTTACTTTATTCATTGTTTGTTTGTTATTGTAGGCTGACTGGCGTTTTTTCTATTTGTTGTATGTGTGAATTACTAACATAGCTTTAAGTCATTTTGATGTACTACTAACACTCTATGGACCAAAAGTCTGAATTAAATGTTTTGAATTTGAATTGTTTGACGTATGTACCGTAAAGCTTCAGCTTTACAGGGACCCAACAACTATAGTACTTTAAATAAGAAGAGGTACACGGGTAGAATGGGGCTGAAGCCCGCTATATTAAAAGAATCAATTTCAGACTTAAAGATTAACACTTCCTAGGCGTAGCCTTAAAAGAATCTGACTTTCACCCTTCCTTCTTCCTTCCTTCCTTCCTTCTTCGTTTCCCTTTGAACGTCGCATGAACACCTGGGTGTGCATAAGGAAAAATCCTTTATATAATGGGTATATAAGCTTATATCATATATATGTAAACGTAAAAAAACATCATGCGATGGAATAAAATCATCATCAGTAGTTGTGAACCTATGGGGTTCGCAACTAACCCCCCCCCCCCCTCCCGTGGGGTTTTGGGTTCATAAATTAGTACATTGTTTACAGTCAAAGGGTTAAGAGTAATTCGATGTTTGAATGATAGAATGTCAGCCAGCATATCATGCTAAGGTTTGACTAAAGCATAAAACCTCTACAGTACTTTCCTTGAGACTGATGCAACAGGCATTAAATATCCTCATTTATTTAAGAAAAAACTTATTTTTTTTTTATGAGCCATTCAGTTACTAAAAGTACTAAACATTACAAAGCCTAATCCAGAATCGTATCCAAAAACTTAAACCAGTCTTAACACTTTCAGCCCAAAACACACAATAAAGTCACGAAGTATGTACATTTTATCGTGAAAGGGAGCAAAGCCGGACTTTAGATGATAACCCGTAGCGAACCGCGTCCAACACCAAGCTATCTAAGTTGCTGCTAAGTTACCTCGGCTTATCTAAGTGAGCATCGAGGCTTGATAACGCTCAACTTGCTACAACTTTGATTCTGGATTTGCGGGAAAAATAAAAGGGAGAAAGTGATAATTTAAGGTTATGGGAATTATTTAATTTGGAAGCGATGAAAGAGTTTTTAAATTATAAGTTAGGCTATCCTATCTGTAGCCAAATGGCAAAAACGGAACCCTTATAATTTCGTCTGTCCGTCTATCCGTCCGTCCGGATGACAAACAGCCATTTTACTCGGCGACTAATTGCACTAGATCGATGAAAATTGGAAAGAAGGTGTATTCTGTGCACCTCTAATCAATAGTGTGGTGAAATTAGGAGTGCCAACCAACTCCATACAATCACGTTTTTTTTTTAATTAGATTCCAATTATTTAAAAAAATATAAGGTGTTTCATAGTTTTTTCGAGAAATTCTATGAAGTACAAACTTATTTTGGCGGTAGATAAAATGTTTACGGTCTACTGTGCTTGCGTAAAATAATATTCATCCCGATTACGGAACCCTTCACTGTGCGAAGTCCGACAAGCACTGGGCCGGTTGTGTTGTCGTTATAAAAAAAAATAAAAAAAAAAAAAAAGGTTCCGACGAATTGATAACCTCCTCCTTTTTGAAGTCGGTTAAAAAAAAGAGGCTTGTGGTTGTGATTATCATCAGTCGTGTTTGTTTCCAATGACGTCAAAGGTCAGTGTCTTCGCTATGACTTAGACTTCATTGTTGTATCAACAAAATAATCTTGCGGTCTGTTATTATTGTCATTGGCAAAGTCTTTTGTCCAATATTATTTTCAGAAATAATTGCTTATCGTCTCAGTCGGTTAAGATGCAGATATATAGCCTTGAGTGGCTAACTTGCGTGTTCTGTGCTGAGCTCACGCAACGCGTTGTACGTCCACCCAATAGCACTCGCCCATCAGGGAGCGCTGTCCCATATAGACGCATTACTAACTTATTAAACGGTATTATATTTATTAAAACACATATACTAAAAAATAAATAATTCCATTATCTTTAAAATGGTGAAGGTTTCATAAAAATACGCTTGATAGTTTTTGCGTGATTCTCAGTATTTAATCGATTACACTATTATGTATTATAAATATCTTTATCTAAAATATTCACATATTAAGTTATTAAGAAAATGCTCTAATTTAACATAAGTATATTTTTTCCAAGTCATTAACAATACTCGTTTAGACGTGATCTTCAGGTTAAAATCATTAAAAGTCGGTTATCGTCGCCTTAAATTGAGATGATTAGGCAATATTGTAGACATTTTGCTCTTAAATTCAGTGGGTAGGTACGAGTAAGTTTGGTGGCTACGTCATAATATAGACGTACCTACTCATCATTGATACGTCTGTTACGGTAATAACAACATATTTGTAAGTAAACATACACTTCGATAACAATTTTCTCACGCCAAGTGCAAACAAAATTCCTTGCGCGTATTATTATTTACTTGGACTAATTTTTAAATATGGCGGTTTGACAGCTTTTGTATAGAAATATGTCAAACTGTCATTGTCATTTATTCTTCAGATAAAAGGTAACCGACTATTGAAAAATTAGCCCTTACTCAATTAAAGTTTTTCAAATATAGTTTCGTAGAAACAGACGCTTTGACTATACCTAATTTCTTTTATTTGAATTGCTCGTGTGAAAACCAATATTTTTCGAATTAATAAACATTTCTAAAACTGCCGTGGGAATAGTAAAAGTTTTCACACGCTGTGAACTGTAGCATATTTTTGAAATGAAATTCCTATTGTAGCACCATTTTTGGAATGAAATTCCTATTGTAGCACCATTTTTGGAATGAAATTCCTATTGTAGCACCATTTTTGGAATGAAGTTCCTACTGTAGCAACATTTTTGGAATGAAGTTCCTACTGTAGCACCATTTTCGGAATGAAATTCCTATTATAGCTCCAATTTTGGAATGAAGTTCCTACTGTAGCACCATTTTTGGAATGAAGTTCCTATTGTAGCACCATTTTTGGAACCATGTATGTACCCTATAACGTCACCAACACCCCAGAGGCAAATATGATAATTTATTTTACGTAGATGTAAGCACTTTGTATCTCATTTTAAGTGAACTGTTATTTAAGTTCTTATGAGAATAAAATTCTTTAAACCTAACCTAAGTTCCTATTGTAGCGCCATTTTTGGTATGAAGTTCCTACTGTAGCACCATTTTTGGAATGAAGTTCCCATTGTAGCACCATTTTTGGAATGAAGTTCCTACTGTAGCACCATTTTTGGAATGAAATTCCTATTGTAGCTCCAATTTTGGAATGAAGTTCCTACTGTAGCACCATTTTTGGAATGAAGTTCCTATTGTAGCACCATTTTTGGAATGAAGTTCCTATTGTAGCACCATTTTTGGAATGAAGTTCCTACTATAGCACCATTTTTGGAATGAATTTCCTATTGTAGCACCATTTTTAGAATGATGTTCCTATTGTAGAACCATTTTTGGAATGAAGTTCCTATTGTCGCACCATTTTTGGAATGAAATTACTACTGTATCAACATTTTTGGAATGAAGATCTTACTGTAGCACCATTTTTGGAATGAAATTCCTATTGTAGCTCCAATTTTGGAATGAAGTTCCTACTGTAGCACCATTTTTGGAATGAAGTTCCTATTGTAGCACCATTTTTGGAATGAAGTTCCTATTGTAGCACCATTTTTGGAATGAAGTTCCTACTATAGCACCATTTTTGGAATGAAGTTCCTATTGTAGCACCATTTTTGGAATGATGTTCCTATTGTAGCACCATTTTTGGAATGAAGTTCCTATTGTCGCACCATTCTTGGAATGAAATTACTACTGTATCACCATTTTTGGAATGAAGATCTTACTGTAGCACCATTTTTGGAACGAAGTTCCTTATCACACGTTACCGTCCGCTTGCACTGGCGAAACATTCAATTAAAAACTGTTGATATCTCTGTCAGATACATTGACAGAAACAGAGATATCAAGATATTTTTATGCGATGTTTCGCCAGAGCAAACGCACGATTATACTTTGCACACTTGGCGAATAAGATCTAGAACGTAAAAATAAAAGCTTGTAAAAAGTGTAACCTTTTAACCGTCTCGACAGTTTTGTTCCTCTTTATCTTTTTTTTAGGGGTCCGTACCCGAAGGATGCCAAACGGAACTCTATTACTAAGCCTCCGCTGTCCATCCGTCCGTCCGTCTGTCTGTCAGCGGGCTGTATCTCATGAACCATAAAAGGTAGACAGTTAACATTTTCACAGATTGTGTATTTTGGTTGCCGTTATAACAACAAATAATACAAATAAAATAATGTTAAAAATTAAAGGGGTACAAACAAGAAATGTGTTTTTTAGACAGAAGCATTTTTTTAAAATAAATATTGTACGGTCGTATTCGTGTGCGAGTCAGACTCGCACTTGGCCGCTTTTCTTCTTTCATTCTTTCTTTCTATTTCACTTTTATGCTTTGTATAGCTCTCATTCACCAAGTGCGCAAAAGCGAAAAAAACTTCATTCCAACCGGCACCCTAACTGAGTAACGCACTACCAATCGGATTGAATCATTTTGAAACAAATTGCTAATCCATTGCTTCATATGTTCGAAAAATTTGTCTGTTCAACACCGTAAATAACGGAATGAATGTTGTTGAATTATTGTCAATATGAAACAGTTTCCAATCGATAGTGTGTTACGCAGTTAGGGTGCGGGTGTACCACGATACCTCCAGTTTTATTTCCAGTATGGAAATTTTATAAGAAGTGAAATACAAGCGTTAACTCAAAAGCGTGGTTACCTTTTTCTGCGCAACGTAAAACAAAACGAACGTCTTTACGCCTTAAAGTTGCTTTTTTTATAGCACTGATTCATTGAAGAAACCCTGCCCCTATGGTCCTTTGTTTTCGTCCAACAATAGAAAGTCGGAACGGCAAAAAACAAGAGTAAACTCCCGTCGTGCGTCGGTGCTGACTCACACACAATTTTTTTTCGTTTATTATGGTTCAACATTTGTAATAATACTAGTAATTACTATGAACGAGGTACTTCTCCATCGCACAGAATTTACAACTTTAAAAGGATGTATAACCCTTTCATACTTTGTGTTGAAATAAAAACTGACTGAGTAACACTGAAACGTACTCAAACAACATAATTCAAAGGATCTCATAAAAGTGTATTTCCATTAATGCCGGTGCAATGCACGCTATAACAATGCTTAAAAGTGGGTCGTGTACCGTCAACGAAAGATTTAGATATACGGCCTGTGGGTTTATCTAACTCTTTCGTTAACGGTACATGACTATTAATTTTTCCACTACACTATCAATATTCACTTTTAAAGTTTAAGCTTTAAGACACTCGAGCCTGTTATCACTAGCACTAGGCGAAACCTAAATGAATGCCTAAATGAAATCGTGCTGTTCGACTTTCAACTTTCGGCGCTGAGCCAGGCGTTGTAAGTTTACATAACGCTTATACCGGATGACTTTTTTTCGTCTTGAAAAAAATAGGGTATATTAGGTGAACGGAGTAGAAGCCTATGGCATCCTACCTAGTTTTTTTTTTTTTTTGTAATAGCTTAGGCAGAAAAAAATATCTAAGTATTAATAAATACTATAAATTCGACGTAAACTTTTCTTAGCCACTCACACGACCATTGCATGAAAGTGGGCCCGAACGAAAACCCAGGATTGTCCGAGTGCATGAAAGTGAGCCTGAACGAACAATGACAGTGCGCGCGTTACTTTTTTATTTTTTGTAATTTTGTGTGCGGACCCACCCTTTGTGTTCTGGGTTCTTTGGAAAGGTGATTAGGTACGGTATATTTTTGCCAAAAGCCGTGAGGTTGTATCGGCATTACGAACAAAGTTAGTTTGTGGTTGAAAATCAGTTTGCGGAACGAGAGGCGCGCGCGGGGGGCATTTGTTTACCGAGATTATTGTTCGTATTTCAAAACTTTGGAAGAATTAAGGTAAATATTATGTAATTTGATTGTTTGACACATAGGCAGTATTTCGGGCAAAAAAAATAGAACAATAAAAACAGAAATTTTTAAAAAATAATATAAATCGTTTAAAAATATCGAAATTCAAATCATATGACTATGCAACCTGCATATCTGTGCTGCATATGATTTGAATTTTGATTTTTTGTTTTTTTTTTAAACATGACTTACTACTCAAATTCAAAATTCAAATTCAAAATAATTTATTTTCTCTTCACAAACAAATGAAATGATAAATAAATTAAAACATACTTAAAAATTATATGACAAAGTTTGTGGGAGACTGGTGTCTGCACTAGGAATACCTGTATAGCAGATCACCAGGGTCCCACCACACGGAATGTTAACATAATTTTATATCGTAAATGTGAACGAGTTGAGCATTGCAATATAAATCATATACTTATAGATAAAAGATAAAAACCAAATCAAAGTATAATACAAAAAACAAAACAATAATAATTTTTCTAGTTAAAGGTATTTTTTTTCTTCTCTATATATTTTGATTCTCTATTTGATTGTTTATACATTTAAAATTAAATCCTTTATTGAAAACGAAGCATTGTTTGGTCAAGTTGTGTACGGTTGTAATTGGACTTCAGGTTTACTCACTGTTTATTGTTAAGGCTCATTCTTTGTTTTTTATTAATCTGTTGTCTGTATCTGTACCTAATTAATAAAATAAAATAAAAATAAATAAAATAACGCGGAAAAGTTTGTGAAATTATTATTTGTGGGGAAATTAGCGGAACAGACTATTTTGGATGAGCAAGTAATTCCTCAGTTGCTATATAATCTAAGTTACGAAGCAATTCAACTAAAGTACTCTTACAGGCCTTTTTTGTAATCGTGGTAATGTGATTAATTTTACTAAAACGTAAGTACTTAAAAGTTAGCTGCCTGTAGTATACTCGTACCTACCTATCTCCTTGTTTGACTGTATTCATCTAGTCTCCCCACATCAAACCACAAGCAATTATAAGACGATAATGGTCTAGACTGTTTTATGTAAAGAGATAAATTATTCAGTCAATTCATTACCTGGTAGTGCACCTGAATTTATTTCTAACCGTCTATGAATACTTTCAGCGGCTTTGTATAATTAGCATTAGCATTTTTTCCTCTCTCTTTTAAGAACAACAAAACAATTAAAAAAAACAACTCTAATTAACTTAAAATATATGGCTGAAAATATACTATCTCTCCTCCGTGTGGATTAGAAGTGTAAACAACAAGAACAATAAATTTTAATCACTTTAGAGCGGTTGACTTTGGAGCAATTACTTACAGAACTTTTAAAGCGAACAATATTAACACTAACAGGGCAAAGCCCGCTTTAACATAGGTCACGGCATACACCCCAAGCATCGCATATTTGCAGGAAAACGTGCTAACTCGAAAAATGCAATTTTACAGGAAGAGCTATGTAAACTTTAAAAAAATTATGACAAATAAATTAATGTGCTTTTAAGTTAAATGAGTTAAAAAATAATCTACAATCGAATATTAAATTTATTTATTTATTTACTTGGGGAAAACAAACATTTGTACAATATATGTTACAGTAAATATTACAACGCTAATAAGCTAATGTACAATCCACGGCGTTTCCACATATTACTAAGGTTAAAGATACAGTGTAGACACAGTATTTAAAACTATAATAACGCAAAAAAGAAGACAAAAAAATAATAATAAAATAACGACAGGAAATGATAAAAAGCAAATGTACATTACTTAAATTATCGAACAAAAAAAAAAACACCTTTTTGCGAAATGTCACGTTTTTTTCGCAAAGAGGCGATCATAATGCATACCATTTGTACAGTACGCCTTGTGCATGCTTTAAGTAACCTTCTGTTTTAATCAACTCAACTTACTCAATCTATCGCAGTCCCCTGCTGGCTGGACATAGGCCTCTCACAACTTGTCAACACACGGTTGTCCGCTTGCCGCCTCTAGTCTGTCTCAGCTGCCTTTTCAGACACCAATCTACATGGTCTTCACACATGATCTGACTGTGACTTCTGAGTTTGTTTCGGCCTTTCTTCTCGGAGTAGTCAGATAGGAAACGCCGATCTCATCCAGTTTTTTTTTTTTAAATATGATTGACGTGTAAAAGTACTTGTTTACAGTAATACAATCATTTATCATAATTATTATAGTCATCGGTCTATCTAGCCACAGTAAATATATGGACAGTAAGGGAACTACGTACGAACGGTCGAAACGGCACACTCACACTGACGCGCGCACCGACGAGGCCCAAGCTATAGTCGCGGTGCTCTCAATATATTTATTGTGGCTTAGGGGTCTCATCGATACGTCTGTGTGTATGTCGTTTCTTACGGTTGTTCGTAAAGAGGCCATCAAGCTACCAAAATCTGTCAAATTTCTTTGATAGATTTTCATCTTTATCACATAGGAATAAGGTTCAGGGGTATACGGGGTATTCGGAGGGAAAATTTGACAGATTGGGGTAGCTTGATGTGCCTGCCTCTGTACTTTCCCTATTGTCCATATTTATATTCTGATCTAGCTGAGAGGGCGTCCCGCTTGTTGATTAGCAGTCTCCACTTGAGGAGTCATCTGCTCCAAAGGCCATCGTATCTTCGACTATCATAGCCTCTTGCCACTTTAGCTTGCTAACTGCATGCGTCCATGTATAAATAAGGTCGCGTCCTGTCGTCGCGCGAATACGCGATCAAACGCGTGCATGTCGCTTTTTGTTTCGAAAACCGGATAGCGCCCTCTGTCGGTGCGACCACGCGAATAGGTTTACCGAACAGAAAATTCGAACGATCGTGTATTCGCGCAACGCGCGGTATCAGTGAACATATCAATTAGGGCATTAATTTCGACAAAACGTCGGACTTGCCCACAATAAAAAGGCAATACTTTTACATCATTGAATCATAAAACAGTAATTGTCGTGCTTCTCAATAAAGCGAGATACCAATTTAACTCGGGTCTGTATTACCTCGAGTTTTACGGTCCCTAAACTTGAGATTACAATCGTAAAGCGAAGAAAAAAGAAAAAGTGCACTTTGGTGAAGATTTTGTATTCAAGTCACGAGTGGGTCTGCTTGCATGGGGTCAATTGCGACTGCCGTTACACGAGTGACACTTAGATTAAAGGATTCGACTGACTTTTCGAGAGTTTTCTTCAGTGCTGAGCTGTGTTTTTGGGTGGTTTCCGGTTAAGGGCTTGGGTATAAATGGTATTGATGGCCTGAAGTTTCTTTATGTATGACTAAGGTCTGCTCCTATTCGAGAGCTCATAATGTGGCGAGGTCGCGGGTCATACCTACAAACGCCTTATCACCCGACTGCCCCAGAAAAAGGAAAATGTTTTAACTGTCATGTCATAAAAAGTATTTAATAAAAAAAGTAAGTTTAAAAACTAAAACCTGACCACTGAAAAAACACGCTCTAAAGAGTATGAAACAAGAAAATATCTAATCTGAAATTAGAAAAAGACAGACAAATTAAAAATCCAGAGTAACACGTAATTTGTTCGATGTATGGCCCCAACACGACGTGTGACCCCGGATTTTGATTTTTTCTGTCTTTGTCTAATTTCAGATGGGAATATTTTCTTGTCTCATACTTTTTAGAGCATGATTTTTCAGGAGTCGGGATTTAGTTTTTAAACTTACCTACTTTTTATTAAAATTATTTAGGGGTTATAATTTCGTGATAAAATATTTGCAGAGCCACTTTACCTTTTTATATTCATATAATGTAATTTGGGTAGGTTTGGAGAGAAAATATGTTTGGCTCACATCTGATTTTAGACATTATTCTCAATTATCGGGTGCATGCAAGCAAAGCCTCGAGCAATAGCTAACAATATACACATATATATATTTGAAATGTTCTAATTAAGCCCTTTCATTTGATACCCTACACGGCAACATTTTTTTTTAGTTCATGACTTTATTTCCTCTAGAGGGCGCCATATTCAATTTAATGTGACGTCACATAGCCTATAACCAGCGGTTGATCAAGACGCTCATCCTCATTTGTCAAACTATGATAAATACCTAGTTTAAAAGTTATGAGGGAACAGATGAACATACATACATACATACCAGTCAAAATCATATCCCTACTTTTAACTTCGTTGTAGTCGGGTTATTAGAAAGATACAGCGTCTATATTGAATTTTTATCATAATAATTCATTCATAATCCGTCTGCCAAGCTACGAGCAATATAAGTGTAAATTATTTCTAATGTCAACCTTTATAAAACCAGTCAGTCACTCACAATTTAAAAATCGTACCTTGAAAACTAAATCTCACTTGTTACAAAAGCATTCCCGAAAAGTCATTAGCTGATGGAAATGACGCCATTTTCATTCAATAAAATTATTCTATAAATTCCCGTTTCAATGTCAGAACAAAACTTATACAAACAGGGGAAAGCTCTTCACAATATTAGTTATGCATTTTCAAAATAGTTAAAGTCAGTTTTCATTTGCAAGTTGCGACTACGACTGCAGCTCGCTATAGTTTATTTATTTGAATTTGTCATCGTCCGAGTTTGAATTCTTAGGGGCATCGGAGTAAAGTGCAATTCTTGAAATATAATAAGCAGTAACTTTAAGCAGCTTAACGCCTTTCATACAATCTTGTTCTGCGTAGTACGCACTGCTTGACACACTTACAGTAGGAATGGGTTTCATTTTGGCAGTTCAACTTCATTCATTGCGATATTTACGTTGTTGAGCAGGCAAATTTTTCGGACATATATTATTATGAAGCATTGGATTAGCAATATGCTTCAAAATCATTCAGATTGTGATTAATAGTATGTTACACAATTAGGGCGGTATAATTATTGCATATCTCTCTGTCTTATTGTGAAGCTATTAGCATAACAAATGTTATGCAACAAAAGTCGATTAACAATGTTAGTTTTTTTACATAATTATCATCTAATTTGAAATAAAATAAAAATGCAATTTTAAATATTTTTATTTTATTTATAATTTTATTTTATACAAAATGATTCGTACATAGCTTTTCAGCATTTCATATAATATCTAAGAGTTTAATACCTATTCTTTCAAGGTCTCTTTCTTTTACTTTTCTTTTTTTGTTTTCCTTCTTTATTCTCAGTCGATCCATGTAAAATACTGGTATTCAGCTGCATCCAGTAAGACTGGAAGCCGACCCAAACATAGTTGGGAAAAGCCTAGGCAGATGATATTAAATAAAATTGAAGGAGTAGGCTGTATCCACTTCAATTTTATGTGAGTTCAGATTTGCTTATGAATATAGCTAAGATTAAAAAAAGCTAAAGCGTTAATCGACGTTTGTTACTGACTGGACCTACCTACTCACATTTATGTACACAAATTTACATGGGTAGGTACCTATACATTTTGTAGGTAGGTAACTCATCTACTTTTACAAAGAAAACTTGTAACAGTAATAAATCACAAAGGAAATCATTTTGATGAATGAAGACGTCCACAAAAGTTGAGACAGAAAAAACAAGTATTTGTTTGAATCTTAATTTTCTTTCTGAAGCCCAACCACTCTTGAAAAAGATTCTTCAGGCATCAAAAATGTTTTTACTTATATATTAAAATTCAATGGTTCACGTTTTCGTTTCAACCACCTACGACAATGTAGGAAAGATATCCTTGTTATTTTAAACTACCCGACACCATGAGATATTAGGGTCGTTAAAATCATTTGCATCTCCTGTAACATAACCCTTTAGCTACATGATATGAAAACAAATCGGTCTCCTATGTCGTGAAAATGTATCATCTCACGCTGGTTTTAAAAGCCTCCTTAAGGGGGATACATCGATAAATTTTGTGTTTTTAAAATTCATATAAAACCAAAAATGTATATGGTTAAATCATTTGAATTTTCCATATGTGTTATTTGACTATATTATTGCCTATTGCTGTACTAAAACCTAAACATGATTACTTGAAACTTTTTCGATAGAAAAAATTCCAAAGTAGCACCGCCTATTTTCTGTTTTTTACTATTAAACAATTCCTTATTATGTTGTAAAATTTGCTTTAAATCGAAGGTATTTAAATATGTTAAGAACTTACTAAGCTAAAAATTGATTTAAGTATAGCATTTTGTAATAAATCTACATGTTATAAACAAAGCGCGCTTAGTTCCGGTGCGCTTGAGTCTTCTATCTCGCGCGTCAAACTAGACAGCCATAACGCCATTTCACTTACACACCGAGCTAAACCACGCTTCCTCTAAATTGTTTTAGCAAACTTGTTCAAAAGTAATAAAGGTACGTATTTGCGGTGAACCACTTTTGAACCTTTATTCCACAGTAATAAGGTCGAAAAGTGGTTCACCGCAAATGTCTGCGATGGTACCGAGTCACTTCTCCATATTTTTCATGTTTTTTCTTGGCCTTCAATTTGATCCCTTTCTTCCTTGGAAGGTGCGTTTTTTTTTTAGGTGCGTAAAAAACTGACCAATTAATCTCAGAATTTTTCCGTCTTTAAAATAATCCTCAACCCATTCCTTCTACACTTCCTACCCAAAATCAGCCCGTCTAACTGAAACAAATTCACTAAAAACTGAAACTGAAGCGCTTACAGTCACAAGAGTGTAATGAAATTTAACTGTAAGAAGCCGGCAGCCAAATCGTCTCGGCACACGTGTTCCAAGTTCCTTAAGTATCGTCTCCAATATCTTCATTATGCTCCAGCAGCGGGGAAACTATATGAAATATAGCTTCGAAGGGGAAACTGTATCTGCGGGCGAAGATAAAAGGTGGACTTATGGTGGCGTAATTTGGAAGGCAAGTTGGCGTACAAGTGCGGTGACGATGTTTAGACATTAAACTCAAACTCAAAACGCAAGTCATAAACCAATTACAGGCACTTTTGAACTGTCAAGGGGTCGGTCAGTCAGAAAGATGTGAA
This sequence comes from Cosmia pyralina, assembly GCA_946251885.1. NCBI lineage: Eukaryota > Metazoa > Arthropoda > Insecta > Lepidoptera > Noctuidae > Cosmia > Cosmia pyralina. The sequence goes on from OX276344.1 coordinate 23,386,161, forward strand.
ACTAGTTGCCCATCCCAGTAGTAAGTTCCTATGGAGAAGAACGGGCAAGAAACTCCATCACCACTTTTTATATGTTCACTCTTTTATGATGATACCTATTATAATCTTCCAGTTACAGACAGGTCATCGCCTCAAGCCAATGCGTTATTGACACCTATCAGTTTCATACTAACGAATATGTGTTTTGCGAATTTGATCCTTTGTTGCTACTAGAAATTTCCCAACTGACAGGTGTCAGATGCGCATTCTCTCGACGGCTGGAATATAATTAGGTGACTTGTAACGACTTGAGGTGACGTATGATTCAATAAATAGCCGGATGTCTTCCAGAAGTTTTATGCTGTTTTGAATTCCATGGGAATTAGGAACTGTGTGGCAATAGGGAAGATGTAAAAGTTTCTATAGAGACGATATTTTATGTGCTATGAAACTGGGGTGACCTCATCATCTATATACATAGGTTGCAGCATCATTAAATTAATGCTTCTAGTGACAATTTATTTGCATTTAAATTGTAAAAAAATTCGAACTAAGCTATAGATCAGATACCTTTTTTTTTGCGAGGCGAAATCCTCATGCATACTGCACTACCCCGTGGAGATAGGATAGTGCAGTTATGTGGGACTCTAACCCACTAAAGCTCACGGTGTCCTCCTCTACCGCTTATGGCGCGAACACGAGCACGCGTTAGCACTCATCCGCGAACCCGCCACATCTAGATTTGTGTTTTGCACTAAATATCATAATCTAGTTAGTTAGGTCATGCATACATACATACATAAACACACGCTTTTTTCACATGGTTTGTCAGGTCAGTTAGGTCATGGTATATTAAAATCGAATCCCTTTTATACCGACGGGTTTTAAAAGAAAATTCATGTTCTACAAACAAAATCCTTTCCACACTTCTAAGCAGTGTGTCTCCAAGACGATGTCCCGTTGCGATTACAGCACGAACAACGTCTTGATAAAGGCATTAAAATATGCAAGTAACCGCCCAGGAAGCTCTTAATAACCAGCTCTCTAATTAGTGGCAGGCAGTACAAAGAAGCCCTGACTATTATGTCGTAAATAACGGGGTTTATCTAATAAACGAAGGGTATGAAGGTAAATTAATATGATGACTAGACTGTACTGGGGCCGTACTATGACGTGTTATCATTATGTCATCATGGTTCCGTTGTGAAAAAAGGATGGTGCTATCGGTCGTACCTATATAGCTCCGTCTCTCTCTCACACTGGAACCATGATGGCTTTAACACGTCATAGTAAGCCCTCAGGTCGTATTTTCTAGTTCAGCTTTTCTAAAATGTTTTGGTTATGTATGTAGGTATTTTATTTAGGGGATTAAAATTTTTCGAACGTATGCTGGGTGTAATTTTAATCACCGTTATCCTATCCTCTTATAAACAGTCCAAAGTAGCACCGTCTATTTTCTGTTTTATACGATTATACGTAAACAGCTCCTTATTGTGCAGTAAAATTTGCTTTAAATCGAAGTTATTTAAATATGTTAAGAACTTACTAAGCTAAAAATGTATTTAAGTACTCGTATAGCATTTTGTCATAAATCTACATGTTATAAACGAAGCGCGTTTAAATTCCGGTGCGCGTGAGAGTCTTATAACTCGCGCATCAAACTAGATAGCCATAACGCCATTTCACTAAGGCCCCTCGCGCACTAGGCAGCCTGGCTGCGGTAGCCAGGCTGCGGCAGCCAGTCGAGCATATGTCGGCGTATGGGAGCCCGCGCACTAGGCAGCCACGAATTTTCTCAATATTCTGGCTGCCGCAGCCAGGCTGCCTAGTGCGCGAGGGGCACACCGAGCTAAACCACGCTTCGAAATATCCTCTTAAAAGGATAACGGTGATTAAAATTACACCCTGTATATTATAAGTATATCAGACACTAAGATAAAAATATTTGCGTGAAGTGGCTTGTTTTCAATCGGAACACTAGGTTTGACAAAGAGGAGCTCGTGGCTAAGTAATAACAGCCGCACGGGTCGATCCATCAGGTTAAGCTTGCCGGGGTTGGTCAGTGGATGGGTGACCATCTTTACATACCGAGACTCCTTCGTGCCTCGCAAAGCACGTTAAGCCGTTGGTCCCGGCTGTCATTCGTGGATCTTTGACAGTCGTTACGGGTCGTCAGAAGCCCGAAAGTCTGACAACCAGTCTTACCAAGGGGTATCGTATTACCCAGTTACTGGGTTGTGGAGGTCAGATAGGCAGTCGCTCCATGTAAAATAATGGTATTCAGCTGCATCCGGTTAGACTGGAAGCCGACCCCAAGATAGTTGGGAAAAGGCTAGGCAGATTGACAAGGTTTGAAACTATCAATTCTAATAATGATGTTTGTTATGCAACAATGACTGGAAGAAAAGAACAAACTGCGCGAACGCCTGACGAAAATAAATTTAAATAATAGCTCTTGCTTATACTGCTACATAATGATGATGATTCTAATTCATCAAATAAATTCTCTTACACACTTGTGTGGCCGGGGAAAAAACCGGCAATGTGCGCGTGGCGGACCACGCACAATGTATGGTTTCATCAAAATCAAACTTATCATTGTAGTTGAAAAACATGTTCTCATATACATTGATATAAGTACGTTACGGTCAATTCTCCAACTGCAACTGTAAGTTTGTAATCGCAATTTTTTTTTATGTGATAAATACAAAAATTAACTATTTTTCCTTTACCTACTTGTGCTGTGAGACCTTGCTTCATGCCAAATTTCATGATTCTAGGTCAACGGAAGGTAGTAGTAGTTTTGATTTATTTGTGACTATCGAAATACCCGTATATTTTTATTGTGTTGACTTAGAAGGTTTAATTTTTTAGAGCTCCAAGGGACCGTAGACCTACATATTTAATATTATTTTTAACTTGATACCTCCACGCGTTCCTGAGAAAAAGGGTCTTGACAGACTGACAGACAGACGACAGGTAACGAAGTGATATTATAACGGTTCCCTTTTTTCCTCCTTTTGAGGTACGACATCCTAAAAATAACTTTGTTGTAGGCTTTATCCTTGGAAACCCTCAGTCTTACCAGTTTTACTAATAAGCCTCATTACTATCCCGTCAGTAAGTACCTAGAAAATAAATTCTGTACCTACTGTATCTTGGGATTATATCGGTAACTGTTAGTATTATTGTACTGATTCGTAGAGGTGAACCGAACATCAAAGGTTGGAAAACAAGTAGAATATGGAATTAGGTGAGGTACCTTCGTGAGTTAGTAGTACCTACATTAGTTTTGACTACCGATCCCTTGTGGTTCCGTGTACATGATATGTCTGTACTTCTGTACGAGTGTGTATCTAATAATAGTGATGTTCCACGGGGAATAAAGTTCAGTGTTTTCTTTAAGTAGAAAGAGTTTTTTTGTTTGCCCACTCTCTTGAAGAGAGGAGGCCTGTGTGCCAGCAGTGGGAACGTTATATGCTGAATATGCTTTTTTGTTTAGTCGTATACCTTTACCTACCTACTTTCATAAACGTGGAGCATGGATGTTTTGACCTTTAATGCACATACACAATACAAACGTCTGTGACATACTTAATTATAAAAACGATTTTGAGTAACCTTATAATACTTACTTAATGTCCTTTATTTTCAAAGTAGTATTCTATTGTAAAATTAATATGATAATATATTTAATTCATACTCAACCCGAACAAATAATGTACCTACATTGTAGAAACTAACTAAATTATTCACAAAAGTAATTTCACAACTACCCACAATACACCATTTTATTCGTAAACCTAATTTTTATCACTACCCACGGGTTGCAAACTTTTAATTTTAAGCAAATATAATGAAGTTAATTAAGAAACAGAATGTTAAGTGAATGAGTGTTGTGTGATGAATGTATCATATAGGGACCTACATGTGTTAGAGTAAGTAATTTATGTAAACCTAAAGTAGTGTTTATTAAGTGTGAGCTTTCAACGTGAAATTAGATAAAATGTATGCAAAGAAGATGGTTGAAAGTATGGGCCGGTGAAAATATATTATACAAACAAAAGCTCTAAGTTCTGATGCATTTTATAGTGATATACATATTATGTGAAAAGCGAACAGGGCTGGAATAAGAAAGTGACAGAGTCAATTACTTCCACATGCGAAGAATAGAGAACGCAACAATGCGCTGGAACCAAAATAAAAGCGCGAAACCAAATAAAAATTGTTTAAAAATAAATTAAGCTATCTATCAAAAATGTTTTCAGCCAGAGTTTTCAATAACCTAATACACACATTTTGAATGCAATTTTGCTATGAAATTACTTAGGATTTTAGAATTACTGGAAAAAATATAAAAAGTAGAGGTCTTTTCGGAATTAAATTCTATCGAGGAAATTTAACCCAATTGTGTTTTCCTTCTGTCAGAGTATTAATCTAGTCAATAAGTAAACAAATACCCAAAAAATAAATCCATACATGCTGTAGTAGTGAAATAAATTGTTACGAAAAAGCCCTAATTTATTTTAGTATCGCCTTAAGCGCTTTTACATGGAGCGACTGCCTATCTGACCTCCGCAACCCAGTGACTGGGTAACACGATACATCTTGGTAAGACTGGTTGTCAGACTTTTGGGCTTCTGACGACCCGTAACGACTGACAAAGATCCATGAATGACAGCCGGGACCAACAGCTTAACGTGCTTTTCGAGGCACGAAGGGGTCTCGCTATATAATGAATGGTGTGCGGCTGTTATTCTTTGGCCACGAGCTGTGAAAAACTGTTAAAGAATTACTAAAATGTTATGTATATGTCGCAGGCAGATAATTCGTCATTATACATACGACCGTCGTTCGTTTAAAAACGCTCGCAATTATGAAATATGCCGAAGGAAAATTGGTAACTCGTTCAATTGTTATAATTTCGACATTGATTGCTATTGTAAGTTCAGTCGGAACTGTGACTAACCACGCGCGATCCGAATTGGTCGCAGTAACTAAGCACCCCGAACAAATGGGTTAGGTTAGGTTAGAACTGTGACCAACCGCGTGCGAGCCGAGAGAGCGGTGCCGCGGCAGTGGCCGGCGAGAGCCTTGAGAAATAGAACTAAATACTTTAATTTGCCGCGGCATTTTGTAAACGGCGTTTGAATTATCCATCAAAATAAATGTTGTGTAAAATCTATTACATTATATTGTGACAAGGCAATTTACATTTTGCCTTCGGCATATTTCACAACTGCGAGCGTTTTTAAACGGACGACGCCGTTTGTAAAAAGCGGAATCATACAAATTGCCTGCGACATAATATAGACAACAGCACATCAAATTATACCAGTGTCAAATTCCTCCAAATGATTTGAAACCTTAAAATGTTGACGTTTAAGTTCGAAATCGAATTAGAAAATTTGACAGTTTGTAGTAACTTGACCTACTACTGTGTGTACATTTAAAATTACATCTTAATTTCGTTTCCAATTGCAGTAAAAGTTTCTTATGTCGCGACCACATCAAAGGGATATGCCGTTGATTATCGAGATGAAGGACGTAGGCCGTAGGTGTATCCACCACTTACCGCGATAATTTGAACGAATCTTGACTGAATTTAACTACCGCGATGTTTATGGCGATGATGGGTATTGACGTTGACGTTAGTGTGGCCGGGGCATTCCAGGGTGACCTTAATAAAAGACAAAAAATATTAATAGCGAGCTTTCTAGTAGTTCTAGAAGAAAATAATATATTTAATCATTATCATAGTGGGGGCCTGTGGCTAAGTAATAACAGCCGGACGGGTCGATCGTTCAAGTTAAGCTACGCTTGCCGCGGTTGGTCCGTGCATGGGTGACCATTTTTACATACCAAGACCCCACCGTGCCTTGGAAAGCACGTTAAGCCGTTGGTCCCGGCTGTCATTTGTGGATCTTTGGCAGTCGTTACGGGTCGACAGAAGCCCGAAAGTCTGACAACCAGTCTTACCAAGGGTATCGACGTATTACCCAGTAATTGGGTTGTGGAGGTGAGATAGTCAGTCGCTCCATGTAAAATATTGGTATTCAGTTGCTTCCAGTTAGACTGGCAGCCGACCCCAACATAGGTGGGAAAAGGCTACGCAGATCCGCATACGCAGATCCATCACTATCACAAACTTCAAAGTTCCTCCATCAATCTCCAAGAAAGAAAATCAATGAAGAAAATTAAAATTGTCAAATCATGTCTAATGATTACAAATTGAGCGTAGTACCAATGGACATTGACAAACGACATGTTTTCCATCAGATATTCAACGCGAGGGTCCGCGGGTTCGACTCCCATCTGGGGACACAGATGCTCCCTTCTAATTGCGCGATCACTGTAATAAATTACAATTTGTTATGTAAACTAATTAGTTTATTTAACCGAGCTTTTCCAATCAGATAAAAGCTTTTTGTTTATTTTAAACTAGCTTTTGCCCGCGGCTTCGCCCGCATGGAATTCGGAAATTATCCCACGGGAACGTACTACTGGGATAAAAAGTATTAGGTCTTTACCTATGAAATTGCCGTTCTGCAGTACTGGCCATTTCAAATCAAAATAATTTTTGTTTGGCTAAGAATTCTAATTTCAAATTAATTTTATTTTAAAAACATGGATTTTTTTTCCAAAAGTACTTAGTCATTTGTTTATTGATTAGTGTTGCATTTTCATCGCATTTCAATCTTTTTCGTCATCATGGATACGTTAAAAATTCGAGTAATTATGGAATATGAGTACCGTCGTGGCAGCAACGCGGCACAAGCGGCACGCAACATCAACGACGTTTACGGAGCTAACACTACAAACCAACGCACCACTTGTTATTGGTTTGCTCGCTTCCGTTCTGGAAATTTGGACCTGAAAAATGAACCTCGCGGTCGTCCGAAGACTTTGGTCGACAATGACGAATTAAAGGCGATTGTGGAAGCTGATGATACACAATCTACGGCTGAATTAGCAGCAGCTTTCGACGTTAGCGTCAAAACAATATTGGTCCATTTGCGTCAAATTGGCAAGGTAAAAAAGCTTGACAAATGGGTGCCCCACGAACTCAATGATCGCCAGCGCGAAGTACGCGTCGAGACGTGCCTTGCACTGCTCAACAGACACACAAATGAAGGAATTTTGAACCGCATTGTTACCTGCGATGAAAAATGGATTCTGTTTGATAACCGCAAGCGCTCAGCAAGTTGGTTGCATCCTGGTTCAGCACCTAAACAATGCCCTAAACGAAAACTTACCCCTAGAAAAGTGATGGTCACTGCTTGGTGGTCTAGCGCCGGTGTGATTCATCACAGCTTCTTACCAAACGGGGTGAGCATTACTTCAGATGTGTACTGTGAAGAACTGAACACAATGATGGAGAAGCTGGCACATCTCCAACCAGCATTGGTCAATCGCTCGTCTCCGCTGCTCCTGCACGACAACGCGCGACCTCATACTGCACAGCAGACAGTCTCCAAGTTGCAAGAACTGGGGTTGGAAGCTCTCCGTCATGCGCCTACAGACTACTACTTTTTCCAGAATTTGGATAATTTCTTGGCGGGGAAAAAATTCAATACCCGAGAGGCCGTACAAAATGCCTTTGAAGAATTTGTTGCCTCCCGATCCCGACCAGCTGATTTCTTTAAGAAGGGCATCAATAAACTGTCACTGTGTTGGCAAAGATGCATTGATTGCATGGGTGATTACTTCGATTAATACAAATAAAAAATGCGTGAAAAAAATTCGTTTAAATTTTTTCATACAAAACGGCAATTTCTTAGGTAAAGACCTATAAATGAAATTAACTAAGACAGCCATCAAAATACCCCCTTATTTATAATAAAAAAAACATTCAAATCATCGATGCGAAAGAAATAATTGTCAAATTGTCAATTTCTTTCGAAATATGATTTGAGTTTTAAAAAAGAAGACAAAACACTATTTTATCCTAAGATTTAACTAAAATAGGTTTGTAATAAGATCACACTAATACTTATTATAAAGGCGAAACAGTGTGATTGCGTGTTTGTTACTTCTTCACGCTCAAACGGCTGGACCGTTGTGGATGAAATTTGGTATGTAGATAGCTTATACTTACCCTGGATTAACACATAGCCTACTTTTTATCCCGATCTACGCGGGTGAAACCACGGGGCGCAGCTAGTAAAACATAAAAATAAAATTATAAAGCGTTTTAGTTTTTTTATGAATACGGGGGTTAGTATTTATCAGACTTAAGTACTAGGTACGTACAGTCTTGATTTTTATGTTTTCTGGTTTATAGTCTTACATTTAACCGGAGCACTAAACCGTGTCAGTTATTGTTTTACATAACATACTGCTATAAAAAATAAAAAAAAATAAAAATGTTTATTGAAGAAAAAGCCAAAGTAGGTACTAACTAAAACAATGTTATATTTTAACTAGGTGGCTATGCTATGCACAATACATTGAAACCCTGATCTACAAACTAGGGGTATCCCCTGTATCTTAGAGATCAGTGTCCCTCCGCAGCAAAGTCACAAGCCAATATTGTAACTCATTGGTACAAAGCATTTCTTTAAATAGTTGAATGAAGAGAAAAATAGAAAAAAAAATTTAATTTAAATTAAAAAAATAATAAAATAAAAAACAACCATAAAACCCTTACATATAAATAAAATATATAAATTATTCTCATTTACAATTTTGTATGAGTGTGGGGTGAGTGTGTATGTGCGTGGGGTGAGTATGTATGTGTGTGTGGGGGGTAGGTGTGTGTGTATGTATGCGCGTGAATGCGTGTGCGTGCGTGTTGAGTGGGTGTGCATGTGTGAGAGCTATGTTTCTCCGAAGTTGAAGAGTTAGGCAGGGGTATATACCTATAGTAGGTACATACTCCTACATTTTGCCAGTTATGTTTAAGTCCCATGGGGGCGAGCCTATTGCTAACAACCGGGCACAAATCCAGACTCCGGTTGCCGTTAAGAAATTTCAGATGAAAAAAAACCAATAACACTTTGCCCAACCAGCACCCTAATTGCGTAACACATTATCGATCGGAGTTGGTTTCATTTTGAAATAAATTGCAAATCCATTGCTTCATATGTTCGAAAAATTTTTTGTTGAACTGTCAAAATGAAACCAACTCCGATTGACAATGTGTTACGTAATTAGGGTGCTGGGAATCGAATCCAGGACTTCATGCTCAGCAGAAGCTCTTGCGACCACTAGACCAACGAGGCAGTCCAAGGAGCAATCGACTTAATATTTATTAGAATTTAGTACTGAAGCAGAAAATATTTATTTTTATATTTTCTGGTTTATAGTCTTACAGGCTGGGAGCACTAAACTATGTGAGTTATTCAGTGAATTGTTTTAGTGATAGCAAATCTCGGGATTGCGGTATGAATATTTTCTTTAGATAGTTTGTAGTTTTAACTCTAAGTGTTAGGTTTGTGGGGTGTTATTACTGTAAACTGCTACTGAAACAGAAACTTCGTGCTATTTTTAGGTTTTTTACGTGTATTTGAAACTACAGGACTGTTATTTGAAAATATTGTAAAAGTCAATTATTTTTAAAAGAGTAACCGTGTTTTTTTTTTCTTGTCGGCTTTCTCCTTAGGAAAAGACCAATAAGTGCCCATGTAGGTTTATGTGAAATAAAATATTTTCATTTTAAATATTTTCTTGAGATAGTTCGTAGTTTTGTATTAGGACTTTGGGTTATCATTTCTGTAAACTGCTACAGAAAGAAAAACTTAATGATTAGATATCTAAGCATTCACATGTATTTTTAACGTAATACCTACACTTTGCTTACAAGTATTAACAAGACAATGTAAACAAGCTAATGTCTTCATACTCTACCTACTTGCAAGCTGCATTTTTGTGTATGTAGGTTGATATGCGGCCTTCTAAAACCTAATGTGACACTCAAAAGAAATAGTCGGGATATACTTCCTTAAAAAGTCGCTTTAACATCAAAAGTCACCAAAAAACACCCACAGCAAAATGAGCTTACTCGGAAAAGCTAAAAAACAACCAAAAAACAAAAAGTTCGCTCGACGCATTTCGTTAAAAAATCTGCGGGTAACTTTGATTGCGGAGGCGCCGCGGCGTAGACCCGTAGTGAGTAATAATTCTGTGTCGCTCCCTAAGAATATAATAAAGTTGTCAATTTGCGCTTCGCCCCTCGCGCTCGGGAGCCCCTGAATTACCGCGGAGACCTGTGTTGCAGCCTCCGAATTTCACTTACATCTCGTATGTTTTGACACGAGTTTTTAGGAAACTTTGTTATTTGGCAACAGGTGGATTGTCTAGGTGTAATTTTAATCACTGTTATCCTCTTTAGGGGTCATTGTACTCATCATTATGAACAACTTTTACTATGAGACCAAACCTGACATCGCGAAAAAAAATCAGCAGTACAGGTGATTAAAATTACACCCTGTGTACGGGTTGTAGTAGTTAACTCCGTACACCGATTTGTCGTGAAGATTGTTCAGTTGTATAGAGAAACACGTTCCACTAAGATGCACTAAGTAGAAGTTTATTTAAGTTAAGAGTAACAGTACTAGAGTGGTAGGCGATTATTTCTCTCAGTTGTTGATAGCTACACAGTTATAAGTTCACTATATTTAAATTCGTTAGTCATGTTATTTTATAATACTAAATTATGACGCGCATCGTTGGCCTAAAGTAGGTTACAGAGTAAGCAGAAAAATGTACGGCGATGAGACCGTACACCCATGGTACACCCTGTATTTGAAGATTGATGTTTGAACAGATGATAGTGTTAATAATTAAGTAGGGCTTATTGTTGTTGTTATCTGTAGATCCTTCAGTAGATTAAGTTCTCTTTTCAATAACAATATTACAATATAATATAATCGTTACCCACAACAGGACTGGCGCTTACAGCCTCTTACGACGTCAATTTTCTCTACCCTCCCGCTTCTGGCCATCATTTATAATACTTAAATAAAACCATTCCAATAAATAACACTGCAGCGTCCTATTAAAATAAATCTACCCAAAATCCAGCCATTTCCCTTTGTATGAAAACCTATTTATAGGAATTCCCGACAATTTCCTTAGTCTAGATAATTTTCAAGATGTGTGGGCACATAAATTCTGAAGGGTGGCAGCACTGTTCGGTCCTAATTAAGAATAGGCCACAGCAAGTACTTGAAACGTAAGGTCTGGCAGAATGGGAATCTTCATATTATGTAAATTTCCTGGATTATATTGTAGGTATTTACGTAATTTATCGAGGTACTAATTTCGGGCAATGAAACGTCTCGGTGTAAAATTAATCACCGAAGGTTCACACAGACAGGCGTGACGCGACTCTGGTGGAACAATACGGTATTTTACTCTATAAGAGAAAAAATCTAAAAATATATTATTTAGATAGCTTAGGTAAAAAGCAGTCGGAATATGTTAGTTTTAGTTCATAAAATAACAATATAAGTTTTAAAATTCAATTCAAAGTTTTCAGTTTTTTTTAATCTGCCTTCTAATACAATGAAAGTAGCCGCCATGTTATTACGTCATACGGATGTGTAAATTAAAAAGTGTCAATGTCAACTTTCAACTGATCAGCATGTACAAAGTATTTGTTTGCACAGCCAACTGACGTCATAACTACAAAGCAATATGGCGTCTACTGCGTCCAGCGTTTTCGCGCGAAATTAAAAAATGTAAAATTTTAATGCATTTTTATGGCACTTATCTATTGAGTAAAAATTTTATGTTTTTTTTTTAGTGGCTTATTAGCACTATAGAATCTAATTGAGACACTTTTCAAAAATAGGTGTAATACCCTATTTCTGTGAAAATTTCAAGGAAATTGTTCTACCAGAGTCGCGTCGCACCTGTCTGCGGGAGCCGGAAGCCTTGATGTGTTCAAAGATGGAGGTGCAGTTATTAAACTAGTTCGTTATGGTAGAGTGGTAGTTTCGAAGTGTTAATATGAGGTCTTGATTACGAATCGACCTCTTAATTTCCTCTACCCGTGAGTGGTGACTATCTAAGAGATTATCTTGATACGGTAAAGGTGCGTTTCCACTGACGCTGAGCTGGGCGGAGTGGAGAGGACCGGACTGTGAATTGACCAGTCACGTTGTTTCCACTGACGCTGAGTGGAGATTTCGAGCACTGTGATTGGTCAATTCACGATCCGCTCCTCTCCACTCCGCCCAGCTCCGCGTCAGTGGAAACGCACCCTTATACAGGTACAGCCGTCAAATTGTAGGTAATTATGACAGCTTATTTTTTATTAAAAACTTTAAGGTTTATCATCTCTAGTTAATTACGTTTCCGACACACATCAGTCAATTAAAACATAAAGATTTTATTGACCTCGTATTTAATAATAATTTGAAATCAAAATATGCTGAAGTACGTACACTGTGCAACACAAAGTTCATTTTATTAAAATAAAATTGCAACTGTCAAATGCATAATATTAAAGAAATTAAAACTACAAATACTCTAAACCGCTACCTCATAAATCAATTAAGATATTTATTAGTTAAAACACTCGATCTATTCAAACTTCAAACAGTCCGATCTCTATTTAATCGAGATAACTTATCATAGAATCGAATCGAATTATTGTATTTTCCAGCAGGAAATGGAATAACTAGTTCCCTAGTTGCGGAAATCGAGGTAATAGATAAACTGCGATATTAATACCTGGCTTACACAGCCAGGTATTAATATCGCAGTTTCAAATCAACAAACAACAACAAATCTAATTGAGCACGATCGCAAACAATGCCGCGCCAACCGGCGGCGACTGCGATTTTTATATTACAGTGGCTATCGCAAATAGTAACCGGCAATGGCTGAAATAAACACACAAAACAAATAATTTACAAAAATATCAGTACAGTGCGAAACGTAATTGAAAAGCAAAATTTAACAAAAAAAAAAAAAAGGTAAAGGCATTAACACTTCCTCTTTAACCCATTAACCATCAGTCCATCACCCACGACCGGGAAAATTTTCTCGTGCAGAGGGTTTCTAAAACTCATTCAAAAAACCGGCCAAGTGCGTGTCGGACCACGCACAATGAAGGGTTCCGTAGTTGGGATGAATTTATTCCAAGAACAAACCTAACATTGTAGTTGAAAAACATGTTCTCCCATACATTCCAACTGAAAATGTAAGTTTGTACAGTCAGCAACAAAAGCCGATTAACACTTTAGTTTTTTAAATCTTAATTATTGAGCAAGATATTTAATTAAAAACGGAACAGAAATAGAATAATTTAAAGATCTACTAGACTCAAAGGTATTTTAGTAAAAAAGGAGATAATCAAATCATTTTATATTAATTTACATGATGTGTAAAAGTAGCAGTGTTAATCGACTTATGTTGCTGACCGTACTCACAATATTGAGAGATTTACCATGTTATTTTAAGACCACAGTTTTCTTATATGTTTTCCTGTAATCTACAGGTAAAGGTGTATTTTCTGTATTCTTTTTTTCAAAATTTTAAGCTTAGTAGTTTCGGCGATAAGGGGGGGAATGGTCAATTTTCGTCTATTTTCTTAAATAACTTTAAAACAATTTATTCTAAAATTATAAATAAAATATATTTGAGACCCTCATAGTAAGTTCTTTCATTTGATATGTCACACGGTATAGTTTGCAAAACTTTATTTTTTTTTAATTTTCTTATTTGCCCCCCAAAGGTGACCCCATATTCAAATTTCATTTTTGTACCCGTCCGTGTTTGGGTCACAGAAATTCATGTGTGTACCTACCAAATTTCAACTTAATCGGTCCATTAGATTCGGAGCAAATTGGCTGTGACAGACGGACAGACAGACACACGAGTGATCCTATAAGGGTTCCGTTTTTTTCCTTTTGAGGTACGGAACCCTAAAAACGTTTAAATATGTAATCGAAACTTTCAACTTATTTCATTGGGATTAGGAATATTATGATGAAAATTTCAAATCCGAATTACAGCTGTCCTGACATTCAAAAAAAAATTTAATAAAATCCAATACGAAAACTTATTTGATTTATAACGAAATTAAATGCCCACACTGTTACAACTAAAATTTTAACAAAAAAAAAAGTAATCATAAAATTTTAACCGTCTGTCGGCGAGTGTACCGTGTAGGGCCGCCAGGCTGGCGTGTTTGTATTGTACTCATGGCCCGACAATTAGCTAACACATGGCATTGTTTGTTTGGGATACTCTCCCTAAAAATTGTAATTTCAAGCATGTTCATTCAAAAACATTTTAATATTTTATTCACTTGGTACACAAATTGGGACAGCTATCTTTATTTTTTTAAACAATATTATTCTGATCTTTTAGCAACTGTATGTAACATTGTTTCTTTTTTTTTTCAGATTTCCAAAGACGGCGTTTGGCGATCTTAAAGGTAAAAAACCTTATATATTTTTACCATGTACAGAGGCTAGCATATCAAGCTACCACAATCTGTCAAATTTCTTTGGTAGATTTTCAACTTTATCACAAAGGAATAAGGTTCATATTCAATTGGGAAAATTTGACAGATTGGGGTAGCTTGATGTGCTGGCGTCTGTACAAGTTTTACCGTGCAATAAACAATTGTATTATCTATCCAGAACTGATTAAGTAGCCATAACACGAGGTAATAAATATGGGCAAAGTGCATTACTTCTTCTCTAAGGAGCTACATGAGGTTAATATCTTTAACGGGGGGTTATCCGAATTTTACCTGTTTTAGAATCAATTTTAAATGGTCAAATTATTGTATTAAGGTCCTGAAAAAAATATATGCCATAGATACATCCTTGCTTCAGGGAAATTAACGGTTCAAAACACGATTACTTGTAATTTCCTCGATGAAAAAAAAATCCGAAACATAGTCGATTTCAAAACCATTTTCCGTTTCATTTCCTAATTACAGCATAAAATTATATGAAAATTGCATGTACCATGAGGTAATCGTATTTCAGAGGGAATTTAACGGTTGGATTTTTGAGTTTAATAGATTTTTTTTAAATAAACTCAAAATTAGTAAATTTGGCTAATTCCGCTCGCGGTCAGAGTCCTGCGGGACGTCATCGAGGTTGGACCTGTGTCAAAATTTTTAAAAATTCGCTCTCCCTGCTGTTGTTCAAAAAAATTCAAACAAAAGACGAACACATTAGATATGAAATTGCGACAGCTCAGAAAAAATATCTCGTAATTATATTATAGTTTTAATTCATAATATCGTTTTCGAAAATGTGATTATTTATATGTGGTATGATGACGTTTAATTGTCATCTTACGATAGTGTTAAGACACATTGCAAATTATTATCGATAAAATTATAGTCAAGCGCGAGTAGTTTATAATTTTTTATCGTGGTCCTTTATGAAGAAGTTTTAAAACACATTTTTCTAAGATTTTTCATCAGATTCATCCACAACTGTCTGAATTGTCTTCACTACTAGTCTACTACCATATCCTACATAAATTACACGTAATATAAATAAATACAATGTGTCCGGTTGTCGGTTGGATACTAATAATAATCAACTTTCACTCTGGCAACAACAGTGAAAATTAGAAAAAAATAAAAATGTGTGGTCGGGGACCACCGTCAGGAATGAAGTTCCTTATAACGTATGATTTAAAACACAAACACAAAATTTTCACATCCGCCATCTTGAATTTTCATTTTGACTTCACTATTGGCTTTGGCTCCCTCGAAAACCATAAAAACGACACCCCATGATCAGTTTTGAGTACAAAAAGTCACAGAATACGATAAAATATCGTGTTCTATACATTCGAAAAATAGCGCTTTGTGAACGTAGCCATGGTTAGGCGGTAACCGTAACACTCAGTGCCCATGTTCTAAAGCAAGTTCGTCGATGACGTATCCTACTGTTGGTTTGTAACTTTTAACATATTCATACTTGCACTTTTGTTTAGGTAAATAGTCCTATGGGACGGCAATCCCACATCAGCGGAGCCGGTTAGACAATATACTAAATTAATTTTGATGTCTTAGAATAGTAGATTCGATAAATTATAGCTGTAGCAGTAGGTACATCCCTTGATAATAAAGTACGGCAATTGTTCCTTCATATGTAGTTGTCAATAATTACTGATCTTCATGAGCAGTTGTCAACATCAAAAACAAAAGAATATGTTTGCAGCATAAGCAAAACAGTACGACCATTTTTAGCCCATTCTAAAAAAAAATTTTTTTTTATTCAGTCACTAAAGGGGTTATAGGGGATGCAAGTTAGACACACAATATACTAAAACAACAGCCACATTTTATAAAACTTTCCTTTACAGTACGTTTGTAGTTGTGGTCTCTCTCAGCAACCAAAATACACAGAGAGTTAGGACTGGTGACGCGGAAGCAAGCGACCGACGACGAAGCAGCTTGTCCTGAGGTCGAAACGCGCAGCCTTCAGTAGCAATTTCCCACTGCTTGCGAAGTTTTTCGTTTTTAGTGGATAAATAAACAAACGCCTGTTCGTGTCGTTCCTATGCAGGAACGACACGAACAGGCGTAATACCTAATGGCATAACACGAATACACTGAGTGATTCTTACAGATTATTTCTGACGAACCCGGCTATCGCTAAAAAATACAACAGTAGATTGTACACACGGGATTTCTCATTAACTGTCAGCTAACCATTAATATTTATTTTTATTATAAATATAGATGGTATAAGAGGCCTAAACTTCATGTTTTCTGTGTACGTTATGCGAACTATCAAATAACAGTAGGTATATAACAAAATATAAAAAAAAGAATCGAAAAAAATATAACAGTTGAGAATCAAACTTTTAACCACGGGTTTGCAAAGCAGTCGTCGAACCGTTAAGCTATTTGGTTTGATGAAAGTTTACTAAAATAGCCGTTTAAAGGTTCAATCTGTAACTATCTGCTATATTCGT
This sequence comes from Cosmia pyralina, assembly GCA_946251885.1. Classification (NCBI taxonomy): domain Eukaryota; kingdom Metazoa; phylum Arthropoda; class Insecta; order Lepidoptera; family Noctuidae; genus Cosmia; species Cosmia pyralina. Next base: position 23,403,048 of record OX276344.1, read on the forward strand.
TTCCTACTCAGCCTAATGAAGTAATGGAATAATTCGCTTTCACATTGTGTTTTAATGTCACTTATATCGTCGTAGACAACGACCGATACCGATTATCAGCATTCTCCTGCCCTTATCCCAATTTTTTTTGGGGTCGATGCAACTTGTTTTTATCTTCCATACTTCTCTATTAGTCGTCATCTCGATAGTCATTCCCTTTCTAGCCACATCATCTTTCACACAGATCATCCATCGTTTCTTTGGTATTCCCTTACTCGTATAGTCATCCAGATTCATAATCAAAACATTCCAGACGACATTTTCTGCATTTCTCCGCATCACATACCCATACCATGATAACCGATTTCCACACACACCGATACCGATATCGGCACGATATCTACCGGCGAAGACAGTGCGGGGTGAGAGTAGCGGGCATTCTTTCAATTGAGCAAACTTTTTCAAACTGCCGCCGACTTAGTAGTGTGGTTGTTTGTCGTGTCGCGATGGTCATCGATATTCACCAATATCATGGGGCTGATAATAATTGTACCTATTGTTTTCGAATCGTGTTGGTATAGTTATCTGATAATGTGAAAACAAAACGACATTTTATGTAATAATCTTAGTTCACTCCACCGTAGACACCATAAAATGTAAACCTAAGGAAAAAAAAATCGACCTAAGAAAAACTAATTAAGTTGATCAACTGCAAATATTTTACACTGTAGCATAGATTTTCCGTGAAATCGTCGGCAGCGCGTCGTAAATAAACACGTCGCGCTACATTTGGGGGAGGCGGAGGTAGCGTTTCAAAGGCCTACAGGCCCGAACAACCTAGCCTTAAAAGGTTTTTCATTAAAACAGGAAGCTTCGTTTATCACAATTTGTGGAAAACGCAGCAAACTTGGAGTTATTACCTATTATGATGTTGAACGGTACCCACGTTCAAGGCAAGTAAAGTTATGGAGTTAATTGTTAAGCAAATTGACTGTTAAATTAAATTATCCGTATTATCTTAATTATCAAATTATCATCTATAAGAAAGTTGACAGACAGTTGTATGAAAGGCTATAACATGACAAATTGACGTTGTTTCTCAATATGCTTAACAATTAATTTCCCTGAAAGTACATAGGTACAGGCCTAAAAAAAAGGCCTTTTAGGGAAAACAAAGTGAGGTTTTTCAGAAAAATCATCATCTGCCTAAGCTTTTGCCAACTGTGTTGGGTTCGGCTTCCAGTCTATCCGGAAGAATACCAGTATTTTACATGGAGCGACTGCCTGTATGATCTCCGTAACCCAGATAAATAAATTAAAAAAATCTCATGTCATCATTACTCATCATCATCATACAAACTTTTTTATTTTTTGTTTCTCTACAGTACTACACAAAATTATCACAATTTTCATGAACTACATAATATCTTTTAAGTTAAAACATTACGTACAAAAGTAACTGAAAGGCAAACATGTTGTCCCCAAGCACAACAGTATAAAGGCTTCTACAAACAGGCGCGATCGCGAGTCGCGCCTGTTAGGAGCCTTAATGCACTCACCACTTTAAATTAGCCACCTTTAACAAAAGTAAACTCGGAAACAACAAAAATGTTGTTGAAACAGTACAACAAGCTTAGTTACGTGGTATCGCTATCAAAGACACTACGCTCGGACCTACATTATTCATAGGAGCTTCCTCTGGCCTAGCCTCCTTGCTGCTATTGTGCTCCTGGTATTTTCAGCCAAAGAAAAACATCGTGTAAGTGAAATTTTAGTGCTTGCTTCAGGTTAATTTTACCTATTACCTTTGGTGGACTATAAGTTATTATTTTGTCTAACGTTATGAAACCTTTCTATTGAGGCGATAAAAATATCGACTTACCCCTCATTTAAAAAAAAAACTCTAAACTTTACAAACCTATTTTAGTTAAATAATGTTTTGTTTTCTTCTTTCAAACTCATATCATAATTTGAGAGAAATTGACAAAACACTACTAAATTACTAAAATAGGTCTGTACTGTTTTAGTTTTTTATTAATAAAAAGTAAGACGCTAGATGAAATTGTGTTTCTAAATCTTTTAACTCGTTGAACTGAAATTCAAAGCTTTCCTTACTGAAATTCAGCTTCAAAGCAAACTCAAAAAACCTATCAGCAGAGCTACATTTCCGTGTGGTTGCCATTCACGGGTGAAATACGTGTAGGTATGCTTGGTTAAACTTTGCCATTTCTTATGAGATGACTGAAACCCAAAAAGACTGAGCTTGCTTAATTAAGACCACAAATACGACTTATTAGTATTTTCACACCAAAATCTGTTTTTATTATGAGTCATCAATTCTTCAGAATACGAGTACTACAAATTAGGCTGAATTTAATTATGCTAAGTAACCGTTAAAGATTACTTCCCACATCCACAAGCGTAGATAATGATATTTTTTTTTCCTTTCATTCACTATTTTTCTCTCGCTCTTAAACAAAACAAACAAACATCGGACTCACCTCATTAACTTTTAGCACAATGAGAACCAACTCTTTTAAATTAAACACCTTCTCCTTGGTAACAGGAAACAAAATGTAATTCTTAAATTAAAACTTTTAGTGACCCAAAGTCGACGAATCGAAACAAATTAAAAGATCTTAAGAAAGCTGGACAGCATTCTGTAAAAGAAAACTATTTTTGCTCAACGCTTTACCTTTTTTTCTAAGGAATATACATTTAAAGTCTCATGCAGCCTTCAGTAGAGAATGTTCTTGAAAAATAGACAAGTAAACCTATGTATGTACAGTACGACAACGTTCAAAGGTTGCATCGTTTTTGTTGGAAAAAACCGAAATACATGTAGCGAATGAAATGGAGCTCGTGGCTAAGTAATAACAGCCGCACGAGTCGATCCATCCGGTTAAGCTACGCTTGCCGGGGTTGGTACGTGGATGGGTGACCATCTTTACATACCGAGACTCCTCCGTGCCTCGGAAAGTACGCTAAGTCGTTGGTCCCGGCTGTCCTTCGTGGATCTTTGACAGTCGATACGGGTCGTCAGAAGTCTGTTTGTCTGACGACCATTGTTACCATGGGGTATCGTATTACCCAGTAACTGGGTTGTGGAGGTCAGATAGGCAGTCGCTCCATGTAAAATACTGGTATTCAGCTGTATCCGGTTAGACTGGAAGCCGACCCCAACATAGTTGGGTAAAGGCTAGGCAGATTGATTGATGTAGCGAATGAAATGTGACTGGTCCAATAAGGGAGTGCCGGAATTATGCCCCGTTTCTGAGGTTTTTAAACGGAGTTTATCTATTTGATAGTGATTCTTGGTTCGATATCGTGTTTCTGAATACTTCGTTAAGGATGAATTTAGCTTAAAAGTCGAGTGAATTACTATCGAGGCCCTCAAAAACCGAGCATAAGGAAGGAATTCGCTTAAATATATATTGAGAGTTTAAACTCCGTTTAAGAATACTTCAGAAACAAGGCATTAGTGCGTCAATCTATAATAATTTAGGTGGCAATATAAATCAATTTCTATTGGCCGATAGTCACATTTCATTCGGTACATTTCGGTTTTTCCGAAGATATCGATGGAATCTTTGAACGTTGTCGTACTGTAACTGTACCTTCATACACTTATTTTAGAGCCTCTACTTGCATCCGGCGGCGGCGCACCGAGGGCTCGGGCCAATACAAGTGGGAAACTTCCACGAAAATAATATTATACTTTGTGTACTTATAAAATTTTTGTCAGGTTTCGTACGTGGAAATTAATATTACATCTCATTGTTTGACAAGTAAAGAGGAGCTTAATGTAAAATACTGGTATTCAGCTGCATCCGGCTAGACTGGAAGCCGACCCCAACATAGTTGGGAAAAGGCTAGGCAGATGATGATCTTTGACAATCAAAATGTGAACGTTTGATCATTATAACCTAGGTATAGGAATATCCGCTCACACGGGCAGGTACGCCCGCTTAAAAAACTAGTCGAGTGTACCACCCGCTGACGTCATTCGGCCCGCGGCGCGCGTTTGTTTACATAATGCGCTAGCGGCATAGTTTCTAAGAATTCTGTAGCTGCAGTTCATTTCTTAGAACCCTTTTGACTAAAACTTAGGAAATTGATACCTTCAACGGTACAAAAACAAATTTCCATGTTATTAACATAACATCACGCTTGTATTCCCAAAAGGGTTAGGCAGAGGTGTACCTATAGTACACCCATATTTCGCCAGTTATGTTTTAAGTCCCATGTATAATTGGGGGCGAGCCTATTGCCATCAACCGGACATATAAATCCGGACTCCAGTCTGCAAATTAAAAATTCCAGATAGAATAACCCAATAACACTTTTCCTGAGCTGGGAATCGAACCCAGGACCTCATGCTTAGCAGTAGCGCCTTCGACCACTAGACCAACGAGGCAGTTGAAGTTATTCGCATTTATTAATTGGTTCATCATCTACCTAGCCTTTTCCCAACTATGTTGGGGTCGGCTTCCAGTCTAACCAGATGTAAGACTTGTCAGACATTCGGGCTTCTGACGACCAGTAATGACTGTCAAAGATCCACAAATGACAGCCGGGACCAACGGCTTAACGTGCTTTCTGAGGCACGGAGGAGTCTTGGTATGTAAAGATGGTCACCCATCGACGGACCAACCACGACAAGGGTAGCTTAACCTGATGGATCGATCAGTGCGGCTGTTATTACTTAGCCACGAGCTCTCAACCAGAAATGTAACGTATCTAAATATTGAAATTAATAATTTTATAAAAATATTTAAAAACTCATTAAAATAACCACTTTCGCTCCTACCATTTATCAAGTTATTCACCATTTAAAGACACTATCTGTATGAATAGTTAAGTATTTCTTTGCGCTACATTAAGGCTTGTGTCAATCACATCTTAAAAGCCCGACATTATTCGTTCTACTTGTCTCATGCATGTGTCACTTTCTCTTCGCACTAAAGTTCACTATGTGATAAGTATGTAGTTAATTATCTAAGTAAGCCTACATAGAGCATATCGTCGATACTAAAACAAATGAGTTGCTGACTCATCGGGTTTTATGGGTCTACGCATGCGGCTTATTGGTGTTTAGATACAGTATTAATATTGTTCGTTGTTTGTTACACCTAATCTTTACCAATATTTTAAATAGATCGAAAACCCGATTAAAATAAAACTACTTTATTATGTAATGTGATGTTTAAAATTGTTTCGGTAAAAAGAAGCATTTGCTTTGATTTCAAAAGTGTTTTTTTTTTTTTTGTGGATGGGAAATCATCAAATGACTTCTCCCGCTCTGGGCAGAGCGGGAGGGCGTGTCAGACTTTTGCTGACTAAAACCCACCCGTGTTCCTTCAGTTGCCCGTGCCAGGGCCACGGTATCTCTTTCGAACTACCCGCGACCCCGGCGGCATCGGCCCTATTGGACCCCGTCACTGCTGACATCTCTTTGAGGCGCGCGTGGAACACAACGCGCTGTCGACCCGGGCCTGGTCCTTACCGGACGGCGAGCTGCCCATTACTCGTGAAAAGTGTTTCTCTTTGTAATGTTTGATGTGCTCCATTCAAGAAAATCGTTTGGCTTGGTATGGGCATGTGATGAAGAGGGACGAAACGCATGTGACTAAGAGTGATGAATATACATGTTGATGGATAGATAGGGAGAGGAAGGCCAAAGAAAAGATGGATGGATTATGTGAGGAATAATATGAAAGAGAAGGGAGTGGATGAGAGCGTGATGGTTGACAGGAGATAATGGAAAGAGAAAACGTGTTGCGCCGACCCCAAGTAATATGGAATAAGGGCAGGAAGATGATGATGATGTGCATACATAAACTCACGCCTACTTCCGATGGGGGTTGGCAGAAACTACAGAACCCCACCTGCTACGATCCTTACATAATCCTTTTGCTTCGTTTACGTTCATACATGGTCATACTCGCACGCATTAATAAATTAAGATAAATGTCAATGTTGTCACCTATGTGAAAAAACACCACCAAGATGTTTTAATCATCAACTGTAAACAACAGTCTCGTTTCATCGAGTTACCATGTTCTAGACTTGCCATGACATCTGCAAATGGATTACTTTCCGTCGTCGTGGGAATAAAAGAAAGTGATATTATACTTTTTATCGCAAACTAACATGCATTGTAGAGTAGTCATAATCTATTAGCTTGGAATATGAGCTCTAAATTGGTAGTAGAATGTAGAAGGAAAAATTGAATATGATATTCTCTTCAGTATCCTACTGATGAAGTACGAGGGGTACGTATAGTTGCAGGTGTAGAGGTAAAAAATATCGGTGGTCCTAGTTATTTTGTTGATGGACAACATGAGTAACTTTTTCGTAAGATGAGTAATATAGAGAAGTAAAGAGAAGGGCTTGTGGCTAAATAATAACAGCAGCAAGGATCGCTTGCCGCGGCTGATCCGTGGATGGGTGACCCCCACTTTTATATGGATGATGTTCTAGTTTGTTTTGCAGATAGTGGTATTAGAATTTGTGTGGGGTAGGTACACAACTAAAAAGTGAAAAATAAAAACTTTTTTACAAAAAAGTAGAACCGACTTCCAAAAACAACACTACAAAGTGAAAAATAACTTTAATTTCGGAAGTCGGTGGCAAAAAACGAAAATACATTTAACTAGACACCGACTTCCGAAATTAAAGTTATTTTTCACTTTGTAGTGTTGTTTTTGGAAGTCAGTTCTATTTTTTTGTAAAAAAGTTTTTTGACAGGCGTTACGGGTCATTAGAAGCCCGAAAGTCTGATAACCAGTCTTACCAAGGGGTATCGTACTTTTTACTCAGTAACTGGCTTGTGGAGGTCAGATAGGCAATCTCCAAGTAAAATACTGGTATTCAGCTATATCCAGTTAGACTGGAAGCCGACCCTAACATAGTTGGGAAAAGGCTAGGCAGATGATGAGTATTGACGACCGACCGACGATTTGATAGAGAAGTAATGACAGACCTAAAAATGTTCAAAATCATACCTATGAATCTATAAAATTATGTCCTGCAGACATTTCGCAAATCCAGTATCCTATTGCACAATCTTATTGCTACGGAAACCGTTTTCCTTCCAATAATGGCAGTATTTGTGTTTATGTTCTTACTAGCTACGCCCCGCGGTTTCACCCGCGTAACCGGGTTAAAAAGTAGCCTATGTGTTAAATCAAGGTATAAGCTATCTACATACCAAATTTCATCCAAATCGGTCCAGCCGTTTGAGCGTGAAGAAGTAACAAATATACAAACAAAGACACACACGCTCACTCACAAACTTTCGCCTTTATAAGATTAGGTGATCAATGACCTACTGTAAAAAATTGCTTGCGCATCTGACTAATATGTATCGTACTTATGTAGTGTTTACTATTGATTCTAGACACGAGAACAAATTTTAATTATAACGATCAATAAATTATTAGCATCGCTATCTCCTGCTGTTTCACATAAGGGATGAACGATGCACGTTATCAACACGATATCGAATACCATAATAAACATCAGATTAATCTAGAAAGCAGAAACCGCTACTTCGAATAATTGATTCGATTAATTCTATTGGATTATTCGAAGCAAATTGCTAACATCGGGGTTGTAAACTAACATTAATCTAACAGGATAGAGATAGGCTTCTTTGCTTCAGTTCAGCAACATGTAAATCAGTCATGCCTTTCGGGAAACGGATTCGAATGTTATCAGGAAGAGTTATAGCGAGTTGAGGTCTTGTGTGCATAAGATTAGTTTTACAAATGCGTTATATGAGTGAAAAGATTAAATGGAGAGGTTTTTTTGTTTTATCTTACACATCTTTGTGGGTCTGTTAGTTCGCAGATTAGGATGTAACGTAGACCTGCAAGATAAGGTAAGATCTTAAAACATGCAAATAGTTGCAATATTTCTATTTTTAAGCGTAAATAACAAAATAACTGTCCAAAAATAGCATACATACTTATAAATACAAACGATCTAAGAATTTGAGAGAGGAAATTGTCCTTTGATTTTTTATTTATTTATTTATTTTATTTATTTTTTGTTACAATAATCACGAAAAACCTTTAGAAATGTGAAGTTAACCGTGATTAGGTTTTCAGAAAGTTGTCCACTATTAAAAACATCATAATCATTAAAAATTTTGCCTAATTAACAGAACTAAAGTTGGCAATTATATGAAATAGCTAGAGGAAACGCGTAGGTAAGTGCGGCAATTTCCTCAATTCTCCGCTAACGTAGAGCGAGAATCAACTGGTGCTTTCAACAAGTTTTTATTCCGATTTCCCCATTTTCACAATTAGTTAGGTATATCTATGAAACCATAATAATAACAGCCGCACGGGTCGATCCATCAGAATAAGTTACGCTTGCCGGGGTTGGTCCGTGGATGGGTGACCATTTTTACATACCAAGTCCCCTCCGTGCTTCAGAAAGCACGTTTTAAGTCATTGGTCCCGGTTGTCGTTCGTGGATCTTTGACAGTCGTTTCGGGTCGTCAGAAGCCTGAAAGTCTGAAACAGTCTTATCGAGGGGTATCGTATTGCCCAGTTACTGGGTTGAGGAGGTCAGATAGGCAATCGCTCTATGTAAAATAATGGTATTCAGCTGCATCCGGTTAAGACTGGAAGCCGAACCCAACATAGTTGGGAAAAGGCTGAACAGATTGATTGATCTATGAAACCATATATACAGGGTTACAGGAAAAGTCGACCTAGATCCGTTAAGGGCGTGTAGTACACATCATTTCTGAATGATTTTACTATGGAACCCCCCATCCTAAACTTAACCGTTTTCGAGATATTCGAGTTTTAATTTTTTTTATGAAAATGCCCAATTTTTCGGCTATTGAATTGAATATTTTGTATTTATTTGACTCTTATGATTATTTTTTTGGTTTTTTACATGAAGAATGAGATGCTTAATGACCTCAATGACTAAAATTGCACGTAAGTTAACTAAATAGGTCATTGTAGACGATCGAAACTTAAGAAAAAAAGTAAAAATTATAAAAACATATTTTTCTTTTCTGGATATCTCAAAAAATAATTATCGCACTTGCTCTGCAGATGTGCTTAAAAACATCTACATTTTATCAGCTATCCAACGAGGTATAACACTCTAGGGTATTTATTAACCTCAAAGGTGAAACTTAGTTTCTAAGGCTACATGGCAGTCAGAATAAATCATCTCATAGTTCAAATCTCATAGTTGGCGTACAGATCGTCGGTGATTGTAGTAAGCTAAATGAAACAATAAATCAGTTCAAAATAACATTTATTCACCTAATGTTTTTGAATAACATTTTATAGTTCATGTTCTACGTGTCCACCTCTTTTTCGCACACATTTTCTCATTCTTTCACGTAGTCCACTTTTCACTACACCAGTGGTTAATGTTCTTCTTATGTCGTTAGCAGCATTAATTATCCTTTCTTTGAGAACTTCCACTGACGATATGGGGTTGGGCTCACTGTAAACGAGGCTCTTCATGTGCCCCCATACATAAAAATCCATGGGGGTCAGGTCAGGACATCTGGCTGGCCAGGGTAAAGGCCCACCTCGTCCAATCCATTTGTTAGGATAGTTAATGTCCAACCATTCCCTAACGCTTCTTCTGAAATGAGCAGGGCAGCCATCATGTTGAAACCACATGTCCCGCAGTAATTCTAATGGGAGATCATCTAGTAGGTCACCTAAGTCACCTCTTAAGAAATTTTCATAAGTTTCACCATTGAGGTTGTCTGGAAGAAAGTAAGGCCCAATCAAATGGTTGGAAATGATGCCCATCCACACATTTACACTAAATCGTCGTTGTGACCCCTTTACTCTTTTCTTATTTGGATTGCCTAGTTCTTTAGGAGCCCAATAGTGTGCGTTATGGTAATTAGTAATCCCGTCCTTATCGAATTTGGATTCATCTGTCCACAATATTAATTTTAGGAAATTCGGGTCCTCGATATCTGCATTGAGCATGAATCTGCAGAAGTCCATGCGTCTCGCGGGATCTCCTTCTTCAATTACATGTACCGGCGTGTAGTGGTATGGATACAGGCCTGCCGTTTCAACTATGTTTTTTTATATGAGTTTAAATACAACCCTAGGTTGTTATACCTCGTTGGATAGCTGATAAAATGTAGATGTTTTTAAGCACACCTGCAGAGCAAGTGCGATAATTATTTTTTGAGATATCCAGAAAAGAAAAATATGTTTTTATAATTTTTACTTTTTTTCTTAAGTTTCGATCGTCTACAATGACCTATTTCGTTAAATTACGTGCAATTTTAGTCATTGAGGTCATTAAGCATCTCATTCTTCATGTAAAAAACCAAAAAAATAATCATAAGAGTCAAATAAATACAAAATATTCAATTCAATAGCCGAAAAATTGGGCATTTTCATAAAAAAAATTAAAACTCGAATATCTCGAAAACGGTTAAGTTTAGGATGGGGGGTTCCATAGTAAAATCATTCAGAAATGATGTGTACTACACGCCCTTAACGGATCTAGGTCGACTTTTCCTGTAACCCTGTATATATAATATATATATATATACTTACTCAAATAGGGTACATACCATGCCTAGAGAAAAATCCAATAGTTAATTAAATAAAAGTAAATTTAAAAAATATAGAAAGAAGATGACCTATTTTGTCTCCAAATAATCTCAAGCAGTCGGAGACATCTTAAATTTTACAATAACGACCTATTGCCTTTTATTTTTTTTATTTTACACTTTTTAGCGTATTATACCCACTTATAATCGGGTGATAACAGCCACTTACTCACTCACCACAAAACTTCGGGATTGTTTTTTTTTGGCAAATTACATTTAATCATATAATTATTTTTGTAATTACCTTTTTGAACCCTCCATTTTGATACCTCCATTCGATAGGTTTGGATGATTTTTTTTTTTGAAGACTTACATTTTGGCACCAAAAATCCGACATTTTGATTTTTTATAATGTACCCAGTGACATTCGCGCAATAAACATTACTCTTCAGAATCGGTGAAGCTGTTTAGGCTACAGGAGGTCACAATGGAATGGACATACATACATACGCACGAAAAACATTACCCTCCTGGGTCAGTCGGGTAAAAAAATGGAGCTATTTATATTTTTTTTTTTATTTTTTTTTTTTATTTATTTTTTTTATGGAGCCATGTTTATGATATAATACACTTTGGCTCTGGCTGGCAAGAGTTTCTGGGTAGCACTATGCTGGAACAGATTATATGATATCGCCAGTAGCTTACACAATGCAATCTAGTAGATAATAAATAGCCCACTGGCATTTGACTATAACTAGAATCCAAAAGATGCTCGGAGTTTCTTTGAAGGATAAAATCAGGAATGAAGTTATCCGGAAAAGAACCGGAGTAACCGACATAGCTTTCAAAGTAAGCAAACTGAAGTGGCAGTGGGCTGGCCATGTTTGTCGAAGGACCGATGGCCGGTGGAGCAGACGAGTCCTAGAGTGGAGACCGCGTATCGGTAAGCGTAGTGTGGGACGCCCCCTAGCTAGATGGACCGATGACCTGAAGAAAGTGGCTGGGGCAGACTGGATGCGGAAGGCGGAGGACAGGGTGTTGTGGCGCAACCTTGGAGAGGCCTATGTCCAGCAGTGGACTGCGATTGGCTGAGTTGATTGAGAATCCAAAAGATAATAACTGACCTTTTTCAAGTCTAGATTTTACTTCAATCTTAGCATTCATTCTAGGAATGTCTTCACGACCTGCTCGGAGTCTGGATTTGTAGCCAGCTGACGGCAATAGGCTCACCACCTATTATATAGGACTTAAACATAACTGGCGAAATGTGGGTGTACTATAGGTACACCTCCGCCTAACTTCGGGGATTACAGGCGAGCTTTTCAATCTATTCTGCCTAACCTTCTTCCCGCTGAGCTGGAGTCGGCTTCCAGCTAAATACTCTGATATTTATGATGTTATTGTAATGTCTAGGTTTCACTTCACGTTCTCACGATCAATTAACCAAAATGTCCGTTTAAGAGTCATATCAATAAACTAGAAGAGTTATTCATCATGCAGATGTGGGCTATCATATTGCATAACTGCAGGATATGCTAATAATTGGCTAAAGAGTCTAAAATTGGCTAAATTCGTTGTTATGTCTTAAATGAGGGTCTGACAATTTAAAAATAGTCATCTTGTTTATTCAAGTAGTTTCGTTAGGACGGCAGCTGGGAACAAATTGTGAACTGTGTTGCACGGTTATGCAAAAATATACAAAGTGAAGTGCGCTGCTAGTGAAGGAGTTATTCGCGGTTTATTTACCTACTGGTATGTAAAAATGGTGTCATGTTACTTTACTGGTTGGTATACAACCTAAGTATATTCGTTGTGGTTCTCTACCCCTAATATAGGGGTGCATCCGATACCTATACCGATGCCGACATTTAAATTCAATAAGCGTATCGGTATCGTATCATCAAAAAGGCGTATCGATGCATCCCTGCCCTAATAGTTTAATCAGATTTTTCCAGACTGACTAACACCAATGGATCAATCTGGATAGAAGTATGGTTAATTAAGTTAGTACATATGCACGTGTTTCATCATCATCTGCCTAGCCTTTTCCCAACTATGTTGGGGTCGGCTTACTGTCTAACCGGATGCAGCTGAATACCCGTATTTTACGTGGAGTGACTGCCTCCATAACCCAGTTACTAGGTAATACGATACCCCTTGGTAAAACTGGTTGTCAGACTTTCGGGCTTCCGACGACCCGTAACAACTGTCAAAGATCCACGAACGACAGCCGGGTCCAACGGCTTAATGTGCATTCTGAGGCACGGAGAGATCTTGGTATGTAAAGATGGTCACCCATCCACGGACCAACCGCGGAAAACGTAGCTTAAGGCGAGTAGAGCTGCTATCAAGCGCCACCATTGAGAAAAAATAATAAGTCTGGAGATATGGAACATTATGCCTATGCTCACATTTTTAGCCAGATGAGCTAGAATTTTTAGGGTTCCGTACTAAAATAGTAAAAAGGAACCCTTGTGGTGTGACTTGTCTGTCTGTCGGTCCGTCTGTCACAGCTGGATATCTCAAGAACTATTAAAATGCTATCAACTTGAAATTTGGAACAATTTTAGATGACGTTTGCCCAACTATTTGGCAAATAAGATAGAAATAAAAATATGTTTTTTGTTCAACAGGGACTGAAAGGGGGTCATAAAAATTCGAAGTGGGGCTACCAGGGCATGTGGGGTACCATATGAAAGAACGCTGTATGTGATAGAAGTTTATGTATAGATTACAGGAGCTTAACCTGATCGATCCGCCCGTGCGGCTGTTATTAGCCACAAGCCCCTCACTTATGCTTATACCAGTTATGCAAGTGTTTCTGTGACAAATAAATCTATTTTTCTTTCTTTCTTTCTTACCTAGTGATTTCATTGTTTCTTGATATTTTGACAAACATTTTCCTTGAGGGTGGTGTAATTTGCGTCACTCAAATTCATTTCAGTATTTCGTTGCGACATTTCACTAGAACTTTTTGGAGAACGCAATTGTGTTCTGAAAATCGTAAATTCAGCTTTGAGCGACGCAAATTATGCTTGGATACGCTCTTCTAATAAAATCATCGTTTCTACTTACCCCAGTTCCAACACGACACTAACGAACAATACGGACATTATTCTATCATATCCTCTGCTAATAAACCACCCGACTGCACAGCACAACTTCCGTAGTAGTGCAGCTTGCTATTATACTCATGTTGCGCCATCTAGCACCATCTACTAGTATTTACGACGCCATAAAATGATAAGTTTAGCGCCTGCGACGAGCCACACACCTAATACATGTAAATAGGAGTCCATAAAGTCGTTATTATACGTTGATATGAGAGAATGGATGCGAATTGAAACTTGAGACCATGCTATTAGATGTTGTGTTTGTTGTTTTTAGGGTTCCGGTTCCGTACAAAATGGTAAAAAGGAACCATTATGGTGCAACTCAGTCTGTCTGTCCGTCTATCACAGCTGGATATCTCAAGAACTGCTGCTACTATGCAACAGAGACTGAAAGGGGGTCTTAAAAATCCGAAGTGGGGCTACTAGAGCATGTGGGGTATTATGATACCCCACATGCTCTAGTAGCCCCACTGAGAAAGCGCTATTTGCACATTCTCAAACATTTTTTTTTCTTTTTTTAGGAATTAAATACCGTTCCCCTCCCCCTTATCTCCGAAGTTTGCATAGATAAAAATCTGAAATTATTCTATGTGATAGAAGTTTATGTAAAGATTACAGGAAAAATAAAACGATGTCTCTAAATAGCACACTTTTTCAGAAGTCATCAACAAAAATTACATAAAACAATATTTATATCTAAGTTCTATGTTAAGGATTTGGTTTCCGCACTTAGTCCTTCATGTGGACCATTATGCGTGGGCCAAGAATAAAATATTTATACTTATATGATGGTACGGAACCCTCGGTGCGCGAGTTCGACTCGCTCTTGACCGGTTTTTTTTCTGGCAAATTGTTTTTGCAGTTATCGTTCGTTTAAGCTTTTTAAACTTTCGCGATTTGCACACATTATAAACAAAACCAAAAACGGGTCTTCTCGCGATATTCCTAGGTACCTGCCGGTCTATTCTGTAGAAATCTCACCGTGAAAACTGAGGTGAAGTGAGCATAACGTGAGCTGTCAACAGTGTCAATCCCTAGCATTAGGTGAAATAACAGCTCACTTCGCCTAAGTTTTCACGGTGCGATTTTTACAGAATAGATCGGCTGTTTACCTCGTAAAAAAGAATATCGCGAGAAGACCCGTCTTTGGATTTGTTTATAATATCGTTCGTTTGTTTGTGTTGTCGATTTATTTACAAAATGACTTGATGTTGATTGCGACGGAATTGCGTATAGGGCTGGATACTCTTCTAGAGACGAACTGATACGATAAAATCTCTTTCCCGCAAAATGTGTTGCGCACATCGATCACTAATATATTAGTGATCGATGGTTGCGCAGCAAGCAGGGTTCAAAATAACCATTCTTCATTTGTCTTCTCAATTCTGAACTAGGAGCTCGTGGCTAAGTAATAACAGCCGCACGGGTCGATCCATCAGGTTAAGCTACGCTTGCCGGGGTTGTCCGTGGATGGGTGACCATCTTTACATATCGAGACTCCTCCGTGCCTCGGAAAGCACGTTAAGTCGTTGGTCCCGGCTGTCATTCGTGGATCTTTGACAGTCGTTACGGGTCGTCAGAAGCCCGAAAGTCTGACAACCAGTCTTACCAAGAGGTATCGTATTACCCAGTTAATGGGTTGTGGAGGACAGATAGGCAGTCGCTCCATGTAAAATACTGGTATTCAGCTGCATCCGGTTAGACTGGAAGCCAGATGATGATGAATTCTGAACTAGGTAATCGAGATCACATTTAGCATAAAATCCCTATTCATAAAGTACAATCGTCTCACAAATTCATTAATTTACAAAACAAAGCACAAATTCCCGATTCAGATGCGGTGCAAAGATGCAAATAAACCCTTATTCCGAGTATTTCCGAACGATTGCCTTCGTCCCGACGATGTCCCGAACTTCTCTTGCGGAAATTAAAAATACCATCTGCTCAGAGTGTTGCCATGATAAATATTTCAATATTATCATTAATTTCTTCTTTTGAATATAAATTCAATAAAAGGTCACAACGATTGATGGAACGCTTTGAAAGAGTTTACGATAAATTAAATTACGTAGCTACGAATAAATGGAAAGGAAATTGGAATTCCATGATGATTTTATGATATAATATTTTGGTAATAAAAGAAAAAAATACTATTCCATAAATACGTGTAAAAGAGGTGGAATACATCCGTTGCTAATAGGCGACATGACAGTGAGCTACTTTTCAATTAACTTTTAAATGAATAGCAATCTATACTTCATGTCTACTGCATTTGATAACCTATTTGAAGGCTATTTAACATCACGCTGGAACCCTTAGGGCTTATTTCACGATGTCCGAATAGCCACTCCTTACCAAATAAACTCAAAAACTTTTTTACAAAAAAATACAACCGACTTCCAAAAACAACACTACAAAGTGAAAAATAACTTTAATCTCGGAAGTCGGTGTCTAGTTAATGTATTTTCGTTTTTTGCCACCGACTTCCGAAATTAAAGTTATTTTTCACTTTGTAGTGTTGTTTTGGAAGTCGGTTGTATTTTTTTGTAAAAAAGTTTTTATTTTTCAGTTTTTAGTTGTGGTACCTACCCCACACAAATTCTTATACCACTACCTGTAAAACAAACTAGAAAATCATCCATATAAAAGTGGGGAAAAAATACGTATTATTGAAGCTAACTCAAAAACTACCCAAGCAAAGTTAATCAATTTTATATGGGACCAACTGTGATGTATACTTACCCTCTCGAATAAAACAAAAAATAACCAAATCGGTCTAGCCATCTTCGAGTTATCGGGGAACATACATAAAAAAAAAATGAGAACCTCCTCCTTTTTGAAGTCTGTTAAAAATGGAACGGAATTTGTATGAATTTATCTGGCAAGTAAGGAATATTAACTTAATCGTAGGTGGTGTAACAGGCCTAGGCCCTTAGACTTAAGAGCCGAGCAAAAAAAAAAGGCAGAAAGAACGCTAAACAAAAACGTTAGCGTGGGCAGGGTCGGGGGAACAAGAAATTTCACGCAGACGAAGTCGCGGGCAGAAGCTAGTAATATTATAAAGAAGGTGACTTTGTATGTAGGGGATAATCTTCGAAACTGCTGATCCGATTCCGAAAATGCTTTCAATAATGGGAAGCTATACAGTGTTGCTGATTGTCTTGGGATATACACTTCTGGACACATCTTTTGGCCCACCTTGTATTTTCAGTTTCGTTTGGTCCTAGCTAAAATTTTATATTAGGTCGAGCAAAAAGTTTTTATGCAGTTTTGAACCTGGCACATTCACAATTTCATTCAATAGTCTTTTTTTGAATTTCGAACACAGAATTTAAAGAAACAAAAGACAATTTGGAGCCTGTTTGTTGATATCAAACAATCGAATACTAAGAAAACTTGGTTTTATTGGTTTACTTGGATTTAATTCTTGAAAAAGTGATTGATATCTTTGGTTTTGCAATAAACATTACTTATTCTTAACATTAAGGTGAGGTTCTATCAATAATCTATGGATACTTCACCTGAAGTCGCCGCCCAAGCTGTGGCACTTATTCAGGCTGGACACAGCCAAAGAAACGTGAGTGCTCAACTTAATTTAAGTCGATCTGCGGTCCGAAATGTTTATCGGAGGTACCTAGAGACTGGCGGCTTTGTTCGTCGCCAAGGAAGGCCACGATCTCGGGTCACAACTGAAAGGCAGGATCGATTCATCGTGACGACCAGCTTGAGAAATCGTCACCTTACCTCCATTGAGATACAAAACCAACTTCGCGACTTCCACGGAGTATCTGTGAGCGCTCGAACTGTTCGGAGAAGGTTAAAAGAACGCGATATGGTACCACACAAGCCAGCTAATGGCCCCAAACTAACGCGAGCCCACCGAACAGCGCGCCTTCATTTCGCACGCAGTCATTTAAATTGGACACAGCAAGATTGGAGCCGTGTACTCTTTTCTGATGAGTCTAAAATTGTGTTACATGGCAATGATGGAAGGAAGAAGGTCTACCGACGTAAGGGAGAGCGTTTCGCACAATGCTGCTTTGAAGAGAGGGTTGCTTATGGCGGTGGCTCATGGATTGTCTGGGGCGGTATATCCGCGAGCGGCAAAACTCAACTTGAGGTTGTTACAGGACCACGGCTGCCAACATTAAATGCTGAAAGGTACATTCGTGAGTGCTTAGAACCTCACGTGATACCATACGCGGACTATGTGGGCCCAAATTTCCTTTTTATGCATGATAATGCAAGAGCCCATGCGGCCGGCATCGTCAGGGAATATCTTCGGGATGTGAACATCACAGTTATGGACTGGCCAGCCAGAAGCCCAGACATGAACCCCATTGAGCACATGTGGGACGAGCTAAAAAGACGTGTTAGGGCTCGTCAGCCAGTTGCCCAGACGATGCAGGAGTTGAAAACTGCCATAGAAGAGGAATGGGAGATGATCCCTCAAAATTTCATAGAGCGGTTGATAAACTATGCCTAATCGTATGAGAGCTGTGGTAGATGCCCATGGAGGCAACACGCGTTATTAAATTAAACCTTTATTTGATAAAACATGTTTTTTATTCAAAAATCAATTGCCTTTAACAAGGCGCATATCCGACTTGTTAGGCGTAGCTCCATGTCGTATGGTATTCTGAATTCAAATTTAAAACAATACGATCAAAAAAGATGGTAAAATGTATCAGGTTTAAAACTGCATCAACAGTTTTTGTTCAATCTAGCAATCATATTTCGGTAGGGGCCATCGAAACCTAAACTCTAAGGTGGGCCAATAGATGTGTCCAGAAGTGTATATATGTATAAAAGTCCACGCGGATTAAGTCGCGGGCAGAATCTAGACTTACTACATGAGTAAGTAGGTAAAGGAACATGGAAGATATGTGAGAGAGACTAACGGACACTCCGTTAACCATTGATGGCCCCCATCGCACGTGACGGCTGGTAGCTGAACTTTCCTGTAGGATAGCCAAGCCATGCATCCTGAACGGACCACGCTTTTGAGATAATTTGCTCATAAAGGTTGATTTATTTACCCCTGAGATCGTAGAGCAAACATTGCATTCGTTGAGCAAATTGTAACTAATTTGAGTGTTTTCGTGGTTTTTAGATTGTGCTAGGTAATCAAATTCAGTTAAAAACTACTGGAACTATACAGGTTGTATCAGAAAGGTGTGGTCTTTAACGGTCTGTACCACAGTACAGACCATCAAATTGAACAACTTTCTCCATGGGACCAACATCGTATTCGAGAAAAAATAATCATCCGTCCCATACATATGGGTCGAGTACTCGTAGAAGTAGTTTTGTATGGGATAGCTGATAATTTTTTCTCGATTACGATGTTGGTCCCATGGAGAAAGTTGTTCAGTTTGATGGTCTGTACCACACCCTTTCATTTGACCACATCTTTCAGATACAACCTGTAGGCACAGTCTATAACATCATACAGTCGTCCGACGAGAGCCTGAGCTGCTTACGTAGTTCGGCGAACTTCGTATGCAGCTCGGGCTTCGTCGGACGACTGTATGGTGAATAGACTGTGTTGTAGGCACAGAAAAGATAAAGTTTCTGTGGTTGTAGGCTTGTAGGTATGCACACAGCATAGGTACTAAATAGGTGCATACAATGTACCTATGATTATCATGGTTTCGTATGAAAGTATTTACTTGGTTTGTAAATAATTACCAGGCTAGAAAGCCTAGAAACATCTGAATTACCAGTACGTGTCTTGGTTTTCCACCTAAAGACATTTTCCACAAAAAGAAACACAAAGGCACCGATCGTCGCGTCGCGTGTCGCGTCTTTTTGAAAGAGCCTTTGGAGAACCAAATAGCTCATACTATGAGCTTTAGTTGTACATACCTAGGAATGTAATATATTATGTTTGTTATGTTTTATATTCAATTGTTATCTATCTTTTATAGCTGTTGGTTCTCCTTAAAATAAATAAATAAATGTCCGAATAGGAATAATACAGGTGAAGGTAATTCAAAAATACATTAATTTAATTTGAATAAGTACAAACACATTAAGTACGTACGGTCAGTAACAGAAGTCGGTTAACACTGCTACTTTTTAACATCATCTAAATTTCATTCAATCATTTATGTTTTTAATTTTTTTTTTGTTCTTTCTATTTTTTTTTTAATTTTTGTTTTTGTTTTTCACTTTTTTTTTCTAAAATGATATGATAACCGGCTTTTTAGCATTTCATTTATTAGATAAGAGTTAATTTTCTTTAAAATGTACATCAGTTCCGATTTTAATGAACTATTTTTCTCAATAATGATGATTTAGAAAACTCAATTGTTAATCAACTTTTGTTGCACAAATATCTATAAATATTTCCGTCTGGTCTGGCTAGGCCAGTCAAACTTCAAGGCCTTTCAACCTGGGGTAGTTGGAACAAGAGATACTAAAGGCCTATTTCACGATGTCCGAATAGCCACTACTCACCGAATAAATTCAAAAATGGAACAGAATTTGTATGAAATCATCTGCCAAGTAAGTTAATAGGAACTTAATCGTAGGTGGTGAAACAGGCCCTAAGGGTAACATCCACGTTGTGTGGGTGTGCGTGGTTTGGGGAACATTCCTTTTTGAATTAAAAATAGCCAACCTGCTATTGATTAATTTTTAGAGTTCCGTACCCAAAGGGTAAAACGGGACCCTATTACTAAGACTCCGCTTTCCGTCCGTCACCAGGCTGAACCGAACCGGGGGGGGAGGGTCCGGGGTGTTTCATGAACCGTGATAGTTAGACAGTTGTAATTTTCAGATGATGTATTTTGTTGGCGCTAAAACAACAAATACTAAAAAAAACAGAATAAAATAAATATTAAAGGGGGCCCATACAACAAACGTGATTTTTTTATAGATAATGGTACGGAACCCTTCATGCGCGAGTCCGCATCGCACTTGGCCGGTTTTTTTTTATTCGAAAAGGAATATTCCAGGGCTGAATGCTCTGGGTGTGATGGATGTACCATTCAACTCGTGTAGGCTTTAAGGTATCTAATCCCCGGTCCCCTAGTGTAAGTGAGAACACTTACACTAGGGGACCTCTGTACGAATGCCTAAAAAACAGGCCGTTTCATTTTCAACGCTCGGCTCAGCGCCTAAAATCCAACAACGCGTTTTTATTTAGGAATTTATTTAACTCTTAAAATGTCGATTGCACACCATGTGTACAGATAACAATAGAATTTCAATTGTGTCTGCTAATTAGCGCGCGACGGGTTAATTGTCGCCTAGTATTAGTGAAAACTCTAGCTCATGGCTAAGTAATAACAGCCGCACGGGTCGATCCATCAAGTTAAGCTACGCTTGCCGGAGTTGGTCCGTGGATGGGTGACCATCTTTACATAACGTGACTTCTCCGTACCTCGGAAAGCACGTTAAGCCGTTGGTCTCGTCTGTCATTCGTGTATCTTTGACAGTCGTTACGGGTCGTCAGAAGCCCGAAAGTCTGACAACCAGTCTTACCAAGTGGTATCGTGTTACCCAGTTACTGGGTTGTGGAGGTCAGATAGGCAGTCGCTGCATGTAAAATACTGGTATTCAGCTGCATCCGGTTAGACTGGAAGCCGACCCCAACATAGTTGGGAAAAGGCTAAGCAGATTGTTATTAATGAAAACGGGCATTCGATTTCATTCGTCGTTAATTCACAAATCATTGTGATTGTAACCTACGTTAACAAACCATGAAATAGTTTTAAAATGCAATTGCACAAGTAAGTAGGCCAGTGCCCTACAGGCGCCATCGTCATAATAACCCACTTGCTTGCCACAGCTTCACGGAAAATAAGCACAAGATGAATTCTACATTCGCGAGTAAAAATGTTCCTAGTAAAGAAGAATGCAATAATAAAACGCTGTATTTTAAGGACTATATTTGAAGTGAAGCGAATTTTATTGTGCATAAATGAAACGTAATTGTGTTTTCTTTTTATTGAGGCGCTGAAAAAATCTGTGATATTATTTTATGCTGACTGCATAGAATGGAATTTTATTCATTAATTTTTATGTTTATAAAAGCTTTGCAAGGACGTCCTATATATTAAAATCTATTAAGGGGGGTGCGCTGTGGTATCCCGCGAAATTCAATTTCTTTGGACTTTTTGCAATTTGTAGGTCCGTGTCAGGTTGTATCTTGATCAAAATATGATACGCGACAGTAAAACATATAATATGTATTTACATAATTTTAACCATAAAAATCATCAATACATCTCTTTATGTTAGATTTCGTGCAGATTCGTCGAACGAACGAAATCTAACGAATCTGCACGAAATCTAACTTAGAGAGATGTACGGACGATTTTTATGGTTAAAATGATTTTTATGATTCTTATGTAAATACAATGTTTTATTGTCGCGTACCTATCATATTTTGATCAAGATACAACCTGACACGGACCTGCAAATTGCGTAAAACGCAAGAAAATTCGAATTTGGCGGCCTACCACAGTAATATTATTTTAAAATCTTTCCAAGAACCCTGTGGAAAAATAAAGCAAGTATTTGTAAAGTAAAATTACATTTTCAATACCTATCTTTTTCTTTTTATTTTCTTTTGGATTTTCATTAGCGAATCGCAATCATAATCACTACACCGCAGACTACATTACCCCCAAAATATAAACCAAAACGTGTACCTACACAGTTGCTACAAGAATCTTTTGGTGCCCGAATAACGTTGACAGGGGGCGCTGTTGGTAAACGTTATATTATGCAATAGGTAAAAGAAATGTATTGAAAAAACAAGATGGCGGCGCTAGTTCCGAATTTGACCACGCGCCTTAAGAACCTTGTAGCGATATACTTACAGGGTGTTTGATAGAAGGACCGACACAATTTTCCTAGGGATAGGGGGAGTCATATGCTATAATAAGTTTTCACCCATAGAAACTATGTTTTAAGTGCCACGTAGTTGAGATATGTTTTCTTCATGTCTTTTGTTTGTGGTTGTAATAGAACACGGAACTTTATCTGTTCTGTGGAATAGAACGTAATAACTTTTGGTGTTATATATGCAATACTCATTTAATATACCTACATTTGGTTCTAGAAAATCACTTAATTACCGTTTGTTTACAGTCTTAAATTGGTGTAGTACGAACGAAAATTTAATTTTTTAAAAGTTAAATTTATAAAATAAAACAATTTTGTGCTAGTAATTGACTATCCCTTAAAAGATTGTGTCGGACATTCTACCAAACATATGCACCCATATAAATGAATGTTCATGTCATCATTCATTCACACGATGGAGAAGTTCCGAGATTATAACGATAAATAACTCGATTTTATTTACTCGGTTTTGTTATAAAAGCTCTTAATTAACTGAAGATAAAGTTAATTATCCTGTGTGTAACTTAACCGAATAATCGATTACAACCGATTTATAGATTATGTAACTTTTGCGTGAGGCGTTAAATTGTTCAGGGTTTATAGACCTTGAAAATAAATTATAATTGGTGTGATTCAACGATTTATTTCCTTAAGCTCTGAGCACGTGGCTTACCAAAATCTTTGGGTTCTATGACCGTAACGGCCACGTAGGTAATTGTTCTTCACATTGACGCACGAGATGGTAGAATAAAGTAGTCCCTAGATTTATTTTTTAAAACAACAAATCAAAAGATTGTCTAACTTTAAAAATTAGACCCTAATTAACTCCGAGTTACATACATCAATAAACTTCATTGTGTCTTTAGAATTCCTATAAAACCAAATAAGTATACGTGTCGTTTTGCATCCTCTATAGACCATCAAACCGAACAACTTTTTCCATGGCACCAACGTCGTAAACGTAATCGTGAAAAAATAATCAACCATAACATACATTTGCGTCGAGTAGGTATTGAAGTTTTCATGGGACAATTGAAAATTTTTTCACGATTACAATAGAGAAAGTTGTTCGGTTTGATGTTCTGAATCACATCCTGAAATTTGACGAGGATGCAAAACGACACGTTGTGTATGGTTATACATACCATTTGGAAAATCCAAATGGTATGTATAACCATACACAACGTTCAATGTTCAATGTTCCTTATGTCTTATTTGACTATATTGTCTACTGCTGTACTAAAACCGAAAAATGATATTACTAAATTATTAATGGTACTTACATGAGATTTTTTCGATTGAAAAAAATTACAAAGTACTACGGTCTATTTTATGTTTTATACGATTATACGTAAACAGTTCCTTATTGTACACTGAAATTTGCTTTAAATCGAAGGTATTTAAATATGTTAAGAACTTACTATGCTAAACATTGATTTAAGTAAGTATAGCATTTTGTCATAAATCTACATTTAAACGAGATTTAATTCCGGTGCGCGTGAGTCTTCTATCTCGCGCGTCAAACTAGACAGCCATAACGCCATTTCTCTTACTTACACATCGAGCTAAACCACACTTCTATGTATCTTCTTATCTGACTCTGACAACTGAGAATCAACTGTCAAAATCTAATCATCATTATGAAAACACGTTTTAACCATCCCAAACTGTCGGCCAACACCATGTAAAAAGCCAATGAAACAGATCACAACAAATATACAAACAATACAATATCGTCCAATTATCGCCTGACAGAATCCCCGACAGGCTTCAAAGGCAGGCGTTTGCTAAGCTACTTATTTATAGACGCAATTAAAGGATGAAGGTACTATAATTCCGACATGACTGTCTACCACACATGTCCAGTATCACCTGACCTCCCATACTCCTGGTGTTAGTGCCAGAATTAGAACTTTTGGGATATATTTCAGCGTGGGTAGAGGTCTTACAAGCTAGTCGTGTATGGGCGAAAAGTTTTGCCTTTTAGCTATGTGGCATGTTTTCGGGAATACTTTTCTTGGACTTATTTTTACATGTTTTTCATTTAACTTGGGAAGTGTTATTATAGTTTTATTTCTTGAGAATTGTATTTAGTTAATACATACTAACATGTTATGATTCCCTTGTTTTTTCCGAATGTAACTTTAGTAAAAAACATTTTTTGAAAGTTATGAATATGTAATTTGAGCTTACTACACAAAGCTTTGATTCTAACTAACATGTATTAGTTTGTAACAAAGAGTTTACTGAATGTAGTCTAGTTTCACTTTGTAGTTTTCATCAAACATTTTAATTACGAATTTTCATAACGTGCCCTACTCATAAGCTTATCTCACTAAAAACGCCCACACAATACATGTTCATTACCTAATAAAGATATGTTTCTTTTGTTGCCTCCCTATATATTTTCTGCATGAACAGTTCTAAATTACCTATTATAATACTTGATACAAAATATTTACAACTTTTCTGTGTAATATTTAAAACCGGCCCGTTTTCTGAAAACCTGTTCAATTTCTTCTCTCAAATGTTTTGATATAACAGCAAACATGAGAAGTGATAGCAGTTTACTGATTGATTAGTAATTTGATTTGAAACCAAAGTGCGTAAAGTCTCATTCATAATGGCCAGTCTAGACACAAAACGTTATGACCCATTCACAGTAATTTTCGCCATAACGTGACACTGCCAATGTAACACACTCCCATGTATGTCGATTACATGTCTAGTTTATGGTTCGTGTAACGGAATAGAGGCTATTCAGCCATTGGACGTCGAGTCGTTGTCCATTTAACTTCGGCTATCTTCGGGAATATGTTCGCGTTTGGTCGAATTTTGAATTTGACTGAAGCTGCTGGCTGGTTGATTAACAAAAGACGAACTCAATTTATAAAATAAACAAAGTAGACATTGTTAAAATTAACGATAACAATGATGCCAAATTGAAAAAGGCATGATTGAAGTAAAAATGACTTTCTAGTTAGATTTTATTGTATTTCTATGATAAGGTACCACAAACCATACGCAACCCTTTTAAAACTTACCCAATACCTACATAATTTTAACCAAATTCGGCTTCGGCAAGTGCGGGCCTAAATCCGGCTTCGTTGACCCTAAGTCAGGCACTACTCGTAAGTCGTAACTTAACTCCTACTTCAGACATTATTTGGTCAATCTTGTCTCGTACTAAAGTCGCTAAGTCGTAATGCCTAAGTTTGATTAAGTTGGCAACTTAACGCAGAAACTTTATGTTATAGGATAGTAATAAAGTGTGTGTAGTAAGACATACCTATTTGTTTGTGGCTTCTCTAACTTCGTGAGATTGTCTGAGAATAGGTTTGTCATTCTATATTCATATAGCAAGCGCCAACCTCTGTTTGCCTGACTTATATGTGTTTTTGGTTTCTAGTACCTAGTACAGTACGACAACGTCCAAAGGTTCCATCGCTTATTTTCAAAAAACCGAAATTGACTGAAATAAATGTTCATTAGGTTTGGTTCATTAGGGGACTGACGGAATTAGTGCGTCAATTTATACAAATAAATAAAATCTATAATAATTTAGGTCTGCGGGAATATAAATCAAAACTTAACTTAATAGTCAAAAACTTTGTACACACGGCTAGACATCAAGCTATAAATTTCCAGTTTACACTGACCTCTCATTGTAAAGAAATCCTATACAATGCGAGATCAGCTTATACTGGAAATTTATAGCTTGATCTGTAGCCGTGCGTACATTGTGATTTTGTATAGGATTTATACCCACATTATTTGTTAGTAAAAATTTAGTATTATTTCATTATTTAATTTATTTATTTTAATCAATTTCTATTGGTTGTTATACTTGTTAGTCACATTTTTAACAGACTTCAAAAAGGAGGAGGTTCTTAATTCATCGGAACCTTTTTTTTTATTTCTTTTTTTTTTTATGTATGTTCCCCGATTACTCGAAGATGGCTAGACCGATTTGGATTACATTGTGATTTTGTTAAGGATTTGTACCCACATTATTTGTTAGTAAATTAGTATTATTTCATTTATTTATTTTAATCAATTTCTATTGGTTGTTATACTTGTTAGTCACATTTTTAACCGACTTCAAAAAGGAGGAGGTTCTCAATTCGTCGGAACCTTTTTTTTTTTTATTCCCCGATTACTCGAAGATGGCTACACCGATTTGAATTTTTTTTGTTTTATTCGAGAGGGTATACATCGCAGTTGGTCCCATATAAAATTGATTAACTTTGCTTTGGTAGTTTTTGAGTTAGCTTCAATAATACGTATTTTTTTCCACATTTATATGGATGATGTTCTAGTTATTTTTGCAGGTAGTGGTATTAGAATTTGTGTGGGGTAGGTAATAAAAACTTTTTTACAAAAAAAATACAATCGACTTCCAAAAACAACACTACAAAGTGAAAAATAACTTTAATTTCGGAATTCGGTGGCAAAAAAAGAAAATACATTTAACTAGCCACCGACTTCCGAAATTAAAGTTATTTTTCACTTTGTAGTGTTGTTTTTGGAAGTCGGTTGTATTTATTTGTAAAAAAGTTTTATTCGGTACATTTCGGTTTTTCCGAAGATAAAAGATGGAACCTTTGAACGTTGCCGTACTGTACATAGTTAGGTACTTGTTACATAGGTCCCTAGGAGAACATACAGATACACCCTATGAATAGTTGTACAAGGATCGTTTGGCGCGAAGCCAAATTCGGAACCAACGCCGCCATCTTTTTTTAACCGATGAAAAAAGGAGGTTCTCAAGTCGACACGTAGTACCTACATATATAATTTTTTTTTCAAAACTTACAATTTAACAAAATAATTTCTCAAATGTTTACCAACTACTAGTTGGCAACTAGTACGTCGAGTCATCCAAGCGCTAAAAGATGCTTATAGCACTTTAGTTTCAGTTAAACTACTTCAGTCTAAGCTGTCATTTTATTCGACTACTAGCTGACCCAACAGACAGAAAATACACCAATTTTCCTGGCAACTTGTCAATTTTTCTTTCCTTAAGAACCTGATTCGGACTCTTACGAACATTTTAAAACAATAAATATGTATCCAAATCGGCAAAAGAGCTCGTGGCTAAGTAAGAACAGCCGCACGGGTCGATCCATCAGGTTAAGCTACTCTTGCCGGGGTTGGTCCGTGGATGGGTGACCATATTTATACAGAGACTCCTCCGTGCCTCGGAAAGCATGTTAAGCCGTTGCTCCCGGCTGTCATTCGTGGATCTTTGACAGTCGTTACGGATTGTCAGTAGCCTGAAAGTCTGACAACCAATTACCAAGAGGTAACGTATTATCCAGAAATTGGGTTGTGGAGGTCAGATAGGCAGTCGCTCCATATAAAATACTGGTATTCAGCTGCATCCGATTAGACTGGAAGCTGACCCCAACATAGTTGGGAAAAGGCTAGGCAGATTGATGTAGCCAAATCGGTCCAATCGTTCTCAAGCGCTTACCAACAAATATCATTTTCAAGGTCATAATTATATTTTTAGGGTTCCGTGGTCTACAAAGAACCCTTATAGTTTCGTCATGTCCGTTCGTCTGTCTGTCTATCCGCGGCTTAGCTCGGAGACTAACGTACTAGAAAGCTGTAATTTGGCATGGGTTATATACATATTAGGTCTTTACCTATGAAATTGCCGTTCTGCAGTGCTGGCCATTTCAAATCAAAATAATTTTTGTTTGGCTAAGAATTCTAATTTCAAATTAATTTTATTTTAAAAACATGGATTTTTTTTTCCAAAAGTAGTCATTTGTTTATTGATTAGTGTTACATTTTCATCGCATTTCAATCTTTTTCGTCATCATGGATACGTTAAAAATTCGAGTAATTATGGAATATGAGTACCGTCGTGGCAGCAACGCGGCACAAGCGGCACGCAACATCAACGACGTTTACGGAGCTAACACTACAAACCAACGCACCACTTGTTATTGGTTTGCTCGCTTCCGTTCTGGAAATTTCGACCTGAAAAATGAACCTCGCGGTCGTCCGAAGACTTTGGTCGACAATGACGAATTAAAGGCGATTGTGGAAGCTGATGATACACAATCTACGGCTGAATTAGCAGCAGCTTTCGACGTTAGCGTCAAAACAATATTGGTCCATTTGCGTCAAATTGGCAAGGTAAAAAAGCTTGACAAATGGGTGCCCCACGAACTCAATGATCGCCAGCGCGAAGTACGCGTCGAGACGTGCCTTGCACTACTCAACAGACACACAAATGAAGGAATTTTGAACCGCATTGTTACCTGCGATGAAAAATGGATTCTGTTTGATAACCGCAAGCGCTCAGCAGGTTGGTTGGATCCTGGTTCAGCACCTAAACAATGCCCTAAACGAAAACTTACCCCTAGAAAAGTGATGGTCACTGTTTGGTGGTCTAGCGCCGGTGTGATTCATCACAGCTTCTTACCAAGCGGGGTGAGCATTACTTCAGATGTGTACTGTGAAGAACTGAACACAATGATGGAGAAGCTGGCACATCTCCAACCAGCATTGGTCAATCGCTCGTCTCCGCTGCTCCTGCACGACAACGCGCGACCTCATACTGCACAGCAGACGGTCTCCAAGTTGCAAGAACTGGGGTTTGAAGCTCTCCGTCATCCGCCCTACTCACCAGACCTTGCGCCTACAGACTACTACTTTTTCCAGAATTTGGATAACTTCTTGGCGGGAAAAAAATTCAATACCCGAGAGGCAGTACAAAATGCCTTTGAAGAATTTGTTGCCTCCCGTCCAGCTGATTTCTTTAAGAAGGGCATCAATAAACTGCCACTGCGTTGGCAAAGATGCATTGATTGCATGGGTGATTACTTCGATTAATACAAATAAAAAATGCATGAAAAAAATTCGTTTAATTTTTTTCATACAAAACGGCAATTTCATAGGTAAAGACCTATTATTAATCACGCCGACAAAGTGGTGAACAAATTCATGAAAAAAAAATTGTAGTGTAAAGTGGGGATGTTTTTTTTTTCTTAACCATCCCATGGTGTGGGGTATCGTTGGATAGGCCGTTCAAAAATATTACGGGTCTGTGAAAATCTTTAAAGTGCAAATTTTTGTTACATTCAATTATTGTCGTCATCGTCCCGCCAGCTAAATGGTTGTTTTTGGATCTGTGAAAAAAATCACGCCAGTAGCAATTATAATTATAACGAAGTTAAAAGGATAACTGTGACAGCTAAGTAGGCTTTACAAGTTACCGAGTAATAGGCGATGTTAAGATTGTTCTTGGGATAAATTCATCCCAACTACGGAAACCTTCATTCCTTCACTTCAACCCATCACTTGGCCGGGTTTTAGGGTTCCGTACCTCAAAAGGAAAAACGGAACCCTTTTAGGATCACTTCGTTGTCCGTCTGTCTGTCAGTCTGTCAAGACCCTTTTTCTCAGGAACGTGTAAAGGTATCAAGTTGAAATTAATATCAACTACGTATGTCTATGGTCCCATAGAGCTCTAAAAAAATCAAGCTTCTAAGTCAACGCAGTAAAAAAATACGACCATCTATGCGGCATTTGTCATACTCTTAAATATATCAAAACCTATAGGGTGCTTTCCCATTGACCTAGAGTCCTAGAATCATGAAATTTGGCAAGAAGTAAGGTCTCACAGCACAAATAAAGGAAAAAGTCCGAAAATTATGCGTGGTCCGACACGCACTTGGGCGGTTTTTTTTATTATTATAGATTCGCGTTCCTGGTAAGGTAATTACATTATCAATTTAAACATCTAACTGTACCACATGACCGTAACTGTTACAGGTATGCAGTCAATGGCTAAATGTTTATCTCCACTTATTTATCGGGCGAATCTTAAATACAGATCTTAGCGATGCCAAGAAGTTGATTTTCAATATGTGCATGCACATAAAAAGTATCTTGTAAGTAATTATTATCTTTGTTGGAGATCTCCAAAACAATTATTTTTTACTTTTTAATTACACAATGCGCGGTGTCTTTCTATCGCATGTCAATTCCACTAAAAGGCTCCCGCAGACAGGAGCAACGCGACTCTGGTGGAACAATTTCTATGAAAACTTAATTTAATTTTTTTTACCAGAGTCGCGTAGCGCCTGTCTGTGGGAGCCTTAAGGCGTCTAGCTTACTACTGAGCCCACTGTAGGAAGATACTACTTCCACCTACAAACCACATATTAAACAAACAGAAAAAGAACCAAGACTTCCAATGTTTCTTCAAGTAACCCGAATCGATTTTGTAAATCAACGCAATCTCCTCTGTATTCAAAACCACAGAGTAAAAAAACTAATTTAATCCGTAACTAGCTCACGTCCACAGCCGACCAAATAAACCATCAGGACGCACAACGAGATGTTTACTAAAAAAAAGGGAAGGAAAAGACAGGGAGTGCGTGCAGGTAAATACGAGTGCAACCGGTCTCCGAGCCTTGTATTAGCGTAAACAGTTTACCAAATTACCCCCTTCACACATCAAACTAAAATTAACTTACAGTTTCCTGCAATAAGGTTTGAATAAGATTGTTTTCGAATCATCCCGCAGGACTCGCGTGCTCAAAACGCCATATTTTCGAATGATAATTTGAATGGAGTCAAACATGCATCTTATAACGTGGCATAACATCATCCCTTTGGAATGTAAGGTCTATTTTAAACCGAGCATAAATATGGAAGGCGGAGTTCTGAGAAAATGTAGTAAGTACCAAGATAGGGTTGTCAAAAGTAATACCTGATGAATATAAATGGAGTAAGAGATGAGCTAGCATGGATGGAAAATGCTTCCACCTTCACTTTATTCTGAAGGAGACGTTGTGTGAAATATATTTGTAATTCTAAAACAGCAGGGTCTGGCGTGTTCCAACATTAAGGGGCACAAGTCCATGGTTCATTTCCTGTGAGACCCTATCCGGGGCTTTCGCCGGCCATTTTTATACAAACGACATGTCGTCTATAATATTAAGATGGAGTAGAGTATAAGACGAAGCGTAAGAAACATATTTTCAGTACCAGTAGTGCTGTTCTGTAAATATCTCACCGTGAAAACATGAGTGAAGTGATCGTAAAGTGAGCTGTCAATAGTGTCAACCCCTAGCATCAGGTGGGATGACGGCTCACTTCACGCTCACTTCACCTGAGTTATCACGGTGAGATGTTTACAGAATAGCACTACAGCTCGAGCATGTATTATTATTATTCACTGTAGATGTTAACAGCTACGAAATGCTGTTTACATAATAATAAGCCCTTTTTATTGTGAACATCTTTGCGTTGTGGCATTTTCAGTAGTTTACAAAATGTATCTTAGTTCAGTGTGCCTTTTGGCAAAGGCCTCGTCTAACATCTTCTGCTGTGAGCTTCAATTCGTGTTCCCATCTTTTACATTGTTTTCCTCCATTCCTTTTGCCATCTCTGGGGTACCATTCTGCCAGAACGTTACTCCACTTGTCTTGAATGCCTCTTAACAAGTGGCATGTCCATCTCCACATTGCTGTTTACATAAATACAGTCAAATGACTGCTTCAGCGTTGCTATTGTGTAAAAATCTTACCATGAAAACTTAGGTAATTCTTTACACTTGGGTCTTTCCACCCGAGGGATTGACTAGCCAGCGTAGCTATAAATTTAACATAAATATTCGTTCTACTATCGCTCTCCGCTTATAAATTGCATAGAAAATACTCTTGCACGCCTCACATTTATTTCGGATTTTCCATTTTTCCTGGATATAACGCTGAAAAATCGACTGTCATTTATATTATATCACAAATTATTGGGTATTATCGATCATGCGGTATAAATTACAGGGTCGTTGTTTTTCATCATGAAACGGACATTCAACACATAATGACATTGACAAAGGTTACGAGATTTAATATCGATTTGGGAAAAAGCGCGACCTAGAAAATCAATCAATCAATCAATCAAAATGTAATCATAGACATTATTAGATACTAGTAAAGAGTCCCGGGTCAGCTCTACATTAACAACTACCAATTAAATCGTCGGAATGATGTCGAAGGCAAAAGCTAGTATCGCAATTAAACGTGCCAATCCCGCACCAGAATAAAATAAACCCAAAACGTCCCACCAAAAACCGCGTGTCAAAAATGGCGCACGAACAAATGTCCCGAATTAAACCACAGCCAATGAAAATAATCCCTTCGTATAATCCAGCTCAAAAATTGGCGGGACCGTTTAAAAATCGGGAAATGTAATGAAACAAAGCGTGGTAGTCGATTGCTCTGATATAATTCTCCCTGGGCCTCGTAATATAGCACATTGAGAGGATAATCCAGGGACTCCAATTTGTCAAGCTCGGTCTGCCATCGCGTCACGGACATTCATGCACTGTGTGTCGCTTATGACGTTATTTCTTTACCGTAATTTTGCTTCATTTATCTTGTGTTGCGACAGGGCTATTTTTCTCTGTCAGGGCTTTTACTGTTGCAAGGACATTTAAGCTTAATTTAAGATGTTCCTACAATTGTTCTTCAAAGTTCTTTTGTCAAAGTTTTCATGTTCATGCGAGGTCCATGCAACCTTATTTCCTAATTGACTTTGTTTCTTTATGTTATTGGTTCTACCACGTTCTACCATAAGAAGCCATGTAAGCTGTACAAAAAAGCATTATCTTTTAACCTGACTTCCTTAGAGATTAAGTAACCTGTCGTATTAAGGCCATATAACTTCCTGCGGTTTCCAACTTACAGTCCAGTGAACAAAACTTTGTCGTCTATTCTACCGTCTTACTTATCTTGACAGTATTCCATGCATAGGTGTCTCTAGAGCGTATAAAATTGTGTCTGGTAAATTCTTCTCAACCCCAGGACATTTCGTCTAAAATCGTAACAGATACGGCTAAAAGCTCAGTAATTGTACCCTTTACTTCGTTCGTTTTGTCCCGGCTTCAGTAATTTGATAATCTGTGCTCACATGAGCTTCATCAAGACATTCCGAGACCGGAACAAATATTTGTTCAGCCCGGGACCGGTTTTAGCGGTACATCTGTGAGAAGCGTTAAGTGCGTCTGATTTACTGGGTTAGACAGAAGCAGATAAGTACAGCTAAAGAGAATGAATGAATGCAGATTATACACAGTTCACTTGCAGTTCACACATATTATTGTATATATGGGTCGCTTGTCAGGAAATGGTCGTAGCTTTTAAGAATGCTTTTAGAGACAATATTATTAATTTATATTGTTTAAACCAAATGTTTTAAGACGAGTGCTAATGCTGCCGACAAACTGTCTCGCAGTTTAGCATACAAGTGATTGGTCCAAAATATATATATATTTTTTAATAATAGCTTTTGTGACGGAATATAATTTCGGGACAGGAACATTGTTTGAGCAATGTGTATTAGACAAGGTTTAACTTAAATAAGTGATAACCTCTTAAGGGAGTCATAGTACTCATGATTATGAACAACTTTTACTATGGAACCAAACCTGAAATCGCGAACAAATCAGCTGTTCCCTACCTTTATGTTCGCATAACTCGTCAAAATGTAGGGAACAGCTGATTTTTTTCGCGATTTCAGGTTTGGTCCCATGGTAAAAGTTGTTCATAATGATGAGTACAAGAAGTTGTACCTTATTTATGTTACACTCCTACCAACTTATCTGTGAAATGGCGAAAATTGGAACTACGGCCGTCATGTTGAAATGTCATTCTATTGTGCCGACGCATGTCATTCGATTGTGTCGACGCATCGACGGTGCCGCCTCTTTCAGTTCACAGATAAGTTGGTAGGACTGTACACCTGTATGACAGATATCCACAAACTAAGCGTTCAGTAACATTTCTGGTAGTTAAAATTAATAAAACCTGTAATTAAAATGGGCTAATCAAATAAAATAATCCAAAAACTTACTATCCAGACAAATCCAAGGCAGGTTTTAGTTGTAAACCTCCGTGTGGAGTTCTGAACAGCATTGAGTTCTTAGTATCTACTTTAATGGACTAACAGATAGATAAGTGCTTCTGATTATATTCTGAAGTAAGCACGCAGGCAATACAAACGTGTCTGTGATTGCAATTTTATTGTTTTACTATCGAGTAGGAAGCTTTAGTAATAGAGTAGTATTAACGACCTTTTTGTTTAATTAAGGAATTGCAGAATACCTACGTAGTATTGTTATATATATTTTATTTTTATAAATGAAGGATAAGTTTGGTCAAATTGAAATAAACCAGCTTCAAACTCCACGCTAACCTAGTCAACTGGTTAGCTTATTAATGAACGTAACTAAAATAGACTCTGTTATACAGACACGAAGCTAATATTTTGTTAAACGCTTCCTCGAACTAACGCTCCGTGAAAGTTTACCCCGCAAGGTTAAAAGCACCACACTAACCATTTTGCAAGCATATAAACAGACAAAAAACACAAGCAAGCACAATTTCCAAACACGAGAGTTTTCAAAGAACACCAGCCAAAACCAGATCATAAATGTGAAGTGCCTACATCGCAAATGTTAACTTTCTCAATGGACACTTGTTCACTCTCACGACACAAGGGGGCAGCCCTCACCGAGAGGCGAGAGAGCCGGTGAACTCACACTTGACATCTGAAGACCCTCTACACTTCCAATCCTTAGATCCTCAACTGTCCCTGATACTTTGCAAAGCTATAACACTTTGAGTACTCCAGTAAAAGTTTTCATAAGCTAATATTATGGAGGCGTTGTAAAATTTTATTCCTGCAGCAATTAAGAATTTAAGACCCCGACTGCATTTTCGTCAGATTTATGTTCTGAGACTAAGTTGCTGCTATTATGATTGAGTGTTCCTCAGGGTTCAGGGGAAGTCTGGAACAGTTTCTACGGCTTCCATTTAAGGTAATTGTTATGTTCGGAAATGTTCCGAGAAATACAGAATGGTTTGGGAGAAGATTACTTCAGTCTGCCTGTTTCTTGTAGTAGTTCTAGGCCGAGATGCAATTTGTAGGTACTTACTATTGCGACAATTACGAGTATACAATTACATTAAGCTCATGTTGTCATCTAATAAAACTAGTAGTTGCGAATAGTAGACCTCGCGAGCACAAACTGTTTTGCAACAATTAATATACCACTAGTTAAATAAAACGGGATATTTACCATGTTTATTTTTTTTTCATCCGATCTTTACCAAATTTTTATGTGACCAACTGAAAGTTACTTACTTACTACCTTTGAAATACAAAAAGAACCATCGAAATCGGATCTTATAATGCGGAGATATCCAGTAGCCCCCTTTATGGAGGAAGTACACCTCCAATCAAAACTTATATAAAAAAAATATATAAAGTCGTAAAACCTCTCTAACATGTTTCGTCCAGATCGGCTGTAAAATACGACCTGTAGCAACGAACTGATAGACGAAAGCAAATATTGCCAGACTTGAAGCAGAGACGCTTCGCTCGCTCGATCAATTGTGAAATTATACATTTCTTAGAACAAACTTGTTCATATACCTATTACCTATATAATTTTCCTTCCCAGCCTTAAGAAATTATTATCTACTATAGCATCAGGAACATCAAATATTTCTACATCAAAATATTTCATTGCACATTCTTTGTTGTTTTAATAAAGGCACGAGATATTATCAAGAAATTCCATTCAATTTGTACAATAGGAAATAGCCGTTTGAAATTCAGGAGTCCTTTAATATTTTTCATTTTGGCGGCAAGCTTGCAACATCTCCTGTGTAACGTTACCAAATTGTGTACGTAAAGAAATTTATACTTTATCACTTTGTCCTAGGACTCAGTTTTCAAATAATCCACGTTTCGTTGTTTTAGCAGTGTTCTTTTGTTTCATTCATCTCTCTCTTCGGAGGATTCCTTGGCTGCGTTGCGAATCATATTTCTGAAATCTTGAAGCTTTTTATTGCAAACGATAGAAGTCGACAAAGCCATTACGATATTTTTATCGCCTTTTCGCAATTTATTTCACGTCAGTGCAACGACTTGGCGCCATTACGACGATGATATTTTTATTTTAAACTTCTGATTTACTGTGTTCTCCTTTAACAAAGACCTTTGCTGTACCCACAGAACTATAGAATCTGTTCTGTGGTTGTGCCTACTCAATATTTTATTAAATTTTTCGGTGTAATAACTACTCAGGTGTTTTCGAACAGGTGTATGTATAGTCGAAATTAATCATTGTGATGAGACGTATTGATTTTATTTTAAAGGAAACACAACAAGACGTAACGTGCGAGGAAATTCTCTTTTGTATTGGATCAGCTAAACAATTCCGTCTACTTTCTTTGTTCAAGTTTTCTGATTCTTCACTTCGATCACAAATTGCTAAGTAATTTGACTTCGCTATACAGTTTTCCTGTTTGACTTTTCTTCACACTTTTTCCAATGTAAAACAAAAAATATAAATCTCTAAGAAACTTAGCGTTCTAAGTAGGGCAATAAAATATCAAGCTAACATATGTTCGTTCGACCCTAGACAACATTTTCCAAGTTTTCTTTCACCTTATGGTGCCAACTCGTGTTTCTTCATTGCAGAATATTTTCATGGCGAACATAGGAAAAGTACCTTATTTTAATAACGTTACAGTTTAATTTAGGAAATCATTTGGAAATGTTAATTCGCATGGGTATGTGAAAGCGGTGTGGCGACCAATTAAGCGAGATACCGAACTACTAACATATTATATGAAGTAAAAGCTCAGTTTTAATTAGACTTTACACATAACATTATCTAGGTTTCTTTATTTCACTTTCTGGTTATTATTTTAGCGTTTAATGTTTTTGTTTGCGCTGCATAATATTTGCGGAGTGCAAACTGGTCAAATAATTTTGGTTGGTTATTTCAGCTTGGACGCTTATAATGACACTCGTGTAGTCTATTGTATATAGACTCAGGTAGAATTTTTTAATGCCAACTGAAGGGAAAGTACTCTTAATACTGTAGATAGAAAATTTTACTCAAAGAAAACATTCCTTTATCTTTGAATAGAAAGAAAACTGCATTCAAAGATTTTCGAAAATTCGCTTGCCACACCCGGGAATCAAACCCACTAAAATCCGTAAAAATAACACCCTGTACTTTTATTGCATTGATCGTTAGGATCAATTATAAGGATGAAATCTCTCTAAGAAACTTGATAAATTAAATGAAAGGAAAACCATGAAATCATGACTTATAGTTTACCATTTTTTGTAAAGAATTAAAATAATTTAAGATTTCATATGAGGTTTTGCTTTCATTTAATTTATCTAGTTTCTTAGAGAGATTTCATCCCTATGATCCTAACGATCAATGCAATAAAAGTACAGGGTGTTATTTTTACAGATTTTAGTCGGTTCGATTCCCGGGTGTGGCAAGCGAATTTTCGAAAATCTTTGAATGCAGTTTTCTTTCTATTCAAAAATAAAGGGATGTTTTCTTTGAGTAAAATTTTCTATCTATAGTATTAAGAGTACTTTCCCTTCAGGTGGCATTACAAAATTCCACCCTGTATAGGTACACGAGTGTCATTTTATTTTGTTACGTTTTTATTGCCATTCAAAGTCGTAAAATATAAAGTGATTGAAGCTTTTGCCACACAAATATTTAGTTCAGATACGAGAATTTACCTAGTTTTGAACAGTTCAATACTAGGTATCTGAACTAAATGTTTGTGCGGAAAAAGCTTGATAACATTTTTTTTATTATTTCTAAATAATGATCTCTTAAAAATTTGAATTATTTGTACGGTTATTATAACATTTCAATGTCGTCTGCGTTAAGTATCTTACCTTCTATAATCCCCAAAAATATAATGTTAAAACTTACTTCAAAACTCCCACCATAAGCCACAATATTAAACCAAAACTACCTGTCTTCAAACAGTCCGAACTAAAATTATCTAGGAAACCACTTTGTGGATTTCAGCTATTGTGTATAAGGTCCCATTGAGCGTATTGTCCACCGGTGAATGCGAGCAATTCCTATCAGCACCGCCACAAATGACCTTCCCATCCCCCTTGGTTCACAACACTTCGCTACAAAGAAACGACAGTGGGTGTTATATGAGGGGTCTTAGTTCACTGATCGGGTGATATGGCCATGTAATTCGTCCAATCATAGCAGATCGAGGTGCAAAAGATTTATATGCGGGTAGGGCTTTTTATACAGGGTCAAACTAAATTAGCTAGCAAAACTCGGCAGACGTGATGGTTATCGACATATAAACACGACCAAATAAGAGTATAAAAAACTTTTTTACAAAAAAAAAAAAAAACAACCGAATTCCAAAAAAATACTACAAAGTGAAAAATAACTTTAATTTCGGAAGTCGGTGTCTTTGGATCTGTATTTTGGTTTTTGCCACCGACTTCCGAAATTAAAGTTATTTTTCACTTTGTAGTATTTTTTTGGAAGTCGGCTTTTTTTATTTTGTAAAAAAGTTTTTATTTTTCACTTTTTAGTGGGTCACTCCCGTGGCTAAGTAATAACAGCCGCACGGGTCGATCTATCAGGTTAAGCTACGCTTGCCGGGGTTGGTCCGTGGATGGGTGACCATGTTTACATACCGAGACTCCTCCGTGCCTCGGAAAGCACGTTAAGCCGTTGGTCCCGGCTGTCATTCGTGGATCTTTGACAGTCGTTACGGGTCATCAGAAACCCGAAAGTCTGACAACCAGTCTTACCAAGGGGTATCGTATTACCCAGTTACCGGGCTGTGGAGATCAGATAGGCAGTCGCTCCATGTAAAATACTGGTATTCAGCTGCATCCGGTTAGACTGGAAGCCGACCCCAACATAGTTGGGAAAAGGCTAGGCAGATTGACTTTTTAGTGGGTCAGTCTGTAATTTATCTAAGTTACAATAGCCTAATGTCAACTGCTCATCACCTTTTACAAAATATTGATTTTCCCAATACAAGGACGTTAATTGTTGAGGAGTTCTCCCAGTAAGGAACCAGGAGAACTGGAACTGATGGTGAAGTCACCATCAGCTCCTTTTCAACATATGTATTGTGACGAGCATAAATTGCTTAGCAATAATCAAATCGCAAACTGTGAAATACGTATTATTGAGTAGTTCCGTTGGCCATCTGTGGTCTTCCTCATCAGTTCCACTTCATCAAATGGTGCTTTCCGGGAGCATATGCACGATTTACTATAAAAATACCCAAATCGCTATAGGTGTGCCTATAAAATTTGAAGGTTTCCCTCGATTTATCTGGGATGCCATCATCAGATCCTAGTTTCCTTGTCATGATACCACCCTGAGGATATCTCCTTTCCAACAAAAAAAGAATCATCAAAATCAGTTCATAAAAGACGAAATTATCCGCGAACACACATAAAAAATATATATATATGTACATATATACGGTCGAATTGAGAAACCTCCTTTTTTTGAAGTCGGTTAAAAAAAGATTTGATTATTTTTTTTGGGGTCAATGACCGCCGTAGTGTCGTTACTTT
The DNA here is from genome assembly GCA_946251885.1 of Cosmia pyralina. Lineage (NCBI taxonomy): Eukaryota > Metazoa > Arthropoda > Insecta > Lepidoptera > Noctuidae > Cosmia > Cosmia pyralina. Next base: position 23,442,996 of record OX276344.1, read on the forward strand.
AAGTGTGAGTTGACAAAATCTGTCTTATCGTGTCGATACCTACCCATCACGTCTGTAAAGTTTATACAAAAAAACTTATTTTTAAACTGAAATTTTATAAGTGACTACCGGCGATTGGTGACCCCAAAAAAACGTAATTTTTTTATCACGTTTAGATACCGATACCTTACACGTCTTCAGAGTTTCGCTAGCTAATTTAATTTGATCCTGTATATCAATGGCGTGTACACTTCCTTTGTTACGCAACGCGTATTATCGCTTGATATCGTTTTTACTGCGACATAATATTTTATGTTGTATCTGGATTATGGCTGATGTGTTGTGCTGATGGCCGATTTGTTTTATGTCATGCTATTGTCTGGTTTTAATAGTTTAGTGTTTAATAGGATGATTTGGTATACGACATACTATCATTAGTTATGGGTGTCTACAGCCATGAATGAACCCTATAGTTACTTCATATAAAGGGCACTGCAGTGCTATTCTGTACAAATCCCACAGTGAGAACTTAAGTGAAGTGAGCGTGAAGTGAGCGTGAAGTGAGCTGTCAATAGTGACAATCCCTAGCTTCAGGCAGAATGACAACTCACTTCACCAAGGTTTTCACGGTGAGATTTGTACAGAATAGCACTGCTGCTCTAATATTTTGTTACAAATTTTATCGTGTCTCGCCTCCATAAAAAGGCAAGACACACAAAAGAACCACGATTAAAAAACTCCAAAGCACCCTAAACACTATCACCTTAACTCAATATTTTCCGCGTCTTTCACAAAACACCATACATTATCCCATTGAAGACACCCCACGCCACACCGCATTGGTTTAACGTCGCAACTCGGCAAGTGTAACTAAGGCATGAATGGGACGGCCTAAACCCTCTTACACCGATTCAAAAGGAACCCTCTAATATGATTTTCACAGAAAATTGCTTACAACAAAAGAGAATTGGACGCTTTTGTTGTTATACCGGATTTATCTCGTCAACATACGTGATACTTGGGATTTGAGGATATCATACTTTGTTCCGCCTTCTACTCTGTTGGACGCTGACAGCCTGAGCTAATGTTTGGAGGGAAATTATTATGCCTGTATTTTGTCATGCACACAAATATTTATGAAACTATGTAGGTTTGATGCCGCTTTTTCACGGCTTCAAAAAGCAAAACCACTATGAAAAGCTATATAAAGGCAGCAATAATACTAATCAACACACTAATATTTTATAAAGCCGAAAGTTTGTGAGTGTGTGTGTTTGTATGTTTGTTACTTCTTCACGCTCAAACGGCTGAACCAATTTTGATAAAATTTGCTATGGAGGTAGCTGACACCCTGGATTTACAACACATATGCTACTTTTTTATCCCGGTCTACGCGGGTGATAACGCGGGGCGCAGCTAGTCCTAACTAATATTATTAATGCGAAAGTGAGTTTGTTTGTTTGTTATGCTTACACGCTAAAACGGCTGAACGGATTTGGACGAAATTTGGCACATGGATAGACCATGACCTGGATTAGGACATACGATACTTTTTATTCCGGTAATACGTTCCTGTGTGATAATTTCAGACATGCACGCGGGCGAAGCCGCTGGCGAAAGCTAGTATTAAAATACATGTAAGTAAGAAAACCGTAATATTTTACGACGTCCTCCCACCAACGAAAAACAAAAATCAAAGGCATGTGTTTTTAAAACTGCACACCTCACACAAAAAGTTCTTAGCAATTAAAAATAATTGCGAGCATCTTAAAATGCATAACTACGGACATATACTAACAGTACGTTCACAAAACTCTTTGTGAAGTCAAACTAGAGGCTCACTCGCTCACTCCAGGTGGAAACGCAAGCGATCCAAGAACAATGAAGACCCTCAAAACAGCCAGGGTGCCTAGGCATTGTACACCGCCGACGCTTTCAAACCACTCTTCGTCCCTCTTAATTAAGGGGGGCAATACTCGAATGCTTCTCGCCGACGTCAATGGAGGCCATTCAGCCGTGTGCCGTCTGCGCCGAGATAACGAACCTCTCTCGGTTATTACCGCCTGCTTTTTCTACTTAAAGTTGCCATATGTTAAATATTTTGTTGCTTTTTTTAGTGCGAATGTCATTTCACATCTTGTCAGCTGAATATTTTGCTACGTGGAATATCATAAAATTGTGTTTAGTCTTTGTAGATAGAGCAAAGTGTGAAGCGAACTGTACACTATACAGTTCATAAAGTATTCTTTTAAAAGTCACTTTAGCACTTGAAAACTAAAAGAGAAAATTTTAAAAAGAAAACTGACTTCAATTTTTATTTTTATATACAGGGTGTACTAGAAAGGTGTGGTCAAATTTAAGCGTGTAGTACAAATCGTCAAACTACTGAGCGAATTTTTCCATGGGACCAACATCGTAATCGCGAAAAAAATAAGAACTGTCCCATAAAAAACTTCAATACCTACTCGACGCAAATGTATGGAACGGCTGATTATTTTTTCGCGATTACGATGTTGGTCGCATGGAGAAAGTTGTTCAGTTTGATGATCTGTACCACACCCTTAAATTTGACCACACCTTTCTGGTACATCCTGTATAGCACTCACAGTTTTCAGGTTTCCATAGAAAAAGTTCTTGCAAACTTAAAAGAAAAAAAAAACGTATTTAAAATATGCTTGGTTGATTGTACAGGTACAGGATGAAACAAATTTGCTTCATTAAATATCATGAGAGGCTGAATACTCCGTTGCCTTCAGGAAATTGATATGAAAAAGATTATTGTAAAAAGATAACGCCGTTCCCGCCATTTATCTTTGCGCATGGCGGCCTCTCTGTAAGATTAAATGTGTTTCTCTCATTTTAATCACAAGTCAGAGAAAGTAAAAGTTTTATTCACAACCTTTTCACGTACGAGTAAGAACTCGTGATTTAATTTATTATAAAGGTGGGTAAGGAATTTGAATCATAAAAAAAAATCTTTTAGCTTTTTCATGAAAAATCAAGATAGAAAACGAGAAATCCTTGTTGGTCTACTCGCAAGCGATATTGCTGAGCATGAGGTCCTGGGATCGATCAGGTCGGGCAGTGTTATTGAGTTGTTCCAACAGCAATTTCTATTTCAATACTAGGGCAATAGGCTCGCGCCTTATTACATGGGACGTAAACATGGACTGGCGAAATGTGGGTGTATTTTAGGTACACCTCTGCCTTACCCATCGGGGATTTCAGGCGTGATGTTAGGTTCCACGAGAAATACAGGAAAAATAAAGTTTGGAAAACTTTCACTTTGCTACTCAAGTTATTTTCATACTAGTATTTATTCATCTTACTTTACACACACCTAAACAGCGATCCAAGGAAGACATAAACTTATAACAACTTACATGAACATATCATTCGAAATTCAAACCTCATCTGTCCTTCCATTCCAAGCTTTACAAATTTAGCCATTACAGTTCTTATAGCACTTATTACGTTTCAATTAAGTTTAATTTACTTCGTCTTATTAGCAGGGCTTGTGGCGATGGATTCCGAACCCAGTATGGGAATACTGGTTGTAATACCGTTATGACTAGCCTTGGGAAACGGGATTGGCACCAGTTGTGGCAGCTATAAAATAAGAGTATTGCTAGCATGCTTTGAATTTATGGCTATCAGAATCCTTATGTGGCCATATTTTTTGAAATTTTATAAGAGTACACATGTATCGGTCGGTGTCAGCTGGTTGCCTTTGCGCACGTTTTCTGTATGCAATAAAATATGATAGTATTAAAAATAAAACATCTGGTTTGGTTCCGGAAAAACTAGGAGTATTTTCATGAAACTGAAAATATAGTTTTAATTTTCCGGAAAATTGGGTTCGTGACTCCGTTGCTTAGATTTTTTGTTTTTCTCAGCAGTTTCTGCTTTCGCTGTACCTACAGTTAGATGAGGTATCGCTAAAACTCGTCTGTATTTAGTTTATTTAAAAATTTATGTCATTGGAACCTTTCACAGAGTTTCCTATTTTATTTTTCCATCTGAAACATTCAGGATGTGCAATAGAGTACATTGTAATTTTGTATATTCTAGGTACGTGATGCTTTTTAGTGATTAATGTATTATGAAAATATTAATTACAGGTTATTCTAACTACTTTTACTGCTATCTCACACATAAAATTATGTTTATTAGGTTGTTAAAAACTTGAGAGATAATTACATCTTTCCTTGGACTTTAAAATATGCATTGCTTGGCAGTGCAAATCTTGCATACTCTATATTCCATTTGAAATAAGATTAACATTTATATAAATCTTTTTACAGTCCGTTCAACCGATTTTGACTTCTATTCCATAGGTATGAAGGATGGCATTGAAAGAAAAATCGTGGTTACAATACCAACTGTTTACTGCAGCTAGAAGTCAAAATCAGTTGAACGGTAAAAAAGGTTTAATTTAAAAAAAAAAGAAAAAATAAGGTAAAGGTTTATCTTATTTCAAATAAAGAATATATTTTATTAAGGGCTGATTGTTCAATAGTCAGATAAATTTTATCAGAGGAATAAATATGGCGGTTTGACAGCTTTTTTATGGAAAATATGTCAAACTGTCACATTTATTCTTTAGGTAAAAGTTATCAACCTATTGAACAATCAGCCCTAAGATAATGGGGAGGCTGTCAACGTAATCACTATGACTACCCACTGAGAATTCATATGAATTTGTTTAATTATTTTAACAGGAGCTACTTAGTTACTTTGCATCACAAAATATAGGTACAGAAGTTTCTACAATTTTACATTTAGTAATTAAAGTAAAATGTTTTCGGAATAGATAACATGGACATACTCGTACTATTTACCAAACATTACTAAGTTTACAGCAAGCCTAACGCGATCGCGACCGCGAACAAACTTTGTTCAGAATATTTCATGAAGGCTGAAGCTTACAGAGGAAGTGTTGTTACACAGTTGTTAGCAATTCCTTTGATCCCCTCACGAAAGGGAAAACATTTGATGGATTAGAAACATGTTGTTTATTCACTCGTTGTTCCCAGGTTCTGGTATCAATAATTTATTGATTGCTTTTCAAGCGTATTGTGATACGTAACTCGTTTTTGAATTGATAACAGGAGGAAACTGTTTATTGCATCTTGACTTCCTCAAGTCTTAAGTGTACTTGCCAGCTTTGCCCTAACATTTTAGTAGATACCATAGACACAGAGAATGGACTACAAGCGTTCTTTATTCAGTTGTGCAGTGAATATGGAACGAAAAGTACGAAAGAGAAAGCAAATTTGCGGCCAGTAGTTGTCTCTTTAGGTACTACAGGTATTGGCCGCAAATTCGCTTTGTCTCTTTCTAGAGAGTGGTCACCTTCGCGAGGCTAAAGCTTTGGTTTCCTAGAAAAGCGGGATTTAAATCGCTAGACTTGCCCTCACTGTAAGTTGCACTAGATAATTTTTCCATACTGATAACAGTGAGCTCACACATTTTCCATGATGATCAAGTGAAGTCACTGCGCCATTGCGTGTCAGAGGTGCCAAAACGAAACAGAAATGCGACTAAGTATCTTTGACGTGGTAAGGCTAATCTATCGATTTAAATCTTTGCCGCTGTCATCATTTTCATGATAGCCGTCACTACGGCCGTGAAGTGCGGCTGCCGCTCTTCTAGGAAACCGTAACGTCTATGGTAGGTAACTATTTAATTGCCAAACATGTCAGTTTTTACCTAGCTAGTATTTTCTATAGACAATGGTTCTTTGCATTGATAAAACTGCTTTCAGTATTCAGCATATTTCACCAGCAATAAATTATTTTGAACAATCTTGTAGGTACTTTTCCAAAAGTAAAAATGGCGGGGAAGTCAAGAGAAGAAATAATTTATACATTTCAATTTGCTGTTCCTAATTTATGAGGTTTCATCGACTTCTTGGATTTTTCTTTGAACTTACAAAAGTAAATGCTTCGCTTTTGTAATGTTAATACAGCAGTCTATAAGTACGATTTTATTGAAAGCTTTTATTAAACCTATCCATTCGTCCATTTCGTCGGTAATGCAATTTTGCAAGTCGATTTTGACCTACTTGCCGTTATCCGATTGACCTGTAATAATTTTGCATTCGAATGCTATTCCGTTACCAATACTTTAACTCTATGTAAAGGCATTTTTATATACTCCAAATACATGATCAATCATCATCAGCAATCCATTTAACGAGCACCTGAGTAAACAATAATTTAGGAACATAAACCAACTTGGAATATTACCGTAAGTACCTACTGTAATTTATCGTAGCAATCGATCGTCTTAAGCGTTAAAGCATTCCTAGTCTGCCTCACAGCTTGGATCGATATGGCAATAAAGAAAATATTTCGTAGAACTGTTGAACATTCGAAACGCAGTGTTAAAAAGCTCGTGTAAACAGTTATTCTTCTGCTTAACACCTCCACTATACCATTAGCAGCCACAGACAATAAAAAGCACTCACTGCATGAAACGTCATTCGGTCATTGACCGCATCTTGATTAAGTGTAAAAAGTTCAAGGCTAACAGATTTGCGGGATTTCAATTACATCACACATAGCTGTTGTTTTAATTAAAATACGATTACGTTTACTCATTAGCAATTTTAATTTCCCGCCAAAAAGTTTTCATTGTCTCTGTTCAAATATTATTTGTCTGTAACTTGTTTTTATTCTTCAAAAACGTCAAAATGATATTATCGAATATTATGAATATTATTATAATTTACTAGCTGCGCCCCGCGGTGTTACCCGCGGTTTATGAGATACACTAAAACGTGTATTATTTAATCGGTGAGAAAAGTATTCACAAAAAATTTGCTCATCCCACGGGAACACTACATTTTTTCAGGATGTAAAGTAGCCTATGTGTGCTATGTGTATACAGGATGTCTGCTACTTCCACATCAAATTTTATCAAAATCGGTCGAGCCGTTTGAGTTTGAAGGAGTAACAAATATATTTGAATTCCTTGCTCATCCCACGGGGGCACTACATTCTTTTCGGGATAAAAAGTAGCCTATGTGTTAATCCAGAGTATAAGCTGTCTACATACCGGATTTCATCCAAATCGGTACAGCCGTTTGAGCGTGAAGAAGTAACAAACATACACACACACACACTCACACTTACACAACCACTCACAAACTTTCGCCTTTATAATATTATATTAAGTGTGATGGTGTGATTATTTATTTTTGTTTTTTTGTTTTCAAACTTTTATTATTGTGTTTCTTGTTTGGTTGGTGATCTTCCTGTGCTAGTCACAATAAATACTTTTTCTTTCTTTCTCTATTTTTTCGGGATAAAAAGTAGCCTATCTGTTTATCCAGAGTGTCAGCTACTTCCACACGAAATTTCATTAAAATCGGTCGAGGCGTTTGAGTTTGAAAGAGTAGAAAATATATTTGAATTTCTTGCTCATCCCACGGGAGCACTACATTTTTCCGGGATAAAAAGTAGCCTATGTGTTAATCCAGGTTATAAGCTGTGTACATACCGAATTTCATCCAAATCGGTACAGCCGTTTGAGCGTGAAGAAGTAACAAACATACACACACACACTCACAAACTTTCGCCTTTATAATATTAGTGTGATGTGATAGTGTGATTATTTTTTTTTTTTTTTTTGTTTTCAAACTTTTATTATTGTTTTTTGTTTGGTTGGTGATCTTCCTGTGCTAGTCACAATAAATACTTTTTCTTTCTTTCTCTATTTTTTCGGGATAAAAAGTAGCCTATCTGTTTATCCAGAGTGTCAGCTACTTCCACACCAAATTTCATTAAAATCGGTCGAGGCGTTTGAGTTTGAAAGAGTAGCAAATGTATTTGAATTTCTTGCTCATCCCACGGGAGCACTACATTTTCCGGGATAAAAAGTAGCCTATATGTTAATCCAGGTTATAAGCTGTGTACATACCGAATTTCATCCAAATCGGTACAGCCGTTTGAGCGTGAAGAAGTAACAAACATACACACACACACACACACACTCACAAACTTTCGCCTTTATAATATTAGTGTGATGTGATTAGGTTGTTTGTTTTTCTTTTACGTTTACAGTTTACGCATACGATGCGTAATGCAGTAGCACACAATGATGTCATTTAAAGAATCTTCGACAGTATCAAGTGGGTGCTGGAACCAATACGTGGGATTCACAGATAAACTCCTTCAAACGAATAGACGTTTGATAACTTTTGTTAAGAAAATACACCGTGTAGCAATGTTTGAGAAGAATATTCCTTGAGTAAGCATTCGTTTCAAGTCCTTTACTCGATAAATCTATACTTACTTACTATCTATATCTGCTTATGAGATTGTTATTTGTTTGTTTGAGAACGCGCTAATCTCTAAGTACTAGTCGTATTTGAAAAAATCTTTTTGCATTTCATAGCCCAATTCTTGAGGAAGAAGGTAGGTTTAACATCACGCTATGACAGACAGGAGTCGAGCAAAAAAATAAAAGGGGACGAAGTCGTGGGCAGAAGCTAGTACCTCTAAGAAGATAGTATTGAAATACCTATAGCACCATTAAGGCGGTAGAGTACCAATATTGTAGAATAATTCGTGATGAATATCTAATAAGAGCATTTTATTTGTACGAAGCTTTTCTTAAAGCAATTAAATGCCATTAAAAATTCTTTTAACAAACAAAATATTGACAAATGTAACGTTCACGCTAAATTATCTAACAAACTATTACAAATAAAAATATAATAACCTATCCAAACTAAAACTATTAACAAATTAAAATATGGCGTCGAAAAAAAAAAGCAAAGCCATTTAGGAATCGCAATATTGAATGTCCCATCAATTATGAAAAGTGCCAGTTTATTTAAGTTTCTACCACGAAAACTATTCGAAAAATATAAGAAACTTTAACTGATTGATTTTCTGACAGCCAAGCAAAGAGTCAAGTTGAAGACATTCGGTGTTTGCACAATCGATTTTTCTAGGAAACTCCGGGTGTATGTTGTTGTAGGAATGCATTAACAGCCATAAATGTCTATTGCTGACCACGGGCTTACCGTGAAGATTGGAAAAACATTGAGGAAAATAAATGTAAGAAAGTCTTCCAAGACTCGATACCCGAAGGCTAACAATGAAGTGAATGAGACATTTGGCAAACTTAAGGACGCTGTTACAAATGTAGTCAAATCATTACACAAAAGTATGTTTATTAAATAAAATGCTTTGCATTCTTGAAATGTTTTTTGGCCGAATAGTTGATAGTTCTCAATAAATATAGTTTCTCAATAAATGTACCGAAGTGAAAAATTTTACTTCGGTACATTTATTGAGAAAATGTACCTATCTAAAATTATATTTATAGTTCAGAATCGTACCATGCACATCTATCAACAATTCGGGCAAAAAACATTTTAAGAATGTAAAGCATTTTATTTAATAAACATACTTTTGTGTATAAAGTAATGATTTGACTACCTATTTGTAACAGCGCACAGTATTGTTTTTGCCTCGAAAAACGGACATCCTCTTTTTATTAAATTATCCGATAAAACAAGGAGTTTTAAAAGTAAGGGTAAATTACCCGTGTGCCAATTGTACACCAAACACGAGTAAAAATGTTTTTCATTTTTTTTCCTACTTTTCTAAATTAATTAATTACACAAAAAATACGCATTATTTACCCTTTTAAAAAATTTATATCTCCAGATTGGGACAAAATTATCACACGGGTATTTTACCCTTACTTTGAAAATAACCTGTTCTATCGGTTAAGCTAATAAAAAGGGGATGTCCGTTTTTCGAGGCAAAAACAATATTGTGCAGCGTCCTTAAATAGTTTACGTAATGCGATAATTGGGTAGTAAATAGCTGGTATTCAGATGGACGGTCTTAGTTTACACCTCTTAATCTGGACCAAATCCTTCCAACTTTACTCTCCTAACAGAAAAACCCAATTAAACTTTTGTGGAAAAACGAAAAAGTTTGTGGATCTCGCTTGCCAGCTTGTTTATTCCATATCCGTATTTTTAAGATCTATTCCGAAAATAATGTTTATGCAATCGTAAACCTGCAGTCGGGTCAAATAAATCCTTGGTTTGAATTTAAAATTCTCGTTAAGTGCCACTGCGTCACTGAAGCCAGCAATCATAGGCCGGCGACCCCTTGCGGTCGATACTGCTTTGTGTTATAGTGTTTTTTTCTTTTATACACCACTATCGCATTGTCTATGAAGCTATGATCGAGTAACGGATAACCATCGATTGATTATCATCGATTATGCGGACGAATCGAATCGATTGTTGTTTTAGTTTCGTCACAGTATTCGGCGCGTAAAACAACCGGCATTCTTTAGCTAGATATTTTTACTCGACGATTTTTCTTATCTGTTGCCGTTCGTAAATAATCTTATTTATCTCATCTAACTAATAATAACGCTGAAGAGTTTGTTTGTATGTTTTAACGCGCTAATCTCTGGAACTACCAGTCGGATTTGAAAAAATATTTTTGCATTTGATGGCCCAATTGTTAAGGAAGCTTTTAGGCTATTTAACATCACGCTAGGACCCTTAGGAGCCGAGCAAAAAGAAAAAAAAGTCTGAAAGAACGCTAAAAGAAAACGAAGTAATAGCGCGGGCGGGCGATAATTGCACGCGGACGAAGTCGCGGGCTGAAGCTAGTAAGTAGTGTATAAAGTATAGGATGCTATCTATTGAAGACTCTTTGAGGAGATTACAGAGTAGATATCGTCTAGTATAAATAGACAAGGTCCTCCACGTTGCCTTGGTGTTCTGTTAGCTATTTCTCACATATTTATATGAGAAATTTTATATTTATTTTGACCCACATTGGACCCGCTTGCAGTAAACGAAATTTACATTAAAGTAGTATTTAAGAGGTCTTAAATGGGCAATAGAAATGACGTCAGATAAATGATCTTTATGTGAGAAAAAGGTCTATTATTGTAATACTAATGAGACAGTTTTTTTAGTTTAATGATCTGACTCGGAGGGACATCTCAACAGTCGGACATTCTGCTTAGTAGAATTATACAATGCTTTTTAATACTAGCAATTTTTACGACTGTCTGCCTGCGTGATAGAAAATACAACTTCCTGAAAAATTTAGAAGTTCTATTTTGTAACTCGACGAAACGTATCAAAATGGGAGAGTCTCTTTCCGCTTTATAATTAAAAACAAATAAAAGAGAACAATGTTTGGCATTTTTCAAGCTAAACCATGTGAAAATTAACTGAAATATTACACTTTCCCATTTATAAAATAAATATTTAATTAATTACCTAAAGGAACGATGTTGTCAATCATAATCTCTTTTCCAACCACTTAACAAGCCAATAAATATAATAACATTTACTTCCATAGAAGCAATCTTAATAATCTCTCTATTAATATCATAGCTATAAGAAGCACATTGTGTGCTGTATAGGCATTCTGCCAGAGGCAGGCATCTTGCACAGAAAGCCGATGATCCGAGGAACGAGCCAAACGGGTCCTCTATTTGATCTAAATAAGTAAATAACTGGAATACACGCCGACGATATGTAGAAAGTGCAAACAATGTAACATAGAGACATGTTCTAGTGTGTATTTGAATAGTTTTTAACTGCTGTAGTAGTAAAATACCTAAATCAGATTTAACACGATATTTTGGTAAGAGAAAATCGAGTTTATTTTGAAAATTGGAAACTGAAAATTTGAAACTTCATTTTGAAAATTGAACATGAACGATCAACGTAAGCCGTGTGATGAAACAAGTGTAATTTCTTAAAATTGATTTCGTTCTAGAGGATAAGCAAGTTCTGTTAGAAACATTAGATTGATTGTAGGTACCTACAAGTACGTAAGTACGTACAGTACGACAACGTTCACAGGTTCCATTATTTCTCTTAGGAAAAATCGAAATAATAGGGTAAAGGCCTCCTCCTTCTTCTTCCATGGATAACTCTCTGTCTTTGCCTAGGGCCATCCAGTTTTGCCCTGCTTTTGCAACGATATCATCAGCCCACCGTCCAGCTGGTCTGCCGACATTTCTTCCTCCTAACGGTCCTCTCCAACGTGATGTTTTTATGCTCCACCTATTGTCTGTGAACCTCGAGATATGCCCAGTCCATTGCCATTTTAGTTTTAAGGCTTGCGTTAACGCGTCTGTTAATTTTGTTCTTTCTGGGATAATTATCGGAAAAACCCAAATAAAGCGAATAAAATGTGACTATCGACCAATAGAAATTGATTTATATCCCCACCTAAATTATTATAGACTGACGCACTAATTCCGTCACTCCTTTATTGGACCAGTCACATATAATTCGGCAAAGTTCGGTTTTTCCTAAAATAAACTATGGAACCTTTGAAATTAAAAATTAAAAACAGTACCTAACTGTACGTTTTTAATTTTTAATTCAAGTCTTAAGGCTTACTTATTTTCCAACTTAGCTTACGCTGAAAAGGCTTAAGTGCCACGGCTCGTTTTTATTTTATTTTATAGCGGAGCAAGATATTTAATTAATTAAGCGATAATACGCTATCATTAAAGCTGAGTATATAGATGCAAATTACTAGAACGAAGTAAGCAATTACTTTAATACTTGCCATTAATATTAGCCAGTCTTTAAAAGTACCTACCTATACCTACCTACCTGCCGTGGATAAGCTAAAGTAGTTATAAACCAGAGCAAGTACATAAAGTTATAAAAATATCAGAGCCAATAAAAACGGTGCAGAACTTATATGAAGCCATCAAAATATCGTATTTTTTTACTGTTTTGTACTTGAAATAAACGGGCTGGTTGGGTCCCAATTAAAATCCAGCCTTATTGTGATATTCTTTTTAATGATTTCATAAGGAACGCAAATATTTTCGACGAAACTGTTTTATTTTGACGTTTTATAAAAGTTGTTTTGTATTATCTGCATATCTTTCTTCGATCAATCATTGATCGAAGATATCTTTAGTAATTTCTTCGAGCCTGAAGTTCTTTGAATAATGCAGGTATAATAAATTCGCTAATGCAGTTATACTAGATTAGCAGAATTATACTAGTAATCAGAGGTAGATACAGATACAGGTACAAGTCCGAGATGGACTGCAGACTGCAACCGCAAACTGCAAGCGACACTGCTGTACCCTAATTGCTTAACACATTATCAATCGGAATGGGTTTCATTTTTAAACATATTGATGGTCGAAAAATTTGTCTGCTCGACAACGTAAATAACGCAATTAATGTTTTTGAACTGTCAAAATGAAACCAACTCCGATTGATAATATATATGTTACGCAATTAGGGTGCTAGTCTCTATGAATCTCAATGAAATTGATTCCGAGCGCGGCAACACTGCCTCTATGAAAACGCTGGCGTCGGAATTGTAGCTTAAGGTGATAGTAAAAAACGAACTGGGCGGGAATAAGAAAAAAAGAGGCGCAACAATGCGCTGAAATCAAAATAAAATCGCCAAACCAATTAAAAGTTTTTTAAAAATAAATTAAGCTATCAAAAATATTTTCATCCAGTTTTCAATTACATAGTACTTACGCACATTTTGGATGGAATTTTGCAATGAAATTACTTATTAAAATTACAGAAAAAAACATAAAAAGTAGAGATATTTTCGGAATTAAATTCTATCGAGGAAATTTAACCCAATTGCGTTTTCCATCAGTCAAAGTATTAATCAAATAGTCAATAAACATATATCTAAAAAATTACGAAAAAGCCCCCAATTTATTTTGGTATCGCCTTAAAGGTAGCTTTCCGAGATAAGCTGCAGACTGCAACCTTATCCTTAACTTTATCGTCATATATACGACAATATATATATATATATATATATATATATATACAGATATCTATATCGATTCATAGAAACCTAGTGTCGCTTGCAGTTTGCGGTTGCAGTTTGCAGCCCATCTCGGACTTGTAATTGTACCTTTAATGTTTTCTAAACGTAATAGAAGCTGTAAGGTAAAGTCTTTTCAACTGGATATACCAGGTTTTCTTTCTTTCTTCTTTTATATACAAATAGAGACTTTCAATAGAGTAATAATGTGCATTCATTAATTCATTCAATCGGTTAAAGACTTCAAGTGATGGGTAGGCATCACACTAATACGAGTATTATAAAGGCGAAAATCTGGGAGTGTGTGTATTTGTTTGTATGTTTGTTCCTTCTTCACGCTTAAACGGCGGGACCGATTTGGATGAAATTTTGTATGTAGATACCTTATACCCTGGATACCTGGACATAGGCTACTTTTTATCCCGGTCTACGCGGGTCAAACCGCGTTGTGCAGCTAGTCGGAGCATAAAGCTGTTCATTACTAACATAACACAGTCACAAATACCTAAACAATACATTGATTTTCTATTATAAGTAAGAAGGTAAAAAGTAAAAACATCAAAAATTTCCAAGTAACAAAAAATCCCAATCCATCCCGTATCTTATTTTAATTCAATTATCCAATCCTGCCCCGTATTATATACTAAGGAAATGAAAAAGTAAATCAACTCGAGATCTCGAAACTTTGTCTCCAAGATCGCACGACTTCCACGGAACGTCCCTATTCATCAAACGTACACGGCAGGGTTAAATCTCCCGATTCGTACGTCCGTACGTAATCGTACGATTCGTACGATCCCCTGCGTTAGAGAACTTAGTGCGTGAGCGGCCTAACAAATCACGCTGTATTTTTAAAAGTGAAAAAGAGTTAGAGCTGGGATAACAGTTCCGATGTGTGTGTTCGAAAATGTATGCGTGCCGAATTCACGTTGTTTTTTTTTTCTTGTTTTGTTTTCCAAAGTTCGGTGGGGATTGTGGCAGGTAGGACTTTTGATGCATAGTAACAAAAATAATATACGATAGTGCTGTATTTGGAATCAATCAATCTGCCTAGCCTTTTCCCAACTATGTTGGGGTCGGCTTCCAGTCTAACCGGATGCAGCTGAATACCAGTACTTTACATGGAGCGACTGCCTATCCGTCCTCCAAAACCCAGTAACTGGGTAATACGATACCCCTTGGTAAGACTGGTTGTCAGACTTTCGGGCTTCTGACGACCCGTAACGACTGTCAAAGATCCACGAATAACAGCCGGGACCAACGGCTTAACGTGCTTTCCGAGGCACGGAGGAGTCTCAGTATGTATCAGTATCAGTCACCCATCCCAACCAACCAACTCCGGCAAGCGTAGCGTAACCTGATGGATCGACCCGTGCGGCTGATATTACTTAGCCACGAGCTCCTCCTAGTGCTGTATTTGGAATGTACAATTATTTTAATGAACTTGTTATGTGATAAGTTTTTTTTGTATCAAATTTGAACTTCGGCAAAACCCAAAACAGACGATTAAAATAGAGGAAACCTCAATTGCAGCTTGTAAACGGCCCATAAAATAACAATAATCATTAATTACATAAATGCTCCTTTTGAAATCGTTACCAAGGCCATAAAAATCTTTAATTAAACTAAACTCACTGACTTTACTACTTGAAACATTTAGATTTATCTTCAACAATTAACGATTTGTGTTGAATGGTTATTGTAGATTAAATGGTATTTTATCCTGTTACACATTTTCAAATATTTAATTTTATTTGTATTCGTAAACCAACTATTTACGCTTCCTGGTAAAGTTAAACCTTTTACTAGTAAACATTTCTACGTATATGCTAGTTCTAATTAAAAGGCAAGGGTTTAGACCAAATGTTATCTTTCCCACAAGCTGCGTCAGTGCATACATTTAATTAATTAATTTCCCCTTATCGATTAATTTAAAATCCTCCAAATAAACGACTCTCTTTCGACTTAAAATTCGACTTTATCAAAATTAAGCCCGTTAATCCGTTTTGATAAACCGCAATATAAACCGAAAAAACACGGTATTGAACGCACCTCACACATAAAAACATTACAGAAAAAAATGTAGCCAACGTAAAAAATTTAGAAACAAAAATAAAACGTGGATATAAAAGTTTAATATCGAAATGAAACCGTTTATCCCGATTCGGAATAACGCGCGGCCCTACGTTGCATGCAGAGTAGGCCGACTCCCCACTTTTACTTGCCTACGTTCAAACCTTCTGTCTTTCAAACACGTGTGAAAGTCGTATTACGTTATTAAATTTTCTTAGTATTGTTAGTGAGATCAGAAATTCAGGATATAAAATGGCGACGTGGTAGGAAAAATATGTTATGAATTTTCTTTCGAGTATATAATTAAGAGACGGAGAAACTGTTCAATATAACAACTAATTGTGTTTAACATCTAATAATTTGGAAGCCTTACTATACTGAAGATAATAATGTAAATGTTCAGACACAGTTGAATTATGTACCAAAACACAATTCATATCATCTACGCAATTTCATGTTCAACTAACTACACATATCACTTGCTGGCACGTGAAAATGGGTAATGTATCTGAATTATATTACCCTATTATTTATTATGTTCCAAGAATAACAGTCATAACATACCGATTGCTATTTTACCAAATGTGTTTTCATTTCTAGAAAATTGCTTAAAATAATTTATTGCGTGACATTCGTTTGCGTTGCTATAATGATGTTATTAACTCTTAAAGTGTCTCTAGGGCAAACATGCCGAACTCGACTCATCTATCTATTGTATCAATTTTGATACAGTCAACTATAAACTGCAGCTAAAAGGCTCAATTACTACAGCAGTTTGCGTGTACCGGGAATTTCCATACAACTTGAAATGGGCAAAGTTGGAAAACGGAGAAATTGCATTACCTATACATACTTACCGCCACTCTATGTGTGTGAAAATGCTCGGAAGTTGCAATATTGTAAATTTCAAATCGTAACTTATCCGTACCAAAATGGTAAAAAAAACCCTTACGGTGTGACTCAGTCTGTCTGTCTATCTGTCTGTCACAGAAGGATATCTCAAGAACTACTAATGCTATCAACTTGAAATTTGGAACAGTTTTAGATGACGTTTGCTCAAATATTTTGCAAATAAGAAAGAAATAAAATTATACTGTTTTTTTTTTTTTGCAACAGGGCCTGAAAGAGGGTCTTAAAAATTCGAAGTGGGGCTAGTAGGGCATGTGGGGTATCATATGAAAGAGTGCTGTTTGCACATTCTCAAACTTCTTTTTTCTTTGTTTTAGGCCGCATAGTTTTTGACTTAATGAAAAATGTTTAAAAAATACCGTTCCCCCTCTCCTTATCTCCGAAGTTTGCATGCAGAAAAATCTGAAATTATTCTATGTGATAGGAGTTTATGTATAGATTACAGGAAAATAAAACGTTGTCTCTAAATAGCACAGTTTTTCAGAAATCATCAACAAAAAGCGGCCAAGTGCGAGGCGGACTCGCCCATGTAGGGTTCCGTAGCAGCAAGTAACATAATATAAAAGTTCTTGTAGTTTGTTGTAACTTTGATCGATGTTTTAATAATATTGTATTTTTTTTAATTAAGTTATTGATAAGTAAACATTATAATTAGGTACCTAAATGAAGGGTTTAAGGTAGATTGCGGTTTACGATGTATGACGTATTAAAAAAAAACTACTTACTAGATCTCGTTCAAACCAATTTTCGGTGGAAGTTTACATTTACATCATATATTTTTTTTAGTTTTATTATTCTCTTATTTTAGAAGTTACAGGGGGTGACACACACATTTTACCACTTTGGAAGTGTCTCTCGCGCGAACTATTCAGTTTAGAAAAAAATGATATTAGAAACCTCAATATCTTTTTTGAAGACCTATCTACGAGTACAGATACCCCACACGTATGGGTTTGATGAAAAAAAAAATATTCAATTTCAGTTCTAAGTAAGGGGAACCCCCAAAATTTGTATTTTTTTTTGTATTTTTGTGTGAAAATCTTAATTAATGCGGTTCACAGAATACATCTACTTACCAAGTTTCAACAGTATAGTTCTTATAGTTTCGGAAAAAAGTGGCTGTGACATACGGACGGACAGACAGACAGACAGACGTGACGAATCCATAAAGGTTCCGTTTTTTGCCATTTGGCTACGGAACCCTAAAAATTACATATAAATGATGGTACGGAACCGTCGGTGCGCGAGTCCGACTCGCTCTTGACCGGTTTTTTTATTTAGGTTCTGTCTATATTATGAACAAAAAAGGTGCTTTTATAAGTGACAATATTAATAAAAGTTTTCATACAAATTATAATAAATAAACTGCCAGAATAAGCAAAGCCATCGTTCTTTCTCCGGATGCAGACTGTACCATTCATTCGTTTCATTCGTCCTCTCCTTCATTAATTCATTTGTCAAAATGACTAGCCTTTGTGCGTCGGGCAATTATTTTCATGACCACCAATTAATGGAAAAGTAAATTATGAAATCCTCAGCTTGCAAAACCATTTTACTTTTTAATACGCTTTTATTAACTTGCCTTAATTATATCTTCATCGCCTTAAGATAAGTACGACATTCAAATTCATAATTGTTGGCCATTGTTCTGTCATTATAAACTTTTCTTTATTTCAAATTGGTTTGTACTTCAGTATGATTCGATGTAAAAATAATAATTTAGAAACTCTGTGCTATCATCGCTTACTTTTGAAAATCTTTGCTATTGTTTTATTCATAAACTTTGGAACTTAGGGCCTGTTTCACGACCTACGATTAAGTTCCTATTAACTTACTTGGCAGATAATTTCATACAAATTCTGTTCCATTTTTTAATTTATTCGTTAAGTAGTGGCTATTCGGACATCGTGAAATAAAATTAAAAGTAAATTTTTGCGTCGTCTGTTAACTTTATAACTAAACTTAGAAAAACTACATAAATTGAGATAGAGCTCTAACTAAGCTCGAATTAAGTTGAGTCGCTACTCCAGCGGTTTACTATCGGTACCTATTTGCTAAGCACAAATAATTTATTATTTGTCCACTACCTACAATTAGAATATACTCGTAATTAACAAGTTGCTCAGAGCCTAAAGAACGGACGAATAACTCACTTAGAACAAACATAAGCATAATCAGCCTATAATGTTCCCACTGCTGGGACACAGGCCTCCTCTCTTCGAGAGGGAGTGGGGCGTAATCCACCACGCGGACCCATGTCTTCGAATTTTTGTTTCTGGTTTCCTCACAATGTTTTCCTTCACCGTTTTGAGAGCAGTGATGATGAAATTATCTTCACAAAGTGAAGCACCTGCCTAAATAACTCACTTAAAATCACATAAAACCTTTGATTTCAATGAAAAACTCTACTTTTATTGCCCAATCTCCTAAAAAGTACCCCGATAGGACTTGACCGATAACACGACTGTAAAGTTTAACTATTAGGTACGTGTTTTTCCGACACTTATTATTGAAACGACGCATAAAGGCTCCTACAAACAGGCGCGACACACGTTATAATCGCGCGTGCTTAATGACGACGCGTGTTGCTCGACGAGCGGTGGCTTTGTGTCGCGCCTGTTGTAGGAGCCTTTATATCGGGAATATCGAAATAAAACCAGTAGCCGACAATTAAAACTGAATAAAATACGTTCTATGTGAGCTAGTTGGGCTGGTCACACTGTTTATAGTACCAATTTAATGTAATAAAAGTGAAATAGTTTAACTTTCAAAAACTTTTAACTTTATAATCATTTATTATCTCGTGGGATTCTTGAGTAAAAAGTTTTATTACACTAATTTTATTAAACAATATCGGGAATGGACTTTGAAATTAATGAATTCATGTTTATTGGTAGATAATTAAATGGAGCGAGGTTACTTACTGATTCGAAAATCTAATTTAGAAAATTTATTGTTTAGTAGTTTAGTTTGTGAACACTTTAATTTAATTAACTTCCAGATACGTTAATTTTTGTTTCATGCATTACAATTCTCATAAAATCTTAACCCCTTATTCATAAAAAAACTAAAACGCTTTATAAACCAATTTTAGTTAAAAACTTTATAAAGCGTTTTAGTTTTCTAAGAATAATAGTTAGTTATTATTTTATGGAACGATACAAATCCGAATAAACTAATGAACTTATGCTCGGTCTCTGAAGAATTCTTAATCGGAGTTTAAACTCTCAATAGCTATTGATTCGACAAAATTATCTATCCTTCCTAAGCCCTCAATAGTAAAACACTCGACTTATAAAGCTAAATTCTTCCATAACGAAGTGTTCAGAAATACGATATTGAACCAATAATCACTATCGAATGGATAGACTCCTTTTAAAAACCTCAGTAACCGGGCAGTAGCCCTTTATTTGTTATCACCAAAAATAAAGCCATAATAGGTACGCTAGAGCAGCGTAAAACTATGCACATATAAGCATACCATTGCTAGCTAAAGGTTGCCAAATCGAATGACCGGCGAAAGGGACGCGATGGGAATCCAATCGGCTATTCGTACCACGTTTAATTGATAGCACCATTAGCACTACAGAGTCTACAACACTGTGTAGATGTCGGATAGAAGGAAATAAAATGTAATTTGTAGCTTCCTTTCTTTAAAAGATAGCACTTAAGTAGTATTGCGAGTTGAGAGATATCCAATTTATGTTGGAAAAAGGTAATAGTGTTAGGTCTGGTCTGAGAAGGAACGGTTCTCAATTATTGCTAGTGTGGCCTTTATAATAAACTGCATTCATAAAAATCCAAATCAATATGGCGGCGCGGCGTGAGAATAGAATGTGAGGAAAAAATGATACCAACTTATTATTTTTAAACTTTCTCGAATTTTTATAATTACTAGGTATATCAATACTAATACTACTAAATACTAATCCTATACTATTAAATGAGCAGTATTTGTATACATAAATATATATACCTCTATATATTTGTAATCACGTTCGACATTCTCGAAAACGGCTCTAACGATTTCGATGAAAGTTGCAATAAAGAGGTTTATTACGGGGGCGAAAAATCAGTCTAGCTGGGTACCATTAAAAAGCTGTCGGACAGATTTATTGGCGGTAATATAAACAAGATAATCTAAAGTTAAACATAACCTAAAAATAACAAAATGATATCCTAACATAACTAAAACTATTAAAAAACTAAAATATGGCATCGAAAAATTCCTCCGCATCGTTGTCGACTGGTAAAGTACCCAAGAGACTGGCGGCATTGCCACGTTGTATGGCAATGCTAAGCCTCTGGCCAAGGAAAAGCCAGGTCTTGGGTCACGGGAAGTGTCAACAAGCCGCTTGGAGATTTCGTTGAATAAACCATGAGCACACGGACCCCACGGCCCAAGGGTTTCAACCCCAAACGGCTCGAAAATGTAATTACCGATAAGGTTATTATACTTTCGCCGCTTGAGGTTTTCCGCAGCCGCAGCAGCAGTGCCAGGACAGCACGCCGAGCCAGGAAGATGGGATGGCGCAAGAGTATCGACGCACGTTGCGTCCCACACTAAGGGCCTTCCCACCTTCTATGGAAATAAAGACATGCCGTCCGGTCTCTTGCCGTCGTCGCGTGCCAAGCCATTGGGTTCTAATACAGCTGGAACGCCGACGGTGATGTCTGTCCGATGTCTAGCTAGGTCTCATTTCTGGGAAAATTCGTTTTCTCTATTTTCACCCGAGCAGAGCTCGGTCGCCCAGGTACTACTACTAATAAAGTTACTAGGTTTACTCGGGTGCCATAAGTATATCCACGATCACTGTAACTTGGTTCAAAAAAATGTTTTGTGATATTTATTATATTTTGAGAAAGGGCAACACAAAAATAATTATAATTTAATTATTAACATTCCATTTTTGGTAATTCATACAGCTCAAATAATTGTTATTATAGAATATTTTTTCAATAAAAAAATAATCAGTGTTATTAAATAGATATAATTAAAAATCGAAGTAAATAAATAATACCAACAACGCTCTTCACTTTATTGACTAAGTACTTACTAAAAAACAATGCAAAACTTTTGGAATCGTTTTACCGAGTTTTAGTAGTTTAGTACTCTGTGGTTTGCAAAGCGATTAAACAGTTTGCTTAAACGGCTACCTACTATTTCACTGAATTCCGTAACTGAAATGAGAGTAACAATTTATTTCCTGTGATATATTCGAAACCAGTCGTTAATCGGTGACGCCATTTTTAAAAACACAAAATGAACTCTGAACTGCGAACTCATAAATCAATGACATGTACAATATTTCAAAATAGTGGAATATACTGCTCTACATTTACTGAGCCTGCTCCTTTTGCTACACTGCACGATAATATTTATTTATATTTTATACATATGTATTTTTTTAATGATGGCAATATTACTTCTTTCTGTCTGCCTCATAGATATATGAAATATTTCTATGGTCTGCCTGCATTTTCATTTTCAAAAATTAATCACAAAATGAAAATCAACTACTTCGGACTTTGAAACTCCTTGCATTACTACTCAAAGCGCTTTCCGTGGAACGCTTCAGAGTACCTAGACCTACATACGTACCTACAGTACAACTATTTTGCTCCTAGTACAGGTATTTATTATACTTAAAAGGAGGACTCTATGCAAGATTATATATTGTAGAAGTTTGTAAAGTTAACTGAAATAAATTTATTTTATTATTTATTTTTATTATTTATTTTCTTAATGTCCCTCAGTAAAACAGTATTGACAAATGTTATTATACTGTAGACGAATTTTTTAATGACCAATTATTATAATAATTATTTTTACATTTTGATAATATGACTAATGACTATTTATTGATTTTATTGTATTTTCTTTTCATGTATTTAATTAATTTAAAATATTATTTTTTCTAAGATACAGTTTCTAATGACACCTAATGTGTCACTTATAAATTTGTATGTCTTAATTATGACAAAACATAGCGCACCCCCTATTTATGTAAACACCTATGCATGTAAATACCTATGTTTCACAAATAAACTATTGATTGATTGATTAAACTTCGTGTTTAACATCTTTCCTCCCATTTTAAAAATAAATTACATTAATTTTAAAGAGTATTAATTAACAACTCTATTATGTATACTTCAAAGTCGATTGAGAGCGTCCGGTCAGCACCAGTAAAGCCAGCAAGCACAGCAAATTGCACCTGATAGAAAACCGACGACTGACGAAACACGAAGTTTGCCGAGGGACATTAAGAAAATAGTTATATTGTACTCTTCTATATGCAAAGCCACTAGTAAAACATAATTATGTCACCCTACTAAATCAGTCCCCACATCTATACCAAAGGACTAGTTGCTTCGTATTTCCGTCTATGACTTCAGCCGGGTCCATGCAATGCGCAAGTCCAAAGAAAAATACGCTTTATTTTTATGACCTGCGGTCTCCTTCTATAAGCATTTGCAGTTGAAACTACACAAGCTTTTAGGTAAATGGGTCTAGGTTAGGTTAGATAGTTTTATGGGTCTGTAGAAAGGTAAGTAATATAAGTTGATGTCTACATAGTTTTTAGTGTTTAGTGGTCGTTTGAAAGCCACAAAAGGTGCTCTCATAATGAAATAGCATTCAAAAAAGTTCATAATTATGAATGTTGGGTATGGAAACCCAAAAGTATAAATCATGTTGCGTGCAGTTACCCATTAAAAGCGTCAATATTATCGGAAAAATCGATACCCAGGTGTAAAATGATCTTGCCCCTCGTGGAAAATTGGAAAACGCGGATATTGGCGGGATCGAGACCGGTTCCATTAATTGACGCCATTAATCTTTTGACCGTAACCGACACCTCTGCGCGACCGTCCACGGAAAGGGCCGACAAAGCCCGAACACGAGTAATTGACAATGTTATTATTGTCTACTAACGTTTTCAGGCCTGTTTGCTTAGGGGTGTTTATTCGGTCACATATTAAATAGTTATTATTTCTCACTTATACTTGGTCCACCCTAGTTTGTATAAACAATCCACGGTATAAATAGTTTGGACCTCTATGCTCAGGTGTCCGTATTTTCTTTCAATTTTCTTTCCCAGTAAACAAAACATGTTGAACTTGCGTTGTTTCCACTCGATTTACCTCGCGTATCCGTTCACTTTTACTTCGCCCGTATTATAAAACTTCTTTAGAAGTAGCTGTGTATTACGGTTAAATAATAAACTTTTACTATACTAAATCAACTCCTTTTTTATATGGAAACATATTCTAGAATGTATATCTATTTGACGGTTGTTTTATTCGTCATAAACTACATTGAGTAGCGATAAAAGATGGATTATTGTGTCTGTCTACTAAGTTTCCATTGTAATTTTCTCCTCCGGTGTGAAAGCAACTGTAATAATGTAGAGTAATCTTCGCTTATTATTATTATTACAAACCGATAAATGTCTTTCTTTTTAATGTCATCATTGTGGAAATATAATGTTTTATGAACACAATTTCTTTTGTTGTAGATGGAGAACCGAAGCGGTTGGTGTACGCGGCGGCACCGCTGTAGGTGAACAGCGAGCAACATGGCGCGGGCGTGGGTGTTCGCGGTGGTTGCCATCCTCACGTTGGTGACCACTCGCGCCTACCTCATCCTCATCCCTGACACCGCTCCGCCAGGGCACGAGGTCCTCGATGCCGCCGTTTACAAACTAGGCTCCGAACGAAATTACAACATCGATGTCCACCGAACAGCTAACTTCGTCCATCATATCCTCAAAGTGAACAGGACCAGTGGCCTCGTCTCTTTGAGAAAAAGGCTAAGATGTGACGGAGTTCTCTACCCAAACCTCTTTACTTTCTACGTAGACTCCACATCGGAACGCATCCGCGACATCGACTACTACAGTCTACCTATAAGGGTCCTGGTGACCGGCGAGGACTGCAGTAGGAGACATGCTGAACTGTATGACATAGATTTCGATCGCGTCTACGACCAAGATGATGCAGCGCTACAATATGAGGATCAACCAATCAGAGATAAAAGAGAAGCGATATATCAAGAGAGTATAGACTGGAGGTTGTTAGAAGGAGAAGAATTAGTCTCTAGTCAATATAATGTCCTTTCCACGGCTTATCCATGGACGAACATGATGTTCGAGGACTTCGTAGCGAAAAATAATAGTAGGAGGAAACGATCTCACAGTTTAATACCATTCGATATGGCCATAGATGTAAAAATAGCTGAAGCGAAGCAATGGATATCGGAAACATACGCTAGTTTCGCTATCCCAACAACGGATCGATGGCAAGGGATTTGTCTGAAGCAATCGCAATTTGTGAATTCCCTTACAGCCTTTTTACCTAGGACGGTTCAAAAGATGTGTAAAGTGCAATTTTTGGATGTGAGTGATCCGAGGTTTATGATTGAGGCAAGTCAAGGTGATTTGGTCGCGAGTGGAGATATTTGTATACAGGAACCTATGTGGAAAGTGTCCATACTCTTTACTTTCAACTGTGACAAGATCAACATTGTGGATTCCGATCACAGGTTGAAGATAGTGTATCATCATCAAGAATTGAATGACACTGACATTGCGCGGAGAGTGAAGAGGGAGCTTCGGAACCAGTCGCCGTATTTCGAGCAGGCATTATACGTGGCATCCGTAGCTGAGGAGCAACCACCAGGCGTTACTGTCACCACAGTTAGAGCACGGTAAGTCTTAAGATTACATTAACATAACATACATAACTTACAAATGAATTGGATTTTGCCAGCGCTTAAGTCTTCGCTTAAATCTTCCTATATCTTCACAAATTAACACAGAGTCACGCAGTCTAGGAATGAATGATGACTAATGACTTCTAAACCTCTTAATTAGAAGTTCCTTAAGCCTGTACTAACAAACAGGACGTGAACATTATCATAATCAACGTCAGGACATAACACCTAGTCATATACCATCTGTCCTTTTAATTGACTGTAAGCTGGGTCTTTATGGACCCATCTATTTTACGCAGTCCGGAACCGCTGTCATGGGCCATTGAACGCGTCGGCGAATACAGGGTCGCTTGTACTCGTATGATCCCATCATTAACTATGATGACGTTGTCATTTTAGTTGTTCCTAACGAGATCATTGCTTGTCGAGTTTTACTCTATTAGGAACTTAATGGGTTCCAGTCTTTCTTTGAATGTCTTATTGGATGTGATTTCTAAATCTGGAATGTAAAGCTCAAGAGGATATATTGACGCGTGGTTTGGCTCGGTGTGTAAGTGAAATAGTGTTATGGCTGTCTAGTTCGACGCGAGAGAGACTCTCACGCGCACCGGAACTAAACGCGCTTCGTTTTAATGTAGGTTTATGACAAAATGCTATACTTGAATAAATAAGTAAGTTCTTAACATATTTAAATACTTTCCATTTAAAGCAAATTTTACAGCACAATAAGGAACTGTTTACTATAATTGTATAAAACAGAAAATAGACGAAAAATTAAAAAAAAAAAAACAGTAGACAATATAATCAAATAACACAATAATATGGGAAGTCCAAATAATTTAACCTTATATGTGTATGTACATTTTGGTTTTATAGGAATTTTAAAAACACAAAAATTCTCGTTGTATCACCGTAATTTTGCGGTAGCTCTCAAGGTTTCTGAATTTAGAACCGCTTTGACGCCGATGAATTAAGAATTATCGAATTCACCAAACTTGTTTCTATAAATGTCATTATTTAAGCCGAGACGGAGAAGTAATCTTTACAGCACAATACAATTAGAAAAGTTATTGTAAAATTGATAGAAAATTAAAGTTATTTAATAGATAATTATCTGCTATGAGCCACAGTAGATTAATAACATTTCCCGTTCCCTTATCTCCGAGGTTTATCACGTACGAAGAATTGCAGTAATAACGTGTGTAATCAGACGTTATTTGCTTCCAACATTTTTAAATTGGTACTCTCATCTGTTTTGCGCCACAAGACTTGTTATTGAACTCACTTTATAAATTACTTGCCGTGTTACGTAATTACTTCGCATTCCTACCGTTTGAAAAGTTTTTTTTTTTTAGCTTTGTATCATTCAATTCCTTAGTCTTTCGTATTTTATTTTTATAAGAGTATATAATATTTTGTCCGTTAAGTTAGTTTTTGCATAATAAACCAAAATACATACAAGGACATATTATACATAATTATATCGTGTGGAAAAGAAAAGGAAGACCAGGCTAAACATATAAAAAAGTGATGCTCATCAGCTTTATAAAAGCACTCTAGCCTCTACCCGCGAATTCGACCGCGTGAAATTTTTTGTCCCCCCGACCCATCCCATCGCATCGCATCACCTGCCCGCGCTATTACTTCGTTTTCGCTTAACGCTCTTTCTGACTTTTTTCGTTTTGCTCGGCTCCTAAGGGTCCTAGCGTGATGTTAAACAGCCTATAGCCTTTCTCAAGAATTGGGCTATCAAATGCAAAAAAAAATCAATTCCGATTGGTAGTTCCAGAGATTAGCGCGTTCAATATACATATAAACAAACAAACAATAAAATTAAAAAAAAACCGGCCAAGTGCGTGTCGCACCACGCAAAATGAAGGGTTCCGTAGTTGGGATGAATTTATCCCAAGAACAAACTTAACATTGTAGTTGAAAAACATGTTTTTCCGTATAATTGGAATGTATGGGACATTCCAATTAAAAATGTAAGTTTGTACTCACAACAACAATATTGAGAGATTTACCATGTTAATTGAAGACCACAGACTTCTTATAGGTTTTCCTGTAATCTACAGGTAAATAACTATTTTTTGTATTTTTTTCAAAATTTTGGCTCGGTAATTTCGGAGAAAAGGGGGGGGGAATGGTCAATTTTCGTCTATTTTCTTAAATTAATAGGTTGGGGAAAAAGTTTCTTCGCATTTTTTAAGAAAATTCAAAACATTTATTAATATACATTATTTACATTTATCTAAAGTATTTAGGTACCATTTTGTTCGATAACTTTTTGCCATCTTGTAGGTAGGGACATGATCCCATTGCTATAGAAATTTTGGGACTTCTGATCAAAATACCGCGACAAGTGAATTTGGCAGTCCTCTCGCGACGTTAACCTGACACTGCCTAAAGAATTCTGAAGAGACCGAAACAGGTGGAAATCTGAAGGTGCAAGGTCAGGACTATAAGGCGGATGCATTAACACCTCCCAGCCAAACTCTCTTAATTTTTGCTGAGTGGCTAAAGATGTGTGAGGTCTAGCGTTATCATGATGAAAAACCACACCCCTTCTGTTGATTAATTCCGGCCGCTTTCTCTCAACTTCTTGCTTCAATCTCATTAGTTGTTCGCAGTAGAGTTCAGAATCGATGGTCCTGCCTGGTGGTAACAGCTCATAATGAATAATGCTCTTCCAATCCCACCACACACACAGCATCACCTTGTTGCGAGTTAACCCGGGTTTCGCCACAGTCTGTGAAGCCTGACCGGCCTTTGACCACGATCTTTTTCGCACGTTCTTGTCGTACGTGATCCACTTTTAATCACCAGTTATCAGCTCCTTCAAAAATGGTTCGGTTTCATTACGTCGTAATAAAGAATCACAAATGAGTACACGGGTTCATTAGGTTTCTTTCAGTGAGCTCGTGAGGTACCCAAATATCGAGCTTTTTTGTGTACCCAGTTTTTTTCAAATGCGCCAAAACTGTTTTGTGGTCAATTCCCAGTTCTTTAGCTACGTCGTAACTACTGATATGCCGATCTTGCTCCACTTTTTCAAAAATGGCATCCATTTTATCCGTAATAGGGCGACCAGAGCGACGTGCATCTTTGACATCAAAATTTCCGGATTGAAAACGCTTAAACCAAATTTGTGCTACTCTCACAGACACTGCACTGGGTCCATAAACATCGCAAATTTTTTTCGCGGCTTGCGTTGCATTTTTACCTTTTTTGTAGAAAAATTTTAAAATGTATCGAATTTCTTCATTAGATTCACTTATCTTGACAGTACGAAAAACAAATGAAAATCACACATTTTCCTAATTTGAAATTGGAATTATGTTCTTTAAAATTTAAACTTTCAATGATACCAAAACCAGCCAGATACAAATACGAGTAGTATAGCCAAAGAGATTTTATTTTAAGTTCATACATACTAAAATGCGAAAAGACTTTTTCCCCAACCCTTTAAAACAATTTATTTTATAATTATAAAAAAAAATATTTGAGACCCTCATAGTAAGAGCCCTTTCAGTTATCAAATGAAAGGGCTGTCACACGGTATAGTTAGCAAAACTTTTTTTTTTTTTTTCTTAATTGCCCCACAAAAGTAACCTCCTTATTCAAAATTAATTTATTTACTTTACCCGTCCGTGTTTGGGTCACAGAAATTCATATGTGTACCAAATTTCAACTTAATCACAGTGATGGACAGACAGACAGACAGACGAGTGATCCTATAAGGGTTCCGTTTTTTCCTTTTGAGGAACGGAACCCTAAAAAAACAAACTCTTCAGCTTTATTATTAGTATAGATGGGTATTAAACAAACGACATACGAGTATTATTCGCACCTGCTCCTATTAACCTTAGCAGGATAAATACCTTTCAAAGACGTCCTACCTGACTGCTCACATCAACAAATCAACCACCCGCCTTCACGGTCGACTGACTACCGATCGTATCAAGTCAACAGTGGCCTGATCCCTCTACTCGTACATTCCTGACTCATCGGCTAGAATATCTACTATACTCTGTATACAATATTTTGTATAAATAGTTGTACCAATGGTGATTGCATCCTCAAATCAGGTTTATTGTCTGTTGAAAAACCTACTTATACTTTTTTATAGGGACCCAGAAAACAGTCCAGTAACCTACTCGATGTCGAGTCTCCTGGACTCCAGGTCTGCGGGCATGTTCGCAGTAGACTCAAGGTCTGGGGTAGTGACTACGCAGGCAAGGTTGGACAGGGAGAGACTGGATGTGCACTACTTTAGAGTCGTGGCTCAGGATGACACCTTCCCGCCTAGGAGTGGTACTACGACTTTACAGGTGAGTGATTATTGGGTTGATCTTCTATGCATGCAAAGCACGCATGCATAAAATTTGGTTGTATCTCCCTTAAAGAAAATTCTGTTTCTGTTCCTCGTGTATAGATGTTTGGACTATCTTAAATTAAACACTGCTGAGCCTTTTTTGACCAGAGTTTTGCAAGGAAGTGTTCTAATTTTTTTTTCTGTTCTTATAGTAACCGTATCACATACATTAATACCCATGCAAGACCATATTCTCATTACCAGATTAACATTAAACTTTAAACAGATCAACGTACTCGACTGCAATGACCACTCACCAGTCTTCGAGATGCAACAATACGAGTCATCAGTAAGAGAAGGTGCTAGCCCAGGAACCACTGTATTGACTCTGAAGGCTACAGACCAAGATATTGGAAAGAATGCTGAGGTAAGACACACCTACTCGTATTACTTAATTATAATGCTTAAAATTACACCTGTATCCTGAATAGATACGACATTCACGACATTGTCTCGTCAAAGTTGTATCCGTTGTATCTCGAAGAATCAAGAGTTGTTTCCATCTTGTGTTGAGAGGCCAATAAAAACAAGAGAATGTTCATTGTGACTCCTTTTTCAGGTGGAATACTCAATAGAAACAGTGACAGCAGAGACATTAAACCCAGAGGACATGAATGAATCAATCGACAATTCGGAACAAATAGAAACACAGGATGTATTCCGGATAGATGGCAGAAGTGGAGCTTTGCTGACCAGATCACCTTTAGATAGGGAGAAAGTGGCTCGATATACTGTGGTTGTGAAGGCTATGGATCAGGCCAGTCCTGTCTCTGATAGGCTTTCTAGCACGTGAGTAATAGATCTTATTTTTTTAATGTTACATATTGGTTGGCACACAAGCTGACGACGCACCTGCGGGGTAATTACGTAACGCTTACAGTAGCAATGGCAATGGCTATCATTTTGACAGTTCAACAACATTCATTGCGTTATTTACGTTGCTGAGCAGACAAATTTATCGAACATATGAAGCAATGGATTAGCAATATCCTTCAAAATCATTCAGATTGTGATTTAAAGTGTGGACATCTGCAAGGCATCGTTCGGCAGTGCCGATAAGACTCATCTGCCTGAATATACCAGCACCCTTTCACCCGTGCCCTTCAAACCACAACACAGCAATGTTGCTTCTCGCCAGAAAAAGGAATGGTGGTTCTTCCCCGATGAGCTCCTTTACAAAACGCTGTACTGTTACTAAATAGATGTTACTGAATCATCATCATCATTCTCATTCCCTTATCCCAATTCATTTGGGCAACAGGACCCTTTTTTCCATACTTCTCTAGCCATATCATCTTTCACCTCATCATTCACGCAGTCGGTCTAAAAAGATATCTGAATGAATGAATTAATGAAATGCACCAACCCCAGCGTGGTTTGACCACACTCGATTAATCGAATACACCCAAAGATTTTCACTAGCCTCTGGAGCCTCATGTTTCATGGAGCTACAGAGACCATTGCCTATCAATGCATATATTTTTTTTTAATTATTAATCATATAAGTCCCTACATGTACATAAATGATTTCCGCAATGAACGGTTATTAGTACGCCCATAAATTCTACGCTTGATAAATATGGCGTTATTTCCTCCTGCCCCAAATGTGTAGCTGAAGGCAATGTGTTGTCATGTATTAGCACAAAAGGGGATGCTGTGTGTGTATGTGTATCCTATTGACATTTGCCTCTTAATAGCTCCCCCTTGGTGAATTTCTAACAAACAAGGTGACGTGTTCTATAGATTATTTGGCTTTTTGATGATTCAATTCAAGTCCCAAAGCGTCACTGGATACAACTAATTTTATGTAATAATATTGAAATCAGATAATTCGTCCTGCGTTGTACCTCGTGGCAAGTTGCCAAACCAGCCCCTACCACACAGGTTGACTTTATTGCATTCAATTTATTCGAAGGATTTGCTTAAGTTTCACCTCTTTTAGTACAAATCTTCCTTGATTATTATTTTATCAACATTAGCCCATACATTGTGATCCCAATGCTGGGCAAAGGCTCCATTATTTCCATTTTTCGCGGCTTTTTGCTGTTGTGGTCCATTTTTTCCTGGACTAACTACATATATTTCGAAGCTTATAACCTCCTTGACAAGATTATACAGGGTGTCAGAAAGTTTTGGTCAAATAGGTGTGGTACGGACCATCAAACTGAACAATTACTTTCTCCATGGGGCCAACATCGTAATCGAGAAAAATTATCAGCTATCCCAAACATTTGGGTCGAGTATTTAGTAGAGGTATTGAAGGTTTGTACGGGACAACTGATAATTTTTTCTCGATTACGATGTTGGTCCCATGGAAACAGTTGTTCAGTTTGATGGTCAGTACCCTTAAATTTTTCCACACCTTTCTGATACACTCTGTATGTTACCTAAGTAGATATTAGACTCTACTACTCAAGTTTAGCAGCGTAATCACGATTAATAATTAGGTACTAATTACATTCTCCAGAAGTTCCACTTAATAATATTCCCAGCCCATTAATAGTGATCATCCAGTGCCCTTTGAGTATGCGGTATTCGCATACCAGAACCTGACATAGCGGTAACGGCCGCGACTTACGAGTTGTAGGTTGTAAGTTCGAACCCAGACAGGCGCTTTACACGTACTTTGTGTAAATTATTTCATCACTGCTGCTCTTAAAACGGTGAAGAAAAACATCGTGTGGAAACCGGCATGTCCTAGAATCAAAAATTCGAAGACATGTGACATCTACCAACCCGCACTGGGCCAGCGTGGTGGATTACGACCCACTCCCTCTCAACGAGAGGAGGCCTGTGTCCCAGCAGTGGGAACATTATAGGCTGATTATGTTGAGTAGGTCACTCCATGATAATTATTCTGGTGTTAAAATGGAAGCGGATTTCAGAATAGGTATATAGGCAACATATAGGCTTGAAGATGAAAAATAGTAAAAGGATATCAATGAGTTTTGGAAACTTGATGACTTAAATGAGAAACCTGTAAACCGACGTTTGTTTGCATAAATCCTACTCGAGGATCCGATCGACTCTCCTCGACTAGGCATATATGATGATTCTATTATACATATACAATATTAATTTCTTTCTCCTCAGTGCTACAGTTCACGTGAACATTCTAGATGACAACGACAACTACCCGCAATTTAGCGAAAAGACCTACACAGTTACAGTCGATGAGGACATCAGTGCTAACGATAACCCAGTCGTTGCGAGGATCAAGTAAGTTGACCATGGAATATTATGAATGAAACATCTGGTAGAGATTTGAATACCAAGGAGCTTCTTCGGCTACATAAGTAGTTAGGGTTTCGTGCCAAGAAGGTACTAAATGCGTGCCTATTAAAATTACGGTCAACTCATATTTTATAAGTTGTGAAATCCTGGTTAACCAGGCTAAACCACATATGATCAGGATGGCTTTGTTAAGTCAACAACTTCAGTGCTCGCATAAGTTACAATTTTATTGGTCTATTGTGAATATGACTGGTGGCTATTCTATGTTTTGCAATCAACATAATATACCGAGGCTGTAAAAGGTGAAAGCCCCTCGCAAGACCTACAATCACAATATATCTTACACTCTCAAAACTTCATAAACGTTTTCCAATAGAACATTGTCTCGGTCTCCAACAGGGTCCAATAGAGCCATATTTTCAGCTTGGCAATCTTCCCCTGAACACGAAGCACCGTCTGCTGTTCAAATTTGTATCGCCATAAATCGTTATAGAAATTGTTGTAATGGCGCGCTCATATTTATTGTTTTACTCCCGGACAACTGCAACTATCAATATTTCATCCCGCCGTTGTGGTTAGCCGTTAGAAATTTATATTTGTATTTCAACCGAAATTATTAATTTTGCTAGTGTTGAATGTTTGGTTATTAAATGCTTTTGTAACATAACGATGCTGGGAATTTGTGATGTTGTTTATATTCAATTTTGTTTTGTTTTTGAAACTACTAAAATAAGACACAGTTCTCGAACGTTTTATCCGGCTGATTGTTCCAGCTGTCAAAAGTGCTTTGAAATATTATTTGGTTGCGATCACGTTGCGATTCACTAATATGAAACAAGCAAGAATTGTCTAGACATTCTAAGTCTTCTGACAAAGCATTTATTCCAATAAGGGCTAATTTTTCAACCGTCAGATAACTTTTATTTATGGAATAAATATGGCGGTTTGACAGCTTTTGTGCAGAAAATATGCCAAACTGCCATATTTACTCTTCAGTTAGAAATTATCTGACTATTGAAAAATCAGCGGCTTACAAGATTATTGTCTAAAATAATGTTTTTTTTATTTTTTTCGTTAATTCATTAATCAGTCTTATTAGGATATTTTTTAACGTTGTTTTCATAAAGTCAGCGCAGCAACCACAGTCGCCGTGACACGCAAGTTAC
The DNA here is from genome assembly GCA_946251885.1 of Cosmia pyralina. Taxonomy (NCBI): domain Eukaryota; kingdom Metazoa; phylum Arthropoda; class Insecta; order Lepidoptera; family Noctuidae; genus Cosmia; species Cosmia pyralina. Next base: position 23,477,283 of record OX276344.1, read on the forward strand.
ATTATAAATTAAACTCGCTTTTTATGTCTGTGTGACCGCTTTGTTCTTCTAAATTCCACAGCGGATTTTGATGCGGTTTTCACCATCTTTTATTTTATTCATGAAGGTTTACGTGCATAATACATTAAATACAAGTAACACATAATAAAGAAATCTCCATATTAACCATACAAGTACTAGGTAACTTTCTGTGTGTCACTAATACATTGCCTTTTTCCTAAGAGCGACAGATGCAGACGTTGGCTCAAACGCAGCAATACGTTACGCGATCATCGGAGGGAACACTCAGATGCAGTTCTCCATAGACAGTCTCAGCGGCGATGTGTCGTTAGTGAAGCCGCTGGACTATGAACAAGTCAGGAGCTATCGACTGGTTATTAGAGCTCAAGGTTTGTACCTATGTTTTTGATCAATGTATTTTTACTTTCTTATTCATACTTTCCATACTAATATTAAGTGCAGGCCACACTGGGAACAAACCTAAGTTCGTTTAGCTTCGCTCATGTAGCTACCGCGTCTTTTCATACTTCGGTTCATAGTTCGCGGTGTGAACCGAAAGGCGTGTGCGCACGAGCGAACAAACACATGGTGAACACGAACAAGGAACACTTTAAATGTTCAACAGGGTCCTGAGTTTCTTCAGATGATCCGTGTTCGATGGTCCTGTTCACCATATTTTGTTCGCTCGTGCGTATACGCCTGAATGCAAACACGCGGTATTATGAACAACTTTTACTTAAGGGATCATTGTACTCATCTTTATGAACAACTTTTACTAAGGGACCAAACCTGAAATCGCGAAAAAAGAATCTGCTGTTTACTTATTTAGATTTACCAACGTTTGTATAACTACATAAAGGAAATAAAGGAAGCAAAAGAAAATAAAGAACTAAATGTAACAAACAATTACAAGTAAATAAAGCATTTTCTTACTATCAAAAAAGAAAATGCTTTATTTACTTAAAAAAAAAAAAAAAACAAAAAAAAATTAGAGCAGTTAAATTTTATTTGTATACCAACATCAAAACAAAGGGATACAACCGTCTCCTTAATAATGAACAAAAAGTAGAAAGAGAAAGAAAAAAAAATAATAATGAGCGCACTAAACAAAAAAAAAAAAAAAAAATTATAAATCACCTGAGAGACAAATGATCAAGAAGTATAGATCGAAACCGACCAAATGAGTCCTTATGTACAGTCAACAAAAGAGATATCTTGGCAGGGTATACTAACATATATTATTTGCATGTGAATTGCTTCATGTTCAATTTCGTTACAATATACAATTTTATGTTGGTGTGTTACAATGTATTGGTGGAGTATTGCAAAAACAAAGTAATTATATAAAATTTAACATGAAGCAATTCACATACAAATATGTTAGTATACCCTGCCTAGATATATCTTTTGTTGACTGTACATCAAATAGATCACTGCACTCGGTCATGAGCCTACACTTTCTTGGCAGCGGGAATTTGCTCCGTACACGGTTCTTCGGCGCGGGGGAAAGGGGTGATACGAATGCGGGGATATCTAGCAGAGACCCTATAATTAATCCTGCTCAGAAACATAGGACAGTCTATCATGTTATTCAAAATTTCAAAAGCTGTTCCCTACATTTATGTTCGCATAACTCGTCAAAGTGTAGGGAGCAGCAGATTTTTTTTTCGCGTTTTCGGCTTTGGTCCCATAGTAAAAGTTGTATACCCAATGACCCCTTAAGAGGTTGTGCGTTATTTAAGTTACACTATGTATCAAGAACACGAGTATCTCCCAAATGAAGGTTAATGGCCTGTTTCACTAACTTCACATAAGTTGCAGTAAACTTTTCGGGCAGATAATTACATTGACCTAAAAACTCTGTTCCATTTATTTATTTGGATCATATTACCTATCCGGTCACTAGGAAACCGGCCTTTAATTATCTTCAATATAGCTAGTAAGCTATTAAGTAATAACAGCCGCACGGGTCGATCCATCGGGTTAAGCTACGCTTGCCGGGGTCGGTCCGTGGATGGGTGACCATCTTTACATACCGAAACTTCTCCGTGCTTCGTAAAACACGTTAAGCCGTTGTCCCGGCTGTCATTCGTGGATCTTTGACAGTCGTTACGGGTCGTCAGAAGCCCGAAAGTCTGACAACCAGTCTTATCAAGGGGTATCGTTTTACCCAGTTAATGGGTTGTGGAGGTCAGATAGGCAGTCGCTCTATGTAAAATACTGGTATAGAGCTGCATTCGGTTAGACTGGAAGCCGGCTCCAACATAGTTGGGAAAAGGCTAGGCAGGTTGATAGCTAGTAAGCTATTGAAATGCATTCTCTTAATATAGTCACAGCCTTTTTTTGAGATTGAAATTTGGAAGTAGGCAATCTTTACCGTTGTTGTCCTTACATAAGCCCTTCTGTTCTAGTGACCCGAAAAAAAAGAGTTAAAATTACCGAAACTTTTCTTCAGAACCAGCCTCATCATAAACTGATTATCTTCCAGATGGCGGCAGTCCTTCGCGGTCCAATACAACTCAACTTCTTGTAAACGTGAAGGATGTGAATGACAACGCGCCGAGATTCTATACATCATTGTTTCAAGAGTCGGTCAGTGAAAACGTTCCGGTGGGATACAGCATAGTGAGGGTAAGTTATTACGTTCTGTCACGATGTTTTTTTTTTAAGTTTTCATACCCAACGAAAGGTTGCCTAAGTGCCTACGGAACCCAATTACTTATTACGCCTGTGGTATTTTAAGTTTTGATGTTCTGTCAGGATGTTTTTTTTTAAGTTTTCATACCCAACGAAAGGTTGCCTAAGTGCCTACGGAACCCAATTACTTATTACGCCTGTGGTATTTGACAATTAGGCAGTCGCTCCATGTAAAATAATGGTATTCAGCTGCTGAACAACTTTCACTAAGGGACCAAATCTGAAATCGCAAAAAAGAAAATCTGCTATTCCCTACATTTATGTTCGCATAACTCGTCAAAATTAAGGGAACAGCTGATTTTTACGCGATTTCAGGTTTGGTCCATAGTAAAAGTTGTTCGTAATGACCCGTTAAGAGGTTGTGCGTTATTTAAGTTACACCTTGTATAAAATTGAAACAGACTTCACGTCTTTGCCATCTAACTAAGTTTAATTATAGTAAGTAGCTTCAGAATGACAATAAGCTCTTTGATGTCATCATCTTCCTGCTCTTACCCCATGTTACGTGGGGTCGGCGCAACACGTTTTCATCTTCCATTCTCCCCTGTCAACCGTCACGCTATCATTCACTCCCTTTTCTTGTCTGATAATTTAATAATGTTTGTCCTGTTCCTCGTTAGTTTGCTTGGTGAGGAGTCATTAGGTCTCAAACCTCATAACTTAAATGACCTATTTCAAACTGAGAAATTAATCTAATCGAGGGTACACGGATGTTTGGAGTAGGGTATATTATTTTGCGGACAAAAACATCTCCGATACTATGGTCGCCTTCCAGTCTAACCGGATGCAGCTGAATACCAGTATTTTACATGGAGCGACTGTCTAACTGACCTCCACAACCCAGTTACTGGGTAATACGATACCCCATGGTAAGACTGGTTTTCACACTTTCTGGCTATTTTGTGTAAAACTGTATAGGTAAAAATAAATACTCCAATATCATTCAATATCTTACTATATTTTTTTCCAACGGAAGTTCTGACCATTGGTAATTTGATTGCTACATCGATCGCTCTAAGTGCCACCCGCTGCATTTCGTTCGAACGCCTGTAATTGCAGGACTGTCGCCGCTTATTACAAGCCATGATACAGAACTTACAGTTGTCGGGTTCAATGGACTTTTTATATCGTATTGACCTGCCTTGATCTACGGTGTACTTTACAATACCTATACTCGTAAAAGTTTATGAAGGTGCTTGTGGCTAAGTAATAACAGAATTGTATAGTTGCTAGCACATGTGTAAGTACTATGTAGGTACATTGTATCTCTTATAAAGCTACATTTGCTGGGTACGTCTTTCATTGACTTGAATGTGCCCTGGCGGCTGAGAGTATATCATAATCACTCTAATGTCTCGCTGATGGTGGCACGTGTGTTGGATCATTAACTCCCTCCAAAATGGTTGAGCTGAATGGTGCTAATCCATGCGTCAGGTTCGTGAACGGGTGCCGTCAGCAGGGACTGGTCATCGCAAAATTTTTAATTATAATTTCAATATTTTTATTACGGACGCTTTTAACGTTTTCTACTACGCTTTGGAATGGGCATCTAACTTCATCTTTCTGACTGACCGACCCCTTCACAATTCAAAAGGGCCTGTAATTGGTTTTTATTATTTATCTGTTCATAATAAAAATAAAGAAAAATACTGACTGACTGACTCATCAACGCCCAGCCCGAACCATTGGACCTAGAAAGCTGAAATTTTGCGCAGACGTTCCCTTTATAATGTAGACAAAAAATAAGGAAGGATTTTTGTTCCCGTGGGATAATCGACGATCCACGCAGGCGAAGCGGCGCGGGAAGTGCTAGTTTGAAATAAATGCTTTGAGTTGAATTCACGCATGTCACAAAAATTGCAGAACTTTTTACTGGGCTGTTTTCAGTTTCTCTTTCTTTTGACGTCCAGTTCGATTAAGTAAGTACGGGATAGTTAGTTATGAGCCCGTAAGGAGGCATACAGACAGATAAATCCGTTCCGTGGCAGGCTGTATTGCGTTTTGTGATCACACACGTAGTTATCTTAACCCGTAAAAGTCCACCGTCCGAATCGCCCACAACGAACGGTCGCCGGGGAATACGGCCTTAGTTCCATAAAATATTAACAGTGGTACTATTATTCTATACGAAGAATTACTTTGTAACTTAATAGAAATAGTTTAGAAAATAGAAATTAGTTTATTGTCCAGGTATACAGTAAGCAGGTTTATATGTTAACAACAAGTTGAGACGACACAAGTAGCTTAAAATATTACTTATAGCTAGGTTACAAAATATTATTTGCCAGTGAGCCCCAAACTAGACAGTTAGTCTGTATCTTGGGGCTCAGGGTCCGGATTCCAGAGTGGAGACTAGAAAGGTGATTTCAGGTGTTGTATGGTATGTTTGTATAAATGTGTTGTGTGTGTGTGCGTATTTGTTCCCATTAAGCGTCGTTTGACGTTTGATTCAGTGTCAGGTCAGGGTATTTATAGTAGTTGTTCCGAGTCATCGTAATCAGAGTTTTGCAATATTTTCTTTATTATTTTTTTACAGCTGAATAAGGGAGTATTTTTAATTTCTCAGAGTTTGCAGACTTTATTGTAAGTATTAATGAGAGAGTAAGCTGGGGAGTGTCTAGCTAGCAATGAGGTGTTGCCAGGTGTTGGGATTCTATAGTTTCTTTTGCTTATGATTGATGTGTAGTCGGGTCTGCTTTTAATAGTTTTGTGAGTTTTAGTGCAGGCAAACAGGATGAAAAGCTGGCGGACTCTGAGAACTCTCGTTTCACGATAGAGTAAGTCAGTAGAGAACCGGTAGGGCTTCTTAAAAGTTACTTTAAGAAGCGCTCTCTGTGCTCGTTCTACTTCAATCAAGTAGGTCTTTCCAGCACTACCCCACACACTGATACAATACTGAATTAAGGATTGGCATAGCGCTAGGTAAACTTGTAGTAGTGTGTCTGTGGGTAGGCAGTCTCGTAGTCTACGCATGGTGTGAATGAGTTTTCTTATTCTGCCAGAGAGGTTTGATATATGTTGCTTAAATGTTAGGTGGTCGTCGATAAGAATACCGAGGTATTTAATGGAAGTGGTACGTTAAAGAGGGGAAGTCACAAGGGGAAGTGGAGATGCTAGAAGAGCAGTGATGCAATTTGAGTTTTAGGTGTGCCGGGGGCTTTGAAGCGGAAGTCTTGGAGAAAACAATATATTTTGTTTTACTGCCATTCAATGTAAGGAGATTTCTGTCCAGGTTATTCACGATAAGTGACAATCCTTCGTCTGCTACACAGTGTACATGTTCCCATGTTTTCCCGTGAAATATGATGGCAGTATCATCTGCATAAGTTATGATGTCAGCATTATTCACAGAGAGGTTTAGAATGTCGTTAATATACACAATAAAAAGCGTGGGACCAAGTACACTGCCCTGTGGAACTCCGAAGTTAATGGGGAGTTGATCACTGGTGAAAGAGCTTACTTTTGTGTACTGTTTCCAGTTTGTCAGGTAGCTTTTAAACCATTCGAGTCAAATTCCTCTTATTCCTATACATTCTAGTTTCTTGAGGAGTAGGCCAGATGAAACGGTGTCAAATGCCTTTGCAAGATCAAGGAAGAGGGCAAGGAATTTTTCATTTTTCTCAATATGCATGGATTTTTTTAACAAATGTTATTTTTTTGGTTTGCTGCACGCATTGTAAACTGTAAGTGCTGTTAGCAATTGCTTTATACATAATAAATCTGACTAAACTTTGAGGCAGAATTAAATTAATAAATAAATAAAAAAATGTCATAAAAACACTAAGCACAAAAGTTATGGTCTGTTTGTAAAAAGTAATCAAAACACGTCTGATCTTAAGCTACTTCTATAATATGATAACAATCCCAGAACACCCATTGGGTAATCTACTTAAATGTAATTTAATCATCCTTAAAATAAAAGTGTAAAAGTACCAACTTAAGTTTGAAACTAAATAAAACAACGTCGAGAGTCGACATGCAGCGCCATCTATTGCCTTGCTTAAGAACTACTGCCTCAAAAGAATGCCAGAATGGTATGATACCTATCATCACGCCCTCTATCCACGAAGGATCAAAGCAGTGTTATAATTTAACTGTCCCACTGTTATAGTAACGGTGGGACAGTTAAATTATAACACTGCTGGAACGGTTATGACACTGCACCGGTTAATAGAAAACGTGGCATAAACCTGCATGCTATTATCCGGGTATAAATCCAGACTGTTCCTAAGAATTCTATAATGGATAAATCTAAACCCAATAGCATTGTGGCAACTCGGGGACCGAGGGATCCTATTGTTAGTATATTTGCACTTTAACCACTAGTAGACCAATGAAGAACCGTTTGAGAACGCTTCAGCGTGTGAGGTGAGAGTGATCTACTCTCGATTGTCGCCTTGTCAAAATTTACCAACATAAAATCGTTTCTATAGAATAAAAAAAAAAATAAGTAAATAATAACTTCATTTCCAATTTTACAATTTGCGGCAATGAGTTAATTCTACGACAATATTCTTGCATAAATCATTGATGAACCACTATGTTTCTATGCTCGCAATTATAATAAGTACATGGAATTCATTATTAGCAGGGAAGTTTTAAAACTAGAGACTTAAAATTATTAGATTAATATATTTTTAGATAGATACACCTTGTTAAATACAGGGTGTCCCAAAAATCGTGACGAGCCGTCACGATTCTCGTTATCACACACAAAGGATTAATCTAAATCTTCTTCTATAATTTTCCTTTCATCCTTCGGAAGAGCCCTATTGATTTTCGTCATCAAAGTTATAACCGTTCAAAAGATATTAACAAAAATCGATGAATTTTCTTCGATTTTTTATCGTCAACATGTTTCTGTTTGTGAAGCGTGCAAATTTTTTCTAATATCAACTTTACTATTCCAGGTGCAAGCCTACGATGCAGACGAAGGTATGAACGCGGAGATAACATACACACTGGCTGATAAGGAGTACAACAATAACAACGATCTGCCAATCAGCATCGATCCTCGCTCCGGATGGGTGTACACGTCATCACAGCTGGATAGAGAAGTACAAGCCAAGTATCAGTTGATGGTAAGTTGTAGTGGATGGCATTTTATATTGAAGTAAATCTAACCACAAGACTAATACACTTCTGGACACATCTTTTGGCCCACCTTGTATTTTCAGTTTCATTTGGTCCTAGCTAAAATTTTATATTAGGTCGAGCAAAAATTTTTTATGCAGTTTTGAACCTGGCACATTCACAATTTCATTCAATAGTCTTTTTTTGAATTTCGAACACAGAATTTAAAGAAACAAAAGACAATTTGGAGCCTGTTTGTTGATATCAAACAATCGAATACTAAGAAAACTTGGTTTTATTGGTTTACTTGGATTTAATTCTTGAAAAAGTGATTGATATCTTTGGTTTTGCAACAAACATTACTTATTCTTAACATTAAGGTGAGGTTCTATAAATAATCTATGGATACTTCACCTGAAGTCGCCGCCCAAGCTGTGGCACTTATTCAGGCCGGACACAGCCAAAGAAACGTGAGTGCTCAACTTAATTTAAGTCGATCTGCGGTCCGAAATGTTTTTCGGAGGTACCTAGAGACTGGCGGCTTTGTTCGTCGCCAAGGAAGGCCACGATCTCGGGTCACAACTGAAAGGCAGGATCGATTCATCGTGACGACCAGCTTGAGAAATCGTCACCTTACCTCCATTGAGATACAAAACCAACTTCGCGACTTCCACGGAGTATCTGTGAGCGCTCGAACTGTTCGGAGAAGGTTAAAAGAACGCGATATGGTACCACACAAGCCAGCTAATGGCCCCAAACTAACGCGAGCCCACCGAACAGCGCGCCTTCATTTCGCACGCAGTCATTTAAATTGGACACAGCAAGATTGGAGCCATGTACTCTTTTCTGATGAGTCTAAAATTGTGTTACATGGCAATGATGGAAGGAAGAAGGTCTACCGACGTAAGGGAGAGCGTTTCGCACAATGCTGCTTTGACGAGAGGGTTGCTTATGGCGGTGGCTCATGGACTGTCTGGGGCGGTATATCCGCGAGCGGCAAAACTCAACTTGAGGTTGTTACAAGACCACGGCTGCCAACATTAAATGCTGAAAGGTACATTCGTGAGTGCTTAGAACCTCACGTGATACCATACGCGGACTATGTGGGCCCAAATTTCCTTTTTATGCATGATAATGCAAGAGCCCATGCGGCCGGCATCGTCAGGGAATATCTTCGGGATGTGAACATCACAGTTATGGACTGGCCAGCCAGAAGCCCAGACATGAACCCCATTGAGCACATGTGGGACGAGCTAAAAAGACGTGTTAGGGCTCGTCAGCCAGTTGCCCAGACGATGCAGGAGTTGAAAACTGCCATAGAAGAGGAATGGGAGATGATCCCTCAAAATTTCATAGAGCGGTTGATAAACTCTATGCCTAATCGTATGAGAGCTGTGGTAGATGCCCATGGAGGCAACACGCGTTATTAAATTAAACCTTTATTTGATAAAACATGTTTTTTATTCAAAAATCAATTGCCTTTAACAAGGCGCATATCCGACTTGTTAGGCGTAGCTCCATGTCGTATGGTATTCTGAATTCAAATTTAAAACAATACGATCGAAAAAGATGGTAAAATGTATCAGGTTTAAAACTGCATCAACAGTTTTTGTTCAATCTAGCAATCATATTTCGTTAGGGGCCATCGAAACCTAAACTCTAAGGTGGGCCAATAGATGTGTCCAGAAGTGTAGATTAATTTAGACAAAAGAATGAGTAATTAATCTATCTACTCGTATATAAATAAAAAGAGTAGTCCTGACTGTCTGACTGACTGATTCACTGACTCATCAACGCCCAGCCCTAAACCTTGGACCTAGAAAGCTGAAATTTTGCACAGAGGCTCTCTTTATAATGTAGACAAGGAATAAGGAAGGAATTCCCCGTAGTATGTTCCCGTGGGATATTTTCCGACATCCACGCGGGCGAAGCCGCTAGCAAAAGCTAGTTAGATATAACATGCGTTCGGTAAATAGTACATCTTTCGTAAATTTTTACCCATCTATAATCTTTCTAACCATTTATTTTACTTTAGCGTCTATGAAGTATTGCATTTTTTCGGCTATGGTTGTCTGTCAATAAATAAGGAACTTCATAGGTAGGCGTGCTTAGTGTCAAAAGTAAAATAAACAGTTGGAAAGAGTATATATAAGCAATCATTTAAAAAAAAAAAGTGCATTGTAGTTAAAATATAGTACATCGTTTTAGAAAGAGTCTGTTGCACCGGTTTGAATGACAGAGACAATGTTTTATACAAAACCCGAACTTTTTCTTAAACTCAAAATGCCGTATCAATGACCGGGTACTGCTAGTACTTATTTCCAATTTCGCTGTCGCTGAACACCGGCGCTGGGGCTTGGTCTCACTTATGGTCACAGCATTATGCTGAGCGATGGCCGTTTTGCATCGATGTGACGCATATTTTCCCCAACTTGTTCTTTTTTGTGTTACAGTAGGAATGGGTTTCATTCTGACAGTTCAACAACATTCATTGCGTTATTTACGTTGTTGAGCAGACAAATTTTTCGAACATATGAAGCAATGGATTAACAATATCCTTCAAAATCATTCAGATTCTGATTGCTAGTGTTACGCTATTAGGGTGCTGAAATTACTGTTAGTGTCAAATGATGTAATTTTTACTAACTCTTTTACTAATATCCTTCTTTACCTCCAATCAGGTGACAGCAACAGACGGCGGCTCCCCCTCCCGTTCAGCAACTGCCTCCGTAGTGGTAGTAGTTCAAGATGTGAATGACAATGACCCAGTATTCTCTCCTCCACAATACGAAGTAGAACTGGCTGAAGACGAACCGCCCGGCACTCCGGTTGTGACGCTCACTGCTACTGATGCTGATGAAGACAATAGGTGAGGGTTGAAAAGAAGATGATTGTAGATTTAGAAGTACGGAAATGTGGTGAAGCCCCAGGAGAGGGATATAAGGCAAAAGACAATGACCGGTTCTTGTAACCATAAAAAAATCGACAATCGTAAAAAAAAAAATATTTGTCGATTGAATTCAATTGTTATTATTATATTATTTAGGTCTGAACCGCTCACATAAGATCACATATGTTTGACTTTGCGACAAGAAATAGATGCAGGTTGGACAAAAAATTAACAACAAATGATTCTCAATTTCCCAGTTTTTGGTCACATAATAAAAATCTACATCACCTAAATCCTGTTACTATCCTTCAAGTCTTATTTAAGTCTCATCGTCATAATTACACCTTTATATTATTTTAACTTTTTTTCTCCAGGCTACACTACGAAATCACAGGTGGCAACACTCGCGGCCGATTCTCGATCACCTCTCAAAATGGCCGCGGACTGATTACCGTGGCTCAACCACTGGACTTCAAGCAAGAACGTCGATATGTACTGACAGTCACCGCGACCGACAGTGGGGGAAGGAGTGATACTGCGATGGTCCATATTAATATCACTGATGCTAATAATTATGCGCCTGTGTTTGAAAATGCTCCTTATACTGCTTCGGTAAGTGATATTTAGAATTTTATTAAATAAAAAGATAAAAAATCTATAAAAAAAGAAATCGCAGTTAGTGTTAAAAAGTTTATTTACTTAAGATGAGATTATAGAACAAAAATAGATAAATCAATCTGCCTAGCCTTTTTCCAACTGTGTAGGGGTCGGCTTCCAGTCTAACCGGATGCAGCTGAATACCAGTATTTTACATGGAGCGACTGCCTATCTGACCTCCACAACCCAGTAACTGGGTAATACGATACTAATAAATAATAATAAAGTCAGTTAAGACCTCCACAACCCAGTCACTGGGTAATACGATATGACGATACCCCTTGGTAAGACTGGTTGTCAGACTTTCTGGCTTCTGACAATCCGTAACGACTGTCAACTGTGGCTGTTATTACTTAGCCACGAACCCCACAGAAGAAAAAAAAATTGCTGTCCTTTATCATACTCTAAATCTAAAGTTAATTCTTACATCGTGTAACCTTTCGTCCAGGTATTCGAAGACGCGCCCGTCGGCACAACCGTCCTAGTAGTTTCCGCAACAGACAGCGACGTAGGAGTCAACGCACAGATCACATACAGCCTCTCTTCCGAGATATCTAACGAGGCAGTCACTCATCACGACCAGGAGTTCATCATCAACCCGCAGACGGGCGCTATTACTACGAACAAGTTGCTGGATAGAGAGACTATGAGCGGTAAGTTGCTATGCCAACTTTGTTTTTTGGATTGGTCTTTAATGTATCCAGATACATCTCTATCTATCAGAACCAATACGCAGGCCATTCATGGCAAACCATCCAATGAGAGACACAAATTGTGGGAAGAGAAGCATCCACCACCTCCGAACATTTGCCTCTCGGGCGTGATCTGCAGTGGCCTATATGAAAAGCTGTCAAATGAACGGCGTACCCAAGTAGGCCGCTGCAGACACATTTGTCGGAAGTGGGGGATTACTGACCCACACAACAGCCAGTGCGAGTGCGGTGCTTCTGATCAGACCATGTTCTACTTGCTGGAGTGTTCTAAGTACCCGTTCACCTGCACCTCGGATGACTTAAAGAATGCCACTGATGCCGCGATCAATGTGGCCATCTACTGGGCTCTTCAATCACACTGTATGTATGTTTGTTACTTCGTCACGCTCAAATGGCTGGACCAATTTGGATGAAATTCGGTATGTAGATAGCTTCTACCCTGGATTAACACATAGGCTACTTTTTATCCCGGTTATACGTTCCCGTGGGATAATTTCCGCCTTCCACGCGGGCGAAGCCGCGAGCAAAAGCTCGTATCAATATAAAATCATCGAAGAAGAGTACTATCGATCGACAGGAGAAGAAGAAGAAGGTATTAGTCCTTCTCAGCTGTTTTGAACAGCCGCGAACATAAGCGACCTTTGCATTTTAGGGATAAAATCTGGCTCATTAGGACTCTTCGTAACGAGAACTATTTCATACGTAACGATCAGAGTTAGGATTATCGACTTTTCCAAAATATAGCCATGGGAACGTGTTCATATGGATTGTGGAGTCATGTGTCAAAAAGTGGAAAAACTCGCTGCGTTCAAACATGCGGCTTGACTGCAGTGTAAAATAAATTCTTCTTTTCTAATTCCTTTGCCACATTATATGTACAAATTTTATTACTAACTTCTTATTGCTACAGGGTACTTGCTAACTGTAACTGCTCGAGACGGAGGCGTACCATCGCTGTCTGACACAACAGATGTAGAAATATCAGTGGTAGATGTTAACGACAATGCACCGGTGTTCAAACAACAGCTGTATACTGCCACGATCATGGAGGATGCTTTAGTTGGTGAGTCAAGTATTATAAATACCATACTGTCAAATTATTTCATCACCACTGCTCTCAAAATGGTGAAGGAAAACATTGTGACTTTGTGAGTCCTAGAACCAAAAATTCGAAGACATGTGACATCTACCAATCCGCAATGGGCCCACGTGGTAGATTACAATCCCTCCCAAAGAGAGGAGGCCTGTGTTCCAGCAGTGGGAACGTTATAGGCTGATTATGGATTATGCTTGTGTTTAATCGAATCTCTCGATTTATTCTGCCTAGTACGGAATTTTCTCTTTGATATTAGCCATGGAATTTGCCTTAAAAATTTGGAGTGTCGCCTCTCAAACATGCCTAGACTGTCATCATTTCGCTGCTTTTTCAGGCTCGGGATCTGAAATTACATTTTGGTCACAAATAGACCAATCCAATAGTTTTTAGCTGCTAGCTAGCTCTTTAAAATGATTTATTTTACTTTTGACATAAGCACGCCTATGAAGTTCCTTATTTATTGACAGGCAACCATATACGAAAAAATGCAATACTTCATGGATACTATGAAGTTCCTTATTGACAGGCAACCATAAACGAAAAAATGCAATACTTCATGAACGCTATGAAGTTCCTTGTTTATTGACAGGCAACCATAGACGAAAAAATGCAATACTTCATGGACTCTGTTGAAAAGATTATAGGACAGAAATCGTGACGTAGTTTATTAAAGCCCTACCGGGAATAAAAAAACAAGAGTGTATGACACACTTCTGAATAAAATCAGTTTCAACAAGCATCAGAAACTAGACCGTATTTTAAAAAGTGATCATAAAGTAAATCTATACTAATAATAAAGTTGGAGAGTTTGTTTTTTTTTTGCTTGTTTTGAACACTATAATCTCTGAAACCACAAGGTCGGATTTGAAAAATTCTTTTTGCATTTGATAGCTCAGTTCTTGAGGAAGGCTATAGGCTATTTAACATCACGCTATGACCTTTAGGAGCCGAGCAAAAAGAAAAAAGTCAGAAAGAACGCTAAATGCAAAACGAAGTAATAGCGTGGGCAGGTGATGTGATGCGATGCGACGACGGGGTGGGTCGGGGGAACAAGAAATTTTACGCGGACGAAGTCGCGGGCAGGAGCCAGTAAAATATAATAATGACCGTATGTTTTTCTAACAGGAACGTCAGTAACACAAGTAAGTGCCGCAGACGCGGACGTAGGTCTCAACGGTCGTGTCCACTACGAACTAGAGCCAAGAGATCGTGAGGAAGGTTCCTTTGTAGTGGACCCCGCGTCTGGAGTTATAAGAACTAACAAGGCGTTGGATAGAGAGTCGGTGGCGACGTATGACTTGAAGGCGCTGGCTATTGATGGAGGGACGCCGCCTATGAGTTCTACTGTAAGTTTTTTTTTCACTAAGTCTGAAGCACTTAACAATTTTTTATTTTTTGTTTGAATTTTTTAATTCGGTAATAAAAAAGAAAGTATCTATTCGAACCACAATTTCGAAAAAAAAACTTAAATTTTTTGGCTTTCGTCTTTTTTATTGTGTTTATCGTGGGTGCAATATAGATTTACCTCTGTCTGACCCTTTTTATTCTTTTGAAAAGCTTCCTATATTTTTTTTTGAAAAACATAGATATCTATTTTACAGAAAAATAACATCCTGCATGGCGCTCAGCTATGGTCCTGAAGTATAAATAAAATCATGCAGATGAATGTGTTATCCATGTTACTGACATAATTCACAAAACTTTATTATTTCAGGTAATAGTCCACATAAAAGTAGAAGACATAAACGATTCCCCACCGGTCTTCGAGAGCGACTGCCTTACGTTCTACATTCCTGAGAACAGCCCCATTGGAACCACTGTGGGAGAGATATACGCGCACGACCCTGATGAGGGACCTAATGCTGTGGTACATTATTCTATTAAAGGTAAATAAATGCTAAATGAAGGTTCACCAAAAAGTAATCCCTAGATTTAAAAAAAAACCGGCCAAGTGCGAGTCGGACCACGCACAATGAAGGGTTCCGTAGTTGAAAAGATTTCATCCCAAAAACAAACTTCACATTAAAATCCCAGAAAAAAAAATTATGTGATAAAATTACAAATTAACAATTTTTGGACTTCTTCCTTTACTTGTGCTGTGAGACCTTGCTTCTTGCCAAATTTCATGATTCTAAGACAACGGGAAGTACCATTTAGGTTTTGATTTGCTTGCGAGTATCAAAATATATCGCATAAATGGCCGTAGTTTTTATTCGTTGACTTAGAAGCTTGATTTTTTTAGAACTCCAAGGAACCATAGACCTATGTATTTGATATTAATTTCAACTTGATATCTCCACGCGTTCCTGAGAAAAAGAGCTTTGACAGACTGACAGACGGACAACGAAGTGATCCTATAAGGGTTCCGTTTTTTCCTTTTTAGGTACGGAACCCTAAAAAAACGTGTTTGAAAGCAATCGATTTGAGTCTCTTTATTTTAAAGTATGAAAGTATCGCAGCCCATGACTTTCTGTAGTATCTGCATATCCATACCTACTATGAAAAAGTCACAGTATTCATTTCACCAAAACATTAGCAGTAATAATCGAAGCATAAGAATAGAAGAAAGAAAGAAGGAAGAAAGAAAGAAAGAAGAAAAGAAAGAAATGAAGGACTTACTTAGAGAACCCTCAAACGTAACGTCATACAAATGTTTCTGTTTTTCATTATTTCTTTGTTTGTGTTTTAATATTTACTAATCAAGTTGAATCGGCCGCGTTTACGAGTTGTAGGTCACAGGTTCGAACCCAGACAGGCGCTTCACTTTGTGTAAATTATTTCATCACCCCTGCTGTCAAAACGGTGAAGGAAAACATAGTGAGGAAAGCAGCATGTCTTATAACCAAAAATTTGAAGACATGTGACATCTACCAACCCGCACTGGGCCTGCGTGGTGGATTATGGTCCGCTACCTCTCACTGAGATGAGGCCTGTGTCCCAGCAGTGGGAACATTATAGGCTGATTATGTAAGTCCCAATAAATACTTTTTCTTTCTTTACTGAATCTTGCTTTCTTCCCATCCAGGTGGCGACGATTCCAACAGCTTCTCCCTCGAAACCCGCCAAGGCTCTGACAAGGCCGAACTAGTAACAATGGTAGACCTCGACTACGAGTCTCCTCGCAAGAAATACGAGCTCATCATACGCGCCGCCAGTCCGCCATTATGGAATGACGTCAGAGTGGAAATACTAGTGACAGATGTCAATGATAACGCGCCTATGATGAAGGATTTTCAGATTATTTTCAATAATTATAAGGATTGCTTTCCTGTGGGCCCGTTTGGAAGGGTGCCGGCTTATGATGCTGATGTTACAGATAAGGTAAGGACTAGTATATTCTGAATGTTTTAAAAGTTTCCATTGCCATCATTTAATTAAAGCTGCCATTCAAATCCCTAGACTTTCCTAACCATCTGTTTAATTAAATAAAAAATATGAGATGTAAACGTCATCCTTAGGTACAGACAAGAGCACATCAGGTTATACTAAATTGACAAATTTCTCCAAATGATAAACCTTAAAGCATTGATGGTTAAGTTCAAAATCGAATGAGAAAATTTGACAGTTTGTAGTAACTTGACCTGCTGTTGTGTGTCCCTGCCTACATAATTTTAATGATCTCTGCTTTAGCTCGGACTCAAGGATTCATAACCGGTACGCTCTAATAATCCTTTCGTATCCTAAGGGCAGGTCTTCCCTACCATTATCGCGCCCCCCGGTCTACTCCTTGATACGCAATGGTCTCTGTAGCCCCATGAAACATGAGGCTCCTGGGGCTAGTGTGAATCTTTGGGTTCATTCGATCGAGTCTGGTCAAACTACGCTGAGGTCGGTGCATTTCATTCATTCATTCATTCTACTACTTTAGCTCGAACTCATGACAACAATAAAGCGTTTTTGGACCTGATTACTCGTGCTTTGTGTGACCAGCTCTCAATTTATTAAAGTTACTACATGTTTACACTAATAATTATTTTTTCAACAGTTACAATACCGCATTCTCTCGGGCAACAACGCCAACTTAGTGCTGCTAAACGAAACAACTGGAGAAATGACATTGTCACCACAACTGAACACCAATGTACCCAAACTAGCCACCATGGAAATATCAGTAACAGGTCAGCCTTATTATAAGACTCTTGTACTTAATATGCTTATTTTTATGCTTTTTTTTTACACACATCATACATACATAACTTTTCCTTCACTACACATAACAAAATTACAGAAGCTTATTAGCATCAACACTGTTCATTTCTTGTATTAATTATTTAAAAACAATTATTTGGCCGAACACTGTCTTTTAGAATACAGGCTATCCTAGTCTATGAGACAGGGTTTATATGCTTTTATACAGATTTTGCATTATATGAACTGTAATGTAATGTACATTTTAAGTGTGTTTCTGTATCTTCATTGTGAATAAACCTTTTTTTTTTTTTTTTTTTTTTCTTTGAAGGTATAGTGACACGATCCTCTTAAACCCACAATAAATTAGAAATTTAATGAAAATGGGGTTGTTTCCCGGAAGCTTCGCCGCAAGAGAGCTCTGTGTGTCTGTCACTTGTCAAAGTCATCTTGAAGACAAAGCGACCTATCGGTGCCAAGAAAAATACTTAGCACCTCTCTGCAAAGTTTTCAGCAAGGAACTCCATTGACAGTTGAATGAACTTCATTGACAGTTGAATGAACTTCATTGACAGGCGAATGAGAATGAAAGATTAAAAATATCAGTATCATGTTACTATATAAATACACTACTTTCTAATTGTAACTTACATGAGCATCGTATGTAAGGTAGCCCACGCACATTGACTATAGTATAGAAAGAGATATTGTACTCTATCTCTTTTTCGCACTGGTACAAAGACGACTATGACACTGCAATAACCTAATCAATGAGAAATCTCCATCGGCTATATCTTAAGTTGAACTGGTAGGTATGTATCTAATATAACTAACTTTTCTCATCAGATGGCGTAAACGAAGTGAAGGCAATGATGCAACTCTCAGTCCGCCTCATCACAGAGCAAATGCTATTCAACTCCATCACCGTGCGACTGAACGATATGACGGCCGAACAGTTCCTGTCACCGCTGCTGGGATTCTTTATAGACGGCCTCGCGGCGATCATACCGTGTCCGAAGGAAAATATTTATATTTTTAGTGTTCAGGTATAGTACAGTACACAACATTCAGATGATTTGTGTTAAATTTATATAGGTATGCGGAACAGAGTGTAAAGTTCATTCATCCTCCATAGAAAAGGGAGGATCCTCCGACCAGACGGGTGTCGTGTCTGGTGGGCAGCTGCCCAACGGTTGATGTCGGGACGTTGTATTTATGCTAGTTGCGCGGTAAACTTTAATTGCGCGATGCAGGATCTGCGTGACGTCATGTCATTGTGATACGTAGTTCGTATGTGACGATGTAGATGCCGCTCAAATTAATAAAACTTTTACCACCCCAACTGAGATTTCACGCTTGTATAGTTGTTGCATTTCATAAGCACGCTTCAGTCGTCGCAAATTGAACCTTATGTCAATGACATAAAAAGAGTCACATGAAACGCGCTCCTGATTTGCGATGATTATAGTAACGCTGATTATCCTTGTAATATAAGGTTGTGTTTCCCAAAAGTCTCAGATGAATGAACTCCAACGACATTTTGGCATGTTTCTCTACCATCCGCATGTCCGCTTGTCCTTCCTATATTCAACTCATCTTAATAACTGTTGAAACAAACCAATTAATTTTGTCTATTTTCTACAGGACGACACAGACGTAACAGGGAACATTCTAAACGTGTCATTCTCGGCTCGTCGTCCGGACGCAGAGATTGGCGTAGCGGGCGATACTTCACAGTACTACTCGCCGACACACCTGCGGGAAAGGGTGTATCTACATCGAGCCACGTTAGCTAGGCTTGCTACTGTACAGGTTAGTTTGTAAATCATCATTACAGGTAACACAAAATCGATAAAGTAAAACTTTTTACCCCACTACTTTTAAGCCCAAGAGGTGGAGAACGTTTTGCAAAGCGTGTCAGTGAGTTTTGTTTTAGCTCAATTAATCAAGCTTAGGCTACTTACTTCTCAGGCTCCTTTCGTGTTTTAGCCAGCTTTCTTTTAAGATGTGTACACACAGCAGCATTTCAAGTTAGTACAAACTGTCAAAATTTCTCATTCGATTTTGAACTTAACCTTCATCATTTTAAGGTTTAAAATCATTTGGAGAAATTTGACAGTTTGATAACCTGATTTGCTGTTGTCTGTACATGAAATAAGTACAAGGCTTTAGAATCCGGGTGTTTACCAGTATAGAATCTACGAGTGACTACTATTAAGTTAAATTGGCGCACTGAGAGCCCAGTGTGCCAGATTTAATTTAAGTAAATATATTAATAGGTCTTTACCTATGAAATTGCCGTTTTGTATGAAAAAATTGAAATGAATTTTTTTCATGCATTTTTTATTTGTATTAATCGAAGTAATCACCCATGCAATCAATGCATCTTTGCCAACGCAGTGGCAGTTTATTGATGCCCTTCTTAAAGAAATCAGCTGGACGGGAGGCAACAAATTCTTCAAAGGCATTTTGTACTGCCTCTCGGGTATTGAATTTTTTTCCCGCCAAGAAGTTATCCAAATTCTCGAAAAAGTAGTAGTCTGTAGGCGCAAGGTCTGGTGAGTAGGGCGGATGACGGAGAGCTTCCAACCCCAGTTCTTGCAACTTGGAGACCGTCTGCTGTGCAGTATGAGGTCGCGCGTTGTCGTGCAGGAGCAGAGGAGACGAGCGATTGACCAATGCTGGTTGTAGATGTGCCAGCTTCTCCATCATTGTGTTCAGTTCTTCACAGTACACATCTGAAGTAATGCTCACCCCGTTTGGTAAGATGCTGTGATGAATCACACCGGCGCTAGACCACCAAACAGTGACCATCACTTTTCTAGGGGTAAGTTTTCGTTTAAGGCATTGTTTAGGTGCTGAACCAGGATCCAACCAACTTGCTGAGCGCTTGCGGTTATCAAACAGAATCCATTTTTCATCGCAGGTAACAATGCGGTTCAAAATTCCTTCATTTGTGTGTCTGTTGAGCAGTGCAAGGCACGTCTCGACGCGTACTTCGCGCTGGCGATCATTGAGTTCGTGGGGCACCCATTTGTCAAGCTTTTTTACCTTGCCAATTTGACGCAAATGGACCAATATTGTTTTGACGCTAACGTCGAAAGCTGCTGCTAATTCAGCCGTAGATTGTGTATCATCAGCTTCCACAATCGCCTTTAATTCGTCATTGTCGACCAAAGTCTTCGGACGACCGCGAGGTTCATTTTTGAAGTCGAAATTTCCAGAACGGAAGCGAGCAAACCAATAACAAGTGGTGCGTTGGTTTGTAGTGTTAGCTCCGTAAACGTCGTTGATGTTACGTGCCGCTTGTGCCGCGTTGCTGCCACGACGGTACTCATATTCCATAATTACTCGAATTTTTAACGTATCCATGATGACGAAAAAGATTGAAATGCGATGAAAATGTAACACTAATCAATAAACAAATGACTACTTTTGGAAAAAAAATTCCATGTTTTTAAAATAAAATTAATTTGAAATTAGAATTCTTAGCCAAACAAAAATTATTTTGATTTGAAATGGCCAGTACTGCAGAACGGCAATTTCATAGGTAAAGACCTAATATAAACAAAACTAAGTAAATATACAGGGTGTCCCGTAAATAATGGATCAAACGTAACGGGTAGGTAGCTTACCTAATTTCCAACAACTAATTTGAATATTAAAAAAAAAACCGTTACAGTAACCAGGATATTAATTTTTTTTCGAATTTTACGATTTTGTCTTCCAGAATTAAGCTTTTTTAATGCTGTCGCTGCAAATGATGACATTTTTAGGTATGATTTTTATTTAACAGTTCTGAATAGCTTACTAATGTTATAAGATACCATTTTTTTGAATACCGTTTTATTTGCCTTAGAAAAAAAATCTTGAGTTGAAAAGTTTTTTCTTTACGATGTTAGGACCAAAATTGAAAAAATTCTCCTGTAAAAAAAATGTATGACACCGAAAACCACCATTATTTTAAAAACTTGTACATTTAATAAGGTTTGCAAATTGGTGTAAAACTTACGTCTAGTCTTTATCGTTACAAAGATATTGCTATGAATGTGATGAAGACAGAAAATAAATTAAATTGGTACTATTCCATTTTTTCATTTTCGTAATGGCTTATGCTTGAATGCTTGTAATCGAAGCAGGTAGTTAAGCGGCTAACATATTCCGACCCGATGACGTCATCTGTCCGGAATTTGGGACCGCTACCTGTGGCGGAGTTGCACCTCAGTCAGCGTGAAGGGGATAGATAGCGCCGCTTTTGTATTTTTGGTAAATTGGTATGAAGTTGTACATTCTAGTCCTTGTCGTCACAAAGATAATTGCTATGAATCTGAGAGGTGCTCCAAATCAACGTTAATAAAAAAAATAAAAAAGTGTGTACATTTAAACTTTTTCTTTAAAATGTGTAACTGTAGTATTTCAGAGGCAATGTTCATTGAATTATTGAGGCGTATGAAAAGAATTAGGAGGCCGTACTAAAAAAAACAGTTAGTTCAAATAAATCGTTTTATTTGGTTTTTACAATAAATGTTCGAATTGCCTTCCCTCTACAAGAATGCAAAGTCTGCAT
This sequence comes from Cosmia pyralina, assembly GCA_946251885.1. Lineage (NCBI taxonomy): Eukaryota > Metazoa > Arthropoda > Insecta > Lepidoptera > Noctuidae > Cosmia > Cosmia pyralina. The sequence goes on from OX276344.1 coordinate 23,499,104, forward strand.
CTCCTAATAAAGGAAGCTCTTATCCGACGGACAAAACGGCTTTGGTTTATTTCTGATGCAGCAGATTGGATGCGCTGTCGTAATTCTTCTTCCGACGTTATTGGATTCTTGTAGACCCTGTCTTTTAAACATCCCCAGTAAAAAAAATCTAGGGGATTTAAATCCGGAGATCGCGGAGGCCACAAAATTGGTCCTAATCGGCCGATCCATCTGTCCGGATAACTTTCATCAAGGTGCGCCCTTACTGCCGTCGCATAGTGAGCGGGGCACCCATCATTTTGCAACCACATTGCTTGCCGTACGTCTTCTGGAACGTTTTCTAATAACCTTGGCAACTCATTCCTTAAAAAATGGAGATAATATTCGGCGTTTAGAGTAGCTGGTAGTTCAAAGGGCCCTATTATTTGCCCATTGATTATTCCCGCCCATAAATTTATTTTAAATTGATGTTGGCTCCTGTCCTCTCGCATCAAATATGGGTTTATCAGCTGCCAACTGTGCAAATTATGCAAATTTAAATATCCATCTCGGCGGCATGAAGACTCGTCACTCCATAAAATCTTGTTAAAAAACTGCGGGTCCGCCCGAATCATTCTAAGCATCCTTTGGCAAAATTCTATTCTTGGCTGGTAATCACGCGACGTCAGCGTTTGAACACGTTGCACGTGATATGGGTGCAATCGGCACCGTTGTAGCACTCGATGCACCGTCGATCTAGAAATTCCTACGCGTCGCGCTATGACGCGAACGGAGACTGACGGATCTTCCTCGATTTCTCGAAGAATGACTTCGTCATTAACTTGTCGCGGTCGTCCTTCACGGGTACCACCAACTCGGTGCCAAGAATTCTTCCCTCAAGAAGCGCGTTATGCACTCTAATAAAGACGCGATAATCGGGATAACGAACCAGGTTCGGGTATCTTTCACGGTACAATCTTGCAGCCGCCCTGGCATAACCTCTTGCTTCTCCGTAGATAAAATGCATTTCGGCGTACTGCCGTGGCGTGTACTCATAACGAGGCATTGGGCTGAATAAGGTTTCAGCGCTACTGCACACACGTACAAGCACACACAAACGAATGTTTTCGGAGTCCGTAGGATCGCCAAGTCGTTTGTCCAATACGCAAAGAGTTCCAAATCGATAGGCAAAGCAAAGTCCAAAAACACAGCACAAGTCAAATTTTACAGAAGAAAACACCGAGCCACTGACCGGGAGCGAAAGTTGTCTGACGTAGCAACTCGAAGAGAGACTAGTTACAACTAAACTAATAAAATCAAGCAACAATGAAGCCTGTACAAGTGAAGGGCGCAGGAAAGAACAAAAGAACCTGCGCAACTTCATACCGATTTAACCGATTTACCAAAAAGCGGCGCTATCTATCCCTTTCACACTGACTGAGGTGCAACTCCGCCACAGGTAGCGGTCCCAAATTCCGGACAGATGACGTCATCGGGTCGGAATTATGCTATCCGCTTAACTACCTGCTTCGATTACAAGCATTCAAGCATAAGCCATTACGAAAAGGAAAAAATGGAATAGTACCAATTTAATTTATTTTCTGTCTTCTTCATCACATTCATAGCAATATCTTTGTAACGATAAGGACTAGACGTAAGTTTTATACCAATTTGCAAACCTTATTAAATGTACAAGTTTTTAAAATAATGGTGGTCTTCGGTGTCATACATTTTTTTTACAGGAGAATTTTTTTAATTTTGGTCCTAACATCGTAAAGAAAAAACTTTTCAACTCAAGATTTTTTTTCTAAGGCAAATAAAACGGTATTCAAAAAAAATGGTATCTTATAACATTAGTAAGCTATTCAGAAATGTTAAATAAAAATCATACCTAAAAATGTCATCATTTGCAGCGACAGCATTAAAAAAGCTTAATTCTGGAAGACAAAATCGTAAAATTCGAAAAAAAATTAATATCCTGGTTACTGTAACGGTTTTTTTTTTAATATTCAAATTAGTTGTTGGAAATTAGGTAAGCTACCTACCCGTTACGTTTGATCCATTATTTACGGGACACCCTGTATACTTCTTACGGTCGCGAATCATATTTTGATCAACATACAACCTAATATTAACTTGCATATTGCAAAAAACGTAAGAAAATTTGAATTTCGCGAGCTACCCTGGCGCTTTCGCCTTAAGCAACCTTGCTGCTTGCTGTTTAACAAGCAAGATTCGAAAACAACATTGCCGATTAGCCTATCTCTTTATCACAACATGGCATAAGGTAGACAGTCTTTGCCGACGTAAAAGAAAGAAAGATATTCCCAGATATAATACCAAAATTTCCTTCAGGTGCTACCATTCGACGACAACATCTGCGTTCACGAGCCGTGCTTGAACTACGAGGAATGTCTCACAGTGCTCAAGTTCGGCAACGCGTCGGGCTTCATCAACAGCGACTCCGTGCTCTTCAGACCGATATATCCTGTTACCACCTTCTCTTGCCAATGCCCGCATGGGTTTACAGGTAACTATTAAAATTATATCTATGACTTTATAACCCCGCGTCCTAACTAAAAGCGATTTTCACGCGAATACGCGAACGTCGCGTTCATGTGAGAAATAACACAGATTAGTATAATATTCATCTAAATATATAAAAAAAAGTCCTGACTGACTGACTCATTAACGCCCAGCCCAAACTCTTGGAACTATAAAGCTGAAATTTTGCACAGAGGTTCCCTTTATAATGTAGATAAGGAATAAGGAAGAACTTCTGTTCCCGTGGGATATTTTCCGACATCCACGCGGGCGAAGCCGCGGGAAAAAGCTAGTTTAATATAAGCACTGTACATGTTATCAAAATACATCAAGAAGCACATTAAATAAGTTTCCTTTAATTTACAAAATAATAGGTATTTTTAATACCGGCTAGTGTGAAGATCATTTTTAGAATTCCAAATTCAAAGTTTCCAAATAATATTTTATTTTCTCTAGGTTCCCGAGAACACTACATGTGTGATACAGAAGTAGACTTATGCTACTCGTCGCCGTGCATCAACAACGGAACTTGTGTCCGTCGAGAAGGAGGGTACACCTGCGTGTGCGCACCGGGATATACAGGTAAATATTTAATATTATAGTTTACTTAAGTATTCACCTTATGGATTTAGATATGGAGCGTTAGTTAACCGGTTATTGCTAAATGACGTCAGTTGGGCCCGATTTCCATACATTTTTCGAACTGCATGAGCAGTCGACAAAACCCATAGCAATGGGTTTTGTGAATAGACAAAATGACACATCGCCATGCTTAGACGTTAGAAATCTTTCTACAATCTGACACTTTGTCTATTCTTCCGTCGAAAAAACCCGTATCTATGGTGATCACGCTACGTGTGCTGGAATCATCGATTAATTTTAGTTTTTTTACAAAAAATCCATGCCTCCTGGACTAGTAAAAAAAAAGTGAAATGTACCATCCTAATCGACTCCCATTTTGTTCTAATACTAATCTATATAGATAAAAAGAGAAGTCCTGACTGACTGACTGACTGACTGACTGACTCATCAACGCCCAGCCCTAACCCTTGAACCTAGAAAGCTGAAATTTTGCAGAGGTTCCCTTTATAATGTAGGCAAGGAATCAGGAAGGATTTCGCGGTACACGTTCCCGTGGGATATTTTCTGACATTCACGCGGGCGAAGCCGCGGGAAAAAGCTAGTGAATTATAAATCTTGTATTTCACAAGCGCCCGTCAGTCAATCGTCGAATTTTATGAAGTCACATGACGCACGCACTAATTCGTATCCACTACTACATCCATAGTTTTAAATACTACAAAGTAACAAGTACCTATAATTCCCTTTTAGGTGTAAACTGCGAAACAGTCCTAACAACAGCAACCTGCGCCGCGCAATCCGCCGTCTGCCGCAGCGGTTCTCAATGCGTGTCCGTCAAAGAAGGTGGCTTCGTCTGTCAAGGATGTGCTATAGAAGCTGATCACACCACACCGCTTTGTGAGCTGAGAGCTAGGAGCTTTCCTACGTCTTCGTTTTTGACATTTCCTGGGCTGAAGCGGAGGAATAGACTGCATTTGAAGTTGAAGTAAGTACTTTTTTCTGAACTGCTCTTTCTTTATCGGTCGTCGTCTTTATTGAACTATGCCTAACGGTTTTCACGTTATTGATTTTTTTTATTTTCATCTATCTACTAAGTGTCCTGACATGGTTTTGACTCTGCACTCAGACCTAATGAAAAACCAAGACAGCGCTGCGAACAATACAGTGAAGCATACGCAAAACTACACCTCGCTCTGTGCATATACGCTCACACGCACAATTTTACACCAAACCACAGATTAATACAGATGGGACACTCCGCAATTTAGGTATGAAGCTAAAAGTACGCGGCGGGCTCACCTCACTGGGTCAATTCAGTGTGGGCTGCCGCGCACCGGCTGGCTCGCACGTTAGTTCGATACTCACTCACGTGCCATGTCGTAAAAGAAGACAACCCTAACGAGTCAGAAGGTATAAGAGTTACGCGATAGAAAGAGAGGCAACTTATAGGTGAATATAACTGTAGGTAATGAAGCGTTGTGCGACCTGAATTGCACTTTATTGTGTCGTACCAAGAGACGCTTTTCATTTAAACGATTTTGCGGAGTGTCCCATCTGTATTAATCTGTGACCAAACTACAACTAAACTACACCTCACTAGTGCACACATGTTTACGAAACTGTCCTCACGTCACTGTTGACAGCGCTAGGTCTTGGTTTTTTATTTGGTCTGAGACTGCAATAAATAACTTGGGTACCTACATCTTTTTTACATGGGCTTACGGTGAGTTGCACGAAACCAACATTCTGTCACTTTCTTTTTGATACAAAATGTAAGGGATAGTATGAATTTAAAGTCACCGTTAAACTAATGTTGGTTTAGTGCAACTCAACTTTAGAGCATTATTTAAATAAGCAAACTTCTATCAGACCGACAAGACGTTTATCCGTCGCCTGTCTATCCTTGTCACGATAGTGAGCTCCGGTCGAATTCGACTTATTTGAAAATTAAATGAAGCTATCACAAACATACGTCATTCTTATTCATAGTCAGTTTTTACTTACCCAATGCTATGAACCAATGCTAAAGACCTCTTCGATAACTTAGCACGTATAAAAAATAATTCCTACATTCTTCCACCAGGTTTGCAACCCAAACCCCAAACGGTCTACTCCTCTACAACGGCCGGTATAACGAGCGACACGACTTCCTCGCCCTAGAGACCATCAGCTCGGGCGCCGGAGTTGCGGGTGGCGCCGGAGTTAGGTTCACGTTCGCGCTGGGGGGGAGCAAGCTGGACGTCACTGTGGCCGGAAATGTGGCTGATGGGACTTGGCATACGGTGGAGATCGAGTATTATAATAGGGTGAGTAGTGGTTCTTTGGTGTTACGGCGACAAAGCCAACAAAAGCCACATATTAGCTATTGGCTAACCATACGAGTGCTAAAGACCATAAAATATTGTGTTTAAAACTGTTTTTGTACGTTAATTAGTGCTTACGTACAGTTTTTGTAAAGTAATCAGCTCCCAATCAATCAATCTGCCTAGCATTTTCCCAACTATCTTGGGGTCGGCTTCCAGTCTAACCAGATGCAGCTGAATACCAGTATTTTACATGCTTCAACTGCCTGTCTGACCTCCACAACCCAGTAACTGGGTAATACGATACAAAAAAATCATAATAAAGAAATCAGCTCCCAATAACCAATAAATAATACCTAACGGTGATTTATCAATTTTATTATTGTTTAAATAAGAATTTAAACAATTTAAAGCGCTGAAGAAAAACTTGACATTCTAGATTCCATAAAATACAGTCTTATTCACAACTCACATCGTGTATACTATCACAAAACATCAATTTGTGATAGTATACACGATGTAAGTTTTTTGTGTGCCAATTAGGGCAGTTCCTAGCGTTATATTTAACTTTCTCTCTATAGACTGCTACACTGATCCTGGACGACTGTGATAAAGCTCTATCTCTGGCTGGAGCCGCGGAATTTGGCCTCAAGTACGCGTGCGCTAACTTCTCCAGAAAAGTCTTACCGCAACGATGTGAAATAGCCACAGAGACTTGTCACAGGTAAATATATTTTCAGCGGTGCATATCGATGCTTAGGCGGGTATCACACCTCCGCCGCGAAACCATAGCAGCGGAACCGCAGCAGTTCCGCCATGACTTGTCCGTTGTACGACAAGCGAACTGTACTAACGTACAGATTTGATTATGATTCTATCTCTTTCCCGCGTGATTTGCCCGATCTGCTCAGAAGCCAGTTACACCTCCGCCCTTGGCCCGCCATTTTGATGCGGTACCGCGTTTGTTTCGCACGTATCTGTGATAGTTGACAAGTTTATAAAGTGAAACTTATTTTTTTTAAATGGTCTTTAATTTTATGGAAAAACTAATCCAAGAGGTCTGAAGTAAACATATAAGTACTGTGTTTACTAAGTCGAAAGCGACGACATTTTGCTCCGAATATTTCGCAGCGGAATTCGTGCATCATTACTTTCGCGTCAAAGGTGTGTTAATGTCTTATTCCCGAATGAGGAACAGAGTACAAAGTTCACTCATCTTCCAAAGAAAATGGAGTATCCTCCAACCAGACGGGTGTTGTGTCTGGTGGGCTATGTCGCGCGGTAAATTCTCCTTGTGCGATGCAGGACTTTGCTTGACATCAGTGTGATGCGTAGTTCGCATGTGGCGATGTAGATAATTAAGGGTAAGTTTCTAAGATGGGATTTCAGGATGAAATCCGAATCCCAAATAAAGAAGGATGGACAAAAATAGCAGCATTTTTAAATTATTTACATATTGGACCAGGCCCAGCCACACAGCGATCTCGATCTATTCTTCAAAAAAGATGCGCTCTGTTTTATCTTAAATGCCATTATTGAAGACAGAAACCAGTAAATAGTTAGTGATTTATTCCATTATCAACAACAAAAGGTATGAGGTTTTAAAACATCACCTATTTTTCTTCCAGATTCCTCGACCTAACAGGCCCCCTCCAGATCGGAGGCCTCCCCAATATCCCGAGCAGCTTCCAAGTCAAGAACAAAGACTATCTCGGCTGCATATCAGACCTCTTCATAGACCACAAGTTTATAGACCTCAACAGTTTCGTGGCTGATAACGGGACCTTAGCCGGATGTCCTGAAAAGAGGTCACAGTGTAGTTCCGCGCCTTGTTACAACGGGGCAGACTGTAAAGATCTGTGGGACACGTATCTTTGTGATTGTACTGAAGGGTATACGGGGAAGGATTGTGCTGATTGTAAGTACCCATAATTTTATGAATTACTAGCTTTTGACGCGGCTTCGCCCGCCTGGTATGTCGATAAAAAATAGCCTATGTCCTTTTTCAGTGTTTAAAGTATCCGCATAACAAATTTCATCAAAATTGGTTCAGCCGTTTAGCCGTGAAAGCGTGAAAATAAACATATAAAAAATCTAATATTTTCTCTTTATAATACCTATTATTTTAGAAGTTTAGATGAGAAACCACTATAATTTTGAAAAAAAAAATAGATTAATACCAAAAGTAAAATTATAATTTAATGTAGTAACTGAACTGCTGTTCGAAAAGTAACTAGAAATAATCCTTATGAGAATGTTTTTCTATCACACTATCAGAAATTAACAAATATTGTACATACAAAAATGTACAGTCAGCAGCATGTCCACGGTTACAATTTTACTTTGACATCACCCTTATTTCATAGCGTTTAGGGTGATTTTTGTAGTTCAAATTTTACTCGCAAGAGCAGTGGTGGCCCAGTGGTAACAGCCGCGACTTACGAGTTGTAGGTTGTATGTTCGAACCCAGGCAGGCGCTTTACTTTGTGTAAATTATTTCATCACCACTGCTCTCGAAACGGTGAAGAAAAACATAGTGAGAAACCAGCATGTCCTAGAACTAAAAATTCGAAGACATGCAACATCTACCAACCCGCACTGGGCCCGCGTGATGGATTATAGCCCACTACCTCTCTCCCGGTCCCATCAATGCGAAGCTTATGATGATGACGAAGTGTTACTCTTGATATATGCGATTGACCGTTTGTAGTATATATTTAGCCTCATACTTAAAATATTTCCATTCTGATAAACTTCAAGCCTAAGAAAACCTTCATATCCTTCTAGCAACAAGCCCACCATGGCGCTTCAGCGGCGACGGCATGCTATCGTTCAACCCACTGCTGCGTCCCATACAACTGCCGTGGCTGAACGCGCTGTCGCTCAGGACAAGGCAGCAGGACGCCTTCCTCATGTCCATACAAGTTGGACAGAACAGCACTATACTGATCACTGTAAGTTTTGTAGATAGAACCTTATTTATATCTAAATAAAGATCTAATTCAACTATTGGAGTGTAAATGAAAGCTAATTTAACATCTCCAGTTAATTCTGCAAAAGAACTCTAACACGATCTGTGTGTGAGGGACTTTGTAGATGTTTAGACAACTGGCGAATCCAGAGAGTGGTTTCAGGGGTAATGACCACCCCCTAAGCTATCCTTGGACCATGGACAGTGCCCTATTTCTATTCTGCTGGCTGGTAGACAGTTTCTGTGGTGTAAATAAGTAACATAGACTCAAACTCAAAGCATTTATTTCAAATAAACCAATTACAGGCACTTTTGAATTGTCAAGGGGTCGGTCAGTCAGAAAGATGAAGCTAGTTGCCAATTCCAAAGCGTAGTAGGTCCCTATGGAGAAGAACGGGCAAGAAACTCTACGAAAAATATTTTAAATCACATTGGTTACATCGTTCATGGTGAAACTATACATGTGAGAACAATGTAGAAAGACGTGCACGTTAAAAAGCGTCCGTATTAAAGAGATAAAAACTAAAAACAACTAAATTAAAAATAAGCCTTGGCAGCATAGAGACGACCAGTCCCGACTGACGGCGCCCGTTCACGAACATGACGCATGGATCAGCACCAATTAGCTCAACCATTTTGAAGGGAACTTCGGTAATGATCCAACACACTTGCCACCACCAGCGAGACATTTGAGTGAGCATGACATACTCTCAACCGCTAGGGCACAAACTAAAACTGGATCCGCCAATGGCATATTAACTATCTGCTTTTTCAAGCTAAAATGTGCTACTTATTAGCCCGTTAATGAAACCGTCTCCTTTTGCATCTTCACCTGTACACATATACCTTACCGATCATCAACGATTGTAATCGATCGACTTAACATTATTTTTCTTCTGCAGTTAAAATCCGGCCACCTCCACTACTCATACAACGGAGAATCCATGTTCCTACCTACAACCACCCTTTCCGACGGCCAGTGGCACCGCATAGACATCAAATGGCTAGGCACCGATATATCCGTCAGTGTGGACTACGGACTAAGGACTGTCCTACTGCCGATGCTAGCCAATAAGATTCAAGGACAGTATATTGGAAAGATTCTGATTGGTGGACCGGATAGCACGGCGGGGTTGCTTGCGTCAGAGGTTGGGTACTTTGAAGGATGTATTCAGGTTAGTGTTGGTTTAATTTCTTGTTGAGAAAATTAAAAAAATTGTATCAATTTCTTCTTTCTGATTTTTTTTTTCAATTGGATTTTCAAATCATGAGATTTCTTTTTGTTAGACTAGATGCCGAAAGTAACGGTTCTAGGTATTTTAATTGAGTTTTGTTCAGAAAAATACAATAGACAGTTAAAGTACTCTTTATTGTACACCATAACAAATTATAAATAAGAACTTTATACTAGGTGTAACTTAAATTACGCACGACCTCTTAAGGGGTCATTGTACTCATCATTATGAACAACTTTTACATTAAAAACATTTATGTCCGAATAACTCGTCAAAACGTAGGGAACAGCTGATTTTTTTTTCGCGATTTCGGGTTTGGTTCCATAGTAAAAGTTGTTCATAATGATGAGTACAATGGCCTATTAAGGGGTTGTGCTTGTATATAATAATATTTTTTTAGGATGTGCGAGTGGGAACAGCTCAGTCTCTCCTCAATCGGCCTACAGTCAGAGAAAACGTGAGGGACGGATGTCAATCGCGCTCCGATTGTATGCTGTCCATCTGCCCACCTTATGTAAGTAACTTGTATTATACTGTTTCATTTCAACTTTAGTTGTGTATAAAATAAAACCACTATACATCATACAGATAGTGAAAACGAATTTTTTAGCAACTTGAGAGATGAATTTAAAAAAAACTAAACTCATTATTTGAAGTAACTTCACTTCACCAGCAGCTGTTGACCCCGCAATCAGCTGTAGTTAGGGGGTGTGCATGAAGCTGCAAATGCAGGGAAGGGGTCCGGCAACATTTCACTAAATCTCACTTAAAGGAATTGCTCCTAGTTTGAAGCCTTTTCTTATTTTGTGCTCGAGTGTTCTGAGGCCGTGTTTTAAAGACAACTATCATTGATAAATGATAAATGATTTTATTTGACTAAGTAGGTTTGTACAAACACTTCAACACGTTAATCATGGGTATTTTTAAAAACTAGATGAGGTCGGCGTTTCCTATCTGCTACTCTGAGAAGAAAGGCCGAAACAAACTCAGAGGTCACAGCGTCTTTTAAAGTCCAGACATAATCTTTCAAATTATTTGCTAAAAGGGATGCAAACTTCTTCCTGTAGCTCCATCTCTCTTTCACTGAAACAATTTTGGCACGTCAACATACTCCTAACTAATAACAACATTCACAGAGCACATGCGAATCATCATGGGACAACACAGAATGCGTGTGTTCCCGCGGCCGAGTGGGCCCGCAGTGCATGCCCGCATGCGAGCTGCAGCCGTGCGGGCAGCATGCGGTGTGCACGCATCACGATACTGACAAAGGGTATAGTTGTAGCTGTGACGACGGGTACATGATGACTGGTGAGTTAATAATGTAAAAGATAAGACAGCCTAAAGGACTCTAATCTAGCTAGATCAGGCCAGGCGCACTCCGCATTTTAGGTATGAAGCTACAAGTACGCGGCGGGCTCGACTTGTTGAGCTAATTCAGTGTGGGCTGCCGCGCACCGACCGGCTCGCACGTTAGTTCGGTACTCGCTCACGCGCCGCGTCGTAAAAGAACAAAACTCTAACCGAGTCAGAAGGTATAAGAGTTACGCGATAGAATGAGAGGCAACTTCTAGGTTCTAATTAACACTGTGCAACCTAAATTACACTTTATGGTGTCGTAGCAAGAGTCGCTATTTATTTAAATGGTTTTGCGGAGTGAATCTTCTGTACTTGTACTATTATATAGGGTGTAAGTATAAACAGTGGCAACCATTTAAGGGGTTATTGTACTCATCATTATGAACAACTTTTACTATGGGACCAAACCTGAAATCGCGAAAAAAATCAGCTGTTCCCTACATTTTGACGAATGATGCGAGCATAAATGTACGTACGTACAAATTGACGTTACATACAATAATGTCTATTTTTATGAGTAAATACCAAAATAACTGTAAAAAATATCTTAAATACTTATAAATACCAATGATCTAGTGCATGGCCGAAAAAAAATAGTAATTTGATTTAAATTCATTAAAATAATCTCGAAAAACCTGTAGAAATGCGACGTTGCCAGCCCGCGTGGCATAAACGCTCTGGAATAATTTTTTTTTTTTTTTTTTTTTTTTTTTTTAAATAAATAATAATTTTATTAACTTCAGTTGTACACTAACACTTATCTTAAAACTATGCAACGTTTCAACAATGGAAAAGAGTGTTTTCGATGAACTCTGGCACCCAAAGTAAGATTTAACTTGTGTTTAGGGTGCCAGCGTCCTCGCCTAAGATTTGAACATATAGCAACAGTTGTAAGACGAGCACAGTACCTAATCAAATTACAATATAAAATACTAAACTAACTAGCCAAAGCAGCTATGATGTGGCCTATTTCTGTACCTATGTATGAGTGTTTGTATGAGTGTGAGGGAGAGATAAATATGATGAAAACCCGTGTATATGTAAGTCTGTATAAATATAACTATAAACATATTACTTTATTAACTACATTAGGTTAAGCGATTGATATACGTAGTAAATCTTCAGTCTTACTATAGTTCATTGTCAAGAGCCACTTTGTAACCTCGGTTTTGCATTCATTTAGACACATGGGAGCAATGGAGCAGAGTTTATTTATTTTATTATATAAATGGTTGGAAAATACACCAAAATGACGCTGAGCATGGGCCGTTCTACAACCGTGAGTTGGGCAAACTTCAAAGTGTCTACGCTTTTTGGTAGCATTCGGATCATATACCACAGAGGGATGTTTGCGCAGAATAGTGCCAAGGACAAAGAGCTGTCTCACAGTGAGAACCTGACATTCGGTGTAGAGAGCCGTAGTGGGATACCTAAAAGGCCTCGAGGTCATTACCTTGAGTACAGCTCTCTGTGCGCGTTCAAGAGGCAGGAGGACAGTCTTGGGAGTCCCACCCCACACCGTGATGCAGTAGCTTATTATGCTCTGACACAGGGCATAATAAACAGTTTTAATCGTAAGGCGGTCCGCGGAGTGTCTTAGTTTTTTAAAAATAAATATACACTTGCGGACTCGCGAAATGAGATTACTAAGATGAGGTTTCCAGCTCAGAGAACTATCTACATAGACTCCGAGATATTTGACAGACTCACACCTCTTGAGTTGAGGACAATGATCATATTTGCTGTACCGCCTGTACCTACATCCTCCTGTCGTGTTTTCCAGCATCTGGTTGTGTGGAGGCAGGCATAGAAGAATGTCCTGGCGGCTGGTGGGGAGGCGTGGCGGGCGCGTGCGGCCCGTGCGACTGTGACGCCTCCAGAGGGTACCATCCACACTGCCATGCCACTACGGGGCATTGTCACTGCAAGGTAATAAAACAATCTTCTTTTACAGCCTTTTATGTTACACTCCAAGATAAAGATCGCCCATTTCCATTTGAGATAAGCACAATAATGTGTTATCCAAACTACTGGGCAAAGAACTCAAAAGGCTAATCAAAACAATATTATACGTCCAAAAAAAAAAATGCATTTCCTACAAAATAAATATCGTAAAAATTATCAAAACTACCCTTGATTGATACTAACAGTTTACTGACCTGTAAAAGCAGCAACGGCGCGCACGCGCTAGCAACAGCATCGTTTACAAGAAACCATAAAATAGGTAGCTACCGCGACTAGAATGTTTTTGTTCATTGTATATTTTGAAAGAACGTCATGTAGGATACAAGGTTTCAATTAATGTGATAACCTCATCGCCACTGCAAAATAATCCCAAATCCAAAGCTTTTCGATAAAATGTTTATCAAATCTCTTTCCGAACAGGAGAACCACTACAAACCCGAAGGCTCAGCTGACTGTCTGCCCTGCCAGTGCTACGCGGCCGGCTCAGTCAACAGCTCTTGCGAAGTACTGACCGGCCAGTGTCACTGCCGCACCGGCGTTATAGGACGCGCCTGCGATTCGTGCGCGAATTTGTATGCGGAGGTCGCGCCTAATACTGGCTGTGAAGGTAACTATCAAGTTTTGGGAACACAAACCCAACGTCGTATATGGTAAAGTTGCAATTCCGTTGCAACCGAAAATTAGGAACCTTTAAAAACAAACGGTGAATTAAAAATCAACTTAGATTCCATAAAGTTAAAGTAGATGGTTGCTTAAGTGTAAACTGACAGTAGCAATTACTGACATAACTAACAATCAACATCTTGAAAAGTTCTTATAGATTTATTGAGTAGGTAAACCAATTTCTTAATTTTTTTTTTTTTTTTTTTTGTAAATATTTTGCTTAAATTAACCAGAGATTTCCACATAACAGTGGATACGTGACCCAAAGGCTTCAGATAAAGGAAACGTCCTGGAAACATGAAAACCTAGTTTTCTATGTTAATTTTAATAAATCATCAATCGGCTTCAATCAATACATCAGCTCATAACATGTTCTTCCAACAGTTGTCTACGATGGATGTCCCCGCTCCTTCTCACACGGCGTCTGGTGGCCTCGAACCAAGTTCAGAATTGAAGCCGTAACCGACTGCCCTACTGGTAAGTTATACATGCACACATCAGGTCACATCATGTCTATATCAGGGATCACCAATTAGTTTCATTGGGGGTCCGTTTTTTAGGATTCCGTAGTCAACAAGGAACCCTTATAGTTTCGCTAGGTCCGTCCGACTGTCCGACCGCAGCTTAGCTCAGAGACTCTTAGTACTAGAAAGCTATAATTTGGCATGGCATACATATTCATCATGCCGACAAAGTGGCAAAAAAAATCATGAAAATAAATTTTTTTGGGTACCTACCTTCTGTACACGTAAAGTGGGGATGTTTTTTTTTCTCGTCTACCCCATGGTGTGGGGTGTTGTTGGATAGGTATTTCAAAAATATTGCGGGTTTGTGAAAACAATTTTTTAAAAAGTCGAAACAGAACCAAAATATTTTTTTATTAATTAAGTAATGAACAAATGTTATGAAATTAACAAAAATAAAGTAATTAATATTAATGTGAAAAATGTTATTTTTTTCTTTAAACTATCTGTCTGAAGCCTGGAGTAAAGTTGGTGCTAGTTAAATCTCGAAATTATAATTTTCAGAATTCTAGATTAAGTTTTAGAAATTTTACTTTTTACTTAAGGTCCGCCCGTGGTTCGCCATAAGGCGACTCCTGATCTACATAAATAATGAACAGATCTCCCAAAAAAAGTATGCGCGGGTAGTACTAAACGTTTGAATTCGAACCAATTCGGAAACACGAAGATTACAGAAGAGCATTCGTTATCTTGTTTAACTGTATGATTATTGAGTTAAAAAGAGATGAAGATATATTTCTTTCCCTTATCTTTTAGGTACAAGTGGTAAAGCAACCCGTATGTGTGATGAAACTCAAGTGGTTCCGTGGCAGGAGCCTGATATGTTTAATTGCACCACATCTACCTTCTATCAACTGAGGAAACAGGTATTTATAGACTAACATAATCAGACTTTATAAACGGTACAGCAATACTTTTGTCTCGAATCTAAAGAAAGATTTAAGGTTTATTGGTGTAATTACGATAGTGTGGTAATTCCGATTGATGATAATTTCTACCAAACGCTGCGGTATTTTACATATATTGGCAATATAATGATTAGAATTCATTTTATCGGCCGCAGTCTTTCGCTGTCGCTATATGAAATGCCGCTGCATTTGGTAGACATTATCATCAATCGGAATTACCCCACTGTCGTAATTACCCCAATAAACTCTACGCTATCATGGCTCTTCAGCCATTCAAACCAGTAAGTTCTCATCAAAAAATCAACCACGAGCATCGAAACTTCGGTATTTTCATTGCACCCTGAACATTTGACTAATGAATATTCAATCAGTCTATAATTGGATTCAGAATCTGAGATAGTTAACAGGTTGGAACAACAAACTTAATGTCATACCAAAGTTCAAACTCCATTGCAGCTAAAATTTATTTAGGCCCTTTTTATAACTCAAAAATCAACATAGACTACAGAACACTAAAGTTGATAGATGAGTAAGTGGCAATGATAATATTTACATAATTTAAAAGCTAACAGTCTTTAAAGCATCAAAATTCGTCCGCATCAACAGGAATAATGCTGGCTGGCAGCATTGCCACGTTATATGGCAACGCTAATTCTTTGGCTAAAAATAGGCCAGCCCTCTGGTCACGTGTAGAGTCGACCAATCGCTTGGCGATGTCTTGAAAAACCAAGTGGGCACTCGAACCCCGGGCCCTGGTGTTTCAACCTAAAGGCTCGAACATATAAGACCCAATAAGACTGGAGTATTTGCATCGTTTGAGGTTTCTGCACATGCAGCAGCCGCCCCAGCACACCCCGCCGTGCTAGGAAGATGGGATGGTGCGAGGTTGTCGACACAGGTTGCATCGCACACCAAAGGTCAACCAAGGCATTATGGTCACTCCGTCTGGTCTGTAAATTAATCAACTGGCAATGAATGTAAATTATCTAAGATTCTGAATTTAAGTATAGAAAATTAAAATAATAATAAAATAAAAAAAATAAAAAAAAATAAAAATATTTATTGCATTTAAACAAAACTTAACTCACATGAGTTGAAGATCACCTTTTAAGCAAGAGGATGCTTGTGTTAGGTGACTCCGCCCTTCCATTTAACATAGTCACAAATATGCAATTAGTAAGCAATATAATAACCAAAATTATTTAAAAATAAAAAATAAAAATAAAAAATACAAATACAAAAATACAACAAGGAGCGCATTAGTGTGTTGTATATGAGTGATTTATAGAATGTGTGTGTGTGTGTGTGTGGTGTGTGTGTGTGTGTGTATGTCTGTGTGTGGGTGTGTGAGTGAGAAGGTATGAGTGCGTGTGTAATGGTGTGAGCGTGGAATTGAGTATATGAATTAATTTCATATAAACATTAAGTTTCTGTTTAGGATAAGGTTAGGTTAGCCCTACGAACAATGTCTTGGGATCGGAGGAAGCTTGTACAACTTCCTCCACTAACAGATAGGTTACCATGGTCCTACTAATTACAGGAAAGGTTAAGGAAGCGTTGATACCAAAGCCTCAATGTCGTCATAGGATTTATTCTTAAGCCAATCAGACACAGCTAATTTACAGTCACGGAGTTTCATAGGAAAGATGTGTAGCTCTTTGTTCAGCAGGTTGTATACGTGGGAAGATTGCTTTTCATATTGCCTCTTAGCAAAAACAGATCTGACTGGGACAGATGGAGCAACTAAGTAGCCTCTTCTGCCATCTTTACGCGGCTTTGTGGGATCATACGAAATGGATTTGTGTTTTCTCAGGATAAGTTGGAGTAGGTAAAGTTTCCTCACAGAAAGAAGGCCAGAGGCTTTGTAAAGACTTTCAGTAGGGAATCGATAAGGTTTAAAGAGCATAACCTTAAGCAGAGAACGCTGCGCCCTCTCAAGTTCCAAAAATTTAATTTTTGTTGCCCCTCCCCAGCATGGCAAACAGTACGTAAGAATCGATTGTGCCAACGAGACGTAAACTTTCTGCAGAAGATTCTTTGAGACAACATGTCGCAATGATTTGAACGTCCATATTAATTTCCTAACTCTTTTCATGATTAGTTCAGTATGCATATGCCAGGATAGGCGCTGATCTATCATGATGCCCAGGTATTTAGTGTATTGTAACCTGTCAATTTTTGTGCAAGAGCAGTCAGGAATTGTGGGATTGGAACAGCAGTGTATCTTAATTTGGAATTCAACCGGAGGCTGGGTGTGTGCATACTTGGTAAAGCATATGTAATTGGACTTGGAGGCATTAAGTGTGAGGAGGTTACGATTGAGCCAAACTGCAATCTTAGACAGGCCAATTTCGGCTGATCTTTTAACTTTTGCCCATGTCTTATCAGCAAAGACTATTGCAGTATCATCCGCGTATGAGAAAATACGACCCTCATCAATGCTTAAATTGCAAAGGGTATTAATATAATATGAGAAACAACGACGGACCAAGAACACTCCCCTGTCCAACGCCATATGACGTCGTTTCCTCTGAGCTAACAAAATCCCCTATTTTTACTGTTTGTTTGCGATTAGTAAGGTAGGATTTGAATAATTCGAGAGGAGGCCCCCTTATACCAATGCTTTCAAGCCTGTGCAGAAGTATGGGGACAGATACTGTGTCGAAGGCCTTTTTGAGGTCAAGAAAAACTGCCAGACATTTGCTACCCTTATCCACTTTGTCGACTATAGTAGAAGTTAGTGACAGGACTGCATCTTCAGTAGACCTACCCTGCCGAAACCCAAACTGAGATGGCGAAAGAATGTTGTGTTTAGAAAGATATTTAATTAAGCGTGTGTTTAGGAGTCTTTCTAGGATTTTCGAGATAGATGGCAGTACTGAAATTGGCCTATAGTTCGACGGGTCTGACCCGTCTCCACACTTGTACACTGGCGTTATTAGGGCTACTTTCAATGCATCCGGGAAGAATCCGTGCTCAAAACAAAGGTTTGTTAAGTAAGTTAGGATTGGGACAATGTGTTCGTGTGCAGCTTTTAAAAATTTAACTGGAATGTTGTCCCATCCAGGGGCGCTGTCTGGTTTTAAGCCCATTAGTGTAGCATGAACTTCATAAGGGTCTGTGTCGAGTAGAGCAAAAGATGAGGACGATGTATAGTCAGAAAAGGATGGGTTAGGGTCATTATTATTGACTGAAACAGACGGAGGCAATGTGATTTTATCCGCAAGAAGTTTTCCTATATTAGAGAAAAAGCTATTCACCTTGTTAATAGAGTTCTGCGGGCTATTGGACATTTCAAGGAGATCTAAGCTATTTGTTTTTTTAGGTCTTCGCTGTGTGATATTATTAATGATATCCCAAGTTTTTTTAGGATTTTTGTATGCTTTAGCAAGTTGGTCTCTGTCATGTTTACGTTTTTGTTTTTTGATGATGTAATTACAGTAATTTCGGTATCTTTTGTAGGTTATTTTTAATACCTCATTGAAGGGGTCAAGTCTCAGTCTCCGTTGCATGTTGATTCGGTTGTGAATGCAACGCAATAAACCAATAGTCATCCACGGCTTAAGGGTTCTATTTTTTATCGGGACAAACCTAGTGATCGTACTAAGTGTGATACAATTGTGAAGAATTTCGATTAAATTATCAGTGAGTGTATTAGGGTTAGTTAGTTTTAGTAGGTCTGCCAGATTACTTTCTTTTAAGAGGGCGAGCCCCTTCTCAAAGTTAAAATCTGATTTTATTTTAGTAGAAAAGATTTTATTTTAGTAGAAATTACTTTATAATTTGACCCTTACCTAATAAGCATTTCATCACAACCTGTTTCACAGCTAAGCAAGATCGAAACCGGCGAGTTATCAGTGAACACATTCGTGGGTGTCCGTTTAGCAGCCGACCTGATGTCTGCTTGCGCCAACACACCACTTCTTTATGGCGCTGATGTCCTGGTAGCCGAGGGCATACTGTTGGAACTGCTGCAGTATGAGATGAGGCAGGCAGGGTTGAATCTTACGCATAGCCAGGATAAGGATTATGTGCGGGTGAGTGGACTATCTTACATACTTAATTAATTACTGTATGGAGGTGATGTCCTGGTAGCCGAGGGCATACTGTTGGAACTGCTGCAGTATGAGGTGAGGCAGGCAGGGTTGAACCTCACGCATAGCCAGGATAAGGATTATGTGCGGGTGAGTGGACTAACTTACATACTTAATTAATTACTGTATGGAGCTGATGTCCTGGTATCCGAGGGCATACTGTTGGAACTGCTGCAGTATGAGATGAAACAGGCAGGGTTGAAACTTATGCATAGCCAGAATAAGGATTATATGCGGGTGAGTGGACTATCTTACATACTTAATTAATTACTGTATGGAGCTGATGTCCTGGTATCCGAGGGCATACTGTTGGAACTGCTGCAGTATGAGATGAGGCAGGCAGGGTTGAACCTCACGCATAGCCAGGATAAGGATTATGTGCGGGTGAGTGGACTATCTTACATACTTAATTAATTACTGTATGGAGCTGATGTCCTGGTATCCGAGGGCATACTGTTGGAACTGCTGCAGTATGAGATGAAACAGGCAGGGTTGAAACTTATGCATAGCCAGAATAAGGATTATATGCGGGTGAGTGGACTATCTTACATACTTAATTAATTACTGTATGGAGCTGATGTCCTGGTATCCGAGGGCATACTGTTGGAACTGCTGCAGTATGAGATGAGGCAGGCAGGGTTGAACCTCACGCATAGCCAGGATAAGGATTATGTGCGGGTGAGTGGACTATCTTACATACTTAATTAATTACTTTATGGAGCTGATGTCCTGGTATCTGAGGGCATACTGTTGGAACTGCTGCAGTATGAGATGAAGCAGGCAGGGTTGAATCTTACGCATAGCCAGAATAAGGATTATATGCGGGTGAGTGGACTGTCTTATATTACATGCTTAAATATCTACTGTATGGCGCTGATGTCCTGATAGCCGAGGGCATACTGTTAGACCTTCTGCAGATTGAGATGAGGCTGGCGGGGTTCGAATCTCACACATAGCCAGGATAAGGCTTAGGTGCGGGTGAGTGGCTAAAATAAATAGCAAGTTATCTGTATTTACTAGCAGCTGTAAAGGTTTAAAGCATCTTTAATTATAACTAAAGATTGTTTTTTAATCCCATGGGGCCTAGACAAAATCCCTTTTCTGTAAGCGTTAACGCGAACGGAAAGATCAAATTTTATGAAGTTGACAGCAGCAGTCACGTGACATCTCTGAAGCTAATGTCAATTCCATACAATTTTATATTTCCGTTGGCGGTAACGCTTACAGAAAACGGATTTGGTCTAGGCCCCCAGATCTCCCAGATAGTAATGTGACATTTCAAATATTGCATGTCATCGTACAATTTTTTTATTTCACAGTTTGACATTTGCACCTGTCAAATTACTGTCTGGGATTAAAATACTAACTGTACCTATTTTTTCGCCACTTACTCTGGATTCAAAATCAGAACGTGCTTACCATAACATTGTCATTGCCAAGCTGCTGTATGGCAACTCGGGACATGACAATTTAAACCAGATGATGTCTATTTTCCTTAACAATAATCTTTCCAGCCATTTATTTTACTTTAGCGTCCATGAAGTATTGCATTTTTTCGTCTATAGTTGCCTGTCAATAAATAAAGAACTTCATAGCGTCCATGAAGTATTGCATTTTTCATCTATGGTTGCCTGTCAATAAATAAGAAACTTCATAGCGTCCATGAAGTATTGCATTTTTTCGCTTATGGTGTCCTGTCAATAAATAAGGAACTTCATAGGCGTGCTTATGTCAAAAGTAAAATAAATGATTGGAAAGAGTATAATAGAGCTTAGCGAGTAAGAGTACCTAGTACTAAAACATTATTTTCACTTACATATGTTGCCCTACCTACAATGTTCCAATGTTTTCAGAACGTAATAAAATCTGCCAACACAATCCTGGACGCTCAATACTCCAATGAATGGCGTCGCATTCGAGAGCTGACGGGGCACGGCATGGAGCTATTACTACAACGGTTCGACAAGTACATCGCAGTGCTCGCGGAGAGCCAGCATGACACCTACACCAGTCCCTTTGAGATCAACACTAACGATTTAGGTGTGTATTTTTAATTAGAAAGACTTGAATAAAATATTGCTCCCATTTAACCAGTTCTAAAATCTAAATTAGATACTAGAACTTAGAATCTAACTTACGAAAGAAAGTGAAGAAAACTTTTAGGAATATAAGTCCACTCTGAAGACTAATGAATGAAGTATATTAACAGGAAATAAAAAAGCCGTTTATATTCCACTTAACTAGTCTCTTCAACTTAGGTATAGAATAGAAGTTAGTAATAACACCCTTGGTTGACTGGTAGAGAATGCCTAAGGCATTAAGTCCGCCTTTGTACATTTTAAGTGCGTAAAGTTTAAATAAATAAATAAATAAATAAAGAAGATAAGTCCCTTTCCGTAAAGCTCCATTTACACGGTGCAAGTTTATTGCCTGTGGCATACCATTAAAGTGAAGGGCGATTAACTGGCACCGTCTAAAAAAACACGTACAATATTGATGCACGATACGGGCAAGTTAGTTGCCATTCAAAACTGGTATAGGTGTAGGTAAACAGCACGTACAATAAAATCGCATTAAATTCTGGCATGAAAATTCTTTATCATTCAAACATGAGCTTGTGAACCTAAAAGTTCAATAAAATTAGGACAACTCTGTGTTG
The DNA here is from genome assembly GCA_946251885.1 of Cosmia pyralina. Classification (NCBI taxonomy): domain Eukaryota; kingdom Metazoa; phylum Arthropoda; class Insecta; order Lepidoptera; family Noctuidae; genus Cosmia; species Cosmia pyralina. The sequence goes on from OX276344.1 coordinate 23,520,869, forward strand.
AGACGAGGCAAAACTTGCGTGCAATAATCGCCTTGCAATTTTATTGAATGGCGAAACTTGCATTCAATTATTGTATGCCATTTTATGGAAATCGCACGTGTTAGATTTGATATAATATATAATTATAAGCGTATATATAGCTACTACGCAAATAGCAAGTCTTAAATGTCAGAATGGTTATTGGTTATTTATTGTGTATGAAAGTATTATGAACATGGTGTGTAAGGGAAGGATTTCATAAAGAATAGCACAGAAAGACAAGACTAGATATTTATTATTTCAATTAGGCTTGTCAATAATTATTCGTCTTAAATGAGAAAGCTATTGTCCGTTCGCAAAACTAGGTCCTCATGGAGAAGAAGCACAAGAAACTCCATGGAAACAGTATTATAGTATTCTATCAACACATTTCTTATATTTTCACAATTTATAGTTATCTCAAACAGTTAATTCTATCACTCAGAATAATAGCAACACAATAACAATATTTAAGGTATAATATGAAATTACATAACTTACATGACACCTGGTAAATATATTTCACATCACAACGGCACTAGCACTAGCCACTTGAACATCCACTGAGCAACTGCCTCGAGAATGTCATTACAATCCTTTTTATATCCTACCACCCCTTCCATTTATCCCTTCCCATCAAACATCAACTGACAGTATTGTATCAATTGTTTCAAACAACCTGTTATATTAAAATAGCAATATAAATTCTAAGATATACTACAGTTGCTATTAAATATTATTTAATTATTTATAGTAACAACATCTGTACGATCTTGACAAGTTAAGAGTGGTATATTTCGTAAACACAATAACTAATCAAATTAGATACTTCTACATTGGTCTCAAGCTTCGTAAATGTGACAGGTGTCAATATCCAACAAACAGTTATTCTAATAATCTAAAGGTTGTTTTACAATGATTCGATGATTTTAATCACAACCGAACTAACTTCCGGAATCAAGGTAATCTCAAGTATTTATTTTTAAATATTAGACACATAATAATTACATTTATCTAACACGGCCATACTGACAAGTACTTCGCTCTCGAAGTACATTAGATACCGTTTTTCTACAATTGTAATTTACTTTGGTTTTGTCATTGTCATTTTTGTTTTGTTTTGTTTTGTATTGCCAATTGCCTAGACGTGTCAAGTCCCATCCACCCGCTGCCAGTGGGATAGACTTGCACCAAGCAAATGACCGACCAGCGGAAACACTCACAGTCATAGTCACAGTCAGCTAATTATAATTATGTAATACGGCCATACTAACATGTATTTCGATCTCGAAGTACAAGATAATTATCATTATACAAAAACAATAGTGTGAAACTTAATCACATCTTACTGTATGCGGCCAAACACCCGCCGTCGGTGAAGCTCAATCACCCGCAGTCAGTGAATGCCAGACAACAGTCAAGACAAGCTCTTTTTGTATTAATTAAATAAGTAATCAAAACAATATACCGCTCGGTCAACCTGACAATATCATTGCAAATTGTATTGATCATCCTTATTACATTTTCTATTAAATAATTGCAAATATTTAATATGGTCCCTCTGTTGGTACCTTACTTTTTAGTAAAAGGTTATAATAATACGCCAAATCAAAATTATCAAGAAACACGGATCAGTTCCGACAAAACTATAAGTTTATTTTAGCAATACTATTAGTAAGCATTTTGAAAGTGAAAAATAACAAAATAAAGCTAATTATTAATAATCTTCAACCTTGTCATATTTGTTTATCAGCAAGCTATGTGATATTCGCTATTTCTTTCATAGCATAAAAATACAATTATGTTTCATTTACTTTATGACATTACCAACTTCAATTTTGTAAAGATTCCTCCAAAGCCATTTTTTAAATTTGTGATCAACAGAGCAATAATATTTACAATTTTAAAGTAACTTTCCGTGAACACTTGCATTTTTCTTTTTCGACCATACAATTCTCAGCACGTTTTCATCGTTATGATGAGGGTTGAGTCAACGACCCGCCGTTACCAATGGTTTTCCAGCAGAACACGATTGCTCCAACGTTGATCATGAAAATAGCAAAATAAAATTCATTAGAAATATGTTATGTGAGACTGAGCACTATCCCACTTCTGATGTTAGATTTGATATAATATATAATTATAAGCGTATATATAGCTACTACGCAAATAGCAAGTCTTAAATGTCAGAATGGTTATTGGTTATTTATTGTGTATGAAAGTATTATGAACATGGTGTGTAAGGGAAGGATTTCATAAAGAATAGCACAGAAAGACAAGACTAGATATTTATTATTTCAATTAGGCTTGTCAATAATTATTCGTCTTAAATGAGAAAGCTATTGTCCGTTCGCAAAACTAGGTCCTCATGGAGAAGAAGCACAAGAAACTCCATGGAAACAGTATTATAGTATTCTATCAACACATTTCTTATATTTTCACAATTTATAGTTATCTCAAACAGTTAATTCTATCACTCAGAATAATAGCAACACAATAACAATATTTAAGGTATAATATGAAATTACATAACTTACATGACACCTGGTAAATATATTTCACATCACAACGGCACTAGCACTAGCCACTTGAACATCCACTGAGCAACTGCCTCGAGAATGTCATTACAATCCTTTTTATATCCTACCACCCCTTCCATTTATCCCTTCCCATCAAACATCAACTGACAGTATTGTATCAATTGTTTCAAACAACCTGTTATATTAAAATAGCAATATAAATTCTAAGATATACTACAGTTACTATTAAATATTATTTAATTATTTATAGTAACAACATCTGTACGATCTTGACAAGTTAAGAGTGGTATATTTCGTAAACACAATAACTAATCAAATTAGATACTTCTACATTGGTCTCAAGCTTCGTAAATGTGACAGGTGTCAATATCCAACAAACAGTTATTCTAATAATCTAAAGGTTGTTTTACAATGATTCGATGATTTTAATCACAACCGAACTAACTTCCGGAATCAAGGTAATCTCAAGTATTTATTTTTAAATATTAGACACATAATAATTACATTTATCTAACACACGCATGCAACTCTTGAATGGCAATCAAATTGAACGTGCTTTATGGTATGCGATTATTGCTCTTGAATGTTCCAGAAACTTGCACCGTGTAAATGGAGCTTTAGATTTTATAACGAAATTATTCTATTTCAGTAATCGGCGTCGACATAGTAACAGCAGAATCGATCTACGGATTCGAACCAACCCAACTAAATCGGTACAACATAGACTCATACACGACCGAACGCGTTGTACTACCCGACACATCGACCTTCATACACTCTCCCATACAAACGCCTATATACCATGCTAATGGCAAGATTAACAAGCATAGGAAGCCATCCAGTCCCACCGTGTCATTCCCGAAGTATAATAACTATGTGAAGAGCAAGAATAAGTTTGATAAGTATACCAGGGTACTGCTGCCGCTTGATCTACTTGGAATAACTAATAGTAATATTCAAGGTGAGTTTTTTTTTTATTCAGAAATAAATTAATTTTGTATTTCAAGAACTTTTAGCCGACGTGCGCACGGACGTACAAATATCGCGGCGATTTTTTTTCGCGCACAAGATTGTGCACGCTCTGCTTAGCGCCGAGAGTTGAAACTCCAACAGTGTGTTTTTTCAACGCGCTGGGATGTACTCTGTTGTTGTTAGGTTGGATTCTCAAAACTTGGCTCAACACCGAGAATTGAAAATCAAGTGCCCGATAAAATCCCGCCGCGATATTTTTACGTCCGTGCGAACGTCGGCTTACACTACTGCCGAAATATTTTGACAAGTCCGCAAGCTATACATTTCCAGTATTAGCTGATCTCTGAAATGCGAGATCAGCATATACTAGAAATGTATAGCTTGTTATGTAACCGTGTGTACAAACACCGTATAAACATTTTAAAACTCTATTCTCAACTTTCCGTTTCCTGAATGATCTCTCCTGATATCTTCTCATAAAACTCTACGATTATATCACGGCATTAAAACAATAAAATTCTTGCAGAAAATCTCGACCTAAACTACGAATCCCGCGCCGTGTTCTCGTACCTACAATACTCTCGCAATACATCACAATTGATGCCGCTCCGTATGGACGAGTCCATCAGTCAGCGCTGGGGCGTCAACATCACAGTGGGCTCGCCCATCATACAGCTGGCCTTGTTTGTGCCCGAGTATGTGTGGACCAAGGAGGCCAGTGAGGAAGATAACTCGCTGGAGAGTAACATGGATGATGTTGAAGGTGTGTATTGTATAATCAAGGTTATGGGGTATTAGGATATCCATCTCATAGTTTTTCTTCTTAGCATTAGCTTAATCAGCCACTAACTACTATCCCACTGGTGGGGCTCAGGCGGCCTCTCTGTGAGGGGGAGTGGACCGTAATCCACCAAGCAGGCCCAGTGCTATTTTGTAAATTAGACTTAAACAAGGCGTAACTTACTTAAATAACGCACAACCTCTTAAGGGGTCATTGCACAATGACCCCTCAATGACAATGATGAGTACTCATCATTGTGAACAACTTTTACTGTGGAACCAAATCTGAAATCGCAAAAAAAAATCAGCTGTTCCCTACATTTATGTTCACATAACTCGTCAAAATGTAGGGAATGGCTGATTTTTTTTCGCGATTTCAAGTTCAGTCCCATAGTAAAAGATGTTTGTTATCATGAGTTTTTATAAATTAGACTTAGATGTAACTTGAATAACGCACAACCTCTTAAAGGGTCATTGATTTCATCATTATGAACAACTTTTACTATGGGACCAAACCTGAAATCACGAAAAAAAAATAGCTGTTCCCTACATTTATGTTCGCATAACTCGTCAAAATGTAGGGAACAGCTGTTTTTTTTTCGCCATTTCAGGTTTGGTCCCATAACAAAAGTGGTTTGTTATCATGAGTACACTCAAGTGTTTAAGTATCGGTCACTAAATACTAGTTACCCTATATACACTTCTGGACACATCTTTTGGCCCACCTTGTATTTTCAGTTTCGTTTGGTCCTAGCTAAAATTTTATATTAGGTCGAGCAAAAAGTTTTTATGCAGTTTTGAACCTGGCACATTCACAATTTCATTCAATAGTCTTTTTTTGAATTTCGAACACAGAATTTAAAGAAACAAAAGACAATTTGGAGCCTGTTTGTTGATATCAAACAATCGAATACTAAGAAAACTTGGTTTTATTGGTTTACTTGGATTTAATTCTTGAAAAAGTGATTGATATCTTTGGTTTTGAAACAAACATTACTTATTCTTAACATTAAGGTGAGGTTCTATCAATAATCTATGGATACTTCACCTGAAGTCGCCGCCCAAGCTGTGGCACTTATTCAGGCCGGACACAGCCAAAGAAACGTGAGTGCTCAACTTAATTTAAGTCGATCTGCGGTCCGAAATGTTTATCGGAGGTACCTAGAGACTGGCGGCTTTGTTCGTCGCCAAGGAAGGCCACGATCTCGGGTCACAACTGAAAGGCAGGATCGATTCATCGTGACGACCAGCTTGAGAAATCGTCACCTTACCTGCATTGAGATACAAAACCAACTTCGCGACTTCCACGGATTATCTGTGAGCGCTCGAACTGTTCGGAGAAGGTTAAAAGAACGCGATATGGTACCACACAAGCCAGCTAATGGCCCCAAACTAACGCGAGCCCACCGAACAGCGCGCCTTCATTTCGCACGCAGTCATTTAAATTGGACACAGCAAGATTGGAGCCGTGTACTCTTTTCTGATGAGTCTAAAATTGTGTTACATGACAATGATGGAAGGAAGAAGGTCTACCGACGTAAGGGAGAGCGTTTCGCACAATGCTGCTTTGAAGAGAGGGTTGCTTATGGCGGTGGCTCATGGACTGTCTGGGGCGGTATATCCGCGAGCGGCAAAACTCAACTTGAGGTTGTTACAGGACCACGGCTGCCAACATTAAATGCTGAAAGGTACATTAGTGAGTGCTTAGAACCTCACGTGATACCATACGCGGACTATGTGGGCCCAAATTTCCTTTTTATGCATGATAATGCAAGAGCCCATGCGGCCGGCATCGTCAGGGAATATCTTCGGGATGTGAACATCACAGTTATGGACTGGCCAGCCAGAAGCCCAGACATGAACCCCATTGAGCACATGTGGGACGAGCTAAAAAGACGTGTTAGGGCTCGTCAGCCAGTTGCCCAGACGATGCAGGAGTTGAAAACTGCCATAGAAGAGGAATGGGAGATGATCCCTCAAAATTTCATAGAGCGGTTGATAAACTCTATGCCTAATCGTATGAGAGCTGTGGTAGATGCCCATGGAGGCAACAGGCGTTATTAAATTAAACCTTTATTTGATAAAACATGTTTTTTATTCAAAAATCAATTGCCTTTAACAAGGCGCATATCCGACTTGTTAGGCGTAGCTCCATGTCGTATGGTATTCTGAATTCAAATTTAAAACAATACGATCGAAAAAGATGGTAAAATGTATCAGGTTTAAAACTGCATCAACAGTTTTTATTCAATCTAGCAATCATATTTCGGTAGGGGCCATCGAAACCTAAACTCTAAGGTGGGCCAATAGATGTGTCCAGAAGTGTATATATATTAGGTTGGGGAAAAAGTCTTTTCGCATTATAGTATGTATGAACTTAAAATAAAATCTCTTTGGCTATACTATTTGTATCTGGCTGGTTTTGGTATCATTGAAAGCTTAAATTTTAAAGAACATAATTCCAAATTCAAATTAGGAAAATGTGTGATTTTCATTTGTTTTTCGTACTGTCAAGATGAGTGAATCTAATGAAGAAATTCGATACATTTTAAAATTTTACTACAAAAAAGGTAAAAATGCAACGCAAGCCGCGAAAACAATTTGCGATGTTTATTGACCCAGTGCAGTGTCTGTGAGAGTAGTACAAATTTGGTTTAAGCGTTTTCAATCCGGAAATTTAGATGTCAAAGATGCACGTGACTCTGGTCGCCCTATTACGGATAAAATGGATGCCATTTTTGAAAAAGTGGAGCAAGATCGGCATATCAGTAGTTACGACGTAGCTGAAGAACTGGGAATTGACCACAAAACAGTTTTGGTGCATTTGAAAAAACTGGGTACACAAAAAAGCTCGATATTTGGGTACCTCACGAGCTCACTGAAAGAAACCTAATGAACCGTATACTCATTTGTGATTCTTTATTACGACGTAATGAAACCGAACCATTTTTGAAGAAGCTGATAACTGGTGATGAAAAGTGGATCACGTACGACAAGAACGTGCGAAAAAGGTCGTGGTCAAAGGCCGGTCAGTCTTCACAGACTGTGGCGAAACCCGGGTTAACTCGCAACAAGGTGATGCTATGTGTATGGTGGGATTGGAAGGGCATTATTCATTATGAGTTGTTACCACCAGGCAGGACCATCGATTCTGAACTCTACTGCGAACAACTGATGAGATTAAAGCAAGAAATTGAGAGAAAGCGGCCGGAATTAATCAACAGAAGGGGTGTGGTTTTTCATCATGATAACGCTAGACCTCACACATCTTTAGCCACTCAGCAAAAGTTAAGAGAGTTTGGCTGGGAAGTGTTAATGCATCCGCCGTATAGTTCTGACCTTGCACCTTTAGATTTCCATCTGTTTCGGTCTCTTCAGAATTCTTTAGGCAGTGTCAGGTTAACATCACGAGAGGACTGCCAAAACCACTTGTCGCGGTATTTTGATCAGAAGTCCCAAAATTTCTATAGCAATGGGATCATGTCCCTACCTACAAGATGGCAAAAAGTTATCGAACAAAATGGTACCTACATACTTCAGATAAATGTAAATAATGTATATTAAAAAATGTTTTGAATTTTCTTAAAAAATGCGAAGAAACTTTTTCCCCAACCTATTATATATATATATATATATATACATATATGTGTCGACTTGAGAACCTCCTTTTTTTTTGTCGGTTAAAATTTACTAGACGTTCGTCAAATTCTGCAAATAACCATGATTATTTTCAACAGGCATAATCTACGCAAACAAAGGCAACACACACCACCAACAAACCAACCACGTTAACCCGAACAGCCAATCAAAAAACACGTGGCCCCTCGAAGACCCCCAAACCCACGACAACCACGGCCCTGTCCTCATACAGCCAACGTTTAAAAAGCAAGAAAAATCATTCACCAACGACAACTTAGAAGAAAACGAATCATCTTACGTCGCAGAAAAACTAGAAGACAATGACGGGCCGAAAGTAATGGCCCTGATAATGGAAAGCGGGAATTTGACAAAGGATGGTGTGAAGAAGAAGTTGGTGTACAAGAGCTTGAGTGGGATTCGTTTGAAGAGACCCATTAGGCTGCAGATGTGGCTCGATATTGATCGGGAGACGTTCGGGTCCAGGACTAACCCGCAATGTGTGCATTGGTCTACTTTAAGAGGGTGAGTTGGTTTTGAAAGATTTTATAAATATTCAATTATTATTATTGATATAGTGGTGGTGGATCGAATAGAGCGGCGCGCAATGATTATTGACATAACAGTCCCGCATGACGAGAACCTCGTGAAAGCCGAGAAAGATAAACAAATCAAGTATCTTGACTTGGCTCGCGAGGTTGTCGACATGTGGGATGTGGACTCAGCAATCATTGTGCCGATAGTCGTATCAGCCAATGGCTTAATTGCCAAGAGCCTCAACCAACACCTAAGGAGGCTCTCGTTGGGAAGCTGGATCAAGGGCTTGATTCAGAAAGCAGTACTTCTGGACTCGGCCCGCATTGTTAGGAGGTTCCTCTCTCTGGAGCCCTGACCGCCGGTAGCTTGGACCCTGTTCCCGATACCGGTGGGCTACTATAAGTAAGTAAGTAAGTAAGTAATAACAGCCGCACGGGTCGATCCAACGGTTGGTCCGTGGATGGGTGTCCATCTTTACATACTGAGACTGTTGGTCTAAGCCGTTGGTCCCAGCTGTCATTCGTAGATCTTTGACAGTCGTTACGGGTCATCAGAAGCCCGAAAGGCTGACAACCAGTCTTGCCAAGGGGTATCGTATTACCCAGTTACTGGGTTGTGGAGGTCAGATAGGCAGTCGCTCCATATAAAATACTGGTATTCAGTATTCAGCTGCATCCGGTTAGACTGGAAGCCGACCCCAACATAGTTGGGAAAAGGCTAGGTAGATTGATTGATTTAGATTATTAAAAAATGTTGGACACGTATTTTTTCTTCTTTTATGTAATCAAAAGATTACGGCGATACATGGAATTAAAATACGGCATGACGTCACTCTTAGCTAGATTTTATACGTAGTTTGTTATGGTTGTGACGTAGCGATCCCCACTCCCCACCTTTAATGCGTTTTGTCAAAGTATTTTTTTCTTAATATGATAAAGCAAAAAATACGTGTCTAATATTTTTTATTATCGGACTGACGGATTAAATACAATTTCTTTTTTTTACACAGGCATCACCCCTATTCCAGCTATTATAAAAACTGTAATACTTTTTAACAACCTCTAATACTGGGTGAAAACTACCGTCGGTTTTAAGCTTGAAAAGTCCAGACAGTCCTGTATTTGATTATGTTTCAACGCATAGACATCTTCAAATAATTTTATCATTAGATACCAATTTTGTCAGTTCAAATGGCGTAGTGGCTTAGCGAATAACTGATGTACTAGTAGAAATACATGAACGGCATAAACCCCACTTCGAAATGGCTATATGGTAAATCAATAATTATATTACTGTCTCCCATTTTTAACCGACGAAAAAAAAAGGAGGAGGTTCTCAATTCGACTCGTATTTATTATTTTTTTATTATGTATTACCACGCATAACTTTTTACAAAGTCGTTCGATTTGAAAAAAAAATGTTTTATTCGAGAGATTATACCTCAAAGTTGGTCCCATATAAAATTTATTAACTTTGCTTAGGTAGTTTTTGAGTTAGCTTCAATAATACGTATGTTTTCCCCACTTTTATGTGGATGATGTTCTAATTTCTTTTGCAGATAGTGGTATTAGAATTTGTGTAGGGTTGGTAGGTACCACAACTAAAAAGTGAAAAATAAAAACTTTTTTACAAAAAAACACTACAAAGTGAAAAATAACTTTAATTTCGGAAGTCGGTGACAATAAACGTAAAATACATTTAAACAGACACCGACTTCAGAAATTAAAGTTATTTTTCACTTTGTAGTGTTGTTTTTGGAAGTCGGTTGTATTTTTTTGTAAAAAAGTTTTTGTCAACGGTATTCGTTTATCCCAGGTCTGGCGAATGGTCTCGCGTTGGATGTCACACAGAGATCGACTACGACTGGTCACCGTACTCCAACGAACCTCTGCTTATCAACTGCACCTGCAATCATCTGTCTACATTCGCTGTATTGGTTGATGAGGTTGATATCGAGGTAAGTGTCTTGTTTCTATTTGCTTATCATAATAAATTTTGAACTTACGCAATATGCAAAGAATTACTGAAACAAAAGTAACATACACACTCGAGCACCTTATTTTGTCTAAATAAAGCCGGGTACAGACTTAGGAAATGTAACATGCAATGTACCACGCAATGAAAGAATTTGCCGTCCACATTGTCACAATGTATCATGCAATGTAACAAAATTCCCATAGTGTGGACGCCATGCGCACACAAACCGTGCATACTACGCGCACGGTCAGCGCATTTCAACTCGTGCGCGCCGCGATCCGCCATTTGTCGGTTGTTTTCGCCGAACACAAAGAGGCGCGCAGTGTGCACGGAGCGCCAGTGTGGACGGGTTATGTGTGTCTGTACTGCGGAACAGTCGTCTTGGCAGACTGAACCATGTTCGCATGCCGGAAACAGATGGGAGTAGGTATATGGTCGGTTCGTGCGCGCGCTGCGTCCACACTTATGAAAAGCTCCTTTAACGTCACGTTACAGTAGTCTGTACCCGTCTTTAGTTTACGGTCTCAGAAAGGCTCGAAGGTTGCAAATTTCTAATATCATAGATAAAGAAAAAAGCATCACCAAATTGTGACTTGAAGTGCGGTAGTTTATTGCATTGTTTTTTCAACTATAGTACTCCCGAACAAAAACTAAGCAAGTTCTATTAAATCGTGAGAAAATAAAATTGTGCTCACTAAAAATTTCGCCAATAATTATTCTTATATTCAACTCTTAAGAGACTCCTAATGGCCTAAACCTGGGTATATTTTCTTTCTTTCTTTGATAAAATCCAATTTTATATTAATATTTTGTTCCTACAGTTCATCCCAGAACCCTCACTCCTGGAATCAGTAACATCATACACAGCATTCAGCATATCTCTGCCACTTCTCCTAATCACCTGGACAGCTCTGTGTCTAATGCGTGGTGGAGCCGCCACCGTCTCCAACTCCATACACAAGCACCTCATCTTCTGCGTGTTTATGGCTGAACTGCTGTACCTTATAGCTTTGAAAGCCAGGAGCTCTTTGGTACAGAATGAGGTAAGTCATTATGATAATATAGCACTTTGAAGTACGTTACTCATGACCTAATTTGTGTGATTTGTTCCGATTGTGTTCGCACCAGGCATTTTGGATTACAGTGTTAATTACTTGTCTATAGTAAAAAACCACTACTTCTAATGCGCTGCAAAAAGCAGCGTTTTAATCAAATGAGTGCGCTATTTTGCAGTAATTAAATTCGGGATATAATACTTTTATTATGATGAGATTTGATATCAGATTTCCTTCTACATATTAATGCTACTTATAGTTGGTTATTTATATTCATATTCGAACTCTCTTAAGGGGTCATTGTACTCATCATTATGAATAGCTTTTACTATGGGACCAAACCTGAAATCGCGAAAAATAAATCAACTGCTCCCTACATTTTGACGAGTTTGATATAGATAAATGTACTGAACAGCTGATTTTTTTTCACGATTTCAGGTTTGGTCAAAAGTTGTTCATAATGATGACTACAATGACCCCTTAAGAGATTTCGTGTATGAATAGATACACCTTATATATGTTGAGCTTTAGATTATACAGTGCAACCTCGTCTTTTGTATGACTAACTTCAGAACAGACCATTCATCTGTCCCTGAAGTACCCATTTTTGCATCGTTTATGGTAACATTTGTTTGATCCCTCGTCCAGTTCCTGTGCAAGCTGATGGCCATGTCGCTGCACTACTGGTGGGTGTGCGCGCTGGCGTGGTGCGCGTGCGACGCGTGGCAGCTGCGGCGCCTGGTGCGCGAGCTGCGCGACGTGAACCACGGCGGGCTGTGCGCGCAGCTGGCGGCCGCGTACGCTGCGCCTGCGGTCGCGCTGGCGTTAGCGGCCAGCCATCATCAGCATCAGTATGGGAATGCACTGTTGTGAGTCACTTTATTTAAAACTAGCTGTTCCAGTCCTGCGTCCCCCGGGTGAATTTTATGTCTCTATCTCCAGTGGTTTCGGCTGTGTGCTGTCTGTTTTCATACAAAAATACCATCGAATTTCCGACTTTTCCGGCGAATTAAAAAAAATAGTCTGTTATACAAACTTTGTAGGTACTGACATTTACAAACACAACAAAAAAAGAATCAGCCAAATAGGTGCAACCGTTCTGAAGTGAAGTTGACAGGTCTTCATCTACAACGGCGCCCTCAAGCGGGACAAATTGCGAGAATAGTTGTCCTTGATTTGTATTTATATAGATTAACTAACTTTTGTTTCTCGGTACTGAACTAGCAGACGGGATTAAGAATATGTTACAGCAACCGTTCTAAAATAAAATTGCCATATTGAACTGGTCTGGAAACATCCGTAACTTGATAACATGTCAGACCACCAATGGACAAAATTCATGAATAGTTCTCTGTACATTGCAAGCGATATTGCAGCGTACTCGAAGTCGAAGTCAAAACTTAATATCAAATTGCTTTTGAATGTCAAAAATGACAAAGGCCAAGTGCGAGTCGGACTCGCACACGAAGGGTTCCGTATACCACCGTACAATATTTAACACTACATATTTAAAAAAAATAAGTAAGTAGGTACTTCAGTTCAAAAGTAACACGTTTCTTGTATGGGAGTCCCCTTTAATTTTTAACTTTATTTATTTTTTATTAATTATAATAGAAACACACAATCTGTGAAAATTTCAACTGTCTACCTATTACGGTTCATGAAATACAGCCCGCTGACAGACAGACGGACGGATGGACAACGGAGGCTTAGTAATAAACCCTTTGGCACACTTCGGGTACGGAACCCTAAAAAAAAGAACTGAATTACCCCTTTCAAAAGGTAATTTCGTAATAGAGAAGAATGGGTAAGAAACTCCATAGTTAGCCTTTAAAAAAAATATGGTTTTACAATATTTGGTTAACATTAATTATGTAGAGCTTTTATGTGCCATATTTTATCCTTTCTATACTAATATATGTAATAACAAAGTAATAGCTGAGGGCTGCCGCCCGACGAGAACCGAGCATTACCGAAAAGAGTCGAACTGTGCATGCCCACGTCAAAGAGGTATCATCCCGCGCAGCTCAGACGCTTTCATGATTACAGATATTAGTGATGTCTTACGACTTCGACGCTAACGAAGTCGCGGGCAGAAGCTAGTGCAAAATAAAGATTATATTCTATCATAACTCCTTATTTATCTATACAGTTGCTGGGTAAGCTGCCACGAACCAGTAGTATGGTGGGTGGTCATACCAGCCGCAGTGTATGCTGGTGCAGCATTAGTGTTCCTGGCGGGGGCCACACGAGCTGCCTTCACTGTACGAGATCATGTCATAGGCTTTGGGAACTTGAGGTAATTGCGATTTTCCAAATACAGAGCAAATTTTATTATAAAAACAAAATTATATTCTGGCAACACCTTTGATAGTTAAAACAAATTTTTAACGCTTACATTATTGTGTAATTTGTTGTTCTTTCTTTTAGGCATAATTTAATTCAATATTCATAAATATTTTTTGCTAATTAAGTTGAATTGACCGCGTCTTACGAGTTGTAGGTCGTAGGTTCGAACGCAGACAGGCGCTTTACTTTGTGTAAATTATTTAATTACTACTGCTCTCGAAACGATGAAGGAAAACATCGTGACGAAACCGGCATGTCCTAGAACCAAAAATTCGAAGACATGTGACATCTACCTACCCGCTCTGGGCCCGCGTGGTGGATTACGGCCCACACCCTTTCACAGAGAGGAGGCCTGTCACCTGTGTCCTAGCAGTGTTATAGGCTGACTATGCTAAGTTGAATATAGTTTTTTTTTTTTTTTAATATTTATTTAAGGTCAACAAGACTAAGTTGCTCCGTAAGGCTTTCTTATAATAAGTAATAGTAATACACCATTTTATAAATACAATACAGGTCTTATACATGAGTATAAGTGAGTATGAGTATGAGTATAATGGGCATGTGATGCGGAGGAGTGAGGAAAATGTCGTGAGGAAAGTTTTGAGTATGAATGTCGATGGCTATAAGAGTAGGGGAAGACCAAAGAAACGATGGATGGATTGTGTGAAAGATGACATGGCTAGAAAGGGGGTGACTACCGAGATGACGAATAATAGAGAAGTATGGAAAAAAAGGACATGTTGCGCCGACCTCAAATAGATTGGGATAAGGGCAGGAGAATGATGATGATGAGTATGAGTATAATATAATCTTCTACATGTACTAATCCGTACAAGTTTATATAATAGTCTCGCTGTTTCTGACAAGGGGGATGCTAGAATGTTATTGCATCTTCCCAACTCTTATACATCAACACCAAAGTGTAATAATATAACTCGACTCTGAGATCTTCGTTCCGGGCACACTCCACCATGATGTGAAGAACGTCTTCCACTTTTCCCACTTTTGCAGTTGGGGGAAGGAAATTTTTTCATTATTATATAGAACTTATTGCATATAGTTACACATCAAAAGTTCCTTTCTAGTGATTAGTCTAGATACTTGTTGTCTTAAAACTTTTATGACCTTTAATAATTAGTCTCCTTTTTGTTCGCGAACTAGAATGCTTCTAGGCGTCAGCGTAGTCTGCTTGCCTCTAATCTGCGTGTCGTGGGCAAGCGCATTACTGCTGGGCAGCGAGGCGGGCTCCCGGCGCGACGCGCTGAGCGCAGCGCTCGCGGCCGCGGTGGCAGCGCATGCAGCCGCTGCAAGTCTGGGCTACATCGCGTTCAATATACGGGTCAGGGACAATTTGAGAAGGTGAGTTATGTGCATCGGTACCCAAACCCGGTAACCCACATTTTGCCATTTTTGTTTATGTTTAAGTGGCAATTTACCAAGTCAGTATTAGGTTGTACGTTGATTAAAATATAGTTCGCAACCGTAACAAATAAATATTTTTCGTTATTTTATTTTATTTCTTCAAAAGTGTATTGAAAAACGTCGTTTGATACCTACACGTGCACATTTGTTATTGCAGTTCTCAGCTCAAAAACAACCTCGCCTACGGCTCGTGTGTTAATTCCGTCTCCTTCACTTGTATCAAAATGTACTATTACAGAATTATAATCATTAGAATCAGTATAATACTACTCCTTCAGTTAGTATTACATGATTGTTACACACCCATTACACACACATAAACACACCCCCACACACACTACACATGTACACTTTATTATTATTATTTTAAACACAATACGCAATGTACTTTAGGAAAAAAAAAAAAAAAAAAAAACTTATTTGTAACCCTAGCGATTATTCTCATTGTTTGTATCCTGTAGTTAATCTGTGAACAGCGTTGTGGGCTGCAATATTGTCTATATGTTTTGTGTATTTCTTTTTATATGTTATATATTGTAGCTGTTAGTTGTTCCTTTTTAAATAAAATAAAAAAAATAAAAATAAAAAATATAGGTAATCCTTAAATGTCAAGATTTCATGAAATACATTATAAACAAAACTAAAAACGGGTCTTCTCGCGGTATTCCTTTTTACGAGGTAAACAGGTACCTACTTGATTCCCGACGTTTCGACCGCCTTGCAGCGATCGTGGTCACGGGAGGACTGATGACAGCTCAGCGACGTCTTCGTAAAGTGCGGGTATTGGCATCTACCCTCACTTGGTCTTCTCAATTTTTACTATTGAAACTTCGGGAAACAAGTAGGTACCTGTTTACCTCGTAAAAAAGGATATCGTGAGAAGACCCGTTCTCAATTTTGTTTATAATGTGTACAAATCGCGAAAGTTTAAAAAGCTTTATGAAATAGTCATTCAATAGCATTACTTGGTCTTTAAGAGTTGTATTGATGACTTTAATTATTATAATTCTGTAAATACATACTTGTTTCGTACGGTCGCGAATCATTACGGGTCGTCAGAAACCCAAAAGTCTGACAACCAAGGGGTATCGTATTACCCAGTAGCTGGGTAGTGTGGGTCTTAAAGGCAGTCACTCCATGTAAATTCAGACTGAATATCAGTGTACCTATTCAGTTGCATCCGATTAGACTGGAAGCTGACCCCAACATAGTTGGGAAAAGACTAGGCAGATGATGAGGTGATAGGCGGTTATTACTTGAATAAACTTGTCTTTATTAAGACCCAACTAAGATTTCATTTCATCGTTACATCGTATCACATCAATCTTTAAAAATCCCACCATTGACGTCGATAACATCCAACAATATTAACTTTAAAATCTGTTTCAGGACGGTACTAAGATGTTTGGGCAAGAAAGTGCCTCTAGTCGACACATCAGTCATAATCAGCAGCAGTGCTCAAAACTTATCACAAGTCAACAGGTAACTTACACAAACTAATTTCAACCTTATTACATTGATAATGGTGCCGATTCTCTTGTCACAAATGCCTCTAAACTAGACTAAAAATCACTAAAATTTAGTTTATTCCTGTCAAACGACGATTTCCCATTCTGAAATTGACTAAAGTGACACAACTTAACTATATTTTAGTTTGACAGGACTAAGATTGTACGGAGTTATTAGTTTAGTGAAAATGGAAATTTTGCTATTCTGAATATGACTGTTTTCACCTAAAATTTTAATTGTCAAACTAAATCAGACTATATTTAATCGCGATTAAAAAGGTGTGGAATAAAATTAGTTGACATGAACTAAAATTCACGCCGAGACCTTGACTTCGGATGCAAAAACAGTAGTGTATTTTTTTCTTTTCTTTAGCATATATCTCGAAAACGGTGACTCCTATCGCAAAAATAATGAAAATTTGGCCCCCCTTTATAAAACTCATAAACCCCTATCACTCAACATGTAGGTAGGTACCAAAAAAAAAGGTATCAAA
Organism: Cosmia pyralina; assembly: GCA_946251885.1. NCBI lineage: Eukaryota > Metazoa > Arthropoda > Insecta > Lepidoptera > Noctuidae > Cosmia > Cosmia pyralina. The sequence continues at coordinate 23,538,157 of OX276344.1, forward strand.
AAAAAGGTACAAAAAAAAAAAAGGTATCAAAAAAAAGGTACCTACATTCCATATAAAACACGTTGAAGCTGCCCCCTCCCTGCGCCCCTCCAGCTCTAAAAGATATTTGAACCGGTAACGACAGCGATGTCGGTGAACAAAATATGACAAGCCTGTCACTTCATAGTGATTTCGTTAGTTCCAATTAAAGCCACCGGGTCAAATATACTACAGGCACTATACCACGCGGAGTCACGATTGTCAAACTCGATTTTAGTTGTGTCAAAATTGTTATTAAATTTAGAGTTTTTTTTTTGCAGAATAGCTCTAAGATTCTCATAGCAAAAAGTAAGGAATTTTAGTGATAGTTTAGTTAGTTTAGTTCGGTGTACAACAGAATCGGCACCAATATATCCATTTTCTAAAATATCTGTTATGAACTTTTGAAGCAGATTCTTACATCTAGGCAAACTAAATTCAACTTTATAACCTACATATTAAAATGGAAATTTAAACGTTATATTTTCTTAGGTCTGCCTTGGCGTATCACAGTAGCACGGAGCCAGGACGTCAGATGAGGAACATCGGGATATCAGCATCCTCTACCACTTCTAGATCTACTACTAAAACTAGTTCTAGTCCTTACAGGTAAGCACTACATTTACTTTTCTTGTTTCTAAAAGAATATTCAATGTAGGAAATTCCTCACCCTATCATATATTTTGTCAATCAATCACAAGAGCTCCTTCTAGTCGCAATCTTATCTCAGCGACAAGGGTGCGTTCGTTAAATACGTGAGGTGATTTTGCTAGCACTACTGCTGAGCATGAGGTCCTGGGTTCAATTCCCGGATTGATCAAAGTTTGATGCGGCCTACCCAAATGTCTTTTCTTTGGTATTGTTCGTCTAATCGTTGAGCTCCTTAAGTTCTGAGTTGAGCTGCACGATTACTGACAAATTCCTGCACTGATGACTGGACAGGTCCGCTCAATCTGTGTGGTTCTTTCCTCAAAAGACCATTTCAGACACCAATCCACATAGTCTTCACATGATCTATGTCTCCAGACTTTAAAAAAGACTGTGACCTCTGAGTTTGTTTCGGCATATCTTCTCAGAGTGAGATAGGAAACGCTGACGTCATCTAGTTTTTAAAAATATGACTGACGTGTAAAAGTGTTTCTACAAACCTATTTACAGAAATTTCAATAATTTATGATTAATTTGTCATTTGTTATTTTTTTTGTTATTGTTTGCAACAAAATCTAATATGTGTAATATTATACACAGTCGCAGTGACGGCCAACTACGTCACACGAGTACTTCGACGTCCAACTACAACACGAGCGCGAGTGACATGCCCGCGTACCTTCGAGGATTCGACTCTTCACTGCACACTAGGAAAGACGGTAAATAGATCAATCTGTTTCATCTGTCATTTTATTGGCCATCACGACATGAGCTCATGGCTAAGTAATATGCTATGCTTCCCGAGGTCGAGTGATGCATGGGTGACCATTACACATCGAGACCCCTTCGCCCGCCCCCCCCCCCCCCTCCGTGCCTTGGAATGCACGTTAACCGCTCACACGAACGTGGTGTGAATCGGGTCCGTGGATTATTTTATATAATATTGTACGTGGTATGAGTTCTATACCATGAAAATATTTTTTTATTATTAACGTTGTTCCATCACTATTAAGTACTAATATCGAATTCTATGCATTTAATTTGATGCGTTATCTATTTCCGAACGATTTAAGATACGTCAACACTGACTGAGACTTGTCTATGACATTAAAAAATATTTTTTTCTCTGACATGTCATTGTTCGGTCCGTCGACTGTGAAAGTGTTTTACTCAGTTAATAGTTTAATTGTACTTTTAAAATTCTTTGATAGTCGTTACGGGCAATCAGAAGCCCGAAGATCTGACAACCAGTCTTAACTGGATTGTGAAGGTCAGATAGGTTAGTCGTTCAGAGTAAAATGCTAGTATGATGCTGATTCGTTTAGATTGGAAGCCGACCCCAACATAGTTGGGAAAAGGCTAGGCCGATGATGATACGACATGAAACACGGCAGTTGAGAGACTGGTGTTGATAATTGTCCCGAGAAATGTCAGAGAAGTGAAAATAATTACTATAATTTTATTATCCCACTTATTCTCTACCGTACAACCACGCTTATTTCGTTTAGACGAAGGTCGCCGCCGCCGCAAGGCGGCCACAGACGGTGAAACCACAGGAGAGACCGGTGAGGAAGCTACGGAGGCCACAGACAGCGACAGTGATGGCAGTGCTAGAAGCCTGGACTTGGCTTCCAGCCACTCTTCTGATGATGACGAGACGAGCACACGCCGGTCCAGTCACCCGCCTTCTGCTAACAGTTAGTATTACTTACTTTAACCTTTCGTATATTAATTAATTAAGTAATGTATTTTAATACATTTTTGGAAAGCACGGAAAGCACGTTAAGCCGTTGGTCCCGGCTGTCAGTCGTGGATCTTTGACAGTCGTTACGGGTCGTCGGAAGCCCGAAAGTCTGACAACCAGTCTTACCAAGGGGTATCGTATTACCCAGTTAATGGGTTGTGGAGGTTAGATAGGCAGTCGCTCCATGTAAAATACTGGTATTCAGCTGCACCTGGTTAGACTGGAAGCCGACCCCAACATAATTGGGAAAAGGCAAGGCAGATTGATTGATTTTAATACATTTTTTGGCATGTTTTGACATTGATTGCCGCTGAGATGAGATTGCGACTGGATTTTGAACGTTTTTATTTATACGAATTGTCCTTCAGATCTTATATCTGTAGGTACATCACAAATAAATAAAATTGAAGTGTCTGTTTGTAATGTCAAAATAACAGCTTTTTACTAAATGCATATGAAAGTATATATGGTACGTACTTATAGCAATTTTTTTTATTTTTGTCGGTCTCTCTGTCTGTTTGTTTGTTCCGGCTAATCTCCGAAACGTCTGGACCAATTTTGACACTTTGGCTTTCACTGAGTAACGTAGGATATTTTTATTTTTAAAAAACAATTAGGATTCCGCGCAAAAAAATTAAAACCCATGAAATTGTAAACAAAATCCGATTTAATTAGGGAAGTATTTATATCCACACGGACGAAGCCGCGGGCAACAGTTGCATACATAATTGTTTTAGGGGATCGAGATCGAACAACAAGTGGCAGCGCGGCGAGCTATCTACCGAACATCACTGAAGGAGCACCGCTAGCCATCCAACCAAGATGGCCGTCGCACATAAGAGAAGGTAAGACCTAAATCGGTCATTGGTTTGTGTATCGCTGCGCAACCAAACTCACAATCTATTAACAATGTTATGTACCTATGTAAAAATAAGAATAAGTAGTATTTAATTTACAAGAATACGAGTACATTAAGTTAACAAATATGTTCTACCAGGTAGCTGGTGTGCTAATCTTAAATGAAAGTTTTAACACAAAGGATCATACAATAACCGGCCAAGTGCGTGTTGGACTTCGCACATTTAGAGTTCCGTACCAAATCTGATTTATCAATATTTGTTACTATAAAAACTTTTTTACAAAAAATCAACCGACTTCCAAAAAAATAACACTACAAAGTGAAAAATAACTTTAATGTATGTATTTAATTGTGGTAGATGCTACCCCACGCATGTGACTAAAAGAGTGATGAATATACATGTTGATGGATGGAGAGGCAGAGGAAGGCCAAAGAAAAGATGGATGGATATGAAAGAGAAGGGAGTGAATGATAGCGTGACGGTTGACAGGGGAGAATGGAAGAAGAAAACGTGTTGCGCCGACCCCACGTAACATGGGGTAAGAGCAGGAAGATGATGAGGTACTACCCCACACAAATTCGGCATCATCGACATAAAAAGTAGGAAAAAATACGTATTATTGAAGCTAACTCAAAAACTACCCAAACAAAGTAAAATACCCTACCGAATAAAACAAGAATCTTTCAAACCGGACATCTCTGTAAAAAGTTATGCGTGGTTGTCACCAAACAAGTTCATAGGTTAGTGGGAAATTAAAAAATTCTTTGGAACAAAATTTGGTAAAAAAAACCTGAAATTATTAATAAGTTAATAAAGTTGAAACGTGGTTCACCGCCAGTGTCCGCGATGGTACATTCTGAGAATAGGACATTTTGCGAAAGAGAAAGAGACATTCTGTGAAATGAACATTTTACGAAAGGAAGTTTTTGCAAAGTGCGCATTTTGCGAAAGAGATTCTGTGAAATGGACAGTTTGCGTCCGGGAAACATTTTGCAAAGTGATCCTTTTGCGACTGAGCCAATTCTATTGGTATTTAAAATGTCATTCTTTTCACCAGAAACAAACCGGCCCGACATGGCTCGCTGGTCGCAGGAGACCGGCTCCGACAACGAAGGCAACACGGGCATGGCCTCCCCCTCCCCGCACCCGCTGCCCAACCCCGACCTCACGTCCGACGTGTTCCTCAGCCGGCACCGCCTGAAGCCGTCCATCCTGGAGAACGTGCACGACACCTATGTGGCCAGTGTGGACGCGAGCAGACTGCCGCTTGATAATAGGTAAGTGACGACTTAATGTCAGCCTGATATTATGACATTAATTTCTGTAAATTGGTTCATTTGGTTCAAAAAACACATTTAGAACTTGTCCACTCTGAAATAACGCGCCCCACTATCACATTTACCGTAATGTACGTATACAAAATTAAGTAGTGGGGCGCGTCATTTCAGAGTGGACAATCTCTACACGTCAAAAATTATGTTTTTACTCTTTCAGGAGAATTTTTGCAGCAATATGTTAATGCATTTCCTGGTTATGTTTAGAGTTGAAGGATTATAAAACTAAAAATACAAAGGATTGATTCAAAACAATTGACAGAGTTCATCGATAACCGGCGCCACTTGAATCATAATATTTAGTCCAACAACAAGATGTTCTTCCAAAATTGTAACGAAAATTATCACTAGGTGGCGCAAATTTAAAGAAAACAAATCCCTAAATAAATATAAACGGCTAGCGTATAATTATAACCACCGACCCTGAAATGAAAGATTAAAACTAGTAGATGAGTTCCGTGTTTCATATCTACCTACTCTGAAAAGAAAGACCAAAACAATCTCAAAGGTCACAGTCTCTTTTAAAGTCATAGAATAGGGGTTTTTCGACAGAAGAATAGACAAAATGGCAAATAGTAGAAATATTTGTACGCATTCTACGCGTAATAAATAATTAAACATTTATTGCAGAATCACTTCCATATTTGTTAGTAACAATGTAAACTTATAAACTAGTGTTAATAACATTTATTCTTAAGCTTAGCAATGTGTAATTTTGTCTATTCTTCCGTCGAGAAAACGTCGTCATGCTACGCGTGCAGACATAATCTTGGTCATGCCACATGAGGACTATTCAGATAAGTGTCTTTTTTTTTTTTTTTTTTTTTGTGGATGGGAAATCATCAAATAACTTCTCCCGCTCCGGGCAGAGCGGGAGGGTGTGTCAGACTTTTACTGACTAAAACCCACCCGTGTTCCTTCAGTTGCCCGTGCCAGGGCCACGGTATCTCTTTCGAACTACCCGCGACCCCGGCGGCTTCGGCCCTATTGGACCCCGTCACTGCTGACATCTCTTTGAGGCGCGCGTGGAACACAACGCGCCGTCGACCCGGGCCTGGTCCTTACCGGACGGCGAGCTGCCCATTACTCGTCGTCCGCAAGCCCGCGCCTACGGTGGCCGGGAATCGGCGATAGATTCCCGCCGCCCAGGGCGTCTCCTGCGGCGGCTAGGGGCGCGAGGGCGCGGCTGTTGCCTCTCCCTCTCGCGTCCCGCCTCCTCCTTTGCGAGCATTACTGCTTCGCAAAAGGAGGTGACGGCCTCCCATGCACTCTCGCTCCGCACCATGGCCTGGACCAAGTTTGGACGCGAGAGATCGCCGCCGCCGATCGCCTCCGTGAGAACACGGCGGTGCTCCGCCCAAGCCGGGCAGACCTCCACTGTATGCTCCACCGTGTCCTCCGGGCGATCTACACAATGGTGACACCCGGGCGTTTCCTCCCGCCTTATCCGAAACAGGAACCTCCCGAAACAACCGTGTCCGGTGAGGACCTGCGTCAGGCGGAAGGTGAGGACGCCGTGGCGCCTCTCCAACCACTCCTCAAAGAGGGGACTTATCGCCGCAATTGTGGCGTGCCCACAGATAAGTGTCTGAGATAGTCTTCTGAGGAAAGAGCTACACAGATTTGAGTGGACCTATCCAGTCAGTGCACGAATTTGTCACAGTATAGTTTCATATCATGCAGAAAATGAACGAGGATTAACCTCCACCATCATCTGCCTAGCCTTTTCCCAACTATTTTGGGGTCGGCTTCCAGTCTAACCAGATGCAGCTGAATACCAGTATTTTACATGGAGCAACTGCCTATCTGACCTCCACAACTCAGATACTGGGTAAAACGATACCCCTTGATTGTCAGACTTTAGGGCTTCTGACGACTCGTAACAACTGCCAAAGATCCAAGAATGGCAGCTGGCATCAATGGCTTAACGTGCTTTCAGAGGCACGGAGGAGTCTTGGTATGTGAAAATGGTCACCCATCGACGGACCAACCGCGGCAAGCGTAGCTTAACGTGGTCGATCGATCTGTTCCGTCACGCTTGCTCACCATTTCCGAGATTTCCGACGTCGTATTCGTATGGTAGCTGTATTAGTTCAAATTGATCGAAAATTTAGTGCGAAATTCTCCTGGCCATCACGTCAGTAGGCTTTTAATGAATCTACGTATCTAGTGACTCCTAAAATACCATTCACCTTTCAGATACGGCGTAATGGACGACGAACTGATGTACGGAGTCCTTCCAACGGACACAGAGAAACAAATGCCGTACGACCCAAACTACCCGATATCACCGACCATGTACCGACTTCCTGGCAATCCTTACGGGTCCAAAACGTACTTACCAACGCGAACATCAGACTATGGATACAGCCCCACAAAATACTTGAATTCAGACCAAAATGTGTATGGATCCAGGGATTTTAGAGACTCTGGAGTATCCACAAGAGAACATGATGGATATCCTCAAAGGGATTTCCGGGATTCTGGCATAGCAACCATGTTGAAGAATGACTATCAAAGAAAGATGGATAGTCATTATGGTGGGGACTACACAGATAGGATGTCAGAGGGATCGGATAAGCATCATGATAAATATTTGTTCCCATATACAGGTACGTCAAGGATTTAAATGTTGTTTTGTGATTGGTTTTGTATTCGTAAAGAGCTCTCACTCTCTTGCTCACCTGCTTCACTTGTTAAACATTATTTATGTTCCCAATCCCATACCATATTACACAATTATTTTATATTGATTCGAAAAGAACGATATTTAAGGTCCTACCTTGCTCTGGTCCTCGGCAAGGAATAGAAATTCCACGTGAAATATGTTACCTCTTTGATGAATGTTTTTTTCAAGCGTATAACTTGACCTATTTTAAAAAGCGTTCCAAAAGAAATTCCAAATCCAAACAACAGCAACACATGTTATTTTCACAGCTGGCAATATCAAAACCTACCAGTTATCCTTTGACTTAGTACCTACTTTGAGTGTGCTTTTATTTTTTTGTTCATTTTTCTTCACCCGAGCTTATCTAGCGTTTGAGAGTGTTGAACAGCTTTTGACCTTATTATTTTGCTTGCTTTAGCTGAGGAAGACCACGCTCACTTGCGTGGGATCAACCAGGCACCGCAAGTTCGTAGTAGTGAGATGGCACATCCAGGTAACTGTTACAGCTGAGGACACACTTTGGCTGATCTAGATTCATAGTATGTTTTGTGCACCTTTAGGCCCTTTGTACACACACGTTTATCTTACCGGTTTTTTTTCGCCATGTGTAAGCACGATCGTCAGCGTTGTATGGATCACTATGGAAGCTTGTAGACGACACGGCGCCGTGTCTGTCCACGGCGTGATTCACATCTGTGTTGTAAGGCAATCTGGGGGAGTCTGTCGACGGCACCGAATGTTTGAAATGGAGATATTGAAAGAAGTTGTCCATTCTGAAATGACGCGTCCCACTACCGCATTTACGTATACAAATTTAGGTAGTGGGGCGCGTCATTTCAGAGTGGACAAGCTCTACCTACGCTCATTTTGTTTTAAAATGGAGATAAATCAAAATTATTAATTCATGAAATGCCTGTAATATGGTATGGGATAAGGTGATCGAATGTAACATCGCGGACATTTGCGGTGAACCACTTTTCGCCCTTATTGCTAAGGTATTATGGTTGAAAAGTGTTTCACCGCAAATGTCCGCGATGGAACATAACCAAAATCTTCTTTTCCTTTCGCAATGATTATCTTTTTGCATATAAAAAACAAAACTGACCCCGATACCTAACCGTTGTCACGTCCAACTGTTTGCCGGGTCATGTACAAACTCACACGTTTTTTGTACGGCGTGGTTTATACGCCCCGTACCGTAATGAAACCATGCCGTGTACAAAGGGCCTTATAGTTAGTTGTCGTCACTCTCATAAATCTACTAGCTAGACTAAGTAAGGCCAATTAAGCACAACGTTGGCAGGATTGTATCAATCTTGGGGTACATATTGCACTTATCGTTTTATGCTAAGTTTTGTGCCATCTTGAGTTTAGATTTAATCCCTAGCCAAAGTGTGTTCTCGGCTTTTTTTTTGTAAATAATTGCAGAATCGAGCCTCGCATTTAGTTTCACGTTCTGTGTTATATTTTTAGACTTTATGGATTCGATGAATTTTCCGTCTCATTTTTGTGTTTTGTTTTCTCTTAGCCGAGAATCAACAACAGCAGATGGGGGCGCCACTAGCGAGTATGGGAGAGACGAGCGAGTAAGTCTGAACCCTGTACTGCCTGCACGGTTACTGTATGCTTGTAAAACTTTTTCATTTTATGTTATAAGCTACTCAGAATTTCGTATAGCAACATTAAAATATTTTAGCTCGATACTTTTGTGACGGTTAAAAAAAATCTTAATTTATTTTACCAATACGCCTCGATACGGAATTCTGCATGGAACGTATTTCAGGAGTCCATACTAGATAACACAAACCATACCACCTGAATTTGTAAAAAAAAAAAAACTGATCCTAGTAATACCTACATTTTTTATGTTGGGTCCTGAACATCGTTCATAGGTTTTTATTATTATTTTTCTTTAAATCCAGCCATAATTATGACATTGTCAATAGATGGTGGCGGTTGTATGAGAAACACTCATTGTAATCATCTTTTGCTTTGCTAACCGGTGGTGTTGCCGCGCAATCATCTTCAACCATTTAGGGAGGAGGTAATCTATGTTCTTTATTCATAGTCCGGCCACAATCATACCTACCTTAAATTTAGTCAAGCGCAGAAAGTTTAAAATCCTTATTGTAATTAAACAAATGATTTTATTTTATTTCGGGAAAAGAACATTAGTATTTAAATAAACAAATTTACTAACCAACTACAATTTTTCAACAACATATTTTTTCAAATTGGTATATTGAATGTGGTCTAGCTAGACATAATTTACTAAACTTTAATTGTAAATATATGTATTTCATTGTTGTTTTCATGTTTTCTTTAATTTTACTTTTATTTAGAGTTCTTGTAATCGAAATTGAAGATATTACAATAAAAAACTGTCATGCATGTGCTGTTCACTATTTGCCAGTCGGGTTCACAGGTCGGGTTGATTAGGATATCTCGAGTCTCGGTTTGAGTAAAACATAGCAAAATTAATGAAATCAAACTTATAACTATTACAGGAAATCTACTACTGAGGACGACGCGGAGACAAGAGTCTAACAACTCTAAATTTACATAGTACAAGATTTCCAATGAATCTCAATTAGTTATTAATTTAATTTTAATCTTCTTAGTACTTTTATAATGATTAGTGTTAATTTACGCAAAGACTGTCGTTCAATCAGTACCCACTGCCATAGTGTAGAATAACGAGTATTTATTTTGAATTTATGTCTATGCTTTAAGTAGTAACTATAGTGGAACTGAAGTAGGGTTTAATTTATTGAGTACTCATTCTTTGTCGAATTTAGCGTTTGAAAGTCTGCTCTTAGGTTTAAACTTATATACAAATGATAGCTATATCTTACCTAAGTATATCAAATCCACTGTGCATACCTAAATAAATGTGCCCAGCAACTGGGTATAATGCTATTAATACGATCACATACCTCTACCAATTTAGACGTGTATATAATAATCTAGGAATCTTTATTCAAATACTCAAATGTAGTAGAAAATTTATAAAGAATTTATTTGAGCGTGTGTTGGTAATGTTGGTGTAGAGAAATAATGCATGCCTACAATGAAGTAAGAATGACATCCAAAGTCAGTCATGTAAATAGATAAGTTAGCTTATCAGTAGACGTTTGCTGGATTATTTTCCAAAACATAATTTAATAAAAAATAACTCACAAAATATGCTTCTAAAAAAATTCGAATGGAATAAAAAAAACTTTTGGAATTTAATCCGGTAAATGTACTTCAAATATTTATATTTTAGTGCAAAATATGAATTAATTTTATTTTTATATAAGAAAACCAAAACTATCGTTTGTAAACAACGTATGAATAAGAGTAGGTAAAGATAATGTTTGTGTAATTGTGAATGAAATTATCATTTACTTGTTTGTACGAAAGTGATTTTGTACGTTGATCCTATCTTCCTTTTTTATTAATTACAAAAAGCTGTGTTGATTCTCAAGTTATCCAGTTTGTGTTTCCATATTTCGAATTGTTATTATTTTTCTAATAAAAAACGATGATTCTAGTATTAAAGTTCTTATCAAACTTTATGTAAATAGCGTGTTGTGTGCATTTCTAGCGTTTTAACGAAGAGTCCACCTATTTTGTAAATAATAGATTTTTACACTTTTAGTAGTTAAATTAGGGACTACGATAATAGTGGAATATTAAGTGAAAGCTTTATTTAGATATTCTATAGTGTCAGATTGCCATAATTAATATTTAATGAGTTCGTAGAATGCACTATACCTAAATATGATCAAAGTTGACGAATATTTTCTAACTGAGCTGCTACTGTTTGCTATTTTATAAAGTCAGGCGTTTCTTCGTAACCTTTCATTCCATGTTATATGTGAAGTGGCAATTTAATTCCTGGCAATGAGGTAAATTAAGAAGACAATTCAATTGGTGTTCAATTATTCATATTATCTGGTCTTTTATGCATTTATGTAATGTGACGACCAGATTTACCACGTTTGTCAAAATAATAATGTTCTATGATAGTCTCTGTCCAGTTATTCACTTTTTGACATCTGTCAGTTTTATACTAACGAATATGTATGTGTTTTGCTAATTTGATCCTTATTACAAATTGCCCAACTGATAGGTGTCAAAAAGTGAATAACCTAGTGGATAGAGTACCTATAGGTATTTTGTAGGTACTTTACATGTAGAATGTAGGTATTTTGAACAAAGATAGATAAATTTAAAAAAAATATATAATTGTTCGAAACACCTATTAAATAAGTACATTCTGTGGTAGATATGTGGCTTTGATCATCATCTGCCTAGTCTTTCCCCAACTATGTTGGGGTCGACTTCCAGTCTAACCGGATGCAGCTGAATACTAGTATTTTACATGGAGCGACTGCCTATCTGACCTGTACAACCCAGTCACTGGGTAACACGATACCTTTTGGTAAGACTGGTCGTCAGACTTTCTGGTTTCTGACTACCCGTAACAACTGTTAAAGTTCTACAAATGACAGCGGACCAGCGACACAAAGTACTTTGCGAGGTACGGAGGGGTTTCGGTATGAAAAAGATGTTCTCCCATCCACGGACCGACCTCTGCAAGAGTAGGTAGTTTAACCTTTAGCCACGAACCCCTCTATACATGAGTCATCACGTCACAAATAAGGTCATTCCGTTTACTCTGCTCAAATGTAATGTTTTACATTATTTTAGATACGTAAGCAATTCCAGATTGCTTTGTACAAATGCATTTGCCACTTTTAGAAATAACGTTTGGCTCATTTTTATATCTTACATTCCATTTTGTGATATTATGTATCTTTTTCACCATTTTCTATGTACTTTTACTGGCAATGTTTATAAAATAGTGGTACAAACCTTTTAATTGTTTTATAATGAAATAAAATATTTTATTGCTAAAATCCGTTCTTTGTTTTCTTTCTAAGTTATTAACCATTAATTGGCAAATGTTTTTGTGGATTATAAAGTAGGTATAATCTATAACTATACTCTATGGTAGGTATACCTATTTTTTTTCCACTAATCATCATGAAAATTTTATGAACGCTGTATTACAGGATACTAATCATCCAACTGTGTAGTGTAACTTTTTTTTTCTAGCCTACTCTATCTCACTCCTGGGCAGAGGCCTCCCTTCACTCGTTCTATCTTTCGCGAGCCCGCGCGTCCTTCCAGTTTTGACGGAACCTACCCAGCTCATCCCGCCATCTCCTACGTGGTCTGCCGCGACCCTCGCGGCCCTAGCGGTCTCACTATCTCAGGGCACCAGTGTAACTACTCTCAGATATTTTCCAGGCTGGTAAATGGCAACAGTTTCATTCTGGTGTCGGACTACCAACGAGCTACGTAAAATTAGGGTAGACTCCTCACCTTAAATGTTCAAATTAAATCTTATACTTAGATACCTACGGCCTGTCTGTAATGTTGGACATTGCAGATAGGTAGCTACCTAACTTCAAATTAACGAAAAACTTTAAAATATTACTACTTAAGTACAACTGTCAAATTTAAATTAAAAAAATTGTGATGATGATGACACACTGGGACAGGATGCAGGTATGGGGGCTCACACAAATAATGAAATTCGTGTGATGCAATTTATGGATTATTTTTTATAGATTTGTGGAGCTTCCGCCCGCATGGTATGTCGATCAAAAGTAGCCTACCCATGTTCTTTTCCAGGTCATTGTCTACCCGTCTGCCAAATTTCATCCAAATACATACAGCCGTTTTAGCGTATCAAACAAACAAACAAACATTCGCATTTATAATATTAGTTACGATGTACCTTCATAGCTAGATACTCGATTTTAAAAGCTGTAGGTACCTACTCACCTGTGTGTGTGCAGTGCCGACGTAATCACTCAAACGTGCTAATAATATTCTTATCTGACACAATCACACTAGGTACAGTAGGCACTAGGTACTCACGCGCATTCAGATAATGCCAAAATCAAAACTTACTGAATTGATTAGCTGCAGTTTATAATAAGGAGAAACCATTTTCGTTAGCTAGCCAATCAAGGTAATTACCTACATGAGGACTGACAACCTGGAAGTAGGAAACGTTTTCCACTTTTCATAAATGGCTATAGAATACCTATTAAATAGGTATCCAACAACCTACCTACAATACGGCCAATGAATCATGGCCGGTCCGAACCGAGGCACTTGACAAGGCATGGCCACCAACACCATCAGGGATTATAATTTTGATAACACAAAAAATTTGTCGCTAATTAGTCGAAAGTTGTCGCCAAATATCATTTGCCAGTCACTCTTTCAAAATTTATAAGAGTTTATATGGCCGAGCTGGGGAGCATCTCCCCAGCTTGGTGACATTTATATCTCAAAAACTAGGGCACCTAACGAAGACCTATTTTCCCAAATTTAGTCGCTAATTAGTCGCAATTTTTCGCCAAGTCACAGATTTAGTCGGGTCTTAGTTTAGAAGATATAATCTATAATGAGTTCAATTTTTAAGGGGAAGGACTATAGGTACTGAAAAATTTAACTCGTTATATCTTCTAAACTAAGACCCGACTAAATACAGATTTAGTCGGGTCTTAGTTTAGAAGATATAATCTATAATGCGTTCAATTTTTAAGGGCAAGGACTATAGGTACTGAAAAATTTAACTCGTTATATCTTCTAAACTAAGACCCGACTAAATACAGATTTAGTCGGATCTTAGTTTAGAAGATATAATCTATAATGCGTTCAATTTTTAAGGGTAAGGACTATAGGTACTGAAAAATTTAACTCGTTATATCTAAACTAAGACCCGACTAAATACAGATTTAGTCGGGTCTTAGTTTAGAAGATATAATCTATAATGCGTTCAATTTTTAAGGGCAAGGACTATAGGTACTGAAAAATTTAACTCGTTATATCTTCTAAACTAAGACCCGACTAAATACAGATTTAGTCGGGTCTTAGTTTAGAAGATATAATCTATAATGAGTTAAATTTTTAAGGGCAAGGACTATAGGTACTGAAAAATTTAACTCGTTATATCTTCTAAACTAAGACCCGACTAAATACAGATTTAGTCGGGTCTTAGTTTAGAAGATATAATCTATAATGAGTTCAATTTTTAAGGGCAAGGACTATAGGTACTGAAAAATTTAACTCGTTATATCTTCTAAACTAAGACCCGACTAAATACAGATTTAGTCGGGTCTTAGTTTAGAAGATATAATCTATAATGAGTTCAATTTTTAAGGGCATGGACTATAGGTACTGAAAAATTTAACTCGTTATATCTTCTAAACTAAGACCCGACTAAATACAGATTTAGTCGGGTCTTAGTTTAGAAGATATAATCTATAATGAGTTCAATTTTTAAGGGCAAGGACTATAGGTACTGAAAAATTTAACTCGTTATATCTTCTAAACTAAGACCCGACTAAATACAGATTTAGTCGGGTCTTAGTTTAGAAGATATAATCTATAATGAGTTCAATTTTTAAGGGCAAGGACTATAGGTACTGAAAAATTTAACTCGTTATATCTTCTAAACTAAGACCCGACTAAATACAGATTTAGTCGGGTCTTAGTTTAGAAGATATAATCTATAATGAGTTCAATTTTTAAGGGCAAGGACTATAGGTACTGAAAAATTTAACTCGTTATATCTTCTAAACTAAGACCCGACTAAATACAGATTTAGTCGGGTCTTAGTTTAGAAGATATAATCTATAATGAGTTCAATTTTTAAGGGCAAGGACTATAGGTACTGAAAAATTTAACTCGTTATATCTTCTAAACTAAGACCCGACTAAATACAGATTTAGTCGGGTCTTAGTTTAGAAGATATAATCTATAATGAGTTCAATTTTTAAGGGCAAGGACTATAGGTACTGAAAAATTTAACTCGTTATATCTTCTAAACTAAGACCCGACTAAATACAGATTTAGTCGGGTCTTAGTTTAGAAGATATAATCTATAATGAGTTCAATTTTTAAGGGCAAGGACTATAGGTACTGAAAAATTTAACTCGTTATATCTTCTAAACTAAGACCCGACTAAATACTACTAAAAATTATAATCACTAGGTAGATCGACACAAACCACAAGTTGTATAAATCTTATTGCATTAACCCCATAGCTGAACACTGTCTCTTAAGATACAGGTAACCCTAGTTTAAGAGGCAGGGCTCACCAATTATTGTTTACAGATTTCTACAGCATAGCTTATTCCTCCGTACTTGCTTCCTACCACTACCTTTTTGTTAACCAAGGTTTATATATAAGTCTGTAACCTTCTCTTTTTTGGAAATAAATAAATTGTATTATTATTATTATTATTTGTCTTTGGCTTATCTCGGGACCCTGGGGTCCCGGACCTTTGGAAGGCGTACGAGGGGCCGAAGCCAACTCGCAGAGGCCCCTTAGACAATTTTAAATGACGAGGAGGCACCAGCCGACGATTATCCCTGTATGCACTATGCAAGTGCACCCAAGGACAACCCCCGGTTGGTGCAGGACTATTGCAGAACATGGAAACAAAACACATTGGGCCTATGGGTTTGGGTGGCTACATGGATTGGGTACCTTACCTTGAACTATGGAAGAACTATGTCCCCTGCCTGACCAATGTTATATAATATACACAGATAAATTGGCAGGGGGTGACTTGCACACTCAATAATGGGCCCCCGGAAACGGTCGCTATCACATAGTGACGTAGCGACAAGGGGCAACATGTCCTGAGGAGCTTGAGGAGTGGAGAGGTATTCCACGGCTCTCAGAACAATCCCAGAGCCCGGAAGATGGTCAAGATCCCTACAAGCACTTACTGGAATACTTCCTTCCTCCGAGCACGTTTGCTCTTGCGAATCTCCACTCAAGCCAGCCAATAAAGGCAAGAATGAGGTGGGAGCTCTGTTCCCGTCATTGTTCACTCCAGCCGGCCAATAAAGGCAAGCCAGAGGTGAAGAACAAGACTTCTCCCGGGAAATAGGGTCCGTGGGGTCGCTACTGCCCAACAGCTCGCCACATGCTGCCCTGCGGGTTCACGTATCTCTCTTGGTCTGGCTCCTCACCCTAGACCTGTTTCGGCAAAGTAAACTCCACCGGCACAGACCCAGAGTTCGGAGCGCGCAAGCCCCACCACGACGTCAACGTAGAGATACGGCGGTGGGGTTATTATTATTATTATTAAATACAGATTTAGTCGGGTCTTACGGGTCTTAGCGAAAAATTGCGACTAAATTTGGGAGAAAACAGATCTTCGCTAGGTAGGTAAGCTATTGTGAGTATTACGTACGTGCGATTACTGTGTGCAATTTTATTGTACGTGCTGTACACCTATACCTACCACTTTTGAATGGGAACTAACTTGCCCGTATCGTGCAACAATATTGCAGGTAAGTGTTGTTTAGACGTTTGCCAGTTAACTGCTGCTTCAATTTTATGGTATGCCACAGCACAGACAAGACACGTATAAATAAATTGAGCTTAATAGGTTTTTGAGGGTGTTGGAATTATGTACCACCGCAGACATTAGGGGTGAACCACTTTTCAACCTTATTACCTTAGCAATAAGGTCGAAAAGTGGTTCACCGCAAATGTCCGCGATGGTACCTAACACATACGCGATAGATGCAAGATGCAGATGATGCAACAAATTAAGTATAATAATAATTTATATACTAAACCAATGAACAAACTGTTTTAATACAATTTCGATGTATTCTGCTTCGTACAGAGTTACAGACACAATTAGTAGGACCTAAAAACTGTAAGAGAAATAAAAATATTGAAACTTTTTATCTATTTATTCATCAACATACATAATATCTACATTTGCACAAATAAAATATATTTTACTTAGAATTACATCAGTAAACTGTTTTAAGACTGACATAATACTTTCTCGTTCGTTTTGTTCCAAAATATGAACACTGCTAATAGCCAATGTCGATTCTCGATTGATATATCAAATACCAACAGTGTAGCCACATATTAACTCCTATAGTTAAGTTTATGCAGATGAATTAGTAAGGTAAGCAAACTAATATTTACAATTGGGAGTTACAATAATTTGATTTTTTATATAATTTAAAAGGGAAACAGTGCTTTATCAATACCAAAGAACATTAACAATTTAGATATTTTCCAAACAGACACAGGCAGCTTTTACAAATAAAATAGTTTCTTTTTATCTGTCATTAAAAATGTTTTATATTATCAAATGTAAGATGTTGTGCTCTGCAATATTAAGATAACAATAGGGTGCTACTGATGGCTGTATACAATGTCATCAACATCACCCATGTTTTTATCCATGTCCAATGGAAAATAACTCACACCAAATACGAATTTTATGTACATTATATTTTATTACTATGTATAACATGGGTTACAGACTGATCAATCAAAGCTTTTACAAAACTTGAAACAAGGTTTTATGGAATGTATAAGCCTTATGAATGACTAGGTACGGTACTGTAGTTACGTCAAGGCAGAGCTTTATATTAGGCCACGGAAACTCTAAAAACAATGTGTACCTAGTCATTTCATCATTAGGACACTGTTATGATTCAATACAACACAATCTCGACTGGTTACTATTTAGTTGTCAATAAAATACTGCAATACAATCCAAACCTCAGTTCAAATATCTGAAATCTTAGCACAAATGCCTTATTATATGAAACAACAATTAAAATTAGTGTATAGTACAGTTATAACATCAAAAATGTAATTATACTTTAAGCTACTTTACTATGACGTGCTAAGATCAGATATTTTATTGATCATTAAGATTAAAAAAATAATTTACATTATTATAAACACATCAACAAGGAGTAGGCAGGAAAGATACACTAGTTCAACACTGCAATGATATAACTTGAAGCTTCTCCGATGAAAAATAAGTATGTGAGCACTGGACACTGATTGTTAGGGTAGGTAGGTCAAGGCTGGTAACATCCAGTGCTGTTGTACACTGAAAATATAAAAAAAAAACTCATATTATTATTTCAAAATGTTTAATTAGGTATACAAGTAAAATTATACCTACTTAACTATTTATTTTTAAGAAACAATTATTAAATTGAGTTGCATACAATATGTAAGCAGGAAAACAAAGACATGAACTTTATTAACTTCATTAATTTACATGATATAACTGTATATGTCAAGTGACTGAAACATGCTGTAACCAACATAGATTTCTGTTCTCTCAAAATCATGTGACCTAGATTAAAAACCTATTTTATATATAATTTAGAAACCAAGAGGACAGTAATACTAAATATTTATAATAGTGAAGATAAGATGCAGTAGCACCTAGAAAATAATGTGTAATCTAAATTAAAACTAAAATAGAACATGAATGAGTATTTCAGAATTTTGACAATTACTCAATATGGATTATTCTAATACTAATTGGGGTGAAATCATTCCATAATACTAACATATCCATTTAGTAGTTTTAACATAAAGATTTACACCCGATACTGAATCCCAATACACAATTTATTTTTTTACATTTCAAACATATTCAATGAATCAGCTTTAACAAGTTACGCATTTCTCACATTTACTAGTTACTAGATGATTACAAAAATGATATAAATGCAAATATTAAATTGATACTTACACTTAGATTCAAGTTTTACTTTATTCTTATATTACTGGTTGCCCATTTTGCACTTTGAGGTCATGTAGATACCAACAATAAGACCGAAGAGACCAATGGCTGATCCAAAAATCTCTACAATGAGGATCTTGACAAAGAGAGCAGCATTAGCTGCATCAGCCAAGGCAGCACCAGAACCGACGATACCGACAGCAATACCACAGAACAAGTTGACGGTGCCCACGGCCAATCCAGCTCCGAACATCACATAACCAGCCATCCAGTTTTGTTCCTTGATAAACACATTAGTAATGGGCTCAGTGTACTTTTCCAACATTCCTGACAACACGATGGCAGTGATCAGCCCGTAGATGGCGACGGCTTCGCAGAAGATGACGGAGATCAAATTCTTGGTCTTGATTCTGGGAGCTTTGACACCTCCGCCGACTATGCTCACTCCGGTCGTGTGGATGCCCATGGCTGCGCCCACCACGGACAGGGAGACGGCGAACGCGATGCCCAACGTTCCCCACATGTAGGGAGAAGTATTCTCCAGGTACCATCCAAGACTTAATTGCTCACCCTTTCCTTGGAGAAGATAGAACATAGCAACAGTCGGAATCACGAGCACCAGCAGCAGCGCCGACAGGTAAGATAGGAAGTACCTCATCTTGAAATATTTTATTTAGCAAATTGGAGCTGTTTTACCCGATATTCCCGAAAGGGACGGCCTTTTTTCGCCCAATTTTTGCCTTGACAGAAACCTCAAAAACGGAGAGGTCTTGTGATCACAAGTTGTCATAGACTATAGAAGAGTTACCATTCAAAAATTTTGTTAAATTAAAGCTCTTGTGACCTTTTCTGATGGTTACGAAATACTGATTAAAAGTTAATGAAATCTTTCAAAGATCACGAAAACAATCAAATGTTATTATAAATTTGCATTGATAACTGCATAGGTATGCCCTCAAATAAATATTGTCCCAATTGAATTTTAATTCCTTGTTGCCATTGAAATAATTCACATTCAACACTGGTCATCACTCAATGTCAATCATGCTTTATTGTCTATGACTTGACATATTCTGTGGAGATTCAAGCAGTCGCTTTGCACTCCTACCAACTTATCTGTGAAATGGCGAAAATTGGAACTACGGCCGTCATGTTGAAATGTCTTTGTGCCGACGCATGTCATTCGATTGTGTCGACGCATCGACGGTGGCGTCCTCTTTCAGTTCACAGACAAGTTGGTAGGACTGTACTCTCCTACCAACTTATCTGTGAAGTGGCGAAAATTGGAACTACGGCCGTCATGTTGAAATGTCATTCTATTGTCAGTGTCTACTCACAGACTACTTAAGGGGATGTCTACTACATTCGGGTTCTCTGGTTGTTTCGTCGTGATATTGCTGAATTTGTAAAGTTAAATATGTCGAAAGCTATTAAAAGTGATGCTCGAATCATTATTCTAAAGGTTAAAACCTTTTTTAAAGAAGAAGCTCGGGCGGGGTCTCCGATTATTCCATTTAATCAAATAAACAAACGAATTTCGGCAGCGACAGGTTAGTGTTGTCAACTTTCTTGTTATAAATTACCCGATACTTAACTAATTATATAGGTGCACGAAATATTCGTTTCTATTCTTGCTGCAGGTTATAGTAACGGTAACGTACATCTAATAGGTAACCTGCTAAGTGAGTGAGCAAACTAACCTGCCAGATTTCAAATTTCTACTAACATTTATTTTATTATCTTTTATTTCAGGTGTGAGTCAAGGACCAATTTTTTCAAAAATAGTTAAGGAAGGGCACGCAGCAGAAGAAACTGGTACAAAAATTCGGACACCAGGCAAGCAGAGAAAACGTAAAAGTGGATTTGTGCATGTTGATGATTTTGACATGGGAGTTATACGGAGGAAAGTACATGAATTTTATTCTGCTAAATTAAATGAAATCTTTTATTTCCAGATATTAATCCATATAAATTTACAAATTAATTACATAGAGGTCCCTACTGTTAAAAAGCTTCTAGAGGTCTTAAAGACAGAAATAAATTACACAGGACTGCGAGAGTCTGCGAAAGCTGCTTCACCAGGTGGAATTTCGTTTTAAAAATCTCAATCCAATCGGAAGGTTCTTATGGAGCGTAATGAAATATCAGCTTGGAGAGTTAAGTACTTCCATGCAGTGGATAAAAATAATAAATCTCCCCAGCCCCGGCCCATAATTTATTTAGATGAGACCTATATTCACTCTTCGCATACATCAGGTAAATGTTGGCAAGGAGAGGGTGAAGACGGAGTATTGGAGCCTGTATGGAAAGGGCAAAGATATATTATTGTTCATGCGGGAGGAGATACTGGATTTGTTACAAATGCATTACTTGTGTTTAAATCAAACACAAAAAGTGGTGATTATCATGACGAGATGATTAGTACCAATTTTAAAAAGTAGGTTATTGAAAAACTTGTGCCTAATTTACGAGAGCCATCCATAATAGTGATGGATAATGCTCCTTATCACCGTATTTGTGTGAATAAAGTCCCAAATACGAATTCCTTAAAAAAAGATAGAGCAATTAGGGTTGACCCAAAATAAAATTGACTACGGAGAGAATTTGTCTAAACCTCAGCTTTTAGAAATAATTAAGAGAAACAAGCCTAAACCTGTATATGAGATTGAAAACATTTTTGAAGACAATAGACACAAATGCTTATATTTACCACCTTATCACTGTGATTTCAATCCCATTGAACTCATATGGAGCACAATGAAAAGAAAAGTTGCTGATGTAAATATTGAGCACAAAAATGCTGAAATTCCCCGCCTAGTTAGAGAAGCTTTTGTTGCTATTACAGTTCATGAGTGGACACAGCATTGTAAACACGTTCGCTGGTTAGAAGGAGAATACTTAAAACATGATTTGTATTTAGATAAACCTCTTATTATAGAAGTGGTAAGTGACACGGAAACCGAAAGCGATAGTGATAATGATGATAGTGGTACGAAAATAAGCGGAGTATGGCCTCACAACCAGGATGAATTTGTGTATGCAGGTTCATCTAAAGATCACAATTACTGTAAACCTGGTTTTCAATAAATTATTGTAAAGCAATTTGTTTTTTTTTTTATTACACTACACTACCACTAGGTACCACTGCTAATTATAATTAGTCAAATCTGGTGTTAGGGGTTCGGTACGGTCATAACTAAATGCTAGACGTCCAGGTACCTCTTGTAGGGTAGATACCTACTTAACTTCATAATACATGAAAGTTGTATCCCCCGTGTATAAAATGTTCTTTTATCTGCTGAATTTCCACTTCATTGGATTAGTTTTTAGATATAGCCATAGTTTATTGCTGAGAGACTAAACTGTTAGCGTACCTACGCAACTGTAAATTATCAAATTATTTTTATTTTATGATTTTTATATAGGTATCATTGTTTTTAATTTGTAATAACTAATTCTTATTAAACGAATAGGTCTAATGTGAAATTTTCTTCTTGAAAACTTACTCAATTTTGGGCACCTTATATTAATTGCCGTCCTTTTTCAGTTCACAGATAAGTTGGTAGGACTGTACGAGAAAGTATCCAAAGAGGAGCTCAGAGACACTAACAGTATATCACGCTAGGGGTCGCATCATCGTTGGTGTTGTTTACTTGTCAAACACCATACATTTTTTTAACTTGTTACGTGTAATTCAATTTTGAAGTGCACTGAATTGTAATAATATAATAGCAAATGCCGTTTTCCCGCTGCAGGAGGAAAGAAGAAAACAGTTTTCTTCTTATTTTGTAAATGATGGTGAACAGTTGACATTAGGCTATTGTATATTAGTCGGATTTTTAATTCGACGGAATTGTGACAGGCTCTATAATTTTTTGACACTTCCGATATCATAAACCTTTTCTGTCTTCTCCTTTTTATAAATTATTTTATGACTAGAATTTTTTGGATACAATATAACAAAAAATACGAAAAAGAATGAGATCAAGTAAACTATAAGACAATGTAAATAGTGTTTGTTCTGTGCATTCAATGCACACTAACTAAAATATTAATCTGTTTTAGCTAAATGGAAAAAAAGAGTAAAAGAACATTTTTTTTTTTTATTTAAATATTTATTTAGGTATCATTATCACGAACATCATCATCGTTGTCTGTTTGTAGTTACAAGAAGCGAAGATTTTACAAACAAAAAGGTATTCCTAAAAAAGGTTTGTAGCCTATGGATTAGTAGACAGGGATTCCTGTGAAAGAACAATAATTACCTTACTAATTACTGTAACTTCAATAATTTGAAAATAAAAAATGTGATTACCATTTTAAAATAATCAGTAAATTTTTAAGTTATAGTTTTTCTAATTGAAACCTTAAATTCAAGAAAGATTTTTTTTTTAATTTACTTAGTATGGGCTCCTGTCTTCCATATTCAAATTTTGTAATTTTATACTGTGTCCATTTTAATATTTGTGGGAGAAAATAAATACATTTTATTATTATTAATTTCGCTTAAGGAGGATGCGCTAATGCAAATTGCAATGCATAATTGCAATTTGCAGGTCAGTGTCAGGTTGTATGTTTATTAAAATATGAGACACGGCCGTAGCTAATATGGCTTTACAGAATTATTATCATTAGAATCAGCAATTTCATGAAATCATGAGGTTTGAGGTCAATTCTAACTTATGGAGTTGTATTGCTGATTCTAATGATTATAATTCTGTAAATCCATATTAGCTACGGCCGCGTCTCATATTTTAATCAACATACAACTTGATATCAGCAAATTGCAAAAAACGTAAGAAAAATTGAATTTCGCGGGCTACCTTGGCGCATCCCCTTAAATGAGTTCCGTTTTATTAGGACCGTTTTATGATTGGCAACACTTATGAAATGTCAGAATTCTGTCGAATACAGACCATGGACCTAATAATAGGTCTCTACCTATGAAATTGCCGTTTTGTATGAAAAAATTTAAACTAATTTTTTTCATGCATTTTTTATTTGTATTAATCGAAGTAATCACCCATGCAATCAATGCATCTTTGCCAACGCAGTGGCAGTTTATTGATGCCCTTCTTAAAGAAATCAGCTGGACGGGAGGCAACAAATTCTTCAAAAGCATTTTGTACTGCCTCTCAGGTATTGAATTTTTTTCCCGCCAAGAAGTTATCCAAATTCTGGAAAAAGTAGTAGTCTGTAGGCGCAAGGTTTGGTGAGTAGGGCGGATGACGGAGAGCTTCCAACCCCAGTTCTTGCAACTTGGAGACCGTCTGCTGTGCAGTATGAGGTCGCGCGTTGTCGTGCAGGAGCAGCGGAGACGAGCGATTGACCAATGCTGGTTGGAGATGTGCCACCTTCTCCATCATTGTGTTCAGTTCTTCACAGTACACATCTGAAGTAATGCTCACCCCGTTTGGTAAGAAGCTGTGATGAATCACACCGGCGCGCGGCGCTAGACCACCAAACAGTGACCATCACTTTTCTAGGGGTAAGTGTTCGTTTAGGGCATTGTTTAGGTGCTGAACCAGGATCCAACCAACTTGCTGAGCGCTTGCGGTTATCAAACAGAATCCATTTTTCATCGCAGGTAACAATGCGGTTCAAAATTCCTTCATTTGTGTGTCTGTTGAGCAGTGCAAGGCACGTCTCGACGCGTACTTCGCGCTGGCGATCATTGAGTTCGTGGGGCACCCATTTGTCAAGCTTTTTCACCTTGCCAATTTGACGCAAATGGACCAATATTGTTTTGACGCTAACGTCGAAAGCTGCTGCTAATTCAGCCGTAGATTGTATATCATCAGCTTCCACAATCGCCTTTAATTTGTCATTGTCGACCAAAGTCTTCGGACGACCGCGAGGTTCATTTTTCAGGTCGAAATTTCCAGAACGGAAGCGAGCAAACCAATAACAAGTGGTGCGTTGGTTTGTAGTGTTAGCTCCGTAAACGTCGTTGATGTTGCGTGCCGCTTGTGCCGCGTTGCTGCCACGACGGTACTCATATTCCATAATTACTCAAATTTTTAACGTATCCATGATGACGAAAAAGATTGAAATGCGATGAAAATGTAACACTAATCAATAAACAAATGACTACTTTTGGAAAAAAAAATCCATGTTTTTAAAATAAAATTAATTTGAAATTAGAATTCTTAGCCAAACAAAAATTATTTTGATTTGAAATGGCCAGTACCGCAGAACGGCAATTTCATAGGTAAAGACCTAATATTATATTATTAGGTCCATGATACAGACTCAGACTGTAGATAAATTACAAACCGACCCACTAAAAAGTGAAAAATAAAAAACTGTTTTTACAAAAAAAAAACAACCGACTTCCAAAAAAAATACTAAATCAAAATCAAATCAAATCAAATTTTTTATTAAATCAGATAACAAACGATCCATAGTGTTAGTAATATCTTATAGCTAGTGTTAGTAAGTAATATTAATATTTGGAGATAATTTCGAAATGAGTTTGAAGCATTCTGCACAGAAGATGACCAAGTAAGGTACAAGTTTCTCACCTGGCTATCCTCTCCACAAGATGCCTCAAAATGGGAGAATAGAAACTCTCAGTCACTGTTTTCAGAATGCTGTTGCTACTGCCCCGCGTTCTAGTTACTAATGATGCGATTTTTTTCCGGATGATCGCATGAAATCCGTCAGTTCGATTCTGTGTAAACATTTCTGACGCACTACAGAAACGGGGCAGTCCCAAGAGCACTCTGAAAATATTATTAAATTGGACGCGTAAGACATCTAGCGATCTTTTGGTGTAGTTGATCCATAGACCCCCCGTTTACAGACCCTGACAATATGCTTTGAATAGCGTTATCTTGACCTGCAGTGCGATTCTGTATAACCATCTCACCGTGAATACTTAGGTGAAGTGAGCGTGGAGTGAGCTGTCAATAGTGTCAATTCCTAGCAAAAACAAACTCACTTCACCTAAGTTTTCACGGTGAGATTTTTACAGAATCGACCGGCTGGTCGGTACAACGGGAGAATCTACGAGCCAACATATTACCTCGGACCGCCAATGCTCTACGCTCCCTCTCAATATCTGCATTATCTTTAAGGTCGTCGGTAATTATATGCCCCAGATATTTAAATGTGTTCACTCTTTTTATGTTCAAGCCATTTAGGGTAAGATTAGGTGCATAGTCTGTGCATTTACCGGCGGCCTTAAAGACCATGTACTCACATTTTTTTACGTTGTACACGAGCCCATGTGCAGCAGCATAGTCCTCGCATATTTTTAACATCTCCGCAATAGATCCTGCAGTCGGTCCCAGCAGCACCATGTCGTCCGCATAGCTGATGCAGTTAATATTAACACCACCAACCCGACAACCAACACGCATGCTGCTGAACTCGACTATGAGGTCATTAATATATAGGTTGAAGAGCCCGGGGGATGTCAATCCCCCCTGTCTCACACCACACTCCATCCCATATGTTTTTGAGAGTGTGTTAGACCACTTTACATTATTAGTTTGGTTGGCATACCAATACTGCAAGATTTTACGAACTTTCGCCGGCACATCCCTGTCCCCCAACTTTCTCCAGAGCACATCGTATGACACAAGGTCGAAGGCTCTGGAAAGATCCAGGAAACAGGCATATACCGGCGTTCTACGATCAGTGTAATATTGGACAGTATTCTTGAGACTTAAGATTGCACTTTCCGTTGAAAGTTTTGGTTGAAACCCAAATTGTGCATCGTGCACGCACAGATGTTTTTTCAAGCACGAATCAAGCATACTGTCCAATATTTTAGCAATGGTCGTCGCAAGAGAGATTGGTCGGTAATTTCCCTTGTCCGAGACATCTCCTGTCCTGTTTTTCACTAAGAAGTGAAAAATAACTTTAATTTCGGAAGTCAGCGGCAAAAAACTAAAATACAGATCCAAACGCCGACTTCCGAAATTAAAGTCATTTTTCAATTTTTAGTATTTTTTTTGGAAGTCGGTTGTTTTCTTTTTTTAATACTTAGTTTTTATTTTTTTTCCTTTTAGTGCGTCAGTTTGTAATTTATCTAAGTTACAGTAGCCTAATGTCAACTGCTCACCATATTTTACAAACTATTGCTTTTCCCGATGCAGGGACGTTAATTGTTGAGTTCTCCTAGAACGAACCAGGAGAACTGGAATTGATAGTGAAATCCCCGTCAGCTCCATTTCACCATATGCATTGTGACGAGCATTAATTGCTTAGCAAAACCATACCTATTAATTAAAAAAGACAAAGCTTGTGTGAACCAAGCTCTACAAAGGCTTTATATATATATATATATTTTATTGCTATTCAATTTATGATAAATCGACCAAAGTTGGGTAATCGTCCATTCCTCTAATCTAATGCTTAAAAGTGTAGGTAGGTATGTACGTATAATATGTCAATGGTAATGAAGATCGAAAAGTGGTATAATACAAAAGTCCGCAATGGTACCTACCTATGTATGAATTCCTGTTTTACTAATTGGCAAATCTAAGAAAATCAAAAAAATAATAATGTGTGTATGTATGTATAATGTATTGATGATTTTTATGGTTATAGTTATGTAAATGCATATTTTTTACTGTCGCGAATTACACTGACCTGCAAATTATAAAAAAAAACAAGAAAATTTGAATTTGGCGGGCTAACACTGCGGATGATCCACCTTAAATGCCCTAAAGCTATGATTTCCTAGAATAGAGGTCACTGGTTGTCATGGAAACGCTGTTCAATAAATGTGTGAGCTTACTCTTCTCTCAGTATGGACACTTTTTTGCGTGACCAAATACGGTGAGGGCAAATCTAGCGATTTAAATCTTTGGGGGGCGGGGTTTAAAAATGACCGATTTTCATGACGGACGTTCTGGAATCCGGCCGCTTTCCTAGCAAACCATTGCTTAAAGCTGAGCGTCCACTGGTCTGCGCTGGCCGCAACGCACGCAACGAATTTTGGCTTGTTTGGAAGAAATGAAGATGCGGTTGGTACCGGTAATGGACGCAGTGCTATTTGAATTCATACAACAAAGCAAAACGAAATCCGTTGCGTTTGGCGCGGACCAGTTGGAAGCTCATCTTTATTTTTCTTCCTGACGCACTGTCTGACCCATGTATGTCGAGTCAAACTACCTATATATAAATGAGACCGACATGCATGATCCGACAAGAATTCGCCGTTGTCCATCAGATTGACACTGACACTAGTTGTCATAGTCATTTTGTTAATAATTTTGTTTGACATTCAGTTTCAAAACTTTCAATTTCAGTTCAGTTCGTCTGTGGTTCAGTTCAGTTCAGACAAGGTTAAGGTTCAGACATTGTTTATATTCTGTGGACTTTAACTCTGACTTATTTATAGTTCTGTGCACTTTAAAGTTGTGTTTTGTGTTAGTGTCTGTAGGGGACTAGGGGGTAAACTTTATTCCTTCAATTTTTCTAATGTGTTGTGTATTTTGTTTTGCAAAATGTGATCCCTTTTACGTTTATTTACGTCAGCATAACGAAGTTGGGTATGTGTTACGGTGTTATGAAAAGATGGTGCAGTGAAATAACTATGAGGCCCGTGAAGTCATTACATAAATATGTTGTCAGCTTACGCCAGGTTTATCGTCCGCCACTCCTACCTTGCTCTTTTCACTGTAACTGGGATCTCAACCATCCTTACTGTGATCCCGCTAGTATGCCATGATTTACCATCATTTTCTGATCCTATAGTAGGCTTTGAAACGCGAGGGACTACCTTAGCCCATCGGTTTATTGCATGGGAAAACCTTATTGATGAAACGAGACCTTCTAAAAGACTTGCAGTAAATCCAAAGGAAATTGAAGATCAGATACGTATGAACCAAACATATAACAATAGAACGCGCCAGGACAAACCAAGATCAGGTCGTAGGCGCTCGAAAAACAAAGGACGTAATAAAAAGAAAAAAATTATCCACAACAATGACACTAATTTTGAAAAGAGCTGGCCACCATCAGAACCTAACATATCTAATACCCATGTCCATTGGGGTTTTGGAAAAAACAAGACATTTGAAGATGAGAACACATTTTTTCTTAATGACCACACAAGAAAACAATGGGTATCAATAAAAGAAATGCAACGTAAGCCTGACCAACCCATAAATCACAACTATGCATCGGGGACCTGTGGACCACCCATATCAGATTATGCTCATTTAGTTATTACAAATACTGATAACACATCTTTATTAACATTTGAAAATGTACAAAGAATGTGTAGATTACAATCAATGCTTGTAGAATTTGGAGGAGCAGAATACTATAAAATGTGCCAAAGGGATCTACATTCTGAAGAGCTCTGCTGTCCAGTGTGGAGTGTGCCAAACTACATAGCTTTAATATCTGGCAAGACTTCTTGTGAAAATTTAAGTAGAGAAGATGTGCGCAGTGCAGCTACAATTCTGAAAAAATGTGCAGGCTACTTTCATAATTTCTCACTAATGGCCTCCTGTGATTTAGATAGGTGTAAAGTCCCTAAGTATTGTTCACAGTATGATGCTATATATAATTTATTATTTTATTTAATAGACTCACAAGCATTCACACCCTCAGATCTCTCACAGACTTTTGTAAAAACCGTCATGCTCTTCCTACCATTACCAAGCAGTAGCACCGTGTTACCTTATTACGAACTATTGCAAAGTTCAAATTTATCTTATGAAACACTTGTTATACCTGCCATGGACTTTGGACTGAAAAATGCACTTTTTGACTTATGGGTAATACAAGACACCTGGTTGATAGGTTTAGGTGGTGTGTTTGTATTTGTGTGTGTGTGGCTCTATACAAAATCTGTTATTCTCACTCTGCTGTTATTTATAGCTATTTCATATTCAATTGGTATAGCATACTTCCTGTATATCTATGTGTTCAATTTGGAATTTTTTCCCTTTATGAATTTATTAGTAATAGTTGTTGTGATAGGTATTGGGGCAGATGACGCATTTCTTTACGTCAAAGTGTGGAAAACGGTTAGCAAACAGCTCATTCGAGATAATATTGTTTGTCAGAATAATGGTCTAAGTGACATAAAGAATGTATCTAGTGCGGGTGAGACTATACTCATACAAATACTTGTGGAGACCATGAGGCACTCTATAATGACTATGAGCATCACCACTTTGACCACTGCAGTAGCTTTTCTTGCCTCCTGTGTAAGCTACATTCCAGCCATAAACTGCTTTAGTGTCTTCGCAGGTACAGCTGTTCTAGTCAACTTCTTTTTAATGATAAGTTTGTTGCCTGCATCAGTATTTATAATAGATGTTAAACTGTGTACAAAACGTAGACATTTTTTAGATGTAATTCATAAAAGTATTACTGAATTTTGTGAAGATATCAGAGTGCTACTGAATATATTTATTATAACATGTGTCACAAGATTGTACATAATGTTTGTTATAGTATTAGGTGCTATTGGAATTGGCAGTGTTGTCGTAGTTTTCTACTCCCCTGGCCTTCAATTGCCAGATTCGAAACAGTTTCAACTTTTTCAAACCTCCCATCCTTTTGAGCAATATGACATGCTCTACAGTAGCAGGTTCCTATTCGAAAGATTCGGAAAAGATATTGGCACGGGCAGTAAGATGCCCCTTAGGTGGGTGTGGGGGGTAAAAGCTATAGATAATGGAAACCACATGAATCCTGCTTCAAAGGGGCACTTAGAGTTTGATGAAAATTTTTCAATATCGGATCCTGATTCTCAAAAGTGGTTGGCAGGATTTTGTACTAGAATTAAAGCACAGCCATTTTTTCAGCAGACCCTGGGTCCTTTGCTTCCCAATTGTTTTATTGAAAGTTTTAAAATGTACATGAGTAGACAGTGTATTGACCATTTTGATAAAATAAATAGGACTCCATGCTGTGAAACTTCCATGTTTCCTTATAAAACAGAGGTATTCGATTTCTGTATCATAAAAGCTATGGAGTCCTTGTATGATACTCCCCGCGAGCTGTTTATGCCGGGCGTGGCGGGACCTAAGTTTCTAAGAAGTGCCACACCCCCAACAGTCTCGGCTATGGTAGTAGAATTTGAAAGTGTCGTGCCCTACTCAATGTCGTACAAAGAAATGGATTATTTTTACAATCAGGTAGAAAATTGGACACAGCTAGAGTTGAAATTTGCGCCACCAGGAATGCAATGCGGTTGGTTTTTGTCAGACTTACAATTTTACGACCTACAAAAAACATTAGCTAGCGGAACTGTGATTGCCCTAATCCTATCGGCTACTTTAGGTTTTATAGTACTTGTACCAGCAACATTAAGCCTCGTGATTAGCACTTGCGCTTTGGCAGCCATGATATTTTCCGCAACCGTCACTATAGCTATTCTAGTATTAAATGGTTGGAAGCTCAATATTTTAGAAAGTGTAGCAATATCAACTTCGGCAGGGTTAGCTGTGGATTTTAATCTTCATTATGCGCTTAGTTATGCAAATGCTAACGGTTTAAAGTCAGCGAGAGTAAAATGTGCATTGTCATCATCGTCAGGTCCAACTGCTGCCGCTGCGCTTACTACTGGCTTTGCTGGTATATTTTTATTACGCTCGAATCTCTTGCCTTATTCTCAAATAGGTTCGTTTTTAGCTCTGATAATGGCAGTCAGCTGGACTTATGCAACATTTTTCTTGTGTTCTTTATTCCACTTAGTTGGACGTAATTCAATAAAAGAGTCGCCCACTGAGGAACGAAAATCATTATCGCGAGTAAGCTCTGTGTGTTCAGGAGTACAGAATTTAGAGAGCCATGAACTAGAGCATCTAGCTGACAGCAATCGAACGAATCTCACACACTCTCGCAGTCCCTCGAATGCTAGTGCCACTACCGTTGTTTTGCATGACGATTACGAAAATTCTCACAATAAAATTGTTAAGAAGTCTAGTGATACGAGTAATAATAAATTTTCCGAAAATGACTGAATGTTAGAACTAGTTGTTTAAGTACCTAGGTAGCTATAAGGCATATTTTGAAGTATTTTTTCTTACGACGAAACAGTATTATTTTTTATACTTACGTTAAATGCTGTTTTTACTAATTTACTAATGTAGTAAATACTCGTGACTTACCTATATTTTAAATTCAATTTATAGGAATGATCGATGTGACAATAATTATCACATAATATTCAGATGGGACTATTTAAGATCATAACGAGCTTAGCTTGCATGTTGACTTACATAACAAACATAAAACGAAAAATATTGTTTTTCTATTCAGACGTGGATACGTAGGTTCTTAATACTAATAATGTACCTACTTGTAGCTATAAATTATGATATTGTCATAAGTTTTGAGTATAAATGTGGATGGCTATAAGAGTAGGGGAAGACCAAAGAAACGATGGATGGACTGTGAAAGATGATATGGCTAGAAAAGGAGTGACTACCGAGATGACGACTAATAGAGAAGTATGGAAGAAAAGACATGTTGCGCCGACCCCAAATAAATTGGCGTAAGGGCAAGAGAATAATGATGATGATCATGATCTGATGTAATGTACCGTACCATACTTAATGTTAGATTTTACAATTCTATACCTGTTTAATTAAGTATTTTGATGTTACTTTGCACTATTATTTTATCGATGTATTCTTGTTACTTATAAGCATTTAAAGGTATTACTTAATGTCAATTCACATCCTCGATGAAATTGTTATTGCATGTTACTTAAAATAATACACTTCTGGACACATCTTTTGGCCCACCTTGTATTTTCAGTTTCGTTTGGTCCTAGCTAAAATTTTATATTAGGTCGAGCAAAAAGTTTTTATGCAGTTTTGAACCTGGCACATTCACAATTTCATTCAATAGAATTTCGAACACAGAATTTAAAGAAACAAAAGACAATTTGGAGCCTGTTTGTTGATATCAAACAATCGAATACTAAGAAAACTTGGTTTTATTGGTTTACTTGGATTTAATTCTTGAAAAAGTGATTGATATCTTTGGTTTTGTAACAAACATTACTTATTCTTAACATTAAGGTGAGGTTCTATCAATAATCTATGGATACTTCACCTGAAGTCGCCGCCCAAGCTGTGGCACTTATTCAGGCCGGACACAGCCAAAGAAACGTGAGTGCTCAACTTAATTTAAGTCGATCTGCGGTCCGAAATGTTTATCGGAGGTACCTAGAGACTGGCGGCTTTGTTCGTCGCCAAGGAAGGCCACGATCTCGGGTCACAACTGA
The DNA here is from genome assembly GCA_946251885.1 of Cosmia pyralina. Taxonomy (NCBI): domain Eukaryota; kingdom Metazoa; phylum Arthropoda; class Insecta; order Lepidoptera; family Noctuidae; genus Cosmia; species Cosmia pyralina. The sequence goes on from OX276344.1 coordinate 23,571,250, forward strand.
AAGGCAGGATCAATTCATCGTGACGACCAGCTTGAGAAATCGTCACCTTACCTCCATTGAGATACAAAACCAACTTCGCAACTTCCACGGAGCATCTGTGAGCGCTCGAACTGTTCGGAGAAGGTTAAAAGAACGCGATATGGTACCACACAAGCCAGCTAATGGCCCCAAACTAACGCGAGCCCACCGAACAGCGCGCCTTCATTTCGCACGCAGTCATTTAAATTGGACACAGCAAGATTGGAGCCGTGTACTCTTTTCTGATGAGTCTAAAATTGTGTTACATAGCAATGATGGAAGGAAGAAGGTCTACCGACGTAAGGGAGAGCGTTTCGCACAATGCTGCTTTGAAGAGAGGGTTGCTTATGGCGGTGGCTTATGGACTGTCTGGGGCGGTATATCCGCGAGCGGCAAAACTCAACTTGAGGTTGTTACAGGACCACGGCTGCCAACATTAAATGCTGAAAGGTACATTCGTGAGTGCTTAGAACCTCACGTGATACCATACGCGGACTATGTGGGCCCAAATTTCCTTTTTATGCATGATAATGCAAGAGCCCATGCGGCCGGCATCGTCAGGGAATATCTTCGGGATGTGAACATCACAGTTATGGACTGGCCAGCCAGAAGCCCAGACATGAACCCCATTGAGCACATGTGGGACGAGCTAAAAAGACGTGTTAGGGTTCGTCAGCCAGTTGCCCAGACGATGCAGGAGTTGAAAACTGCCATAGAAGAGGAATGGGAGATGATCCCTCAAAATTTCATAGAGCGGTTGATAAACTCTATGCCTAATCGTATGAGAGCTGTGGTAGATGCCCATGGAGGCAACAAGCGTTATTAAATTAAACCTTTATTTGATAAAACATGTTTTTTATTCAAAAATCAATTGCCTTTAACAAGGCGCATATCCGACTTGTTAGGCGTAGCTCCATGTCGTATGGTATTCTGAATTCAAATTTAAAACAATACGATCGAAAAAGATGGTAAAATGTATCAGGTTTAAAACTGCATCAACAGTTTTTGTTCAATCTAGCAATCATATTTCGGTAGGGGCCATCGAAACCTAAACTCTAAGGTGGGCCAATAGATGTGTCCAGAAGTGTATGTGTATTTTATCGTCTACCTACATATTTGACTAAATGTAATGATATGTCCACTTGTCCAGTCTCGTACTTATTAAGGTATTTTTTGGGCATTTAAACAATTTTTTATACGTATGACTGACACTGGCATGGTCACCATCAGGGATTTTAATTTTGATAACACAAAAAAATTGTCGCTAATTAGTCGAAATTTGTCGCCAAATATCAGAATTTAAATAGTTTTCGTAAACTCTTCGATCTAGATCTTGGATTATACCTACCTATCTTAAAAATTGAACTCATTCCGTCTCATTACAAAACGAGTTCTAACTTTAATCCAAGCCCAAACCTTGGCGCCAGTTATTGTATTTTAAACTTAATTCCGATAATTGTAAAGTTCTTAGCTCTTAACAACTTACGACTCGTGACTAACGCCAGTTTTTGTAATTAGAACTTTGACATTGTCGGACTAAATCAAAATTAAAAAATGATTAGTAACGCTTTCAACCTGGGTCTAAAGATAAACCTTGTTTTGTAATAAGGCCGAATATATCCTCTAAACTAAGACCCGACTAAGTCTGTGACTTGGCGGAAAAATTGCGACTAATTATCGACAAAGGGAGAAAACGGATCTTCGCTAGGTGCCCTAGCTTTTGAGATTCAAATTGGGCCAAGCTGGGGAGATGCTCCTCAGATCAGCCACCAGTAAAGATTATTACTTTTGAACCAGTCTCCGACAAATTCTGATTCTGACGACGAATTTCGACTAATTAGCGACAAATGTTTTCTGTTATCAAAATTAAAATCCCTGATGGTGGCCATGCCAGTGTCAGTCGCACATACAATACATCTCTGAGCGGGATTCTCGCGCACATTCTAAGTACATACTTTTTAGGGTTCCGTTCCTCAAAAGGAAAAATGGAACCCTTATAGGATCACTTCGTTGTCCGTCTGTCTGTCTGTCAAGACCCTTTTTTCCAGGAACACGTGGTGGTATCAAGTTGAAATTAATATCAAATACGTAGGGTGATGGTCCCTTGGAGTTCTACAAAAATCAAGCTTCTAAGTCAACGCAATAAAAAAATACGGCCATTTGTGCGACATATTCAGATACTCGCAAGTAAGTCAAAACCTATATGATACCTACTTCCCGTTGACCTACAATCATGAAATTTGGCAAGAAGCAAGTTCTTACAGCACAAGTAATGGAAAAAGTCCGAAAATTGTTAATTTGTAATTTTATCACATAAAAATATTTTCAAGTAGGTAAGTATGTCATTCTGTCAAGCAAGAAAGACCCTTTTACTCAGGATTGCGTGGAGGTATCAAGTTGAAATTAATATCAAATACGTAAGTCTCGAATACGTAGACCCTTAGAGTTCTAAAAAATCAAGCTTCTAAGTCAACGCAATAAAAAAATTCGGCCATTTATGCGACATAATTTGATACTCGCAAGTAAATTAAAACCTATAGAGTACTTTTTTTGGATTAAAATGTTAAGTTTGTTTTGGATTAGTAAATTGATTTAAACTACGGAACCCTTCATTATGCGTGGTCAGACTAGCACTTGGCCGGTTTTTTAATGCATGGGCACTTGAATTTCAATTTCGCGTCGTGTGAATACCTACAATGGGTAAGGATACCATCATGGCGTCATTCTTCCACTGGCCAGAAAAAATCCTATCAGTACCTACTTTAAATAATAACATTTTTGCTATCGCAAAAACGCATACATTAAATGTCTGGCAAAGTGATTTAAAAGAAAAAGTGCAATGTTAAGGCCCATGTTCACCACAAATCACTAAATACGTTTAACGCTAAACGAATTTAAAACTTCTATTTCTGTCAATTGTTTGAAGTTGTCGTTGTCGTTCAGCTGCATCCGGTTAGACTGGAAGCCGATCCCAACATAGTTGGGAAAAGGCTAGACAAATTGAATTTTTTTTTTTAAGTTGTCGGGGACAGACAGAATGATGATTTAAATATGTTTAGCGCTAAAATGTGTTTTTGTAGTGCAAGCAAGTCTCATCATCTTCCTGCCCTTATCCCATGTTACGTGGGGTCGGCGCAACACGTTTTCTTCTTCCATTCTTCCCTGTCAACCATCACGCTATCATTCACTCCCTTCTCTTTCATATCTCACACAATCCATCCATCTTTTCTTTGGCTTTCCTCTCCCTCTCTATCCATCAACATGTAAGTATATTCATCATTCTTTTAGTCACATGCGTTTCGTCCTTCCTCATCATATGCCCATACCAAGCCAAACGATTTCCTTTCAACTTTTCTGTCACTGGCGCTACTTTCAAAATTCCCCTATCTCATTTCTTACTTTACTTATCCATTTTCGTCACTCCACACATCCATAGCAACATTCTCATCTCCGCTGCATGCAATCTTTTTTCATCCGTCTTCTTCAAGTGCAAGCAAGCATATGTAACACAGAACAGATAAAGAGATTAGAAAGGAAATAGTTTCTGATTTGTATGTACTAGAACGCGTGTCGCCGCTTGTCCACCACTCTGTAACTCCACTACAAGCAAGATATCAATACGTACGCGCATTACGCACACAAATAAACCATGCGCACTTAGATCGCGAGCTGGCTACAGCGAAACAAGGCATAATTCTTTTTTTTTCGCGGAGCGTCGTACGTTGTCACAGTGAGAGCGCGATTACTGGCCGGTAAAACAAATTTCGGCTGACTATGTGTGTCTACACATACATGCGGCGCGCCTGCCCCGCCCACAAGGCCCTTCTAACCTCTTTATCTTTTCTGTGATATGTAAAGCTAATATCGCTTCTAATAGTTTGAGCAGGCCTTCACTTGCTCTGCGATGCTTTAGTCACGAGCATATTCGATGTGACGGTGTATTCTCAATAATTCTCACCTCCCTCTATGTACTTAACTGTCTTATGTGTTAAAACTTGTTTCTTGATTCGTGAAACATTTATTTTATACAAAGTTAGTAGAAGGCGATAATTTGTAAAGTCAACTTAATTTATTTATGACTAGTCTAAACTAAGATAACGCCTAAAAATTGCACAAAGCTTGGATAACATAATATTGAAATATTTTTGTTACGAAATTGTTACCGTTTTGATCATAGAAAATAATAATATTATGATGCCTGTTAAGAATATCAAATATACAGTACTGTAAGTTAGACCGTCTCTTAGGTTCATACATGAGACATAACACATGAAGTATTTATTGATTTGGATGTATAAAATCTACGAAATAAGTTTTTTTACTAATCAGATGTATCGAATGTTGACTTACTTTATTATTATTAAATGTAGTTTAGATAATTGGGTAGCTGCCCACGGTAGCGGCAAACTTATTAGTCACATAATGATTGTATTAAGCAACAAAATAAAATGTTAATTTTTGTAAAAAAGTAATTGTAGTTTTATTTGTTGAGCATCAACATTACCATTGTTGAGGAATGTTAGGAAAGAGAAGGGAGTGAATGATAGCATGACGGTTGACAGGGGAGAATGGAAAGAGAAAACGTGTTGCGCCGACCCCAAGTAATATGGGATAAGGGCAGGAAGATATGGATGATTTGTTGAGCAGCCACCACTATCCGTCACCCAGGTAGGCCGATGCAAAAAATACAATTTGTCAAAATGGGGGGGGTTTTAAACCGTTCTGGCTCCAGTGCGAGTTGGATGCTCCTGAGTCAGAAGCATCCTACTCGCACTGGAACCGGCTAGACCCAGGTAGTGTCGGAAGTACACTTTTGACGACTTAAGGCGCTTTTGCCTTAAATCATTAAGGCGAAAGCGCCTTAAGTCAGCCGGCTCCAGTGCGGGTTGGATGCTTCTGACTCAGGAGCATCCAACTCGCACTGGAGCCAGAACGATTTTCGATTTCGACATTTGAATTTAGGTTTTTTCAATTTGCAGGTCAGTATCAGGTTGTATGTTGGTAACAAATCTGTATTTATAGAATTATATTAGTTGATTAAAAATTATCAGACCAACGGCCTGCAAATTGCAAAAAAACGAAAGAAAATTTGAATTTCGCGGGCACCATTAAGGGTGCGTTTCCACTGACGCGGAGCTGGCCGGAGAAGAGCGAGCAGTGAAAAGTGGCAGGTCTTTCCACTGAAGCGGTGGAGATTTCGAGCACTGTGATTGGTTGGTATAGATGTAAGGCCGATTTAAAACCAATCCGTTTATAACCGTAATAAACCATTTTTTCGATTTATTAACCGACTTCAAAAAGGAGGAGGTTATCAATTCGTCGAAATCTTTTTTTTTTTTTTTATTTTTTTTTTTTATGTATGTTCCCCGATTACTCGAAGATGGCTGGACCGATTTGGATTATTTTTTTTTTGTTTGAAAGGGTATACTTCCCAGGTGGTCCCATGATCATCAAGTCAGGATCTGATGATGGGATCCTGGAGAAATAGAGAGAACTCTTCCAATTTTATAGGCACACTTGAAGCGATTTGGATAGTTTTTGGAAGAGTACTTTCTTGGAGTGGTTCCATTTCAATTTGGTGAAGATCTGATGAAGAACTTCTGAGATAGGCAACGGAACTCCTCAATAAATGATAGCAAATGGACTGGGATTGCTGAAATCTCATGTCTGTTTGTTGTTCACACCAGTTCATAACATAACATCACGCCAGTAAGCTGTGAAGGGGTAAGCGAACGGTGAACCACTAAAAAGTGAAAAATAAAAACTTTTTTACAAAAAAATACAACCGACTTCCAAAAACAACACGACAAAGTGCAAAATAACTTTAATTTCGGAAGTCGGTGGCAAAAACGAAAATACATTTAATCAGACACCGACTTCCAAAATTAAAGTTATTTTGCACTTTGTCGTGTTGTTTTTGGAAGTCGGTTGTATTTTTTTGTAAAAAAGTTTTTAACGGTTGGTGTTGAGGACTGTTTTTTGTTTTTCTTAATTATTACTCCATTTTCTTGTTTTTACCGAGGTGGGGATATGGCGGAGTACCTATAAACTGTGTAAAGATTTTTTAAATGTGTGATATAGTGATATTGATATACTTAGCGGGTTTAGTTCTAGTTGGTCCGTCCGACCAAGCGTAGGTAATGGTGCCGATTCTGTTGTACACCGAACTAAACTAACTAAACTATCACTAAAATTCCTTACTTTTTGCTATGAGAATTTTAGAGCTATTCTGCAAAAAAAAACCTCTAAATTTAATAACAATTTTGACACAACTAAAATCGAGTTTGACAATCGTGATTCCGCGTGGTATAGTGCCTGTAGTATATTTGACCCGGTGGCTTTAATTGGAACTAACGAAATCACTATGAAGTGACAGGCTTGTCATATTTTGTTCACCGACATCGCTGTCGTTACCGGGTCAAATATCTTTTAGAGCTGGAGGGGCGCAGGGAGGGGGCAGCTTCAACGTGTTTTATAATGGAATGTAGGTACCTTTTTTTTGGGTACCTTTTTTTTTTGGTGCCTACATGTTGAGTCATAGGGGTTCATGGATTTTATAAAGGGGGGCCAAATTTTCATTATTTTTGCGATAGGACTCACCGTTTTCGAGATATATGCAAAAGAAAAGAAAAAAATACACTACTGTTTTTGCATCCGTCAAGTCTCGGTCTCGGTGTGAATTTTAGTTCATGTCAACTAATTTTATTCCACACCTTTTTAATCGCGATTAAACATAGTCTGATTTAGTTTGACAATTAAAATTTTAGGTGAAAACCATCTTAAAACAGTCAAATTCAGAATAGCAAAATTGCCATTTTCACTAAACTAATAACTCCGTACAATCTTAGTCCTGTCAAACTAAAATATAGTTAAGTTGTGTCACTTTAGTCAATTTCAGAATGGGAAATCGTCGTTTGACAGGAATAAACTAAATTTTAGTGATTTTTAGTCTAGTTTAGAGGCATTTGTGACAAGAGACTCGGCACCAATTACCTACCTAAGTTATAAAAACTAAAAGTTACAAACTGTGTTGGTAAATAAACATTTTTTTCATTGTTTTCAAACGATATAAATAATCAATTTGATTCGATTTAAAACCAAACTCACACTCTCGCACTCTCGTTGCCGTCGCGGCGTCTTTGTCAAATCACGCACACATAGATCGGTACGGTGCTTCGGTGCTTCACTTTCGATATGCGCGTGGCGTGGGTTCTTCTTTTTTTTCTAGTTCGTGGCAATGATATTGTAATAGTAGGTAAGTAATAAAAAGATAGATACCATTCTGTATTCATTCGTTCAGTATTTTTTTTTTCTTTCATCATTCTTCTATTGAGATTCTTGAAACATCACGCTATGACTTACATAGGGTCGTCTATGAGCTGAGCAAAAATAAAAAAGTCAGCAAGAACGAAGTAGGTAGGTAATAGCGCGGGCGGGCAGCATATACCTACCTAAGCAAAATCCACCAACTGAGTTTTGAATGTGGCTTCTGAAGGTAGCCTTTCAAAATCCACCAAAACTAATGACTCACGTGTTACTGCGTTAATGTTGAAAAGCCTTTAGGCCTTTAGTTTACAAAATCTACCAATTGAGTTTGAAAGAACCAATCAGCGCGCTCGATAGCAGGTGATGGATTTTGCCTAATCGAACAGCTGCGTTCATGCGTTGGTGGAATTAGCAGTATTTAGTGGTTTTAAACTTTTAAATATCAGACGCAACGATTGCACGTGATTGAATTCTCGGAAAAAATCTACCTAATTACAATGTTCAATGTGTATTTGTGCACATTTTATTTGGAAACAAACAGAAAGTGAGAGACTATCACATTTTTTTAAATTCATAAAGCTATCTTCACCATCCCTTTTATATAACAAAATCACTATCAAATTGCCAAGGTTTGTAATTTTTGGACAAAATAAACAGAACGTAGATCATTATGACATTCGAAAAAATAACATTATTGGCAAATTGCTACAATTGTTGAAAATGTAGTTTGTTAAGCATGGATTAATCTCTGTCCTTGTCATACTTGAGTTAATCAATATACGCTATCCTGCTGTCAAATGACAAGTGGCACTTGTCAGTAGACGATACTACTTCGTCTGTTTCTAGTTGACTGATTATTTGGTGGTGCGGTGATTCATGCAAACAATAAATAGTAAAATCTCGCGTTAGTCATTCGTAATCTCGTATGTATTATAAATTATTGTTAAATATCAATTTACAACATGTTTTCCACAAATCCCAACTATACTAAACTCAAAACTCACTTGCGACTAGCTATAAACAGGCTTAAGTTGTTAGAAAAGAAGAAAACGGAGTTAGCGCAGAAAGCGAGGAAGGAAATAGCAGAATACATTGGTGCTGGTAAAAGTGAAAGAGCTAAAATACGAGTGGAACACATCATCAGGTAAGAACATCAGTAATTCCGTAGTAAACGAAAGAAATACCTGCAAACAAACAAGGCCTTGAAAGAATTTGATTACTTTAATATAAAGCATTGCGTCATGTCGTAAATAGGCTGGGCATTCTCCAGAAAAGGCTGGGTTTAATAGTGTAGATTTAATTTATTCATGAAACCGTCATGTTGGTCTACCAAACAATATCAAAACATGCATTTCGATGTACAACTACAATTTGAGACAGCTGACATTCACTGTACATTTTTTTCTAACTAACTTTCCGAAAAAGGTTTTGTTGCACCTCCAACTTTGGACTATTTCAATGACATTCCTTCTTATATATTATCGGATAAACACACATCTATACATCGCAAGGACTATTGCTTGCAGTGCTCGGCCACTATAGTAATGCTTGCTAACAGATGTGGTCATTGTGTGCATGGGATTATTTTTTCACAGTGTTTGTTTCTCCTGTGTTACCAGTCTACTAAATCTTTCTGTCCAGTAAGACATATGTTTTGAATAGAAAACTCATAATAATTGTTTTGCAGGGAGGATTACATGGTGGAAGCTATGGAAATAGTGGAAATGTACTGTGACCTTATCTTGGCGAGGTTTGGACTTGTGACACAGATGAAAGAGCTTGATGAAGGGCTTGCGGAGGCCATATCCACACTTATTTGGGTGGCACCAAGGATGCATACGGACGTACAGGTAAGCTGTTGATGAAAACGATTTAAAACTAGAAGTTGCCGGCGGCTTTGCCCGCATGGATGTTGCAAATTATCCCACGGGAACCTACTACCAGGATAAAAGTATCCTATGTGTTAATCCAGGTTATAAACTATCTGTGTGCCAAATTTCATCCAAATCCATTCAGTTGTTTTTGCGTGATTGAGTAAAAACAACCAAGAGTGAACAGGCATCTTCTGGACACATTTGTTCCATTGCCATCTCATCCATCACTTTCCTTCAGGCACAATGGAGGTCAAGAGCAACCATATTTGGAAATAAAATAAGCATTGAAAAATAAGGGTCTAATCAAATCAAATTTATTTAGGTACAAAGGTACTGCAATTTTTTTAGCTGTCAGCCATTCATCATCATCATCAACATCATTGGCAGCCTTGTTCCACCCACTGCTGAGTATAGGCCTCTTCCGTTTGTGCTATGCTTCCCTGGTCCATGCGTCTCATCCAGGTCTTCCCTGCGATCTTCTGTAGGTTGTCTACCCACCTAGTCATTGGTCTGCCAACGCTCCTACAATTTCTCGGCCATTCCTTTAGGTCTCTACCACCTGCCTGCCTACATCTTGCCAACTGTCCTGCTCATCTCCATTCCAGAGCCGCTATATGTAGTCGCCCATTAGTGTACTAAATTGCCATAATCAACAAAGTAGCAAGAAGTAGTTAGTAGATTTAGCCATTCTGTCTAGCTACACATTTGTTTGTTATTTTAACATTATTTGGAATAGATTATTAATTAATTTCTATTTGAAATATAACTAGTTATTGTCTATGCCTAGTATTCCCTATCTTCCTGTAACGGAGTAGAAATGTGGACGATTTTGGCCCGAGAAAAACAAAGGATTGATGAATTTGAGATGTGGTCCTGGAGACGAATGTTGAGATTACCGTGGACTGCCAAACGCACCAATGCATCTATCTTAACTCAGCTTCCAATAAAAATACGCTTGTCAACTATTTATGTCAACAACACATTCTCTCCTATTTGTATTTAATATGCAGAGGCGATGAAAATTTGGAAAAACTGATTGTGTTGGGGAACACCGAAGGCAAATGATTGCGCGGTCGTTCACCAACACGATGGACCGAACAGGTGAAGGAATTATCGTCCTCTAAATGCTACGCGATGGTAAGGGATGCACTGGACAGAAACCGGAGGCAGATCATCCGCTCCAGATGCAACTCCGTAGCTGACCAAGATCCTCAGACATGAGGGACCTACTAAAGAGAGAGTCTATGACAATGTACCTTTGTCATTTTATCAGTGCATCACAGCTCATTAAGATGAGTAATTTGATAGCAATGATTGCTTACTAAGAATAGCAGAAATGTACTTGTGTTGGACAAGTGGCTTGCGTAGGTAGAAACCACTCATTTTAGCCTACCCTAAATTGGGATCTTTAGTTATCCTTCAGACCTGGCCGTTTCGTGCCATTAGGGAATCCTCATCAAACAGGAACATCCTCATCTACATTTTAATAATTTACAAACTTTTTCTATTGTTTGTTAAAACCAGTGGTTTATTCATATTTTCCTATACCTTTCTTAGAGGAGCTCGTGGCTAAGTAATAACAGCCGCACGGGTCGATCCACCAGGTTAAGCTGCGCTTGCCGGGGTTGGTCCGTGGATGGGTGACCATCTTTACATACCGAGACTCCTCCGTGCCTCGGAAAGCACGTTAAGCCGTTGGTCCCGGCTGTCGTTCGTGGATCTTTGACAGTCGTTACGGGTAGTCAGAAGCCCGAAAGTCTGACAATCAGTCTTACCAAGGGGTATCGTATTACCCAGTTAATGGGTTGTGGAGGTCAGATAGGCAGTCGCTCCATGTAAAATAATGGTATTCAGCTGCATCCGGTTAGACTGGAAGCCGACCCCAACATAGTTGGGAAAAGGCTAGGCAGATTGATTTTTCCTATACCTTTCTTCTTGTCTGTTTGAAAGACACATGTAGGTACATACATAAACTGTTAATTAAATCCATACTAATGTTAGTAATTCGAAAGGGACTGTCTGTCTGTTACCTTTATACGCCTTAACGGATTTGGATGAAATTTAGTAATACGTAACACAATCCCGTGTGTTAATTCGGAAACTCATGCGGGCGAAGTCGCGAGCAATAGCTAGTATAATATCACAGAACAGATAATGCTGATTTGTATTAGAACGCGTGTCGCCGCTTGTCTCCTCCTCCCTCCTCTTTTATCTGTTCTGTGTATAATACGTATAACATAAACTGTATGAAGCAAATATGCAGTTCTTAAAATTAATTCCCGTGACTTCGGTCTTTAGCCTTTGTACACACTGCTACATATTAAGCTATACATTTCCATAAGCTGACCTGTCATTGTACGGAGATCAGCTTATACTCGAAATGTATAGAGCATGATATGTAGCCGTGTGTACAAAGTATTGAGAATACCAATAGGAAAACTACAAATATTACTATCCAGCATTGTCGACCCATCTACCCATCTTCAGTGTCAATGAATGAACAAACTCATATTATCCTATCTTTTACAGGAACTGAAAATAATATCAGACTTGCTGACAGCAAAATATGGCAAGATTTATGCTGATGCCTGCAGAAATGAAAATGTAAACACGCTTAGTGAGAAGCTGAAACACAAGATGTCCGTACACAGCCCTCCTAAGATCCTCATTGAGAGGTACCTGATAGAGATAGCCAAGAATTATAATGTGGAGTACACGCCTGATGAGCAGGTTATGAGAGAAGAAGAAGGTATTACAAATGTATTTTTCTAGCTATTGCCCGCGGCTTCGCCCGCGTGGCTGTCAATACATACAATACGACACCGCTTGCGAATTCCCCTACCCGCGCCGGTCCCACTGTGTTTGTACAATTAGTTACTGCGACCAACTGTGAGAAAAGGTCAGAAAGTTAAAAAAAAGCTCATTTATTTAAAAAGCGTAGGTACATCATTAGAAGGTCATTAAGTTTTTACACCAGTTAAATCTAATCTAACCAGCCTGTACTGTCCCACTGTAGGGGCAAAGGCCTCCCTCTCCCTTTTCCACACAAATCTGTCTTTTGCTAGTGTCGGCCAGTCCTTTCGGTAGGAGTCAAGCTCGTCCCGCTGCGATGTCGTCGTGCGTTTAGTGCGACCCAATCGGTGGTTCATTTGACATGCGGCAGACATGTCCGGCCCAGTCCCACTTGAGCTTAGCGGCTTTCTGGGTAACGTCCGTGATCTTGGTTTTGGCGCTCAGTGTTGTGTTCCTTATATGGTCCGAAATTCGAAGTTAGGACCAATTAAGTAAATACTTCCCAATAAATGTTGTATTTATGATTCGCAGGTCGCGACGCCATGCTAATAGACATTAACGGCCCCCCCATGCCGCCCGGCTTCATCGGCTACCCGCAGCAGCCGCCCATGAATAACATGAACATGCCCAACTTGCCGCAGGGCGGAGGACCTCCACCTCCTCCTAATGTGCAGCCGTTCTCATACCCTTCTGTAAGTACACTTGCCCAAAAATTAAATTTCGTTTGCTCAGTTGCCAAAAATTTTGTCGTATTATTTAAACAATGGTTTTAACTATATTTTGATTACACTTATAGTTTTTTTTTTTCGCAAATTCTGCCTATTCTTGGATGTTGTAGATACTAGAACAGAGCTTATTAATTTTTGTATATTGCTTCCTGTAATCAAAAGCAAAATAAACAATAAATACCACTTTCCAAGCTGTATGTTGCTTGGTAAAGGTAAGCCTCATTTAATAAACATTCATCATGATCAGTTGTTAAGAGTTAAATATTCTATCCACATTGAAATGAAGGCTATGTTTGTGTTAAGTGCACTTTTAAATTGTCATTGTTCAAAATACTCAATAAAAACTAAACAGATTAAAAAAATTGCAGCAGTTTTGCAATTTTTTTTTGTTCCACTATTTATAAATCTTTCTTCTGTTGTTCACATATTTCTTACCTCAAGTTAACTTTGAATAGTTCTAATAAAACTTGCTTTTATAGTTATAAACTTTTTGTACTAATTTTGTGACTAATTTACACCTAGCAACCCTCTGGCGGTAAAGTTGGTGGGTTTATCGCCACACCACCGGCATCGTACGGCGGACCTAGCCAGCCGCCTATGGGGTACCACTTGCCCCCCGGAGTTGATTCTAAGTCCTTGAGCAATAGCTTCCTGCAGGTAAGAAACACCGAAGGTTAACGTAATATCGAAATTAAGGTTTTAAATTCACATCTTAAAAAAATAACATTATTTCTTGTTCATGGTTTTCAGATATTTCTGGATATATTTTGAACTTGAATTCTTACGTTATTATTTTATTTAGACCTCATTAAGACACTATATTATTTTATGATGAGGTCTATTTGATTAACCTAAATGTTGCTAGTTGCTTTTCATCTCACACTTTAAATGTTTTTTTTTTTACTAAATTATTTTTATATTTCTTCCAATTTTGACTAAGTATACTAGTGCATGCCCGAGTGTTTTATGCTTGAACCTACTTATTCCTTTTTCAGGATGAAATGAGCAATCTGCCCCCTGCTTATGACAGCATCCACCATGACTTGGTACTTATTTTTTTATTTTTATAATTTTTTTGACTCATTACCATCATCATCACTACACGAATTTTATTCATACTTAAAATTACCCCTATGAATGTTCTTTAGAAACCTAGTGTTTCTAATTTAATATCTCTCACATTGCAATCCATCAGCCACAAACAAACGAAGCATCACACAACTTATTCCCTAATGTCACAGAGTAAACTCTTTAGCACCAGTCTAATTTAAATCTTATTCAAACATCATCAAAATAATATATTCATCAACTTTCAGCCTCCACATGTTCCAACACCGATGCCGCCCCACGTACCAACACCACAGCCGCGTTCCCGTGTCCCCCCGAACCACTTCCCAGAATTACCTGAACTGCCATCAGTACCATCAGACCTGATCCTGCCTTCAGTGCCTCATAGCAACAACTCGAACACAAATAACCAGCCCATTGCGCCCAACGGTCCTGATGAAATCGACTTTGACGATCTGAACCGTCGGTTTGAAGAATTGAAGAAGAAAAAGTAAGGTGAACTTGGTTGCTAGTCGCATATGTGCGGGAGTAGGTCGAATATAGATCTGATCATGTTGATCTAGTTGACGGTTCTGCTTGATATTGCTACGAAACTTTAGTCTTTGCCTTATTAGAAACGAATTGGATGGTATGGGATGAGTTACATGTGAGACAGTATGGTAAAAAACCCGCAAGTATGTGGCTGGCTTATGTAAAAATTGGCCGATGCCCACTTTTTTCATGAATATGAATTAAGGACGCTGTTACAAATGAGTAGTCAAATCATTGCTTTTTTACACAAAAGTATGTTTATTAAATAAAATGCTTTACATTCTTATAATGTTTTTTGGCCAAATTGTTGAAGCTTGTGCATGGTACGATTCTGAACTGTAAATATAATTTTAATTATTGAAGTAAAAAATTTCATTCTGGTTCATTTATTGAGAAACTGTACCTATCTAAAATTATATTTATAGTTTAGAACCGTACCGTGCACATCTATCAACAATTTGGCCAAAAACATTTTAAGAATGTAAAGCATTTTATTTAATAAACATTCTTTTGTGTAAAAAAAGTAATGATTTGACTACCCATTTGTAACAGCGTCCTTAAAATAGGTACTATTATTAACCCCAATATTATAATATCAGTCATTCACCATCATTTCTTATGAACCAATATCGGGTATCCAAGTAAACTAAAAAAAAACATTGTTGCCTCACTTGGCTAAGTGATATATGTAAATCAATCAAAAAAAGTCACAAGCTTTTTTCATAAAACACGTTTCTTGTAATTAATTACTCACTTAATTTTTTTTTTTAATTATGTTAAGACTGGTCGTCGTATGACGATTTCTGTATGTAAAACCAAATATCTAAGTATCTATTTTTTTAATTATCTTTTTTATTGGGGCTTTCTGCTGGTCCCTGTAATATAAATGTGATTAAATGTGTTAATATAAATATTTAGCTTTTTTTACTGTTGTTCTAACCGTTACATAATGTAAGATGTTAAAGTATAACATGTTTATATAATAATGGGAGAAGAAATGGCGATCGCACAGTCGCATTATTTGCTTTTAGCTTGCTTAAAATATGTGCGAGTGAGATGCAAATATCGAAAGAAACACTGCAATTTCTAATGCCATTCTCATAAAAGCAATGTTTACTATGAGTCTTCAACACTAATAAAGTAATATTTAGTTAAATATAGGTATCTGTAAAATATAGGTTATGAAATAAAAGAGTTTTATTTTAATGAATATTTTATACAATTTATTATTGCTGCATATGGCTGATATAAAATCATACCATTAATGACGGGTAGCAAGCGGATGTATAGTGTTATCATAACATGTATACTATGAAATACATATACATTTCATCTATTTTATTGTTTTATTTAACCCTGAATATGTAATAAAAAAATAGGGCAGTGTCGACATGTTAAAACCATTTTTTATTTAATTCCTCTTCATAGAAACAATCAAGATGTTTACAGGTCTATATTGATGTCAGGTGTAGATCGATGTTTGTTATTTTATTCATATATTAAGAAACAATATGAGTACTACATTAATTGAAGTAATATTCTTTATAATTTCTCTCTCAGGTTCGGCCTAGCGGATATATTATTTTTACGAATAAGATAGCAAGAATTATCCTAAATTATGCACTCAAGGCAAACTCGTATTATTGCTTATTTGAGACAGTTTTTCGAGGCATCAGCTATTTGAAATCACTGAATCGATCAATAAATAAAAAAAGACGTTATCTAGGAGCGAAGATCAGCTATTCAAATCCAATGCGCGGATTTCAATAAGAACATACAAAAATGATCTTTTAATTCTAATAATATAAATAACAGCCTGGAGGACCTGAGAAGGTTTTGTTCATAAAAGACTGATAATTTGCTGCGACAGTGTTGCTATTTTCGCGTTATTTGGGTCGGTAATGTTGCTACTGTCTCTTTTCAGCCTATTGTGGACTTGGGTGCTGGACACTATTCTAGTTTGTATTTGAAGCTTGTTAGGAGATTCCGCTAGGAGAGTGCCGAGAGCCACCAAACCTCTGGAAAGTAAAAGATAAAAAGTATGTGTATAATCTCTTTAAAACGCCACGTTGAGGTGGATCCTCAATGGTAACCCGCGAAATTCAAATATTCTTGCTTTTTTGCAATTTGCAGGACAGTGTCAGGTTGTATCTTGTTCAAAATATTGTTGGCGACTATAACAAATATGTATTTATAACCACATGAATCGTCACATCTCTTTAAGTTAGATTTGCTCTTTTTTGATCTGATTTTTAATGGGGTTGTTTACCGGAACCTGCGCCGCGAGAGAGCGCTGTGTGTTTGTCACTTGTACTGACAAGTACAAGACATCAGTGCATCTTGAAGACAGCGACCAATCGAAAAAAAAAACATACACCCAAATTCTAAGTCGTAGCCTCGAAAGCTCCTCGACTCATAACTACATCTCAAGGAGTGCCTCGAAAGATCCTCGATATCGCTATGCACAGTCGAAAGCTAAAGGAACTTACGAGGTTCCTCGAATGAGTGTGAGTCGAGGTGACACGTCACGAAAACGTCATTGTTTGAAGTAATAGGTATTCCGTTTCTAATTTACATATCTCAGGGCAAATTTTATAATAGTCAGATAATAATATGGAATAAATACGGCGGTTTGACAGCTTTTGTATATAAAATATGTCAAACTGTCATATTTATTCTTCGATTAGAAGTTATTACTATTGGAAAATCAGCCCCTCTAAGATAGATGCCGACGTACCTTTTATTTGGCAGTTGGTTCCTCAACTGAGGAAACTGAGATGGGGAGTAAAATTGCAACTATGAATATCAAACTACCTAAGTGAGGTTGAGTCGAGTCGAGGAAATTATGACGTTTTGACTTAGAATATGGGTTAGCACAATCTCGCGGCAAAGTTTTTTAGCAAGGAACTCTATTAACAGCTGAATGAAAGTAGCAAACACTTAGTGCCATCTACGCGGAACTAATTTAACAGTTTTCTTCTCCATTGCTTATGTCTGAAACTTTCCAAGAGAACCACTTTTGAGAAGACTAATCTTTCAAAAAAAATGGAGAATTAGTTAACACTACTACGAGGATTGTTTGGCGCTCGAATGACGTTGACAGGGGGGCGCTGTAAGTAAACATTTGTGCAATAGGGTTGTTTCTCAAAAACTTTGCCGCAAGAGAGCGCTGTGTGTTGTCACTTGTCAAAGTAATATTGAAGACAAAGCGACAAGAAAAAAACACTAAGCCGATGTTAGCACGGACGTAAAAATATCGCGGCGGGATTTTATCGGGCAATGGAATTTTAACTCTCGGTGTTGAGCCGAGCTTCGAGAATCCAACCTAACAACAGAGTACATCCCAGCGCGTCGAAAAAATACAATGTTAAGATTTTCAACTCTCGGCGCTAAGCAAAGCGTTGAAAATCCAGTGTGCGAAAAAAAATCACCGTGATTTTTTTATGTCCTTGCGAACGCCGCGCCGGCTTAAAACCATCTTGCGGCAAAGTTTTTAGCACGGAATTCTATTGACAGCTGAATGAAAGTAGCAAACACTTAGCGCCATCTACGCGGAACTAATTTGACAGTTTTCTTCTCCATTGTTTTGTGAAATGTATTGAAAAGACAAGACTGCGGCGTTAGTTCTGATTTCGGCCACGCGCCAAACGATCCTTGTACAGTAAGACACATCAAGTTTTAGAAGTTAGAGCGTTATCTCTGTCACTCATACCATAGTTACGTTCTATAGTTTACCTGAAATAAGCTTCGTTATCAGTAATCTTGGTGAGTAGCTGCACTAAGCAGTCGGCGAGGTCGACACTGTCGGGCTGTTGCGCCAGCGCCACTGACAGGTTCAACAGTAACGATGTGGCCGCGATCTGTCAGAACAAGTTATAATGTTAGAAGCCGTCTTGCCCGATGGGATTGCCCATAGGCAAAAATGGTTACTTTTTCTCCTATTTAACCCCTTTAGTAAATTCACTTTCAAAAATCCTTCCCAAGGGACTAACTGCACTTATTCAGCAAATTCAGCTTTTGTCCACCAGTTTTGTATGACTAACTACACTTATTCAGCTGAATAAGTGTACTTAGTCCCTTAGTGCTCATTTTCATGCTTCTAGCCCCAGCGGTTTAGGCTTTGCGTTGTCTGCCAGTGAATTTACCATTTTAATTAAGTAGACAATGCATTTCCCTAATGGAATTTCCCATAGAAAAAAATTTTGAACTGCCATACAAACTTCCATCCCATATTTAACACATGATCAGACATTGGTTCAATGCCTCCTATAGTATTGGATAATGTTTGTTTTCATTCAGGTCATTTTAATATAGTCAATCGGCAGTCATGATTATCATGTAAGTATCCCGAGCTGCAGTACTCGGGACGCTTGCTATAACCAACTACTTGAAGAGAAGTTAGAATTTCTTCTCCACCTCACTGCTGTAACTCTCCTCTTCTTGGATTTCCACTAAAAGCTTTTACTTCTAACCATATAGGTACTATGTTTATTCACATACAGATTGTAGATACTTATAATAATTTGTTACAACTTGATCTTCTTCAACAGTTATTCAAATTTTCTTGGCTCAAAACTTCGCCACTTGCACGGTGTTATCAGTGGCAGCGCAGAGGTCACTTTGGCTGCATGTTCTGGGGCAGAGGGCAGGATAGGAGGTGAAGCATAATTTGTGATATACACCATGCTGCTGTTCCGTTGAGGCAGCCTCACTTTACGAGGTTCGACTTACACCTACCCACTTGGGTTCGGAGACGGTTCAGGGACTTCCAAGTGGACCATGGAAGGTTATACCCTGGAGGAAGATGCTCGTTTGGTGGTAGATAGTGGGTGGGTGAGGGACAGGTATCCAAGGGGCCTAGACAAAATCCCTTTTCTGTAAGCGTTAACGCCAACGGAAAGATCAAATTGTATGGAGTTGACAGCAGCCGTCACGTGACATCTCTGAAGCTAATGTCAACTCCGTACAATTTGATCTTTCCGTTGGCGTTAACGCTTACAGAAAAGGGATTTTGTCTAGGTCCCCTGCTAAGGTACATACTATAATCGTAGACTGTAGTTATGTTTACCTGAGAGTTATTATTAAGTTGTGTTAGACATATAAGAGAGTGTACAACGCTCTCCCTCGCAGCAAGGACCAGCATCTCTCCTGCCAGATCACTGAACGCGTTTACAAGGACACGCATTGCTAGCATCTGATTGGCTGGGAGGTTATCTGAAAGTATAGGACAAATTTTGTACCAACATATTTTTAATTATTTTGTAAGTTTATTATGACCCAAATCTTAAATTTGAGATGCGGAAGGATATAGGCTATTTAACATCACGCTAGGGCCCTTAGGAGCAGAGCAAAAAGAAAAAAGTCAGAAAGAACGCTAAGCGAAAACGAAGTCATAGCGCGGGCAGGCGATGCGATGCGACGGGGTGTGTCGAATAAATTTCACACGGACGAAGTCGCGGGCAGAAACTAGTAATATATAACATAACATGGCGCACAAGTAATGCCAAACTCCATTCATAGAATAGGCAAAGATTTTGGATGTTTTCCTGACATATAGCCAAGGGAATGCCAGGTTGAGATAGTATAGGCAAACGAAGAAGAATGTAGCTGTTAATCAATCAGCGCATCCGTCAGTGCAAAACGTTCATATCAGTCAGCATTCATACTCTATAACCTGTTTTTTTTGCATACCTACTATCTTTGTAAATATGTCGTTGGTGTGCCTTGAATACTCCAGTCGTTTGCATAAATCATAATATATTCACAAAGTTCTACTTTTCCAATAATCCTGCGACACATTTTCGTTTTATTTTTTTTTTGATGTGTCAGCCGCGGCGGCCACATTCCCGAAATCATATTCAAACATTAATGCCATTAAATTACCAGCAAGTATAAGCATAAACAGCCTATAATATTCCCACTGCTGGGACACAGGCCTCCTCTCGGTGAGAGGGAGTGGGTCGTAATCCACCACGCGGTCCAGTGCGGGTTGGTAGATGTCACATGTCTTCGAATTTTTGGTTCTAGAACATGTCGGTTTCCACACGATG
This sequence comes from Cosmia pyralina, assembly GCA_946251885.1. NCBI lineage: Eukaryota > Metazoa > Arthropoda > Insecta > Lepidoptera > Noctuidae > Cosmia > Cosmia pyralina. Next base: position 23,591,578 of record OX276344.1, read on the forward strand.
TTTTCCTAATCGTTTCGAGAGCAGTGGTGATGAAATCATTTACACAAAGAAAAGCGCCTGCCTGGGTTCGAACCAACTTGTAAGTCGGTGCCCTCACCACTAAACAACATAAAGCCAATTTCATGGATATTAAAAACATTTTTCTGTGTTTTATTACAATTAAAAGTTCTTCGCCTCTAAAAAAAAACAACCGATATAATAAAAGTTTGCAGCCATTGACTCTCAGATTTATGACCTCATTCTTTGCCAATTTATCCACATTAGTGCAATAAAAATAACTTTATATTGCCAACACATTTCTATGACATGTCACGCGCTTCTTTCAAGCGCATGACTTTTAAATTAATACATTACAAAGTACACAAACCTGGTGCTAACAGCGACAGTAAATATTTGATGAACGACGGTCCGTATGCCGTGTCGAATATCTGCGCGTTTATTTCTTTATTCCTAACTGCTAACCTAGTTACGTCCAGTACGGGGAATAGGATTTCTGTAAAGAAATGAATGAATGAATGAATGAAAACGAATATATTAATAGATTCAATCACACCTGTTTGCCCCGAAGGGTCAGGAATAGGTGTATATAAATTGCACCTTCGCTAAGACAAGGGCACAACTATAATAAATATTTAACTCCTGTAAAGTACATGCACCGAATCGCAAGAGTATAGGGCTTATATCATGCAAAGATCAATCACTTCAAGAAAATGAAATGAATGTAAAAAAATCTAAAAATGGCTCTCCTGTAAAATCACAAAAAGTGCAGTTGTGCCCTTGTCTTACCGAAGGTGCGAAATGTTACCGGTCAAGACCTAGGCCAAACTGATTTATCCTACGCATGTTATGTCGCAGGCAACTAGCTTGATTAGCCGTTTAGTTTGGAAGTAGCGCTCGCCGGCTGTTGCCGCGGTACCGCTCGCTCGGCTCGGGCGCGCTTGGTTACAGCTGTTCTAACCTAACCCATTTGGTCTAGGTAATGGCTTTAATAAACTGGTTTGGCCGTTAACATAAACACTCACATTTCACCAGATATGTTTTACGGTGAGTTGCACGTAACCAACATTAATTTAATGGCGACTTTAAATTGATGCTGTCACTTTCTTTTTGATACAAAATGTAAGGGATGGCATGATTTTAAAGTGTCCGTTAAACTAATGTTGGTTTCGTGCAACTCAACGTAAGTCCCACGTAATAAAGGGCGAGCCTATTGCCACAGATGTATTAATATTATGTAATGTATGTTAATCCAGGAATATAATGAAGACTGCGCCGGTTTTTTTTTAAATTTATTAGAAAGTTCAAATAAATTGGAATAATGACAAGAGGATGACGATTAATAAATCATTTGCAATGTTTTGGTGACATACCTTTGGGCCATTCCAACATTTTCTTCAATATAAAAATGGTTTCATTGTTGATAGCATTGTTCTGTAACAAAATATATAGTTGATCAACTTTTTTTTTGGAAACACGTCATTTACGGATAAAATAAATCTTTATTAAAAAACTAATAACTAAAATAGTGGTACAGTTTTTAACCCTCTCGCTTTGTTGTCATAAAATAGCAAGAGTATATTAAAATGACAATTTTTAATGAATAATGGGGTAATATTGTTACAGACAGACAACATTATTCATTGTAAAGATAAGACAGAATGTTATCTTTATATGTAACTTTGTATGTTATCTCATAGTCTGTCTTGTTATTATCATTAAAAGGATGCGGTGGGATGTCATTACTACGACAATTTTGTCAGTATTAAATTTTTTATCAAAGCACTTTTCGTAAACTATTAAGAAAGTGCAAACTTTTGTAGGCGACGACTCAGACTCGTAGGACATTCGTAGCAAATCGCGGAGCATTTGACGATTATCGTAGACGACTTTAGCACATTATCAAAAGGAACTGCATTATTTAATTTTGCCTGTGGTTACGGCAGTGTATCGCCGACTACTGTCAAGGGTAGCCGCTGACACTTTTTTTTTGATGATATGTGTAGAACAAGCGTCGTGGGATTTGAGGGGCGGGAGTTGCTTAATTACATTTTTTGTTTAGCGAGAAACATATTCGTGGCTAGTCGATGAAAATACATTCCCTCGAGGGACTTTCTTAGCAGCTCGCGGTACGCATGGCTACAGGTCAAGCTATACATTTCCAGTATAAGCTGATCTCGCATTGTGTAAGAATTCCTTACAATGATAGGTCAGTGTAAACTGGAAATGTATAGCTTGATGTGTAGCCGTGTGTACGTTCGTAGCTACTAAAAGGTCATTAGCGCACAAAGAATGACGTAATATATTCTTATTTCTCACCAGTTCACACAATTTGACTACAGATTCTAGCTGCTCCTCTGTCATGGCGCTCAGTCCGTCTCCCACTTTGCTGTTGAACTCCTTTAGCTTCTCGTGAATCGCCTTCAAGTTTGCTTGGTCAAACCTAAAATTGTTTGTTTAGAAATAAGTTTGATTTGTCATAAAGTAATGCGGAGGCATAAGGAAGAGATATTGAAAAGATCGTTAAATATATTAGAAATTTATATTAATATTATTTGCTTCCGATTTTAAGATGAAAGTAAATACGTCCAGTTCAGTTATAGGTCCCATAAAAAAAAATACTCATAGTTGCATTAAGGCACAGCTCCCATGTACCGCTCGACACTTCACAAGGAAAAAGAGCAAAACTAAAATTTTTCCGAAATTGAGTTATACAGGGTTAAAGGCTAAGTCGACCTAGATCCTTTAGGGGGTGGTAGTTTCCATCATTACTGATGATTTGAGTATGAAACATGATACCCCAAACAAGATATTGGAATTTTAAATTGTTTTATAAAAAATCAAATTTTTTGTCTATTGTACTATTTTTTTTTGTTATTTGTGCATCTAGTTTTTTTATAATTTTTGTGTGGGTTGCAGATGAGTTGCTTTATTATTTTCAACACCAAAATTGTAGGTAAATAAACAAACAGGGTGTAGAGTAGACGATTGATAGTACAAAAAAGTAATAAATTTGTACAAAGTATTACTTTCATTGAGGAATACTTAAAAAAAATCTATGGCAGTTATATTGCAGCTATTTGTAAAAATATCTACGTTTTTTTAGCTATCCAACAAGGTATAATAGTCTAGGGTATTGTCAGAATTCATAGAAAAAACTTAGATGAAAGGCTGACAGGTACCTAGTAGTAAAGACTATCGCAGTACAAAGTGTGGTTTACTGTCAATACTGCGGGCCTATACCCATATCGCTACACGCCGGTACAAGTCATCGAAGAAGGAGATCCTTTGAGGAGGTTGGATTTCTGCAGATTCTCGCTCAATGCAGATTTAGAAGACCCATCATTTCTAAAAAAAATCTTATGGACCCCATGGATTTTTATGTGTGGGGACACATGAAGAGTTCGGTTTACAACGAGCCTAATCCAATCAACTGATGATGTATTGAGAGAAAGAATAATCGATGCGGCAAATGAAATGAGAAGGCGTTTAACTACTGGTGTAGTGAAAAGTGAACTAAGAAAAAGAATGAAATTGGTATGCGAAACAGGCGGACATGTGGAACATGAATTTTAGGCGTAGAGACTTTCTGTTAAAAGAGTAAAAATGTCGTTATGTACGTATTTGCATTGTTACCTTTATTTTTTACCTTTTACCTTTTTTATCGTGGATAAATGCTCATGCATACTGCACTACCACGGGGAGATAGTGCAGTTATCCACCCACTAAAACTCCACGGTGTCCTCCTCTCTGCCGCTTACGGCGAGAACACGGTCACTCGTTAGCACTCATCCGTGAACCCGCCGCGGCTGTCCGTCACCGGACTCTCCTCTGAGGAGTACTCCCCATCACCGGCGCACCAGAACACATTGCACGCCGTAACCACCCCTGGGACCCAATCAGCACATGGGCGCCAGACGATCCCGTGCCTGGGCACCCTTAGTCCCCCTGGGACGGGTCAGGTCTTTGGCCCCGCCGCCTGCCAATTTTCGGCCGCAGAGCATACAGAGAGCGGCCAACGTCATACCGACACTCCTCCTCCCCTGCGACCCCACCGCGTCCGCCGTCAGACGGTGGCGACCCCGTCAAGGCCGCGGAAGGTAAGGGAGAGTGGCGCACCGCAATACTCCTCTCCGTCCGCGGCCTCCAACCCTCAGCCGCAATGCCTCCCATACGACATCACAGCCCGCCCTCAGTTGCGATGACGCCCAAGCGGCACCGCAACCTACTTGTTGGCCGCTACGTTGTCAGCTTACCGGGAAAAGCCCTGATGAGCGGCCCCTCCTCGGGTTCCTCTTCGCTTCACAGTGGGTGACCAAGCCACGGCTACTGAGCCCCTCCGCCTCGACAATGCGGGAACCCACCGAGGGGTTTTACTACTATCTGTGAGCCTTTCATCTAAGTTTTTTCTATGAATTCTGGCAATACCCTGGACTGTTAATACATTGTTGGATAGCTGAAGAAACGTAGATATTTTTAAGTACATCTGCAATATAACTGCCATAGATTCTTTTTTAAATATTCCCCAATGAAAAAAATACTTTGTACAAATTTATTTCTTTTTTCAACTATCAATCGTCTACTACGACCCAGTTTGTTTATTTACCTGCCATTTTGGTCTTGAAAATAATAAAGCAACTTATCTACAACCCACACAAAAATCGTAAAAAAGACTAGATGCACAAATAACAAAAAAAAAAAAAAAAATAGTACTTACGATAGACAAGAATTTTTTTTTTTTTTTTAATCTTTATTTATTTAAGGGATTTTTGTACACATATGCGACGATGTCAATCCCATCGTGCTTTTACAAATTATAACTTACTCTTAAATTAAAAGAAGACAAGAAATTGGATTTTTTATAAAACAACTTAAAATTCCAATATCTTGAAAACGGTGAAGTTTGGGGTATCATGTTTCATACTCGAATCATCAGTAATGATGGAAACTACCAAGCCTTAAAGGATCTAGGTCGACTTAACCTTTAACCCTGTATATATATTCGGAATCTCGGAATAAAGTATTAAATTAATTCATAATATATTGGGTTACCTTTATTTACGCACTCAACACGTTATATTTCATACATGTTCATTAGAATACAAATACCTTTACCCAGGTACAACATAATTGATTAGAGTGGCAGGTAAGTAAGTGTAAGAGTAATGAATGATATTGATTATAAGCACATTTTAATATTTCTTAGGAGTATGTATGGCATCACTATAAAAATTTTCTAAAGAATTTTTATATTGTCACAATAGTTTGACAAGCGCCACAGTTTATAAAATATGTAAGGTTTATTCAAAATTTATAATAGGTGAGTTACGATGAAAATTACTATCTTTAGATTTCGATAAACCGCATTTTAAGCCGGTGGAAAAATATTACGTTAGCAAAATGCTGTATTGATTTTTCGGAATTTTCAGTATTTTATTAGGTCGATTCTTTATTTGTATTCGCATATAAGCTGTCGGAAAATTAGTATATAAAGCAGTAAATTTCATATTTTGAGTATACTATTTTTTTTCGTAGCTTTTATTACTACCCAATGGAAAAAAGAGTAAAAGAACATATTTTTTAAATTGAAATATTTATTTAGGTATCATTATAACTAATATCATCATCGTTGTCTGCCTGTAGTTACAAGAAGCGAAGATTTTACAAACAAAAGGGTATTCCTAAAAAAGGTTTGTAACTTATGGATTAGTGGACAGGGATTCATGTGAAAGAAAAATAGTTACCTTACTAATTATTGTTACTTCAATAATTTGATAATAAAAAATCTGATTACCATTTTAAAATTATCAGTCAATTTTTAAGTTTTAGTTTTTCTAATTGAAACCAAAAATTCAAGAAAGATTTTTTTTAAATTTCGCTTAAATGCGTTCCGTTTTTAGTAGGACCGTTTTATTATTGGCAACACTTCTGAAATGTCAGAATTCCTTCGAATTAAAAATCTGACTAGATTAGTTTAAAATTGACTTGAATAAAAACAAATGCCAGAGCTGTTTTTAAAGTTCTCAAGGAATGTAAATTAAGAGTTAGTTTGTTCACAATTTCGCGTTTAGGGCTTGGGCCACATTCACTGCCGCCGAGTGTATAACGCTACGTGAAGATGAGGTACACGCCGAAGGCGCAGTTACTGGAGTCACACCCCAACGTCAACTTTAAGGCGTTCGTGGTGCGTGTACCGGATTGTTATCTGGCTGTCGTTCTGGAAGAAGACTTTTGACCACAGGACGTGGCGTTCCGTCGATTCCGTGGACAAGTACCACAGCACAACATAAATTCAAGCGTGCAAAGTGAAGTGCTACTAACATTTCCCTTCTTAGGCCTTATTTATTAACACAAGTTTGTTTATAATAAAAATATGTATGTTTAGGTTTTTTATCTATGGGCCTGTCACCTGAAATAAATGGATTATTATTATAACAAAACAAACAACTCACCTAATATAAGCATCATGTGGTATCAGCATCTTCTCGCTCGTCGTGCTTGTAGTGGACGTGGTATATGCGCCGGCGCCGGTGAAGGGGTCGGCGTGCGAGGGGGGCGGGAGGCCGGGTACTGAGCCCGACCCCGGCACGTAGCGGGACTCGCCTGTGAACGGGTCGGCGAAACTGAAACGGGTAGAAAGAAGTTAGTTTTGACTTTGTAGCTGAGAAAAGATTTATGAGGTAATGTATTATTTATTGCTACATTGTGGTATACACGTCACACGGCTACATATCAAGCTATACTTTTCCAGTATAAGCTCACCTCTCACTGTACGGAAATCCTAAACAAGAGAGATCAGATTATGCTGGAAATTATGTAGCCGTATGTATGTACATAGGTCAAATAAAGTCATTAGACCGAAAAAATTGTGTGTTGCTATGTGACCCGTCATAATAATAACGGGTGTAAAAAGACGCATAACGAAGCCAAGTCACTTGTACTCCCTGACAACATGACATTGTAATATTTTTTTTTTTACGATTATTGGTTTTTAATGTTATAACTTAACTTGGTGCAACGTTGCATGCACAATGCATATTCATGCATGCCCATAATTACATTGCGCGCTGCCGTAAACAGCGAATTTCACACCAAAGATAAAAGCCGTGTCCCCACAATTATTTTTGCTCAAAGTTTCTTAGTTAGACGTACAGAATGCGTAGATAACGGCTATGTGATGGGTCATTTTACCCCTTGTACCAGCATACAATAGTTAGAATTGCAGCCGTTGCGGGTAGTCAGAAGCCCGAAGGTCTGACAACCAGTCTTATCAAAGGGTAGTGTTACCCAATAACGGCAGTGGAGGTTATGCCATGTCTCCTGCGCGTGTATTTTCGAAACATTACTCTAAAACATCGAAACAAAGAGGCGTGGCGTGGCTTACATTTGTGTAGGCAAACGCGATGTTTTTCTTTTCTGAGCTGGAAAACATTCCCCGCGCGGGGGAAGAGGGGAAGAGTTTGTTTCACTTTTAACAGCCGCGCGCACAGCGCACATCTGTTGTCAAATTGATAGCACGTCTTCCTCGTCAGAACTCATTTCGACATCTACACAAAATATGCAACTAAAAATATTTGAATACGCAGGAGACAGCTTGTGTTTGAAAATAAATGCAAAAAAGTATAAGGTTTTTTGTGTAATGTTTCACAAAAAGGCGCGCAGGAGACATGGCTTTATGTATGCATTCGCTCCATGTAAAATACAGTCCGGTTAGAATGGAAACCAACCCTAACATAGTTGGGAAAAGGTTAGGCAGATGATGATAATGAGTGAGAATTGGAAATAAAGTAAAAGAAGAAAAAAAAGAAAAACGAAGAAAAAAAAAAAAAAAAAAAAAGAAAAGAAAAAAGAAGAAGAAGAGAAAAGAGAAGTATTAAAATAACTCATTACTCATTAAGTACCTAGTGAGTTAATTCTTATAAAGTGAAATGTCAAAGCGTACGATAAGTGAGTGAGTGTTATGTATGACTTACGTCAATAGCGGGCTGTGATAAAAAAGAAAACACGTTACTCATTTTCTGAAATCAAACTACATACAACTTTCTTTTGGTCAAATCTTCGGTCAATTTACGTTTTTTTTTTTTGGTTTGTCAATAGGTAAACCATACGAGTTTTGGCAACATTTTATTAATAAAGTTTAAAGAAACCAACGTCATTTAATTTATTAAGCCAAAGCGAGTTTCTTTGAAATATATTTATTTAAAAATTACTCACCCATTGCTTGATACTGGCTGTGAATCCAATTTAGCATTAGTAATAATGAAGTTTGCAACTTGCTCCAAATATACTTGAGGTAGGTTGTTCCTGAAATATAAACAACATGCTGTATTATTGTAGGTAAAAAATTAAGCGAACGACATAATACAGTTGATATCCCAGAGGAGTCGGCTCATATACTATAACTAATTTCAACCAATCAAATTGCTTCTTTAAGTGCTTTAATTTTGAGTGAGGTTCTGTAATAAGAAACCTTAGATTTGAGTGATCAGAAAAAAGTCGCTCTAAAATGTAGATAATAAAAACTGGTACAGTATTTTTATCTCATGTGTACACACACGCTGTGAATGTGAGGTGAGCGTAGGAGCACTCGGTACCGTCCCAGAAAATGACGAAATCGGAAGAAATGCTATAAGTACAAATAAAAACTGGCAAGTACAAGTCAACGCCTTCCTAATTTTTTCTGCCTCGCATCAGAAGGCCAATTCCCGTGATTAAAAACTTTCAAAGTCTAGTCGCAAATTAAAGGCTTTGGCTTCACGCAGCTTAAGAATAAATGTTACTAACACTAGTTTATAAGTTTATATTGTTACTAACAAATATGGAAGTGATTCTGCAATAAATGTTTATTTATTTATTTTGGCAGATTGAGACTGCAATTAGAATGCGAACTTTCTTAAAGATACCGGAGTTGCCCCTTAGATATTTATCATTCCTGACAAAATTTTCTAATTTACAGATCGAATTTATGAAAGTTATTCCAAGTAAGTATAAAGTAGTAAGTTATACTTTTATGAATAACTTACTTGTGTATGAAAGCTTGGGCGGCTACCCATGGGTCTTCAGTCTTGTCAAAAGGAAGTTTTATTGGCGGCGCTCCATCTTTGATGTCTACACTGAACACGAAGTCGTATTCCTGAAAATAATGAAAAATAGTGTTATTAAAGTATTGATACTTTTATACCACCAAATTGGGATTCAATTGGAAGAAAGGACAGACGTTCTGGTCCGCTTGGAAAGCGTATTTTCAGTCATAAGTTAGTTTAGTGAGAAACTCTCCAAGCGTTTTTGGACCAGCTGCCATCGGCCAGTGTTTGCACAGATTCCACACTCCAAAACTGATCAACCAGAAGCATGTCGTAATCTCACGAAGCGGCGCGTGCTTTACCTGTGGTAGAGATGAACATTCTAAATATGTACGCCCCTCCATAAAACGTGATTAATTCAATGAGTGAGAGGAAATACTTATTGCAACACTTTGTGTGCGTGCGGCGACTTTACTGTCAACACAGACTCGTCGCCGCAATTGAGAGGTCAACTAATCGTGCGATCAGTCCAGGTAACAACATTGTACGGGGGGAGCATGCGCTTTGTATGGAACGACACGTTCGCTCTGTCGCGCGTTCGTGTCATTTATACACTAGTTGGCCGACAAATCCGGCTGTTTGATGTTTGGGCAAATCAGGTAGGTACCGTTTGCAAAAAAAAAATTGTGTTATTGTTTATATTTTTATGTATGTCAGTCTGCAAGGTATTTATTTAGTTTAGATGTCGACCGTACTCGCCGGTGACTGAGCAACCAATGACAAAGACCAATTATGTGTATTGCGTCTATACACTTCTTTGCATGTGAGCGTAACCGCTGTGGAGGGGAGTTCATTACTAGAATGGTTTATCTCTAACACGCTCTAAACACGCTGTTAATGTGTACTTGAAGACAAGTAGCGTCAGCACAATCATAACACACACACACGTTTCCAACTTCGCCATAGTCGCGGACGGTACCGAGGCCACCTGCGCTTACACACACATTCACAGCGTGTTTGTGCACTTGGTAACCACAAGTAAAGCGCGTGTCGCTTCGTGAGATAACAAAACTGTAATTTCCGTCTTTATCTCGGACACTGCTGACATCGATGAAGAATAAACATCGCGAGGAAACATGGACTTAATATTACTCTGAATTCGCCAACGTCTTGAGCAAGCGTGTTGATGAGGCCTTTGTCCTGCCGTGGGACCATAATAGGCTGGTATTATTTAAATGGCTTCTGCCCGCGACTTCATCCGCGTGAAATATCGTTCCCCCGACCCATCATCATCATTGTCCTGCCCTTATCCCAATCTATTTGGGGTCGGCGCAACATGTCCTTTTTTCCATACTTCTCTATTATTCGTCATCTCGGTAGTCAACCCCTTTCTAGCCATGTCATCTTTCACACAATCCATCCATCGTTTCTTTGGTCTTCCCCTACTCTTATAGCCATCGACATTCATACTCAAAACTTTCCTCACGACATTTTCCTCACTCCTCCGCATCACATGCCCATACCATGACAGCCGATTTCCGCACAACTTTTCAGTCACCGGTGCCACTTTCAGACTTCCTCTTATGTACTCATTTCTTATTCTATATCTTCCCCTTAAGTTTAAGCGGAACGCGGGAGTCGCAGATTGTTCCCGTGACCTGCCGCCATTTCATCCATCCAGTGTTAATCCTATGCTTAACCGTCCGATCTACTTCGCCATCGCTTTGCACGAATGAACCGAGATACCGAAAGTCGGAGCAGACTGGGAGAAGCGCGCCATCAAGCGCTATGCCTCCAGAACTGGAGATACCGCTTCGTTCCCCCGACCCACTGCGTCGAATCACATCGCCCACCCATGCTTTGACTTCATTTACCACTGTTTTTCTTTTTGCACGCCTCCTAAGGGCCATAGCGTGATGTTAAATCCCCAAGAGCCTAAAAAAAATCCTGACCCCTTCCCCGATTCCTTGACCTTCCACATGAATTGGACTATCAAATACAAAAAGATTTTTTCAAATTAGACTGGTAGTTCCAGAGATTGCTCCCTACATACAATGTTACAATCAAATTTTACTATATAAAAAAAAAATATATATAAATTTTAAGAGTATAGATATCACACCTTCCCCTGATACATAGTCTTGCCCTCACTGGAGGGCGGGGTTCCCATGACATCTCCGATCTCGTTCCACGTGTTCTCTGCAGCACTCCAGGAGTAACACTTCACGTTGGTACCGCGTCGGACTAGCTTCGTCACACCGTCGGCTTTGCCCGGCTCTAGGAGAACTTCTGGGCCGGGTAATCTGGGGATAGTATGGAAAAAGTTAGGTCTCGTATTTAGTTGTAATAAGTTCGTAACCATTATTATTATATAAATAAAAAGGTGTTCTAGCCTGTAAAAAATGTTGTTTTTAATATGCGTGAAACTATTACTTTATATTTTAGTACTACAGTTAGTTATGTATATTTTTATGTTAATAAAGATTTTTCTAAACTAACTAAACTAGTAAGGTCTGAGTTCAGCAATGGACTTTCATAAGCTTTAAGATTAATCCTAAGTAATCACACTAATATTATAAAGACGAAAGTTTGTGAGTGTGTGTGTATGTTTGTTACTTCTTCACGCTCAAACGGCTGGACCAATTTTGATAAAATTTGGTATGGAGTTAGCCGACACCCTGGATTTTTATAACGGTCTACGCGGGTGAAACCGCGGGGAGCAGCTAGTATTATAAATGCGAAAGTGAGTTTGTTTGTTGCGCTTTCACGCTAAAACGGCTGACCGGATTTGGATGAAATTTTGCACATGGGTAGACTATGATCTGAATAAGGACATAGGCTACTTTTCATCCTGAATCGCAGATGAAGTCGCGGGCAACAGCTAGTCTATATAAATAAAAAGAGAAATCCTGACTGACTGATCGACTGACTCATCAACGGCCAGCCCAATTCCTTGGACCCATACAGCTGAAATTTTGCGCAGGGGTTCCCTTTATAATTTAGACAAGAAATAAGGAAGGAATTCCCGGTAGTACGTTCCCGTGGGATATTTTTCGACATCCACGCGGGCGAAACCGCTGGCAAAAGCTAGTAATTGATATAGCAATGGTACTGTAAAAATAATATCTAGGATTTCTTTCTGCATAAGCTAGGACCAATAATATTGACCAAAAAGGATTTACTCTTGTAGTAGGCTAAGAAAACCTTTGGCAAGTGTTTATCAAAAAATTAACACAAAGCCATTTTCGTGATATCATTCCCTCTACCAAGTATTAAACAATTCACTATCTCTCAAGAGAGAGATAGTGAATAGTTTCAAAAAAACAAAAAACACAAAAAAAAAACAGACAAAACAAAGAAACAACAAAGACAAAACAAAGATCAGAGAAGAGTGCAGTAGAAGACTACTGCACTCTTCTCTGATCTTTGTTGACCATAATCAAAATTAAAATTAATTTTATCAAAATCAGAAACCATCTTACTCAGAAAGTTTGAATCCACCAATTTCTTGCTGAGAAGCAGCTTGCATCTTCGCGACTTCTTCCTCAAATTGTTTGAGTGTTGCTTCGTCTGCGTATCTTGCAGGGTCTTTTGTGAAAACACGAACGATTCCGTCACTGGAGCCTGTTGGACATTATAAAAGAACAAAACTGAAAACACGACAAATTACCAGTCTTATGAAAAAGTAATGTAACTCTCATACTTTGCACTCATACATAAAAAAATAATATTTCAAGATAATAATAGGCGGCAGCATCTTGTCATAATCAATCCTGCCATGCGTATCACAAATAGCACACTTCATATTCAAGGCGCCAGATATGAATATGGAGCATTTGTTAATGTGACTCAAAAATGGAAAAGATTTTAAGAAGTTCAGTTATTCAGGTCACTTACATACCAGTAACAATGTCTCCGTTGTCGAGACACGTGATGCTCCACACGGACTGCACAGGTAGAAGTTCAGTTAGTCACATCTCTAACATACCAGTAACAATGTCTCCGTTGTCGAGACACGTGATGCTCCACACGGACTGCACAGGTAGAAGTTCAGTTAGTCACATCTCTAACATACCAGTAACAATGTCTCCGTTGTCGAGACACGTGATGCTCCACACGGACTGCACAGGTAGAAGTTCAGTTAGTCACATCTCTAACATACCAGTAACAATGTCTCCGTTGTCGAGACACGTGATGCTCCACACGGACTGCACAGGTAGAAGTTCAGTTAGTCACATCTCTAACATACCAGTAACAATGTCTCCGTTGTCGAGACACGTGATGCTCCACACGGACTGCACAGGTAGAAGTTCAGTTAGTCACATCTCTAACATACCAGTAACAATGTCTCCGTTGTCGAGACACGTGATGCTCCACACGGACTGCACAGGTAGTCGTATGTCGCGCACACAGTCGCCGCCGGCCCACAGGCGCACACTGCCATCTTCACCACATGTTGCGAAGCCTTGTTGTACGCCTGGGTTCATGCTGATACTGAAGAGACAAACATGTCATAAAATGTGGTTAAGGTGATATGTAGTACGCGAACTGGGCGGGAATAAGAAAGTGACAATTACTTCCACATGCGAATAAAAGAGAGCGCAACAATGCGCTGGAACCAAAATAAAAGCGCCAAACCAAATAAAAATTGTTTAAAAATAAATTAAGCTATCTACGAGTATCAAAAATATTTTCAACCAGTTTACCTAATCCACACATTTTGAATGCAATTTTGCAATAAAATTACTGAGGATTATACATAGAATGACAGAAAAAAATATAATAATAGGTAAAAATGATAGATTGTTGTTGTTTGTTGATTATTTTCAACAAAATATACCCCTAATTACTTTTAGCAGTGTAAAATTTAGGGAAGTCCTAAAACTACAATCCATGCCATGTTATCTATAAAAAGGTCAAAATTTGAACATGATTTCCAAACATTCCCTAAAATTGCGGCAAATCACTGCTTTTCAATTTTAATGATGATGTAGATACTACATAGAATATGCTTTATTCTGCACAAAAATAAACTGTAAATAAAACTAAACGCAGATCTACGTCAGACAAAATGGCTTTTTAATTGTTTCTGTAATTATAATGTAATACGAAAGGTTAAGTCCCATGTTATAGGAAGCAAGCATATTGTATAATAGCGTCTGCCCGCGACTTCGTCCGCGTGAAATATCTAGTCCCCAGACACACCCCGTCGCAGGAGTCTGGGTCGCTCCAACGCGAATGTATACGTACATCCGTGGTGGAGCGTCCCGAACTGCCAGGCACTTCTTCTCCTGCAACCGAGCGGGTGGGCAGGTTGCGGATAGCCCAACTTCGGGTGCGGGACTGACTGTTAAGTCGAGTCCCGTGCCCGGAGCATCTTTTAGAAGATCCCGGACAAGAGAAGTTCCCGAAGCTAAATCCCAGGCTTAGGGTAACCCATATACCCCCTTTCCTATGTTCCTATGTCCTAGCCACCTATCCCTCCTTATCCACCACACATCCCGTCGACTCCAAAATCCCTAGGCCAAATCCCAGGCCTAGGGTGACCCCCAAACCTGCATCCTCTGTCCAGTCAATGCCTTCCCTCCTATCCGTATATCCCATCGGTCCTAGAGGAGGGGCAACCTCGATCCCCAAAAAAGCCCACCCCTTACCAAAAAATGAAGCAGCAAGGCAAATTAACTACCCAGGTGGGTCCCGGCCAAGCCGGGGAATCCCACACCGCTCCGGCGGTCAGCCCCCAACGTAATCTGGGGGGGGCACCTAACTGCTCTTTGGGGCCGCGCTCTCCGCGGCAGGCTGCTGATTCAGCGCCCATTACACAGGCTGCGACACACGCGCCCATAGACCCAACACCGGCTGCGACGAACGCGCCTAATAATTCATCCCCGGCTGTGTCCCACGCGCCAACACCCACTACCCAGTGCATGCCTCTCATGAATATCTGGCAACAGAGTATTGTGCGGAAGAGCATCACCTACCCTGATGATGACCAAGACAGACGGAGCGAGACGGGGAAGGATGTCGGACCTGGCAGCTCTACCACTCTCCCGGTTGACGTTGACAGAGTACGCAGCAGAAAGCGCGGAAAAATCTTGGCCCGGGAGAGGGAAGTAGGCGACCGAGAGCGCAAAACCCGCGAAGGCATTAGCCAGCGCGAAGTGCGATCGGACGCCGAAGAGATGGTACGCGACCAGCCGCAAGTACGCGAAGGGGAAACCCAGCGCGAAAAGCGGCCGGACGCGGAGCCATGCGAGCGGGGGCAAGTACGCGAAGGGGCAACCCAGCGCGAAAAACCTCCACTTGCTTTAGAGTCTGCTGGGGACGCCAGACGACCCCACGACACAGACAGAGCTCACGACGGGCCTCGACCTAGGAGGAACCGGGGTAAGCGAGCTGGAGCCTCACGCCGGGAGTCGCTGGCAAAAGACACCTTGCCAGGCACCTCCGAACCGCAGCCTGGACCAAGCGGCACAGGGCCGGCGAAGAGGGAGCGCCCTGACGATACGGCGTCACCAAGTACGCTTCAGGGGGACGCCAAACGGGTGAGGGTCCACTCTGCTCAGGGGGAGCAGAGAACCTATGCGCGAGCCACGAAGGATATTCCTGCGCGGCTGGCTGTAGCGATCTGCTTCCCTGCCCCTTCCAGAGACCTGACAAAAGGAGAGGCCGACTTCATAAAGACAAGCCTGGAAGAACTGTTACTCAGCGTAGACACGGAATCGTCGTCACAGCTCCCGGCCTTCCGCGGATACCCACGGGTAGCGGAAGGCACTGTGCAGATGTGGTGCGAGGACGACAATGCCCTGACTTGGTTGACCCAACATGTACCCGGAATAAGACTACCAGACACTGACCAGACTTTAACGGTACTGAAACAGTCCGACGTGCCCACCCGTGTCCGAGCCTCGCTTTTCGTCCCCCGATACAGGGGTGACGTGGCCAGGCTCCACAATCTTCTGATTCGTCAGAACATTTGGTTTAACATCGCCAGGTGGTCACTGTACAGAGCAACTACCGTCGGTGGAGATAACTATGGGACGTACTTGACCATAGGTATGCCACCGGAGGAAGCTGAGAAGGTCCGGGGACGGGAGCGACGTATATCTTACCTGCTTGGGTCGATATATGTTCGCTTCTGGCCCACGACCCAACCCCCTGTGACTCAGACTGACAGCACGGATGGTAAGACGACCCAACCGACACCGACACAGACGATAGACATGGACATTGCCAAACTCGAGGAGGACATGGCCCGAGCGGCAATGGCCGATGAAGACGTTGACAGCTTACCGCCCTCATCACCTGCGTGGAACGAGAACCTGCTGGTCTCGTCGCCGGATGTGGGCCTTGAGGATCAGCACGGAGTGGACGTGGGGGATAGGCCATTCGATGGATCCATCTCCGACTAGCCCCACTCCGCCACCGTCATCGCCTGTAAGCATTATCCAGACCAACCTCCAACATAGCCAGACTGCAACGGCTAGCCTACGCAGGGCACTGGAGGAAAAACCCCGAACAATCGCACTGATCCAGGAGCCGTGGATCAGGAACAACAGAATATGCGGCCTCGGTAATATCGGAGGTAAGCTAATTCTTAACACACACGGCGCGGACAAACCAAGAACCTGCGCCTACGTACCCAAAGAAATTCCCATCACACCACTCACTCAATTCTGTTCCAGAGATCTGACAGCCGTCAGGCTCCATACGGAAGGTAGCGTTCCAGATGTTGTGCTAGCCTCGGTGTACATGCCAGGCGAGAGTGCAGACTGTCCACCGAAGGAAATGGCGGACCTGGTGCAACACTGTGAGCGCGCCAAACTGGACCTGATCATCTGCACCGACTCGAACGCCCACCACCCGCTCTGGGGTAGCGAGGCACCGAACCCTAGAGGAGAGGTACTATCCACTTATTTATTCACTACTAACCTTAACATTGTTAACCGTGGCACAGAACCCACTTGGGTAACAGTCCGGGGTCAAACAATTATAGACTTAACACTTGCTACTGAAAACGCGACTAATCTCATCACAAACTGGCACGTGTCGGATGAGCCTTCTTGCTCTGATCATAGAAGAATCCGCTTCACACTATCAACGAATACAAGGAAATTCACACCGAGGCGAAACCCGCGGCGCACCAACGTCCCCGGGTATAAACGTCTTTTAGCTTCACTACTAGATAGGCACCTTTCAATGATAACCATAAGAGATCAGGCACAATTGGAATACACCGTGACTAAATTATCAGAATACCTAATTGAAGCATACCATGCATGCTGCAAACTAAGGGCGCCACAAACTGAGAGTGAGAGGAACCCCTGGTGGAATGCTGAACTAGGTAAACTCAGAGATACTTTGCGTAAGCAATTTAATAGAGCTAAAAACACTAGACTCCAGGATGACTGGGAGATATACAAAGAGACCCAGTACACATATAAAAAGCAGATTAGAACTGCCAGGAGAGCCGCTTGGCGGAAATTCTGTGAATCCATCGAGACAAACAATGAAGCTGCAAGAGTAAGGAAGATCCTGTCAACCGATCAGGACCGAACTCTTGGCGCACTGAAAAAACCAGACAACTCATATACACTGACCGACCAAGAAACCAGTAAGGTCCTTCTTGAGACTCACTTTCCAGACTGTAGACTCTTAGAGGACAGGACGTGGGAGGCTGAACCAGGATGGACCCCAACGGATCAGGACTGGTCGAGAGCACACAATATAGTAACAAAAGACCGAATAAAGTGGGCTATAGACTCCTTTCAGCCATATAAGTCCGCAGGGCTGGATGACATATTTCCAGCCCTGCTGCAGTGGGGGGCGGATCTTTTGACACCATGGCTGGTGGAGATTTATCAAGCCTGCTTAGCACTCAGATACATACCTCTTGCGTGGCGGGAAGTGAAAGTCATTTTCATACCCAAACCTGGAAAACCAGATTATACACAACCCAAGGCTTACAGGCCTATAAGCCTCACATCATTTCTACTGAAAACCCTTGAGAGACTCTGTGATAGATACATCCGTGACGGACCTCTTCGGGTAAAACCTCTACATAAACAACAGCATGCCTACTCCACTGGCAGATCAACGGAATCAGCACTACACAGTGTAGTTTCCAAAATTGAATGCGCGGTGGACTACAAGTGCTCATCACTGGCCGCCTTCATTGATATAGAAGGCGCCTTTGACAAAACCATGTTCAACAGTATCAACATGGCACTCGACAGACATGGCATAGATTCAACACTGAGAGGCTGGATCACCAACATGCTCAAAATGAGAGCTGTGCAAGTGACGGTGAACGACACTACAAGGGCCATCGTGGCAAAGGGCTGCCCGCAAGGTGGCGTCCTCTCTCCGCTACTATGGAACCTGGTAGTAGACAGCCTCATCAAAACCCTCAATGACAAAGGATACTTTACTGTGGGCTATGCTGACGACATAACCATAGTAATAAATGGCACCCATGAAAATACCCTATGTAATCTCATGCGCCAAGCTTTGAAAATAGTAGAAGACTGGTGCAACAAACACCAACTATCGGTGAACCCTACAAAAACCGAGCTGATTCTCTTTACAAAAAAGAGGAAGCTGACTACATTACAACTACCGCGTTTCTTTGGAACTACCCTAAGCCTATCAACTGAAACCAAATACCTGGGCATCTTTTTGGACAAACAGCTGAATTGGGCGAAACATACCAACTACATCATCACAAAAGGCAGTATATCCCTGTGGCAGTGCAAGCGACTGCTCGGCAGGAATTGGGGGATTAGCCCCAAGGTCACCTACTGGCTATACACCACAGTAATCCGACCAATTATCACATATGGCTCACTGGTCTGGTGGCCCAGGACAGACCTGAGTACAGCCCGAAAGGATCTTGAGAAACTGCAACGGTTCGCTTGTGTAGCAATAACTGGCTGCATGAGAACTACACCCACTGCTGCTCTACAGGCAATGCTTGGACTGCCGCCACTACACCTCATCGTGCGTGAAGAGGCGGCCCTAGCCGCCTTTAGACTCAGTTTAGCGGGAACACTGAGCAAGGACTCTAGAGTTAAGCACATACGCATAAAGGAGGATGCGATCAGGCGACAACCAATGATGGCATCACCATGCGATAAAGCCCCGAAACAACACTGCTTTCAGAAGCATTATAACATAATACTCACGGAAGAACGGTGTGATTACTCAGGCACGCAAGAGTTGAGAGTATACACCGATGGATCAAAGACCGACTCCGGAACCGGGGTCGGAGTCTTCTCACACGACCTTAACATTAACATATCCAGTCCGCTTGGAGTATTCAACACTGTCTACCAGGCGGAGTGTGTGGGCATCATACAAGCCTGTTACGCCATAGAAGCCAGGAGAGTTACGGATACCTATATACGAATACTCTCAGACAGTGCCTCAGTGCTCCAATCCCTACAGAAAAAGTACTTTACCTCGAGACTAATACTAGAATGTCACGATGCACTCGAACGAGTAGCGGTAACTAACCGCAACACAGTGACACTGCAATGGATTAAAGGACATAGCGGATCACTTGGTAATGACGCAGCGGATGAACTTGCTAGGAGAGCATCCAGCATGTCTGTCTGTGGATCTGAGCCGATCGTACCCATTCCCTTCAACCAGTTACGCAGGTGGCTACAGGAGTTCACCCATACACAAGCGGAGAGTTGGTGGTCCTCGACAGCAGGTTGCAGGCAGTCCAGGGAGGCCATCCCGTCCCTGGATGGCACGCTTACCAGGCGATTATTACGTCTGGACAGGAACGGGCTGCGCCTGGTGACGGGGACCATCACTGGACACTGCTCACTAAACAAACACTTCCACACAATAGGAATAACGGACAGTCCTCTGTGCAGGGCCTGCATGGAGGCTGAGGAAACCGTTGCGCATGTGCTTTTTGAATGCACAGGCGTCACCCAGATTAGAACAGAAACTCTCGGAATATCCCGATCTTTCACAGATGTTCTTAACAAACCCGGAGATTTGATTAAATTCTGGAGGGAAGTGGGCTGGTTGGAATAAACCCCCGACGGCCGCCATGGCCCACGCACAATGGTCCACATGAAGGACTAAGTGCGGAAACCAAATCCTATAACATAGAACATAGAACACCCCGTCGCAGCGCATTGCCTGCCCGCGCTATTACTTCGTTTTTGCTTAGCGTCTTTTCTGACTTTTTTCTTTTTGCTCGGCTCCTAAGGGTCTTAGCGTGATGTTAAATAGCCTATAACCTTCCTCAAAAAATGCGCTATCAAATGCAAAAATATTTATTCTAATCCGTCTGGTAGTTCCAGAGATTAGTGCATTCAAACAAACAAACTCTTCAGCTTTATTATAATATTATTAGTACAGATTAACAATGAACTTACCTGTAGATATAGTTAGAATGTCCATAGTATGTGTTAAGGCACTGTCCCTTGTTAGTCCAGAGTTTGATGGAGGCATCATTGGAACAACTAAGGAATGTTTCAGGATTTGCTACAGCTAGAGCTCTTACACAATCTGTGTGGCCTGAAATTCAGAACAAAGGTAAAAATACAGAAACTAGGATCTTATCAGGTTTGAACTGTGCTCTAATAAGACACCAATATTTGCCAAGCATGTTCATGTGCATAGCAATCTTATGTAATAAATAGTTGGATGGAAAAATGATATCTATGAAAAAGCATAGGCTTAGAAGAAAGCATCAACAACTAATGTAATTGTAAATCAAGCTTACTTAAATTACCTACTTATTGCCGTTACCGCTACCGTTTGCTATAAAGTGCAACTACTGTGTTGCTAATTTTACGCAATGCATATTTGTAATGTTAGTTTTACGCAATGCATATTTTTAACGTTATTCTTACCAGTCAAAGTACTAATAATAGTGCCATCTTTCATCCATAACTTAATAGTTTTGTCAGCAGATGCAGTGGCGTAGGTACCGCTGAACAGTTCTACGGCTGCCCACACTGCGGCCTGGTGGCCTTTGAGAGTCAATGGGGGCACGCGGGCTGCATTCATATTCCAAACCTTGGCTGTGCTGTCCCAACTAGAACTGCGGAGGATGAATGATAATTAAGTAGTAGTCATTTTATGAGTTATTTTAAGTAACGAAAAGCAAATCCTCTATGGATTTGGTTTTCGCACTTATTCCTTCATGTGGACCATTGTGCATGAATTTTAAGTACCTATAATGATTGATTTGTTTTTTTTTTTTAGTTATTTTATTAACCAGCTTTAAAAAAGAAGGGAGGATTTGGGAGGAAACATTTGGTGAGTTTTTATTTTTGTTGGTTTGTATCCCCTTAAGGTGGATGCAGATCCACCTTCCAATTCAAATTTGAATTTTGTGTGCTACCACTGTGGAGTGGTAGCTTGCAAAATTCAAATTTGAATTTCACAAGCTACCACTGCAGATCCACCTTAATTGCAAAACATAACATAACTCTTGTCTGTCTTCTATTAGTGCTTATAAAACTAGGTAAGAGAATTACATAGTATTTTCAATTATAATTTATGTATAACATTATCTGGGTAGGTTTTGGTATCTGTTTTTAATTATGTAACATACCTAGTTTGTTATATAAATATTTTACATTACTGTTAGCATGATTTGAGATTTTATGTACAGGGTATTCCCCAGTTAGAGTTTTATTCAGATTCAGAACAATAACTAAGCAACATTTTATAAAAATGAGTTGTTAAATATTGTAAACTATTTCCTGCAAATGTATAAAATTATGTTTTTTTTTTTGTTTGTTATCAGTAGTTCTAATAATTATTATCTTTAGTTTAGAATATTCCAAATACAGTAACATGATTGCTTACTGCTTGGGGCTTCGAACATTGAATGGGTTGTGTTTATGAGATTATTCAAACAACTTTTAAGTAGATGGTTTTTGCAGTGTCTACCAGACTACCAGCTTAGAAGTAGCCAAGTAGCATCATCATAATAAATTAATAATGTTGAGTATTAAAAAATCTCTAGAAAAACTAGTTTCCTGAAAAACATTTCATCATTCACGTTTTATCCCTGGTAAAGAGATTTTTTTAGGTAGTATAAAGTTGCCATATGAAAACAAAGGATATTACTAACCTCAACAAAATGCCAGAGTCTCGTCCAGGCGTGACACTACACACGGCGTTCTCATGGCCCTCCAAAGTCACCTGGATCGCGCCGTCCTGCAGGTTATACCCCATTATTGTATTGTCATTGCTGCCCGAAACCACTAGTCCATCGGGAAACGCTTCACAAGGAGGCAGCCAGCAAACGCATGACACGAAATTCCTATGCCCTTTATACGTCACCACGTTCACAAAGTCCTTCACTCTGCAATAGAAAAGTTTTGTTAACTTTCAGAAGATTAAAAACAGTGCAACGGGATAGAAATACCAACCCTTCCGGATGCCACAGTTTTGCAGTCCGGTCGCGTGAAGCGGATAATATACAAAATTCTTTGGTCGTGGCCACACATCGCACATCCAGCGAGTGGCCGCATAATACAGCACTTAGTTTATAATCGGGAACAGCCATTGGAAAACGTATTTATTTTCAAAACGCAGAGAAAAATCAGAAACAATCGCGGCGAACAAAAGTTGTCATGTCATGTTGACGTATGCTGTCATTGGTGGACAGTTTTTTAAAATTTATTGTAGAGTAGCAAAGGCAAGCTTGATATGCCAGGAGGTTTTGCTTTCGTTCTGTTGGTACTCCGACATTAAAATATTCTAGGTGATTATGTTAGGTTGTTACCTATTTCTCACACATTTTATAAACGTTATGGGTGAATGTTAGTTGATTAACTTTTTATCTAACTGCCAATAAAATTATCTTTTTTATCCTTTTCTATTTCTGAACGAAATAGTTAATGTTAGTCTCTCAAGATTGCCAATATAACAAAATTAGCGTGGCAATCAGTGGCAATTCAACTCGAAACATTGTTTTTATTCCACGAAGTGCATTATTAGCTATAAATTAAGAATAATTTATAGTTAATAACTAATAACATAATTACATGGTGGTAAAAATATAGGAAGCAGTAAATTACTATTCGGTAATGTTTAAATCTAGTAATTGGGCAAAGAAAAGCCGTAGCGTTGTGAAGCTACTTTAGTATGTTTGGAAAGCGTTTTCTTTTCAATCACTAAGCTGAAGAATAACAAAACTGATGTATTTAGGTTTGACAATACAACAGCTCCGCTCGTCTCTCTACTTTCTCGCTCCGCGGCGCCAGTGTGACCGGACCGGTGACCGGTGTTACTATAGACAGTATAGACTATACATACCTACAGTATTGTATTGTGTATACGTAGTGTAAAGATGGCGTCGACGGTGTGTGTTTCTAGATGCCGACTGCTAGCAAAATTAGAAATAAATCGTGGTTTGTGTTTATCACCGATATTTAGGGATTTGTCGAATAGCAGGGTAAGTGTCTAATGTTTTACTTTTATTTACCATATTTTATAGGTAGCGTTTCATTTATGATTGCCGATTCAGACCGATTTCCTTGCACGTGCATAATTATTTTTTAGTTATGTAGTTAGCAGCTGTCAAACGTCAAAAATATTGTTTTTATTTTTAATATGTGGTTATCAGTTTTTTATTGATTACAAACACCGGGAATGCTAAACCTTGACGTTTTTTTGATATGTGACGATACCAAAGTTACCAGCTCTGTTTTTTAATTAATAATAAATTATAATCAGTAAGCCACATTTTTTGGTATACTTAAGTACATTATTTACATATTTTCCGTATACCGGTTAGATTTATAAAACTGCCTCCTCCTGCCTCTAATTTAATTTAAACATGAGATCATAAATATTTTAGTAACGTTATCAGAAAATAACTAGGTTCTAACAAACCTAAGATATTTATTATTATTTATTTACCATAAGATTGACGAATCATTTTAATTTATTTTTTCTTTAAGGTAAAATAAAAAAATATTATCAACTATGTTAGCTTTCGGCCCTACAAAAAAATTAATGAACGTAAATAATTAGTAAGATCATCGATTTAAATGGATAGCATAATATTATTGGTGGTAGTACCTACCTAAGTTATTAATTCGTGATCTATAAAATAACCAAAGAATCTATTTATCATCCCCCTAGAAAATGTAAATGCTGCCAGCATTATCACCATTAGAATACCAAAGGCATTGTTTTGTTTGTGTAACTCAAGCCCATAGATAAGACAATAAATATTTCTCATTTATTGCTTGTAAAACACTGGCACAATGTAAATATAATTAGGTCTCCGATAAGCTTTATTGAATGCCATTAATTACAAGAGAGCGAAGATTAAAAAGTACTTATTGTATTGTTTGCCGCGAAATCTCCCACGGCGTTATTTCTTAAAATAAATCGGAGCTAGGTATAAGATGAAGAGCTCATTATTTTTGTTTACCTCCACATAACATATATTTTGTTAGCGACATCTTGTCAGTAGTCACAATCAATCTGCCTAGCCTTTTCCCAACTATGTTGCGGTCGGCTTCCAGTCTAACCGGATGCAGCTGAATACCAGGTTTTTACATGGAGCGACTGCCTATCTGACCTCCACAACCCATTAACTGGGTAATACGTACGATACCCCTTGGTAAGACTGATTGTCAGACTTTCGGGCTTCTGACGACCCGTAGCGACTGTCAAAGATCCACGAATGACAGCCGGGACCAACGGCTTAACGTGCTTTCCGAGGCATACCGTGCATACCGAGACTCCTGTCTCGGTATGTAAAGATGGTCACTCATCCACGGACCAACCCCGGCAAGCGTAGCTTAACCTGATGGATCGACCCGTGCGGCTGTTATTACTTAGCCACGAGCTCCTCGTGTAGTAGTCAGCCTCGAGTCAGTAGTCACGTAGGCAAAAATTGTTCAATGATCAATTTAGATAGTAACCAACAAACGTAGGAGTTGTGATTTCCATCTCAATTGTCTGGAGCCATAACTCTTCTAACAGTCAGTTAAAAGTCCCGTTATACTGTCTAATTGTTAAACGACAGCATCACGCCTAAAAAAAATGTTGTTTAGAGTGAACTAATTCAATAATCCTCTAATATTATAATCGCGAAAGTTTGTGAAATCCTTTCACAAACTCGCGTTAACATAATAATACCACGCTTGTAATTCCCGAAGGGATAGGCAGGGGTGAACCTTAAAACTAATATCCTACTAATACTAAAAAACGCAAAAGTTTGTGAGAATGGATGGATGGATGTCTGTTACTCTTTCACGCAAAAACTACTGAACGGATCTTGATGAAATTTGGCACACAGATAGTTTATAACTTGGATTACCACATTAAACATAGGATGCTTTTTATCCCGATATTCCTACGGGTTCGAGATTTACGCGAATGAAACCGCGGGTATCATCATATTTTGTATCTTCACAATGCCTGTTTTATCATCCTTGATATCGTATGTATTCCTATACTTACGAGATCCAGGAACATGAATTTCGTTATGTTCTTTAACGATGCCAGTACTGTATCATAATGCATCGACATAATGATCGATGTGATCATATCAGTTATGTTTTCAATGTAAGCTACCTTAGATAACATGGTGATAGTTTATCCGTCATAATCTACATTAGGTAATCCTGAAAAGTAATATGTCACAAAATTATCTCTCAAAGTTTAGACTATATCTCTTTCGAATTCTTAAAAAGCATTAAACAGTATACTTACGTATACTAGAATCACCACTCTTGGCAGAAAGGAAGACGTCGTCGTCGTCTGCCAATCCTCGTGACCATCTAGATATCTTTTACGATATACCCACCAGAAGACACACCTGTTTAAGAACACAGTACACGTGCAAAATTATATGAGGATGTGAATTTAAAGTCGGGTAAAACTTAAACATGTCAAGTAAAGTTTAAACACCACGTTATAAAGTTTCTTGCTCTCTCCCAGGTCCGCTCCAACTTTTCTTGGCTTTACCAATTAGTATCTTGCAAATGTATTATTCAAGTTTGTAAATAATACTATTAGCCGTCCTAAATGAAGAGTAACATCAACGAGTCGATTATAGTACAGTAAAATATTTTGAACCATTCTTAAACCATTAATTCTATGGAGTTAGAAACTACCGCCTGTGATTAAAACTATGAAAAGGGCTGAAACGTATGAACTGGACAATAGATGGATTGAGAAGGAGACCTAAGATAGGATGAAATGGTTGTACTGGATGATATGAATGAAGAGAGTGCGAATGGTAAGGTAAAAGTTATCGGAGGAGAAAAAGAAGAACATGTTGCTCCGACTTTAAGGAACATAGGACCAGGTCAGAAGAAAAAGCATTGTGGCTAATTAAAAAGTTCAGAATATCGCTTATTGAGGAAGACATAATTTGGTATGAAATAGCAGGAAGAGTCAAGAAGAAACCATACAACTTTACACTAAGGAAATCAAATCACCGACGGGGGCGTTCCTTAAAAAACATCATGACTAATAAGATGACTCGGACACTTGAACGTCTTGTGGAACCACACCATGTTAGTTGTCAATAGATCTTCAGTTTCAGCAGCCCACAAGTGATCGTACATCGCGTGACATGACTATTAGGTAAACGACCTGTGCGTCCGTTTGGTAATTGACCTACATCACCTAGCGCTTGCCAAATTCACTCCAGCAAGCAAAATTCTGAATAACAAGCACTCAAAACTGAAAAGCCTTCAAACTCGTCTTTAGTTATATCTCAGATATCTGATACTTACCATGTGGTGTGTTTCTCAGGTATTATTTAACCACATCAAGGGTATGACGTATGCTATTCGTCATGAAATCGCGTCATGAGTTCCTCGGTAGTTTCCGATTTAAACCATTGCTCATATGCGTTAGATCCGATTCCTAGATAATTATGTGAACGACAGTAATCATATAATGTGTTAACCAGTGGTAATCAAAGACAATTAATTGTTTGTTTAATTACAATACTATTTATAGATAATCTAATCTAAAATGTAGCGTTCGGCAAACCTCGGTTTATTTGCTTAGCTGTTTATCTGGGTAATTTTCCGTGTTTAATAACCATTACAGAAAAAATTGTTAGTGTGATGATGATGTGGCTTCATTTACCTCTAACAAGTGACCATGTAGCATAGTACCTACCTAGGTTGTTTAGGTGCGATCCATGTTTTGCACGATAACTTTATAGCCATCACAATAAAAGGAAAAATATATTCAAAGAAAAAGATCGAGACGCAAGTAAGTAGTAGACCAATCAAATGAAGAAGTCTTCAGCAGTAAAAAGAATGAGCATTAGATGGAGTACAATGGGAAATGCTACACCTACAAGTGCCCAGCATTTAAGTTTTTGATTACGATATAGAAGTTATGAGCGATATGAAGAGTAAATGAATATGTGTCAGATGTGATGCTCGGATCCTGTGTGGTGCAGTATCTTAGTAATTAATTAATTAATAATTATATTTATTTCGAAAGTGTGGTATAGTCTGTTACAATAAATATAATTTTTCAATTTAGGGAAACATCGTAAAGAAAGTAACAATTAACGGAGTTGAATCTGACCTGTGGCTAAGTAATAACAGCCGCACGGGTCGATCCATCAGGTTAAGCTACGCTTGCCAGGGTTGTCCGTGAATGGGTGACCATCTTTACATACCAAGACTCCTCCGTGCCTCGGAAAGCACGTTAAGCCGTTGGTCCCGGCTGTTATTCGTGGATCTTTGACAGTCGTTACGGGTTGCCAGAAGCCCGAAAGTCTGACAACCAGTCTTACCAAGGGGTATCGTATTACCCAGTTACTGGGTTGTGGAGGTCAGATAGGCAGTCGCTCCATGTAAAATACATAGTTGGGAAAAGGCTAGGCAGATTAAATCTGGCGTCCTAGCTAGGTTACATGATAACCTGTATTAAGGTTCGCCAGCCCAGGTTCCCAAAGAGGGAGTACAAAATTTTTGATACCGCTTAGGACTATATGGTATGGTAACATCTTAATCGTGTAAACCAGGAAAGATACTGGACCATTGAAATAAGTGTATGTATTATACTATAAACGAAAATGTGCACTGTCGCAAAATATGGTAATAATTTTGAACGCACTGAAAATTACCCATTGTTGTTAATGTCCTTTTCAAGCAGAACCTGCAGAACCACCGTGGAACGCAAATATATAATTCTAATGCGGTCACATGAATACGGGTCTACTAGTTAGTTGGTTTCAATATGGTTTGAACTTTGAATTGGTTTTGTTTGAATACACATTCAATTAATATGAATTTATTGAGACTCAAAAATTGTAAACGATCGAACGATCGATCGATCAATCGGTCGGTCGATCGATCGATAAAATTACTAGGCAATTTTTGATTGTATATAGCAGAGTTTAATTATTAACACCCAGTTTCTGAATTGAGAATTTGAAGTTGAGAACGTCCTAAACTTAAACAATTTTTCGTTTCTGAATTAAGTTTTTTTAAACTCTAATCAATATTTGAGTAATATAACATCATTTACTCAAATTTGAAAGAAAGCATGCTTAACTCATGCTTAAGGCCGTCAGTTGCGTTTCTCAACTAAGAAAAATGTGTTTGACAATACTCAAAGCATTATCAACGTCAAGTTGAGCAGTTGAAAGTTGACACACCAATTTCGGCTATTCAAACTGTAATCAGCTATATAATAACTAGTGATTTTGATCATAATGAGTGACGACGATACTTCCCTGTCGTCTTTGGAGTTGCCTCAATGCAGACAACCGCGCAGAAGAATAGCAGGACATCGGCCTAGCTTGTTCATCACGCTAAGCGATGAACAATTTAAGAGTCGGTTCCGCTTTTCGGAGTCGGTTCGGTTTATTTTTAACAAAATAAAGCCTAAACTAACCTGTCGTATTCAACGGTTGGACTATATTTCTCCCATATTCAGCTACTAATAGCTCTTAGGTTTTATGCGACTGGTAGCTTTCAAGCTGTTGTGGGGGACACCGTGAATGTGAGCAAGGTGATGGTGTGCCGCGTGGTAGAGAGGGTGACTAGTGCCATAGCATTGTTGAGACGGCAATATGTTCGTATGCCCACTGCGCAGGAGAGACCATCAGTGGCGGCACGATTTTTTGACATAGCTGGATTTCCTAGTCATAGGTGATGTAGACTGCACTCGTGTAAAAATAAATTCACCAGAAGGGAGCAGAGCTGAGCTGTATAGGAAAAGGTTTTTCTTCTATAAACGTTCAAGCCATCTGTGATGATAATTTACAAATAACTAGTGTCATTGCACGTTGGCCAGGCTCCGTACACGACACTACTATTTGGAACGACTCACCACTTGCAACGCAGTTTGAAGCTGGCAGATTTGGGTCATACCTTATTCTCGGAGATAGTGGTTACCCATGCCTTAGGTATCTCATGAAACCCTTTTTGAATCCTGCCTCTCTATCCCAAGAAGCCTATAACAGATCCCAGATAGCATCACGAAACACAATTGAAAGATGTTTTGGTGTTCTTAAAAGAAGATTTCCATGCCTACACGCAGGAATGCAGTTAAAACTTCCAAAAGTATTGAAGGTGATTGTGGCGTGTGTTGTTCTTCATAATATGACTCTTCATCTTGATAACTACCTACATCATGGAATATGATGAACATGTACAAGAAGAAAGTGATGAACCATTACCTCAAGTGTCAAATACCCAAAATTTTGCTGCCAGAACATCCATAGTACAAAATTATTTCACCCACTATTAGTTTTAATATTACAATAGTATTATAATAAAAAAATTTAGGTATTGTAATATTTTTAATTACTCCTAGTTAAATCGGTTACATAAAAATTAAAAAAATACATTTTTGCTCTAAAATACAGCCTTGTAGAATCGGAAGTACAGTACTATAGGTATGTGTCCGACCCAGTTCTCGATAATGGAAATATCACATTGTACTGGGATTGATCCGTCATCACTGACAGGACTATTGTTGCCAATAAGCCTGATATTGTGGTGTACTCAGCGATCATTGTGTGGGTAGTCGTATCAGCCAATGGCTTATTACCAAGAGCTTCGACTAACACCTAAGGAGGCTCTCGTTGGGCAGCTGGATTTAAGGGCCTGATTCAGAAAGCGGTACTTCTGGACACGGCGGGCATTTTTAGGAGGTTCCTCTCTCTGGAGCCCTGACCGCCGGTAGCTTGGACCCTGTTCCAGATACCAGTGCGCTATTATTTTTTATATTTTTACATTATATTATATAAAAATGTAATTTATATGTACATATTTAATGAAATAAAGGAAATATAATAGTATGTTGATGTAACTAAAGATTTATGATTATTCAAAATTAAAATTATTATTAGGGTTCCGTACCCATAGGGTAAAACGGGACCCTATTACTAAGACTCCGCTCTCCGTCCGTCTGTCACCAGGCTGTATCTCATGAACCGTGATAGTTAGACAGTTGAAATTTTTACAGATGATGTATTTCTGTTGCCGCTATAACAGCAAATACTAAAAAACAGAATAAAATACATATTTAAGGGGGGCTCCCATACAACAAACGTGTTTTTTTTGCCGTTTTTGTAGAAAATGGTACGGAACTCTCCGTGCGCGAGTCCGACTCGCACTTGACTGGTTTTTGATTCTATAGGAAAGCTTCCCAAACGCTCTTCGAACGAACGAGTGTAGTTTCTAAGATCTTCATGAGAGTGGGAGCTACATGGGCATTTGCCATGACTTTTGTCTTATCCATGTTCATTTTAAGACCCACTCTTTCGGAAGCTCTGCTGAGGTCATCGAGCATTGTACTGAGCTCCTCCATAGTCTCAGCCATGGATTACTACATCGTTGGCAAACCGAAGGTCAGTGACGTACGCGCCATTGATGTTGATGCCTAGCCCTTTCCAGTCCAGAACCTTGAAGACATCCTCCAGTGCAGCGGTGAACAGTTTCGGAGAGATAACGTCTCCCTGACGTTATCAAGAGACAGAGGCTATGGCTTTAGTAATGCACTTCCAGGCTTCCTGTTTCTTGTGGATATGGTATGCCCCTGTCCTTTTGCATTCTATTACACTTTGGTATCTGAAGCAATAATAAATAAACGTAAAATGATATGTTGGTAAACATTAGGTAGGGGCCGGAAGGTTCTGGAGTGGCGACCGCGTACCGGAAGACATAACGTTGGAAGACCTCCCATAAGGTGGACCACTGACCTTGTAAAAGCCGCAGGAATCCGCTGGATGCGGGAAGCATAGAACCAATCGAAGTGGCGGTGCTTGGGGAAGGCCTGTGTCCAGCAGTGGACGTCTTTCGGCTGAAATCATGATGATGATGATGATGAAACACTATACGTTATTATCTCGTTATTATGTACTTACTTAGTTATTATTGAAAGAAGATTTTCTTTCTCCTCTAGAGTATAGTTAGGCGATCTCTTTTTCTTATCTCTATCCATTATAATTGGTATAAAACAGAATTCCAATAAAACTTGTGTTTATTTACTTTCAGTTTGACATTCACGATTCGGTTCATAGAAACACGTCGAATTGCTAAAATATACTCGTACATATATTAAATTGCTAAAATATGCATTAGCAACTCTAATAACATAAATTTGTTGAAATTATGCCGTTATATAAAATTCACTTACTTTTTAAGTCTGTTTTAAATTTATATGATGTAATATTATGAGTTTTTGAAAAGTACCGGTTTTTGAATGTAAATTGGAACGTGTTAGCTTTGATCAGGAATACTTAAGTAAATGATCAGTTGATTATGGTTTGACGAAATTCGATTTTAACTTGTGAAACGCAAAAAACTTAAGCGCATACTTATGTATTTGAGAATAATCAGTTGAGATTTGCTACTTTTCTCAAATCAGAAACCGGGTGTAAGACAGTTATAATTAATTTGTCGTTTGATCTTTATGATTTAATTAATGACATCACTTCGCTGGCTTCGGCTTGTTGCCAAGTGTGCATATCAATTGAGTGTTCCCTTTGTCTTGTATTGTTAGCTTGATAAGAATAAAAGAACACTCGAGTTAAAAATGTTGTTAGTCTCTACAAGGAAGTAATTTTAAGAATATGTGCTTTTTAAACTGTCATTAACTACGTAGACGTAACACATTTTGAATCCATTGTCATCATTGTTAGTTTTGCTACGACTCATCTTTCAAATTAACTCTATGGAAAACAAAAGAACGCGAGGTTAAAACCCTCATATTTCATTGAAAAGCAAACTAGTTAAAAGTACACATTTTTCACCATAAACCGATGATAACGGTGAACTAAAAAACGAACCATACATGCATGTCAACAAGGTTATGCTGTAAGTACCTACTCACAATCAATTCATGGGTCAATGCCCTTAAACCTGTCGGTTGTGTAGTTTGTACCATCATTCGATAAAAAGGCCAACGTGTCTACATTATTATGCTTATATAAAATATGGAGCTACATAAATAGTTATTTATCATGCACTGTGATTCAAATCGGATCTGGTTCAGTCTAGATTTCTATATAAATTAGTATCTGGCAGATTCATTATAATCTAGGAGGTAAATTAATATTGTTGATTAGTAGCTCTAGGTACAGACGGATAATGTTTATTTAATCTAATAGCTATTTGTAAAATAAGAATAAGTACCTGCCCTGTTCTTGTATGAGATACTTTTATTGCTAGCTGCTCGTAATAATCTTATGATAGCAATAAATTATTTTGTGGTAAATGAACATGGTTCATTTCGTTTAACTTTTTATCTGACTTCAAAAAACGAAGGGAGGTTCTCAATTCGACTGTATTTTGTATGTTTGTTACGCCAATTATGAATTGATTTCATGATTCTTTTTAACCGACGAAAAAAAAGGAGGAGGTTCTCAATTCGATACTTATGTTTTTTGTTTGGTAGTTCATACTTCAAAGGTATAAATTGTATTAAGTACCATGAAAATTGTATTAACTTTGCTTGAGGGGTAGTTTTTGAGTTAGCTTCTATAGTACGTATTATGTAATTCCCTACCCAGAACCTTTATATTAGGTCTTTACCTATGAAATTGCCGTTCTGCAGTACTGGCCATTTCAAATCAAAATAATTTTTGTTTGGCTAAGAATTCTAATTTCAAATTAATTTTATTTTAAAAATATGGATTTTTTTTTTCCAAAAGTAGTCATTTGTTTATTGATTAGTGTTACATTTTTATCGCATTTCAATCTTTTTCGTCATCATGGATACGTTAAAAATTCGAGTAATTATGGAATATGAGTACCGTCGTGGCAGCAACGCGGCACAAGCGGCACGCAACATCAACGACGTTTACGGAGCTAACACTACAAACCAACGCACCACTTGTTATTGGTTTGCTCGCTTCCGTTCTAGAAATTTCGACCTGAAAAATGAACCTCGCGGTCGTCCGAAGACTTTGGTCGACAATGACGAATTAAAGGCGATTGTGGAAGCTGATGATACACAATCTACGTCTGAATTAGCAGCAGCTTTCGACGTTAGCGTCAAAACAATATTGGTCCATTTGCGTCAAATTGGCAAGGTAAAAAAGCTTGACAAATGGGTGCCCCACGAACTCAATGATCGCCAGCGCGAAGTACGCGTCGAGACGTGCCTTGCACTGCTCAACAGACACACAAATGAAGGAATTTTGAACCGCATTGTTACCTGCGATGAAAAATGGATTCTGTTTGGTAACCGCAAGCGCTCAGCAAGTTGGTTGGATCCTGGTTCAGCACCTAAACAATGCCTTAAACGAAAACTTACCCCTAGAAAAGTGATGGTCACTGTTTGGTGGTCTAGCGCCGGTGTGATTCATCACAGCTTCTTACCAAACGGGGTGAGCATTACTTCAGATGTGTACTGTGAAGAAGTGAACACAATGAAGGAGAAGCTGGCACATCTCCAACCAGCATTGGTCAATCGCTCGTCTCCGCTGCTCCTGCACGACAACGTGCGACCTCATACTGCACAGCAGACGGTCTCCAAGTTGCAAGAACTGGGGTTGGAAGCTCTCCGTCATCCGCCCTACTCACAAGACCTTGCGCCTACAGACTACTACTTTTTCCAGAATTTGGATAACTTCTTGGCGGGAAAAAAATTCAATACCCGATAAAACAACAAAACAAAAAACAATAAAAAAATAACAATATAATATTCAGTACAAAATGCCTTTGAAGAATTTGTTGCCTCCCGTCCAGCTGATTTCTTTAAGAAGGGCATCAATAAACTGCCACTGCGTTGGCAAAGATGCATTGATTGCATGGGTGATTACTTCGATTAATACAAATAAAAAATGCATGAAAAAAATTCGTTTAAATTTTTTCATACAAAACGGCAATTTCATAGGTAAATACCTATTATACTATCTGACGTTCTGTCTGTTAGAAAACTTCATTACCTTCAACTCATCCTAAGAATGCACGCATCCCTCCCGTATAATCAATCTAAGCCAAGAAGCAGAAGGAGCTACTTAGTCGCTCCAACTGTTGCGGTCAGGTCTGTTTTTGCTAAAAGACAGTACCCAAGGCAATCTTCCCAGATATACAATTTGATAAATCAAAAGCTTGTTATACACCCCCCGAAGCTCCGAGACTGTAAAAAAGTGTTTACCGAATGGCTGAAGTCCAGCACATACGATGATACGAGTATTGAGTCTATTGTATCTACTCTTCAATAGTTTATTACTTTAAACGTGTTACAGTTTACATTGTTAGTGGAAGGAGTTGTAATAGACTTCTTCCGATCCCAAGACTCCGTCGTAGGGCTAACTTAGACTTAAATTTAAACTTAACTTAATACTAACACTTAATTTCATATCTATAGTCGTGCTAAATATTTGAATTTTTAATTTTTAATTTCAAACACTATAATACATCCTCACTCTCTCATACACTCACACTTCTTTACACCACACATACACGCGCATTGTTACCTTTTTCTTTGTAAAACGTTTATTCATTTAGATTTTATTTATTTTTCTTTCTTTTTTAAGTTCAAGTTTACCATATTGTTTTCAATTGCAATTATAGTTAAAATCCTAGCGGAAGAGCGGAGACTCCTAACACAAGCAACTATTGCTTAAAAGGAGATCTCCAATACATTTATGACAAAGCACTTTGTAATTGAAATAAACATTTTTTTTTTATGTAATCCACTTTGTGTACAGTGGGCTGCATCAATTGGGTACCCCAGTTGTATTAAAATTTTGATACAACTGGGGTACCCAATTGATGCAGCCCACTGTACCTTGATGACGTTCTAATACTTCCTGTCATAGTTTACATAGCAAGTAGTGGTATACGAGTTAAACATATACATACATCATCAAAAATGTTGTACTCCCTCTGTGGGAACCTGGGCTGGTGAACCTTAATACAGGTTACCATGTAACCTAGCTAGGACGCCAGATTCAATCTGCCTAGTCTTTTCCCAACTATGTTGGGGTCGGCTTCCATCTAACCGGATGCAGCTAAATACCAGTATTTTACATGAACCGACTGCCTGTCGGACCTCTACAACCCAGTAACTGGGTA
This sequence comes from Cosmia pyralina, assembly GCA_946251885.1. Classification (NCBI taxonomy): domain Eukaryota; kingdom Metazoa; phylum Arthropoda; class Insecta; order Lepidoptera; family Noctuidae; genus Cosmia; species Cosmia pyralina. The sequence continues at coordinate 23,627,117 of OX276344.1, forward strand.
ATACGATATACGAAAAAAACAACTTTAATTTCAGAAGTTTCGGTGCCAATAAACTAAAATACTGATCCAAAGACACCGATTTAGTTATTTTTCACTTCGTAGTGTTTTTGTTTTGGAAGTGGTTGTTTTTTTTTAAGTATAAAAGTTTTTTATATTTTCTTAGAATAGTTACGAGCGACCTGGCCATAATTATTTACCTAATAGATTGTCACTTGACGCAGTTATTAAGCTAAACAACTGCGCATCAGCTGTGCCAATGATGTTGAGCAGCCGATCTTCTGAATTCTTCTTCTGAATGCACAATAAAAGATATTAGCGCTGCACGTCTGCATTCAAATTGTTAAACCTATTCTAAAGAGCCAGTGGGCCGAAGCATTTGTATTAAAATGATCCAGGCAGTGCACAATGTAGGTATGTACACTTGTACAGTGATTCATGTGACAATCTCGTATTTTTGGCTAGTTTTTCCTGCAGTTTTTGACCGGATGAACAACAAAACCTAACTACTATTAATTTATTTATAGCTCTATTTACAGTCTGAAAATGTGATAAAATGAGATTAATGTAAACATTTTGCAACGTAGGCAGGTGCCAAAATAAAGTATTTAAATCGTAAATGTACCACGTTTTGCTAGCTAGCTAGCTTGACGGTTATTTGGCTAATTTAATGTTCTGGCAAAAAGTTTATTTTCACTCCAACATAATTTTCGTCTGTCAGGAATACAGCACGCCCAACAGTATCTAATGGAATTCTTAAAGATATTACTTTGATCCTAAACACTGCAAATTGCTTCTTTGTATATCTATTAGCAGGTAGTTGTCTAAAATTAAAATAAAACGAGGAAGAAACATGATTATGAAACATCTTCAATTTTCACAAAAACTGTAAAATCTTAAAAGAAGTACCTACACTTCTATGGGGAAGTCTTGACAAATTTCGCTGCGGGTCAAATATCTACTAACTTATTTTTGTCAATCAATTTTGGAAATGTGGCCAAAAATTGAATAAAGGAAGGCAGACGAAATGCTGGTCCACGGCACGATAAGACATCTCTTAATGCCGATGGCGACGATGCGATACGGAGTAAATATTAAGGAACAACAACGTAATACGTTAGTTTATAACCTAAAATGTTAAAGAAACGTTGAACTCCTAAAATAACGTAACATTTCCTCAAGTTAGCTTAGTGATTCAAAAGCGTAAACGTAATGCTCTTATCACGGTCCAGCCAGCAAACAGTCGCTTCACACGTGATTCAGTGTCGTTGCCTTAGCGTAGTGATTCAAAAGCAAGAAAATAATCAATTTGTATAATATCGATTAACATAATTTTCATTTCATCGAATATTTATTTGCGATAACAACATTTGCGCTATTGATCAAAAGGTATAATGTTCATTTGATGTAATGTTCAGGTGGTGTAACATGTATTTTATCGAATATTCAATTGGTATAATGTAATGCAGAAAAGAAAACATTGTAAATATTTGCAAATTTTTTATTTTGAAAAAGAAAACACTTAGACTAATCTTAAATAAAATGCGATCGCTTTAAGTAAATATATATCGATACCATCATTATTATAACACCCCGATTCAAGCAATCCGACATTTGGGTTAGGTTAGGTTAGAACAGTGACCATTAACGCGCGAAGGCGAGCGAGCGAAGCGAGCGTGCCGCAGCAGTGGCCGCCGAGCGCCAGATCCTTTTTATTGTTGGTGAATCATTTGGGTTATAGACAATGAAAGGAAACGAAATATTAATGAACTGAATATTCGATACAATCTTTCGACTAAATCATTATTAGTCTAGTGAACCATTAGTTTAAATAAAATTAGTGCATTTGAAAATTCGGTCAAATGACATTATTTCAAACAAATAAATATGCTAAATAAAAATCTACCAATTAATTATTCGGTCAAATTAATAATTATACGAAATTACTTTATTGTAACTAAAATTAGCCGGAGCGATTTTCGACAAAACGTTGTTATACCAAACAAGGGTGAACCTTTGCCTTAGCGTAATGATTCAAAAGCATACACGTAATAGTCTTTATCACGGTCCAGCAAGCAATCAGTCGCTTGACACGTGATTCAGTGTCGTGGCCTTAGCGTAGTGATTCAAAAGCGTAAACGTAATACTCTTAACACGGTCCAGCAAGCAAACAGTCGCTTTATACGTGATTCAGTGTCGTTGCAAGCTAGGACCAAAAAGTTAGTAGTGCCTTGGCACTAGTGCAATTAGCAGATACGTAATTTTTATTGTTAATTTGTTACTGCTCTTAACATAATTTTCTTCTTTCATTGGATCTATCTGAATTTTTATGTGTATTCGGAAAGTACTTAGTAATGAGTAATTGCTAACACTTAGAAGCTGCCTAATAATTCACAGACTAACAGCATGAGTAACAGCATTAGTGTCTTCTACAATCATATCTCTGTCTTCTACGTCGTTTCTGTGATTCATTATTTTGTCTAGTCCATTCCCTATGAACATTCTAAATGCTCTCTTTCGTACTGGACAGACACGAACACTGATGTGGTTCATTAGCATTGGAGTACCTAATTAGTTAAATGCTACCAAATAGTAATTAACTAATGAATGTTCTTGAAGCTACTTATTTAGCTACTGCAATTTTTTAGTTAATGAATATTAGAATCTGAGTAAACCATAAGGTGCAGCGCAGACGACACACTTTTTGTGCGATCGAGTCTGTGGCGCACAACGTTACTGCATATAATTGCTTAGGTTCTATTTTCACACACTAAAAAGAGCGTCTCGGATAGTCTGTCGCCTGCGCTGCCCCTAGAAATGATGGATTAATTGTGTGAAAGATGATTATGACCAGAAAGGAGGTGAATACTGAGATGACAGATGACGGCTGATAGAGATTTTAAGAAAAAAAAGGCATGCTGCGCCACCTTAAATAAATTGGTATAAGCGCAGGAGGATGATGATGAATATATGAATACAATTGTGTTACTGTTTTATTCGAAAATCTATCACGGCGATTTGCCAATGTGTATTCTAAACATTGCCACAGCTTGTCGTCATTGACGTTAATAAGCCATAAAACAGATTTGTTCCTACCTAAATGTCAATCATTATTTCGGATATAAACGCGTAATGTTAACAAAGATTGAAAAACATCCGTTTCTCTTTACCATTTCATAACTTTTTACGAGTTCTTACGGAGTTCATGCCTAATCATGTTCTAAATAGACGCTTATAGAATATGTGATGGCTGTGTACAGAAGGGAGGGCCCTACTGATGGTCAGATACACAACATTTATTTGAAAAATGATATTTCGTACTGAAGGTGTGTTTTGTTTTGTTCCAGGAGTCGTGGTGTCGTCGTTGGCGGCCCGTGCGCCGCTCTTTCTTTACAAGTGTATGTACACATGGAACTAAAACGCCAACAAAAGTAGAGCACGAAAAATCTGATGGTAAGGATCGAGGAAACTAATCAACCCACAGCATCCATAAAATAAATTTATTACAGAAAAAGAGACCATCACCAATAATACGGTACACTTGGATCGCGAACGTTAACAGCTATCTATATTAAAAGAATACACCTAAAACTAATTTAGATACATGATTATAAGCTAAATATTTATATTAATAGGTATTAGGTACTATATTTACTAGCAATAATTTATTAGTGTTATTTGAATACAGATCACATTTTACGTAAGCAGAAGCTTATGATGATAATGTAGACATATTTCATTATTTTAATGACTTATTGCTATTCAAACTATCGTAGCAAGACTCTAAAACTTCAAACTCTTCGAACACCATTTCTCCAAACTTTCCTGTGGTCACTTTGCCTTGGTCTAAGTTATCATTCACATAGTAAAATTTCTTTTCGAAGGTGTGAGCATTAGCCGCTTGTTTCTCTGCTTGAGCTGCTGCGTTATCCTCCTCTGTACACTCGTCCTGTTGTTCCGGGATTATTGCTTCTTTTTTAGTTTCGGTGGCAGTTACCATTTGTTGTAAAGTAGATTCTTTCTTTTTAATAATAGCATCATTTAGTTTTATAGCTTCAATTTTGGATTTTACTATGTCTTTTTTAATTCCGCTGTCTTTATTGTCAAATGGAGTTTTAGCAATACCTTTACTGTAGCTTTCAAGACGACATATTTTATTTTTGACTGAATTTTCATCATCGTGTAGTAATGGGGGGTCTTCTTTTGATATTTGTTTTTTGAATTTGTTTCGAGGATTTTTGCTATCATCTGTTCCAGTGAGCTCTAAACGGCTGCTGCAGCTGTTCGATTTTACTAATTTAAACTTAAAACCTGGAAACCCCTCCGTTCGTTTGTTTTTGTCTTGGTTTTGGTTTCCTGCATCTAAACTCGTATTGGTATTTTGCTTCTCCGAAAGCATTTGCTTATGTTTATCTGCTACGAGACATGAACACTTATCTCCTCGACATTTGGTTTGACACGAATAACAATCTCGACTGCAGTTTTTTTGAAGACTCTTTATTTCTTCCATTATGGCTTTCGTCATAGGACTTACGGTTGAACCAGTTTTCGAGGTTAATACTTTTCCTCCGTAGTATGTTATTGAAGTTCCACATTCTCTTATTTTTCTTAAAATATCTGGGCTTACGTATTGACTTTCACAGCAAAAATCCTGGTTCATTGAATCACAGAGATATTCTTCACTTGAACTATATACATTATCTTTTAAATTTTTCTGTGAGTAAGGGCTTAGCCCATCAGTTTCATATTCGTTGTTTGAGCTGAGATCTCCGCTCGACACACCACTGGAAAGACTAGCATTATCCCATTTCTTATTGCCAAAGTTTGTATCTATCGTCAGTTGTCGTATAATTTTCTTTCTGCCACCATTTTTGTTTCCTTTTGTTTCTTCGTTAAGATTCCTATAAGATGTTGCTCTTCTTGTCAAACCTATGTTTTCATTAACCAATGGTGGATCATGCGTCATAGGACTTTTCATTTTCAATGTATCTTCGAATAAGTTCCTTACTTTCTTTACCGTATCTGGGTTGGGGAGTTCTTCTTCTATTATTTCTTTATTTACTCTTATGGGATGATAAAAGAAATGTCTTCGTACAGCATTTTTAGGCTTATCAGTTTGGCAAGAGTTATTATCGTTTTTCTTTAGTAATGTTGGTGGAATTTTACATGTTTCTGTATTTTTTCTAGGTGCCGGTTCAACTTTAGTACGAACTGGTTCGATAATAACGATGTTGTTATTTACCAATAATTCTTGAAAGCTGTAATCTTGTAGATATTGTAACAACCCGTCAAACTGAGCTTCTTTGCGGTAATTAGCTATCATGCTGTTTTTGAATAATTCTGATTTCATCACCTTGTATCTAACGTGATCGAAATCATCACATCCTTTTTCGAAACCCTTTGCTTTTATAAGCGTAGCTTGAGTCTTCTGATTTTGGTTATCGTCGCAGCTTAACTCTACTATTTCTATTTCTGGAGTATCTCTGCATAAATCTATTTCAGATTTTACTGCACACTTATCATAAAAGTTTGGATCATAGTCCTTAACAATTTTGTCCAATGTTGATTCTTCTATTTCTGAGTCACTTTTTACTTTTTCGGTTTCATCTTTCCATAATTGTATTTTCGCCTGACTGATTTTGCGTATGCTGTCTACTATTTTAACACTTTCCAGGGACTTAATAATGTTTCCCACTGATATTTCTGACAAACATTTGCTGTCATCGTTCTTCTGTTGATTCTTTTCTTCTTTTACATCACCAAAGTCACTGCCATTATTGTTGTTAAAATCTTCTTGATGAACTTTTATCTCTTGTTTATTTATGTTCTCATTGCCATCTGGATTCTTGTCTACAAGCTTTGACCAATAGTTTTTAACTGAATTTAGTTTCTCTTGATATTCGATATCGGTTTTTATTGCGTTGTTTAGTTTTTCTTTTACGCTGCTTTCAGTTTTAGGAGTTTTAATCTCTTCTTTAATTTCAACTGGGATATCTGGTTTCTTATTAATTGCAGCACTTGTTTCAATGCTATTTTCCATTTTTGCTGCAATGTTTTGCTTTTTATTTTTGGAATCAATCACCTGTAACACCTGAGGTCTCGTCATGGTGGTGTTTATTTTTTTAAATGTATATAATGGTTGCTCTTGGAAATTTTTGTTGTCCTTTATTATCAATTTTGGAGGTGGTTTGTCAAACTTGTGTTGCACAAGTTTTGGTATAGTGGTTTTAACTACTTTATTTAATTTAATTGTTATGAAAGGGTCCTTGGGTGTATAGTAACTCGATGTATCAATACAATTATCAGCTGTTACTTTTCTTACTTCTTTAATAGTTTCAGTAACGGGCTCTGGAACTGTTATTGCTTCAAATTTTGGCTGTCTTTCTATCAAATTGGTTACTTCGGGTAGAGTGGTCTTAGTTGTCTTCGTTTCCGATTCTCGCTGAGGATTCAATTCTATTCGGTTGCTATTTTCGTTTGATGTTTGTGTCAACGGTGGATCTATAACAATTGTTTGGTGACCGCTTAGAGGGACTATTGCAATATTAGATTCTGCTGATGTCTTGAATGATTGAACTCGTGATAAAAGTGAATGGGTTTTTGCTTCTTCAGTTGTGGAGGATTTCGTTGTCGTAGAATCACTTGTTTTAATAATACTTTTTTCTACCGTGTCTGGGCTAGGTATTCGAATAATTTCGTCTTCTTCTGTTGGATCCCGTTGCCGAAGAGAATAATGTTTTTTAATTATTCCTAGCCGTAGCTTCTTGTCTTGCAAAGAATTCTTTATATTATCGTTAGACAAAGATTTTGTTATATTTATTTCTGGCCTGTAGTCGGAATTTGATATTTTCAGGCTTTCCGATTTTGTGATGATTTTGTTGTTCCTTATTGTTCCTTCTATTTCATTTATCTCTCTTTCGTTTTGGTGGTTATCCGAACGAAAATAGTTTGTTTCTTTATCGTCAGTGTTAGAACTATCGATAGTTATAATAGATTTTAAGTCGTCATCAAGCTTGTTAAAGTTTTGTATTAATTGTGGTTCTGTATATTCTGGAAGGTAAATGCAATTATTTGTTTGAATTTTTATGTTATGTGTTGGCTTTGTAAAAGTTTTATTTAATTGACCGTAATTTTCAGTGCCTTTTGAAGATAATATTTCCCGAAAATGTGTTTGTGCTATTTCATATGTGTTTTCACAAGGTATGTCCTCTGGATCTTCCTCTCTTAATTGAGCGTCAATACGTTCTGATTTTCTTAAGCATTTGCTGATATTAATATCAGGAAGCGAATAGTACTGATTTTCGATAAGGGTAGTAACAAAAGGTTCAGTTGTAATGTTTTTAGAAGTGCAGTGACTCTTTGTGGAATACGTATCACTTTCAATATATGTGTTACTAACATACACTTCGTTGTTCTGTTTTTTCAATATTTCGTTGAAAAGATTGCCATTCTTCTTCAAAAAAGAATCTCTACGAATGTCAGCGAAGGTCTTTTTCTTGTTAACTTGAGTGTATATGGGATCTGTCTCTTGATTATTATTTTCAGAATTTATAGTGTGTGATGCGATGGAAGTGTTTTCTATAAATTGAGAGTCGCAATATTCATCAATTTTCTCGGCAAGAGAATTAGCCAAGTATTCCAACTTGTGCGACTTGTCCGACGAAGCGATTGAAATTGAAATATATGAAGTTATGCTATCCGGGGGGCTTGACACGATTTCGTCGTTTTCAGAGGCTATAGATTGTATGTCATTGTCGTTTTTCGATTCATCTATTTGTACGATTTCTGCTGGTGTTGGACTTGTATTTTCTTCACTCTTTTTACTTTTTACAGAAATTTTATCATAGGTTTCTGTGTAGCTTATTGGTTCAGGTTCGACTGGCTTATCCTTGTCACTCCGCGAAAGACTGTCGTTTGTAAATGATTTTGGTGTATTATTTTTAGATCTTTCTTTATCTTCGTTATCAGTCCCGTGTTCGTCAGTTGTTACATAAAGTTCTTTGCTGGGATTAGGTGATGCAATAAATCGATCTGATTCAGGTGAACTGTCTTTATAATTTTTTCTATGAGCTTCAAAATTATAATGTTTTCTTACGTAGTTAGAATCTAAACTATCAATTTCACTCGGGTTACGTGAATGTCCGATGCTATCTTCAGACAGATTTGTCTGTTTTATTTCATCATTCAAGTTCGGCCAACTTCCACTAACTGATCTCGAATGATGGCTCTCGTTTCGCGATACGACTTCTTCTTTTTCCGATCTATTATCTGTGCTTTCTGATTTTTCGTTTTCTTTCTGCGCGTTTATATCCCCAAAACAAGAAGCGGTGCTATCAATGTAAATGCTTTCCAGAACTTCCTCTTTCGTTTGGTATTTTGCACGTCCTGGCAACCTGAAATGAGATACAAACTTGTGTTAAATTAACTTCAATAACTTTTGATGTCAGAGGTATATCTTAAATTAAATTAAATAAAACTTTAATTCAGACTAGGTCCATAAATATGTTAGTACTTTGGTGTTAGTTACAATAGTGCTTATACATAGGTTAGTATTGTTAGTTTTCAACAGTAATATTATTAATTCAGACCTAGGACTGTCCCCACCCAGTGTCCCTGAAAGGGACAGTCCGCTCTGGCAGCAATCATTTTTAGAATGCTGTTGTTACTACTATGCAGGCGCTGTAGTAAGGAGGCCGCTTTCTTTCGCATAATGGCATGGAATCCATCTGTGCGAGCCTCTGCGAACATTCCCGAAGCACTACAACGCCGCGGCAGTCCCAACAGCATCCTAAAAGCATTATTAAATTGAACACGCAGGACGTTGTAGGCTGCGTGTTCAATTTAATAATGTTTTTAATAATGCTTTCGGCGCGTGTATGACACCCACAGGCCACTCGTGTAAAACGATTGACAGAACACCTTAAAAAGGGTAACTTTGACGTCTGTAGTACAACGAGCGAACCTGTGGGCAAGCATATTGCTCCTCACAGACAACGCCCTGCGCTCCCTCTCTATATCTACGTAGTCCCTTAGGTCGCTCGTGACAATGTGGCCAAGGTACCTAAAACTATTCACAACCCTTAATGCTACACCATTGAGACTTATGGACGGAACACTGCGCGGCTACTGCTTAGGTGCTTTAAATACAAGAAGCTCACTCTTCTTCGAGTTGTATATCAAGCCATGCTCCTCCGCATAGGTCTCGCACTGGGCATCGTGCATCTCAACCTGTGCAGTAAGGCGACTATTCAGCAGACTGTCAAGTATCTTGGCTACTGTAGTAGCGAGTGAGATGGGCCGGTAGTTACTAATGTCAGACGTATCACCCGTCTTATTTTTAACTATAGGAATGACTATGGTCCGCATTAGCGGCTCCGGCAAATACGAGTGACCTATGCACAGACCTTAAGTACGCTTTCTAAAATATTTATGCATTTACCCGATTTAATTCCCATTATAACCATGCGACTGTTTGATAAGAATATAAAGCAGGTGTTATCGGAAGTGCAATATACTGTTTTACCAATCTACTTATTTAGATTTTATCAATCAGAATAAATAATCTGACATTATTAATTCATTTTCACAGATTTTGGGCATAGGTATCTATACCTTTAGTAAGACAGATTGATCTAAATTAGTCGCACTTAGTTCTCTAAAATGTGGAAAAAACAAAAGACAAATAACATATCCTAATCGTAACATGGTTATGGGTCACACTTGAAAATTAACCTACATGCACGATAGACAGCATCAGAATTTATTTATTTACATAAGTCTATATATATAGAACCGACGAATCACCCGACTTTTTTTTATACTATATAGTATAAAAAAAAGTCGGGTGATTTACACCATTTATAACTCAAGTAACGGCTGGACCAATTTTTACAATCTTTGATTTGTTGGATTTGTCTCCGCCCTGAATATTATAATAACTATTAAAACATCGGAAAAATTCACGAATAAAAAAAATATGAAGAAAATTAAGCGTCTCAAACATGAAATTTGTACAGGACAACGTCTGTCGGTTCAGCTAGTTTAAAATAGAATTGACCAGTAAATCAAAAAGTAATAAAATAAATTACCTGTCTTTGAAGCAAGGCTTGTCGAACAAGCGGGCGCGGGGTATCAACTGGGATCTCTTGCTTTTGGCGTGGTTTTGTATCTGAAGATCAGTGAAGGTTTCCTCTCTTATCACTGCCAAGCTTCGACTGCGTCGTAAATTAGCACCTTCAGGCTCTTTATGTTTGCACAATCTTCCGTAGCTACCGCTGAATTCAGTATCGGAATTCGAGAAACGTTTTTGTATGAGTTCCTCTGCCGCTTTAGACCTTGTCAAATGTTGGTAAAATTCGTCCTGAGGCAGTTGTACGGGTAATTTGTAGTATTCTGCTAACTTACTCTGGTACTTCTCATGTTTTTTGTTCTTATTCTCACAAAGATCTTTATCCTTATCCTTGTCTTTATCTTTTTCTTTGCCCTTTGATAGTTTTCTCTTTTTGGGACGTTCTTCTTGACTTTTCTTAGATTCCAGCGAATTCCGCGGTTTGTCAAACTCTAATGTTTCTGTAGGGTTTTCAAAATACTGTATATCACCGACGGTATCTGCCGCGGACTTGTGCTCGTCCTGACTCGATTTCCTTTCGACAAGTTCTCGAAGGCGGCTTCTTGTTGAGCTGGTGTTGGACGTGACGCTCTCCGGTCGTTTATTGGGATATTCTAAATTGGATGACGACCGTCTGAAGAGGCTTGTCTTGATCGACTCGAAGTCGCCTTCGTCTTGACAAGAAGCCGCTGAGAAATTCTGTGCCCTTATACGGTCAACGTGATTCTGGCTAGAATACGACGCGACCGAGTCCACCGAGTGTCTGAAACACAAAACATCATAGATTAGATTAAGATGTATTTCCTACGAGCTTGATAATATTGTTTGCATGAGATATTATGTATCTTTTGGTGTGGCTGAGTTGAGTCATAGTTTTTTTTATTACATGAACTAGGTCAAATATTGATATAGGGTGACATACTCGTAGTACACAATGGGTGTTGGGTTAAATCCTAGAGCGTAACTTGTGGGTATCCCGGTATGATATGGGATCTCAGTGAACTAGACGACATGTGGTGTGTACGATTCTGGCACGCTGCCATCGACAAGAGCTATTTCGTTGACAACAGAAATACATGCTGTGTGAAGTGCTTCACTTTAATTATCATACATAGCGAACAATTTCTAATATGTTTTGTGAATGTTTGAATTTGAGAAGTCCCAACGATTGGCACTCGTTTAGCTTCAGAAATAATATAATTTAATGATGATTGATTTATTGACGAAAATAAAATACGAAATTACACTTACAGGAGTTTGAGGAAGTAAATGACTTTCATAAAAATGGGTTTCTCAAATTATCGTCATAAAGCAAAGGTTTTCATTAAAACCGAGTTGGAATAAATTACGTCGGGGCAAACAATAAAAAGTTATCCCCGGCAGAGTGATTCTTCAGTGGTTGGCGACATTTTATCATCAAATTACATTAATGATGTGTCTTATTACTATAATAAAAATGGTTTTAATTATTCATTCAAGTTAACCTGGATATCCTATGAGAAATATTTGGAAACCATATCAAGTAAAGAAGATATTGTAATTATTTATAACGTAGCTGTAAATATGGTTGATTCTGTAATATTTTAAACAAATTTAGAATATACGCTGTGCCATTACTTAAAATATCCCAAGAATTTCTGCAAGCAAAAGTATTCTACTCTCCAAAATTACATATATATTTTCATAACCTATATTCTCCTCCTAACAAATGAGCTTTGTGCCGCAAAATTCTAAGACAATATTTTAACGAGTCTTAAAGCACATGACAACTGCAGCCAACATTTGAAACCATGCCAGAATGGGCCTGTCGGTAATAAAGAGCTGGCGCCTTGCGTACTACGAGGTATGGTTATAGGACGTACGTTTTTGGATTTTAAAATTTCAGGACCTTCAGGCGTATAAGTAGTCCTTTTGCCCCCATGCCCCATATATTCTGCGTTCGAGGGTTGAGGAGTGAGATCGTAAAGTACGGCAATCATGTAAAAGCAATGAGCTTACAACCTGAGGTACCTGCTCTTGTGAAGGAGACATTTTATTCCTACCGTATTTTAGGCTCGAAGTACGCTGTAAAGATCGATAGAAACACTAAACCTCTTTGTAACACGTGAAGAAATATTACTATTATCGTTCAAATGATTCCACAAAGTTTAATCATCTGTATTATGACCAATATTCAAGAGTTAAAACAAATCAGAAATGCTCGTGCTAGTCGCGAGTTTATCATAATTACAATCAATCAATCTGCTTAGCCTTTTCCCAACTATGTTGGGGTCGGCTTCCAGTCTAACCGGATGCAGCTGATTAACAGTATTTTACGTGGAGCGACTGCTTATCTGACCTCCACAACCCAGTTACTCGATAATACGCTTGGTAAGAGTGGTTGTCAGGGTTTCGGGCTTCTGACAACCCGTAACGACTGTCAAAGATCCACGAATGACAGCCGGGACCAATGGCTTAACGTGCTTTCCGCGGCACGGAGAAGTCTCGTTATGTAAAGATGGTCACCCATCCACGGACAACCCTGGCAAGCGTAGCTTAACCTTATGGATAGACCCGTGCGGGTGTTATTATTTAGCCACGAGCTCCTAGGGCTCATAATTGAACCTATAATTTCTGTACGGTAACTCGGTAAGCCCATGGGTTATGATTTATTTGTTTTTGTACAAAATGTGTTTATGCGATATACGTGGGAAATGCATGGACATATCCCGATCAGATTAGCCGAGTTCCGACGGCTTCGGGCTGCCCGTAATTGGCGCATAGACTCGTGTGATAACTGCGTAATGCCTTTCATACATATACCCGATGTAGGATCACCGGAATTCGCACGTAACATCGGAAACAAGATAAGCCGATATTCTGTTCATAAAAGAGTATTGTGCGGGTATATAACGTGAAGTTATGCTCTGAAATATCATAAACAACGCGGAAGTGTTGTACACGTCAAACACAAGTAAATTGTTGTCTAAATGGTTTGGAATATCTTGCGTAGGTATATCATTACCATTTCACAATCGAGGGGAATTATCTTTCGGATAGTATGATATTAATGGTAGCCCAAAAATGAGTCCTAGAAATAAGTATAATTGTTTAATTTTTACGAAATTAAGAACAAATAATGAAAGAGTATCCCGCGGAACTGCCCGGTAACTTTGCACTGTGGGATGTTTATATTCCGCCGCCTCTCTATAAATATTCATAGTCTCGACACTCCTGAGTCTGCTATCTTTTGACAGGTCACTCGAGACTTTCTGAGCTGCTGATTCCGTAACGTTTTGAAAATCGATGTTGTTGCGCAACTGTTGCGAATGGTTTTGATAGGTAAACCGATTTATAAACTTTAAGTAGCGTGAAATCATCGAAAGATACGAAGTATGACTAGACAGCTGATGTTCCATGCGTTTTTATCGAGCGCTGCTATTTTTGCATCAGAGAAATGTATCTATTTACTGTAGGTTCTAAAATTATTCAGCATCTCAAATGTTACCAGTAAATATTTTTATCACTAGTAAAAATTCATAATATCTTATCATTCGTTGTCCTACCATATACCTTAATATTCACAAATCATGGATAATACTATTTTATATACACATAGGTACCCGTATTACCATAAACTCGGGCCCAGAGAGATATCTATTCATTATTGTCCTTTATATGCTGCTGTTCCATACGGAATAAACAAAAGTAGTGGGCTGTGTGCGTAAAGCTTCCTCTTTTATTTTTATTCATGCATGGTTGGCCATTACGTCTGCTGCTCACGTTGGCGTCGTACAACATGAGATAATGTTGGTATTCGTATTCTGGATTGAATTCTGTTGATTACACTAGCTCTTTTATAAAAAAAGTGACGAGTGCCAGTCATTATTTACGACAGTGCTATGATTTGTTGTATAGAATCTTAACGTTAGGTTAGTTCTGCTTTCTTTGTGACAGCAAAAGGGTTTTTCTTTTCTGATTATATCTGTGCAATGTATCTGGGTCATCACGTCAACTGCAGAATGCTTTGGTTCGACTTGACTCGACCGCTGCCTATCTCCAAATATTATTTTTGAGTGAAAATAGAGCTTTTAGATTCAGGTATTTTATTCCAGCATCTGGAGAATTCATAAATTGTAAACATTGATTCGTTTAATCGGATTATCCACCGGAACGAACAGTTTATGTCGTATTGAAATATAAATATACAAAGACACAACACTTCCATATCTGGACGATATTATACTTTAGTGAACCCTTTACAGCTGTGGGAATCGTCAGCTTGTGATAAACAAACTGAGCATTTGATAAGGAATATCTCCCGACCACAATAGGGATTCCAACGTGCTAAAGGTTGAGTAGCGATAATTTTACAGATAATGATTGTAGTTAGAATGTAAATGACGCTTTCGGACACTACATACAGGACGACCGCAATTTTACAGAGTGTTTCACGTAGAGAAGAACAATGGTCTATTAAGTAAAGGAAGTGGAGATTTATAATGCATCGGTACGCTCAGTTTTTCTAATTGTGAAGGCAAAATAAAGCTAAAGTATTCTCAAAACGCGTGTATAATTTTTGTTTGTGTAAATATGTCATCTACCGACATATGCAAAGCTTCTTGAGTTCTGGATCTTAAAATATAGTGTTACGTCTCAATCTCAATGTTTGTTTTACTTTTTTCTTTCTCCGATGTGTAGGTAATGCACGAACACTCACTTTTTTCTTTCGTCTTATGAGCTTGTAATAATCTCTTTATTCTTGGCACGTACCACAGCCCGTTCTAATGCACTCGCTGAAATATCAGAACAACGCTTCAATTCGTTTTTCTGTGTCAGTCAAATCATCATCATCATTTCAGCCGAAAGACGACCACCACGGCCACTGGTGGACATAAGTCTCCCCCAAGCACGGCCACTTCGACCGGTTCTATCCTTCAGTCAAATAATTTTTGCTAAATGAACCTGAGGTTTATTGCTTTTATTGGAATTGAATACGCTTTAGAAAGGATGCTTTATTAGGGGGTAAGCGGTTCAAACTTCCAACTACCCTATTATACAGTTTTGTTTAATCGGTAAATTGTTGAACACATATTTGTCGTAGGAACCGATATGTTTGTTCCATAAGTACTCAAAGAAGTTTCACCCTACACTTCAAATATTGAGTTGCTGATCTATATTAAACTTTGTATTAACAAATTATTATATATGACTCAGCTCAAAATATTTAAAGTAGCTACTTACTCTAGTCTAATGACTTTACTTTAATTTAATAATAAATTAATAATTAAAAAACAATAATTAATTGATTAATTATTATTAATTTTTTATTTTCTCCAGCGAAGCTAGCTGATAACTTTGATTTAAGATGTCTTTACTAAAGATCGTTAAGAGAACTTTATTACTTTCAAAGATAGCTTAGATCAATAGAGATGACTATTGGTATCAAGTAAATCTCGTCTCTATTAATCACTAGAGTGCTTTAAAGATTTTTCCTTTGACTAAGATTAAATCACATATTAACACGTAACGAAGCAATCTCTTGAGATTACTTCTGATCCAAGAAAGATTAGTTTGTCTTTGCGGTACTTTAGTGTTACTGATTATATCGAGAAAAGATAAGCTTATAGAGACATTTCACTGAGAAAGGGATCAACTTAATAGCTTTTATCTAAGCTTCACTGTAGTTACTTCCCTAAGGAAAAACACCACGGAAATCCCTACCGGAAGTGTGGAAAAGGTAAATCTTTACAAATGTAGGAAATTAGAAGGTACTCGGATAATGGATCCTTAATTTCCGAAAAGATTCTGTCAAGGGACTTCAAATTACTTTCTTGCTTCTAAAGTGCGAGGTTAAAAGGTAAACGTGACCTTACCTTAAAAAATGCTGCACTTTAGACCTACTATATAAAAGCAGACGGGGACAGCTGTCTACATTACCTTCGTGATGTAAATTGGTAATGAAAGGCGTTGGTTTTCTGATTTATGTATATTCCATTCACATAAGTACAAGTGTGTTTTAGCCGTAACTTATTGCTTGCACCTTCGCAGTAGGCGTCTTGACTTAATTCTAAACGATCTCAGCACTATGTGTTAGTTAGGTTTCTTAACTAGATAGGTACTAATTATTTTCCTAAGGAAGCCCGGCACTGTGATTATGTAATAGACTGTTACGATACTCATTCTATGTTATCACAGTTATACATATATCTACATTTATGTTACTTTCAGAGTATGTAATGGAGTCATTTTGTTCATCGTTGATCCTAACATAATTTTCTCTTGTTATGACTGCCTTGTCTACAGGTTATCCTGGATATTAGGACTTTGGAATGATTGTAACAGATCTCTGAAGTGTCTTTACTTCCAAAAAAAAAACTAACGTTTTATGAGTGCTATTTAAATTTACAAAGTCAGTCTATTGGCAACTAATAACTGTAGTTTCTGTTTGTATAACCGATAATTTGGACGTGGTAATTATTCAGCGGAGCATTTATGCAAGTTTAGCGACCCAGTAGAAAAAAGCTTTCAAGGATATTATAAATTATGACGTCAGAGTTAACTGTACATAATTGGTTTAACTATTATTTAAAATGAAGACACGATTGCGGCTCCTGACATTTTTCAATTGCTTCATTTCTTTTATCTTAAACTTTATTAATTATGATAGTAAAAATAACCTGCTTACTAATATTATATTTGTATGCCGATTATTGGCCGAACATACAGATCAGCTAAAATGTATAAATAACACCTTTTTGTACTTATGTTCACAAATAAAGATTGATTTGATTTGATTTGATTTGATTAATTTCATTGTCTTAAATTGTCTTAACTGTTTTACAACTAAATAGGCCAATCGTCTACCTATTTTATAAAGAATTGCGAAGTTATAAATATTTTATAACATAGTTTCTTATTTATTCTTAAATACCCTGAGTTAAATATCAAAAGAATACAAATTAATTTGCGTCCCCGCCAAAATATGATCATCCGTATCTCCAGTCTTAAGACGCAAATATATGCCAATGGCCTTGAGTGGTTAGCTTGGGTGTTCTGTGCTTAGCTCACGCAACGCGTCTAGGACTTCAGTAATAGGACTCTTCCATTAAGAAGCGCTGTCCCAACTTAGACGCATTATTAATTTATTATACATAAAATAAAAGGTATTATATTGAAACACGTATGTTAAATGATAAAAATTAAATTATCTTTAAAATGGCGAAGGGTTCTTAAAAAATACGGTTGATAGTTTTTGCGTGATTCTCAGTTTTTTATCTGCGTTAGACAATACTTTACAAATTAATCACACAATGTTATATAAACATAATCTAAAATATTCACATATTAAGTTATTCAAAAAATGCTCTAGTTTAATGTATGTTTTTTCCAAATCATTAACACTGGGTACTCGTTTAGACGTGATCTTCAGTTGAAATCATTAAAAGTCGGTAACGTCGCCTTAAATAGCAACCTAATTTGTTATTTTTTCAGCCTATTCAGACGTCATCGAATTTTCCAGATTAACTTCCCGTCCGAAGAAAAAAAACTTTTTCTCAGCGTAAGCGTCGCGCGATGCCGCCAATCTTATATTTAGAAAACCGTAAAGATAGAAGATTCGTGTTTCAATGTCAGAGATTATTTTGAGAAACTAAACAGATAGGTAAAGAAGTTACAGTAAACAGAGTGTGGAGTTATCACACGCTGTCTCTAGTTTATATGGCCGTCAAACTTTTTCTTTTAAATACAAAATGGAAGCTCCGAAGCCAATAGAGTCGATATAAGTAATATTATTCTATTCAAATGATTTGAACAAATAAACTAACTCCTAACTAATGCTTCAATTATATATACGTCACGTGTTGGTTTCTATCTTCCGCGACGGTATGATATTGGCAGAGAGTGCTTACAAAGGTAGAGATGCTTAAAATATTAAAAAAATCTAGATTGTTATGTCAATAGATAAAGTTAGGTAGGTAGGTACCTAGTTTTAGTAAATACCTATTATACTTGGCGAAGATCTATCATATTTTATGTAAAAAGCTACTAAAGTACAGTATTTATATTTTCTTTGTAGGATCTATCCACATTTCTCCGGTCTAAGTCATAAAATGATAACAGCTGTTTTATAAATTTATTCATAGTCCGTTTCATTAAATTGCGCTTCAACTGGCGTACGTATTTATAATGAGAGCCTTTAAGTAAACAAAACAAAATTAAATAAGTTTGACAAGCCGACGTGTTTTGTAGATTCCAAATTATTTAATTAATTTTCTTAGAAATTTTCAGGCATCTGTTTGGCACTTTTAAAAAAGGCACAAATTCACAATTTCCGAATAGCCACTACCTGCTCTCAAAAATGGAACAGATTTTCATGTTTGTGCCAAACTAATTGAACTGAAACTTTATCGGAGGTGGGAAACAGGCTCTAAATATTAAAATGCTTTTGATGCAGTTTGAATTTTCATAAAAATATTACCTATCATTCGAAAGTCTGCATGTGCAAATGTATAGACGTCCAATTATTATTACCAGTACTGAAAATACTTGTACCTAGTGAACGCTTATCTGTTGTCACTCGTCGAGTTAACGTATTAATTAACCTAATTCATAATGTAAAACGCTGTCATGCTTACCTGTCAGTCACGCGTGTTTTCCATCTGTTTATCGCAATTAGGGTTGCTTTGCATGAATAATTATTTCACATAATTAATGCTTACTGCATAATGTTGGTATAGATTATGAAAGATAACAAGTTGACTGTAGTTTTTTCTTCGGCGTCTTCTATTCAGAATAAAGACAGCCGGAGCAACAAAATACACGAAATAACATGATCATCCATGCCAAATCACGGAATTTACGGACAATATTTATTGCCATATAAAATAAAGATGGCATGGCAACCCTATCTGGGTACATTGTCGGCCATAACGCAATAACTTTTTGCCCACATCCGTCGAGTCCGCTTTCTTCCGGCCGTGACACCCCAGTTGCGATCTGTGCCCAGCACATAATTATTCAATTAACTTACCGCGCGTAAATATAGGGTATCAGTTTAATGGATACGGACTTGTTTGTTGTTGATACTGTAATTTTGTTGTGGGCAGAACAACGGCTGCGATCAATATCGCCTAATAACATAAATGTGTTCTAAGACCTATCCACATGACTTCACAAGCCATTCGCGCTTAGCACCAACCAAAATAAAAAAATGAGCCAAATTACAAAAAGTTTCTCATTTGTAAACAGGTATAATAATATTATGACAGAATGATAGAATCCCTTTACACTGTTGCCTTGATTTATCTCAAAACACCGTCAAACGTCAAATCCAAAGCGATTACTACTGAAATAGCAATGAATCTATTTCGGTTTGCTTTGATAACGGTGTTAGAATTTAGATCAATAGTTGTGGAACCGACTGTTGGCGCTGTCAGCCGATTGTCACTAAACAAACTTCTGTTGGATTAGTTTTCAGAAGTTAAACGAGGAAATCATGAAGCGAGAAGCGTTGGAATTATCAAGATACAATCTAGTTTAATTTACTTTGATTCATCTGCAGCATCCATAGCAAGATTTTACATCAACTATGTATCCGAAAGATTTTTCGGGACCTTAATCTCCTGCAATCAATCTTTTGATCGCGTTGTTGTTTTAGTAACGCAGAGTTATACAGCCTTTAGAATAATATATTACCTAGGTGCTTACAAAGATGCTAAGAAAACGAGAAAATTGTTTTTGCCTTGAAGCGAAATAAACATGGCGCGGGCCAAAAGAAACAAATACACTTTTTTAGGTTGTTGACCTTTGCCCCTGCTAAGTTTGCTGGATTAGTATCTACTATCAAGGAGTCAGTTTTATTCTCAGATCATAAGACCAAGAAAATTCTGAATAAAGTATTCGATTTCGGACGTCTCGAACAAAAGGTGCCAAGTGCTTGGAATTGGCAGTTGACAATCACAACTATTCAGAACGCGTGAAATGTACGAAGTCGACGAAAAACTGCAAAAAATATTCGCAAGAACTGAATGCAAGTTCACTGCAATGTTTTTATTTACTGTAATTTCTATTTTCACTTTGGAATGCACAAAAATGCGGACATAACGCACAGTTGTTAAGTGAATAATGTCATTTGACTGGCATTTTAATGATGACGAACGAACGCAGGTCCGAAATAAACTAACGTCATTCCCAGACCACCTGCGATGACAGAATGATTAATTATTTGTATTTTTGAAAAGCATATTGGAGTTAGAAGTAACGAATTGATTAATTCTGTATTTCTGTTGCTATAATATGGTCCGTTAGTTACGGTAGTATGCAACGTCGAGTGATAGTAATGTATTGTAGAGTTACCGTTGAAATCTATTTCTGTGCGGGAAAAAAGTGAAAAAACTTATGATCGTACTGCCGATCCTATAACGGTATGTATAAGTATAACTGTAGGTACTGTATATGCGGTGTGTCAACCCTAGCTAGGCTTTGCGCACGGGCTTTAATTAATAATAGATGAGATTGTAATTTCTAATTTAACTGTCTGTTTTAGCTATTGAAAAATACAATTAATAAGTCGATAAAAATAACTGGACAACTCTGTTTGGGAATTAAATATCCATCTACCAATTAATAGGTACCATCAAATTGAAGAAACAAAAACATACTTTTTTCGGAGGATTTCAGAAAAAATAACAACTTCGTTTTCGTAGACGGAAAATCTTACAATATTTTGTACTTATACCTAATATGAAAATTTCTCATGAAACTTCGGCAGTTAATCTGCTTACATGTATTCCAAGAATACTGCTTGTTATTACATATCAGTGCCGCTTTTAAAGCATCTAAATAGCTGATTAAATGATCGTATTTCGGTGAAATAAGTCACCGCCCGCTGATTTTTAATTCCAGCTCGAAATTCTCTGGATAGGTAGGTACTGTTCGCCAATGTATAAGGCAATCCTACCACCGAATTTATTTCCAGTCGAGTGTGAAACGATGTTTACTGGCGAACCACCGCGAGGCAACGACCAGGTGAACGCATTTAAGAGCTTGGATCCGTTAAATGGCAAAAGAATTTTCATACAAAAGTTTCCTCTGAAAAATCTGTCACAACCACGAACGAGGCTAAGTGCAGCTTGCCGGGATTTTCGGCATTCCCACTACAGAAAGAGTATTTAGATTTGCAGTACCTACCTACTTAGGTTTTGTTTAGTCTTTAGTGTGATGCCGTGTCCAAAGTTTTGGTTCCTATCTCAAGATTAAAACGGAAAGTTTCTTGTGTACATGAAACAGTAAGTATTTTATCTGGGGAAGGGTTTCTCAGCCAGATGTTTCTTCGAGATTAGTTCCTGCTTCAGCATCTATGTACTTCTAATACTTATTATGATACTTTGTATTCCTATCATTCTCAGAAATGGATTCATTAATTTGAAACTTTATATTAAAAGTTTGACGTACTGTTGAACACGCTTTTCCTGTATTATACAGGGTGTAAGTGTAAACACCGTTATCTTTTAAGGGTTTATTGTGCTCATCATTATGAACAACTTTTAATATGGGACCAAATCTGAAATCGCGAAAATAAAAATCAGCTGTTCTGTACATTAATTTCGCATAACTCGTCAAAATGTAGGGAACAGCTGATTTTTTTTTCGCGATTTCAGGTTTCAAGTAAGCTTGAACCTTCATCAATTCAAGTAGATTCCAAATTAACACAGCCCAGAGAATTCACTTAAGTATGACTCTCCTAACTTACCTAACGAGAAGACTTTAGTTATAATAGGTCTTTACCTATGAAATTGCCGTTTTGTATGAAAAAATTTAAACGAATTTTTTTCATGCATTTTTTATTTGTATTAATCGAAGTAATCACCCATGCAATCAATGCATCTTTGCCAACGCAGTGGCAGTTTATTGATTATTCTTAAAGAAATCAGCTGGACGGGAGGCAACAAATTCTTCAAAGGCATTTTGTACTGCCTCTCGGGTATTGAATTTTTTTCCCGCCAAGAAGCTATCCAAATTCTGGAAAAAGTAGTGGTTTGTAGGCGCAAGGTCTGGTGAGTAGGGCGGATGACGGAGAGCTTCCAACCCCAGTTCTTGCAACTTGGAGACCGTCTGCTGTGCAGTATGAGGTCGCGCGTTGTCGTGCAGGAGCAGCGGAGACGAGCGATTGACCAATGCTGGTTGGAGATGTGACAGCTTCTCCATCATTGTGTTCAGTTCTTCACAGTACACATCTGAAGTAATGCTCACCCCGTTTGGTAAGAAGCTGTGATGAATCACACCGGCGCTAGACCACCAAACAGTGACCATCACTTTTCTAGGGATAAGTTTTCGTTTAGGGCATTGTTTAGGTGCTGAACCAGGATCCAACCAACTTGCTGAGCGCTTGCGGTTATCAAACAGAATCCATTTTCATCGCAGGTAACAATGCGGTTCAAAATTCCTTCATTTGTGTGTCTGTTGAGCAGTGCAAGGCACGTCTCGACGCGTACTTCGCGCTGGCGATCATTGAGTTCGCGGGGCACCCATTTGTCAAGCTTTTTTACCTTGCCAATTTGACGCAAATGGACCAATATTGTTTTGACGCTAACGTCGAAAGCTGCTGCTAATTCAGCCGTAGATTGTGTATCATCAGCTTCCACAATCGCCTTTAATTCGTCATTGTCGACCAAAGTCTTCGGACGACCGCGAGGTTCATTTTTCAGGTCGAAATTTCCAGAACTGATGCGAGCAAACCAATAACAAGTGGTGCGTTGGTTTGTAGTGTTAGCTCCTTAAACGTCGTTGATGTTGCGTGCCGCTTGTGCCGCGTTGCTGCCACGACGGTACTCATATTCCATAATTACTCGAATTTTTAACGTATCCATGATGACGAAAAAGATTGAAATGCGATGAAAATGTAACACTAATCAATAAACAAATGACTACTTTTGGAAAAAAAAATCCATGTTTTTAAAATAAAATTAATTTGAAATTAGAATTCTTAGCCAAACAAAAATTATTTTGATTTGAAATGGCCAGTACTGCAGAACGGCAATTTCATAGGTAAAGACCTAATATCTTTGAACATAACCGACATGTCCCAGCGCTAACTACAAGCAATTTCACCTTAATAAGCATCTGCGGCGCAGTGGCTCTTAATCTAGTCATCTAGTGGCTGAATTTGATATCTGTATCATACTCGTTGGAATAACGCGAGCAAGACGTAATTATGGGCTTGCGTTATACCTATCTACGTAAATCGAGATTTGTGTAATAATGTGTTGTGTCGTTTGAGTTTTGTAATAAGTAATAGGTCTTTAAGCATGAGCTTGTATAGTCATTAGTGTTAAGAAGTTTCTTAAAATTTGCTTTACGCAATCTTTGTATACGGTTTTCTGGAAGACTATAAATGGAAGTATACTCCATTTGCAATAAGATTAGACATTTAAACAAACCGTTTTTACAGTCCGTTCAACCGATTTTGACTTCTATTCCGTAGGCTTAAGGATGACATTAAAGGCAAAAAAATGGTTACAATACCAACTGTTTACTACAGCTGCCATTTGTCATTCCACCAACGTAATAGAAGTCAAAATCGGTTGAACGGACTGTAAAAAAGGTTTGTTGAGTTGTCTAATCTTATTGCAAATGGAATATAGACTATAACAGTAAAAATGGTCAAAAAAAAGAAATGGGCTAGTAACTTAGATGTTATTATGTCTCTGAATGTACTTAGTATGTGTAAGTATTTCTTAACATTCAGTAAAGATGTGTGGGAGTGGATAAAACGTAACAAAACAATCCATAGTGCTCTGTTACCCCACTTATGAGTAGGTATCAGCATCTTTTACATGCTTAACATATTACGACCAATCACCTGACAGCTTTCATTACCTACTAGAAATCAATTTTGATCAAGCGTCAAGCACAAGCACCTAATTAATTACAACATATTGTGAGCAAATCATTGAATTACAGCCATTTACGTCGTAATCCATGCAGGTTTGTTTGCCAACTCATTAAATTTTCTCGTTGACCGACTATAAAGACCAAGGTACACCACAACCGGTGCAGCGTTGGTCTTAATCTTGTTAAGTATTGCCCAATGTATGTAGCGGCTTTCTTTGTATTGAGATTATGATCTGCATATTTTGCGGGGTACTGATTTAAAGGCTTTCGACTTAATTTGACAAGTTATTAAAAGTAAATTAATCAAGTCTGTGGCCTACTATACAGCGGTAGTTTTGATAGAGTCTAATTGCTTTGTAATCAATGCGCTTACCGGTACCATATTTACACACACTCGCAAACATTAGGGAACTTAATTAGCTTAATGAAGCTTATAAACGGAAGCACAAATTAATTTGGATAAAATTGCGGCTGGAAATGAACCAAATATCGTTTGTCGGAAATGGTTTGGATTTTCTCCGAATTTTGACGATGATATTGCTTGGGAAATATATTATATCAGAATCAAAATCATTTATTTGTATAAAATGTGGTAGGTACAAAAGATGTTACATATAAAATTTAGTGCAAAGGCACATTCCGCCATGCAGTGATGGCAAGCAAATATTTAATGGTATTTTATAAGTAGACTAGGATAGGCACACAGTGATACCATACTGATTGCGTTGAGTGAGAGTGGCAGAGTTAACAAGATAAATTTATACCTATGCAGCGATTGCACTATTAGTCTCCATTCAAGTGGTTTGCATCCTAAATTCTTTTTTAGGATGCAAACCATTTGAACAGAGAGACGAATCTCAATATTCTATTGATGCTATTCTGTAACCGATCTATTAAGTAACACAAAGACGTGTATGTTTGCTGTACTCTTCGCTTACTGTGAATTGAGATGGATAACATGTTTATTAGATTAAATATAATATCTGACGTGACCTTTGGATTATTCGTTTTCCTTGTCAAACCAGCATGGAAACATTTATTTCCCTAAATTAGGTATCCTACGTAACAACTTATTTATTTATTATTTTATAAACACTTTTCCTTATTTCGGAGTTTAACGATGTTGCACAAGCTGATGTTTATCATTTACTTCGTGTCTAGGAAGTAAGGCAAAGGCGTAAAAACTTAGCCAAATAAATTATTTTAGACATTAAAATATGCATAATTTATAGGTAAAGACTGTTTTACTGACTCGTTAATAGACTAGTCTAAAATTTAGATTAGTCTTTAGTATTATTTAGACTTTAAATCAAGTTATTATAACAGCGGTTTCGAAGTGAATTTTGTTAATTAGAATTAGTGAAGTTCTACCAAGCAATACCAACTGTTACGATAAGTCCTAAATAAAATCCAACTACATTATTGAAACTGAAAGTCAATCAATCAATCTGCCTAGCCTTTTCCCAACTATGTTGGGGTCGGCTGAAAGTTTATGTTTATGTTAACATGTTTACTATTGAAACTGAAAATAAAACAGGAATTAAAAGTGGAGTGCATGGGAGGTCGTCACCTCCTTCTGCGAAGCAGTAATGCTCGCGAAGGAGGAGGCGGAACGCGTGAGGGAGAGGCAACAGCCGCGCCCTCGCGCCCCTAGCCGCCGTAGGAGACGCCCTGGGCGGCGGGAATCCGTTGCCGATTCCCGGCCACCGTAGGCGCGGGCTTGCGGATGACGAGTAATGGGTAGCTCGCCGTCCGGTAAGGACCAGGCCCGGGTCAAAGGCGCGTTGTGTTCCACGCGCGCCTTAAAGAGATGTCAGCAGTGACGGGGTCCAATAGGGCCGTTGCCGCCGGAGTCGCGGGTTGTTCGAAAGAGACCGTGGCCCTGGCAGAGGCAACTGAAGGAACACGGGTGGGTTTTAGTCAGTAAAAGTCTGACACGCCCGCGCCCTCCCGCTCCGCCCAGAGCGGGAGAAGTCATTTGATGATTTCCCATCCACAAAAAAAAAGGGTTTTTTAGTTCCCCGATGTTTTGTCATGACTTATAGTTATGAGAAACATATGGCTGTTCCCACGAGGCAGTATATCGACATAATTTTTATCCTCAATGTCGACTGTTATGAGTTCACGACATAGCATTGATAGCAATGTCATAGGAATACGGAGGTATTCCTATGACATTGCTATGAAGTAGTGAGTTGTTAAGCCTCGTACGCACTAGAGATATGCCTCGGGACAAAAAACAAAAATTCTCGAAACAAAAATTAGGTTGAAAGTCATGTCGCTCTGTATAAGTACGTTGGCTGTCGATTTTTACCGAGACATCAAAGTCTAGAGACATTGTCGCGAGACTTGTCTTGTGTGTGGACGTGTTCCGCGACATGCCTGGTAACCTGGTAACAGATCCTCTTACTTATAAACATTGATTAAAGTTAAGAGATGTTTAAACGTCAAAAATATAATTAATTAACATTCTTCCTGAGACATCACGATGGTAAATTGGACGGTTATCTCGGAGCAAACATGGCGTCGGAGACATTTCTGGAGACAAGTTGTGATGTACATACATGTCTACAAGTGCGTACAAGGCTTTAGAAGGGATGTGTTCTCTTCCCCCTATTCTTCTCACGGACGGCTATTAGGTAGATACACTCCCTACAAAATTGATGTCGCGTTGAATTCGCAAGTGTTCTATTTTTATTTTATTACTACCTTCGAGACAAAATATATTTTAGCTTTCTTCTTTTTCCGATATCAATCGTTCTTGTTGCTGTTTTATCGCGCAAATATTCTGCTATTTGTTCTGAGGTAGCCTTGGTTAGCCTGCAAGTGGTCTGATTGTTCAAAGAGCTGAGTTTACTCCTAGATCGAGCTAAGGTTTTAAATCCCGTTCCGAGGTCTGCCAAAGCAAATATGCTGCACCAGATGTGTATGTAAATTGCGGAAAATACCGCTTTTGTTTTAAATTAAGTTCACATAGTTAGTTTTCCAGAACACTTACCAAAATATAAACTAGTGACTACATGTTTACTCGTCAACCGTAGGTATCTACCGTTTCACGACTTCATCTGTAGTTATAGTTTAGTACCTACTATAAGACCATTAACCAATGATGTGAATATTAAAGTTCTTTTCAATCCAAATTAATAATGCAATTCATTGCGTCTATTATTTAATTTGTTACAGTCTTGTCTCTAGTGTCAAATAATAAATCAAATAAAGTAATCGTTGACCTTAAAAATCGCAAAAAGTAGACTGATTGTGTAATAATATGGTTTACTGTCAATTTCGAGGTCTTTGACATTTGCCATCAACTGACTGCGTGTTACCTGAATTACAATTTCAAAAAAAACTTTACAATTAATAACAACTGAAAGAGTTAAATTAATAACCGAAATATCACACCAAAAAGTGAAGTAAATAAGAAAACAGAACCAGAAAAGAATTAAAAAATAAAATTGTCATATCAATTACAACTGGACTCTATAATTGAATAAGACTCGGATGCAAAACGCTGAAACATTTCATTAGTTCATTAGTGCGACCGAGATTTTCATAAATAGCATCAGGGCCGTTCAATTTGTGATCTTATTTTCAACAAGATAAGCTCGTAAACGGATTACACTGTCCCACTTTTAATAGACAATATTATTATGAATGTGTATTTCATTCAATGTTCCAGAGAAAACGATTAATTCATTGATACATTTTGTTTTGATATGTTGGCTACGTTCGTGATAGTATCGATTAATATAGTACCTACTATAGTATCAATAATATGATGATAGTGATAATCTAGTCAGTAGGTAGATAATTCATGACATAATGCATTAGCTACGTCATTAATACTTAATGCTATCTATACTTTAAAGTGCCTTTACGTAATGATATTTATTTAGAGTTTCTTCTACGTACAAAATATCCTATTGTAATATCATTAGCATCATTCTCTTGCCCTTATTCCAATTTATTCAGGGAAGTTGCAGCATGCACGGCTTTTCATCCATGTCGTCTCTGAGTTCACACACATCCTTGCCATTATGTCATCTGTCCCACAATCCATCCATCTTTTCATTAGCCATCTAGAGACATACTTAACACTTTTCTAGTCACATCACACATGTACTTTACATCAAATCTATTTAGAATTCAAATCTCAGTTCCCAAATGAGTCACGAATTCACGATGCGACTCGATCATGAATCGATTAGAAGGCTAACCGAAATAATAAAATATCGCTAGTATTCAATTAAACTGCCCGCATCAGTGGTTTATATCGTGTCATTGTCGCTGGGTTCACAATCGTGTCAAGGGCACCCGAAAAAATCGCGAAGGTTTGTTTATTTCGTTTTTGAATCTGCTAATTGAAGTTCTCATCTTTTCTTTAAAAACTCACGTTTCTATGAACAGCTACACTTTCTATGTCGAACACATTACGTAAGAGTATACCTATCAACATATAAAATGGAGCAAAAAACAAACTTATAACTGCGATATTAATTTTATCTGTTCTTTCTCTATGATGTATAAGGAAAAAGGAAAAAATCATGGTTTTCCACGAAGTCACTTACTTTAGTATTCCCACCCGTCTCTTTTTTTACTATCCTCGTTTGTGTTGCCAGCATAAACGTAACGTCATTATCTTCTGTGTGATCTCGTACGTATATTTATTATTTACAGTTCAAGTTCGAAACAGGTAGTAATGCCAGGTTTATGTATGTTGAACAACATGTTTTGTATGACCTACTCTGCGTTTAAACCTTACTATAATACACAATGCCAAGGCTTTGCAAATCCTTTAAGTCCTTACATAAATGTTGAAACACGATCTATTAGATCATCGTATCTATCGAATATTAAATCATAACGGTCATAATTGCCTTTCCTATAGAGTCCAATATCGCTTGACCAGTCTTTATGTTTGTTAACTACCGTCGTCATGTATTTATTTATCCTTACCCTATTCACTGAAAATAGCGTTTTGTATTAGATATGTGTTGATTTGCATATCATTTAGCGAAAGCGTGTTTTGTAGAAGGCTGTTAACAAATCAATAGTCACGCCTTTGCTTCGTCTGACGTCTTGAGTAATGTTGCGGCAGCAAAAATAACGACACAAATACGTACCTATTTAAATATCAAAAGAAGGGTTCAAGAGCATAATTAGATGTGGTTTTCGGCTCTAAAGAAATAGGTATTAAAAAGAATCCTGACTTTTTTGAAAAAGGAAGTAAAAAGTGCAAAGGCAAAGGTTCACTAAATTCTTTCGCTGCTAAGAAAAATTAAAAAAAAAAGAAACTATAAAAATGGATTTAGCTGATAGGGATCTAATCAAAACAAGTGTGTGAGGCCATTTTATCAAAGACGAATAATCTGCTGAGCAAGTACCTACTATAGATAGAAATATCATAGGTAGGTAGGACATGATGCCATAAAGACACCGTAGTAAGTACAAAGTATTTTTATGGCTTTATTAATTTGATACAAATTATTACCGTTGGAAGATGTCACGTATTGAATACAAACATACTCGTACTTTAGAAACAATAATATTCAAATCATCAACTTTGTTCTTAAGACAAAACAATCAGCCATATCTAATACCGTGATTAGGCGAAATTAGTATTCGTGTATAGTGTACAAAGGCCATTTTCCTTCAGAAGACAATAATTAATTCATTAATTGAAATAAATAAATTTTGCTTCGCTGTTATTCGTAATCGTCTGAAGAGACTATTGCCTGACTACTGTGAACTTAGCTCAACGAATCAATAGTCTAGAAATAGATTAGGTTTCCGAAATCTGTACTTATTGGTTCAGCAATCGTCTACTGCGTGATTAATGATCGTTTTAATATTGATACTGTTTGATCAATTTCGAAGTTTATTAGTTTAGCCAGATCCTTTATTTAACGGACCGTTACTGGTAATTTTTAGTCTCGTGTATCATTACTTTTAATGAAGTGTATCCTCCATAGCGTATCGTCCACTGACCCTCGTATCCGTTAGGAGTATCGCTGGTCAAATTGACTAAACAGTCTCTTTGGAACAAAATTTAGTTTAGTTCACAAAATGTCTGCAAATTTCTTTGGAACATTTGGCATAACTAAATTCTCCTATTTGTTAGTAAAACGCTTAGTTATACTCGTAAATACTGGTGTAGACTTGGCATACGTAAACAAATATTCCTAATATTTACAATAATACTAATACAAATGAGACAAACAGAGTTATGTCACAAATAAATCTTAGTTCAGTTGACATTTTGACGAAGAGCTGAAGCAGCAAATAGTTTTCGCTGAAATTGTCATTTATTCATTGAAAGGGACCTAAGCCATCGCTGAATGATAAGTGATCGACGAAGTTATTTGTCAATGTTTAGTCATATTCAGCTTTACATAATAGAGTTTGGTTTATAAAATTAAATAAAGCAATTTGTTCCGATTGTCTCTTCATTGAAGATTATTTTTGTTTGCTAATGTCATTATGGACTTTAGAGTTACTTCTGTTGATGTCTCATCTAGTTAAGGGTATGCCGATCCATGTAATCAAGCTTTTGGAATATCGTTTGAATTCAGGGTGCTAGTTAACATTATAACATCTTGAATGATATTGCGTTGGTATTTTCATAAATGAACATATGATATGTTATGTATAGATTCGCCAAATTCTATAAGCAATCTAATTGGTTTGTAATTATTTTGATTGCTTATTGTGTCTTTTATATTACACATCGTGTTTCTACAAATAATACCTATCTATAATTACGTTTTACATAAGCTATTATTAAATTAACAAGGAATCTATCAAGGAGGCTATCAAGGAATTTTGCAATTATTAAAGAAAACGAATTCGTTTTCTTTAATAATTGCATAATTCCTTGATAGCACGATTATTATATTTTTGTTGAATTATTGACGGAGTTTTGTACGTGTTCCTGTGCTATTGCAGAGTTCTGATTGTTACTGTTATTGCAATAATAAGGCTGCACAAGTAGGTAAGTTAATATTATTATTTAATCGACATATAACTTTTCAACAGTTTCCTTAAACTTGTAATTCCAATTCCATCCATCCATCCATTCCATTCATTCCATTCTTCTAATTCCATTATGAAACACATTGCTTATCAACAATGCAGAAGCTACCAACTTTGTTCCGTCAGCTCATTCCTCATTACTTGTTGAGAGACTACTTCTAGAGGAACAACAATCTGGAGAAACTGACGCTTTTGAAATATGAGCACAGTAGATACAGGTGGCTGAAAATTCGTTACTCGAAGTACTAGCTTTAGAAGTCGTATTTTAGATGGTTCTAGATTGCGTGGGAGTAATACCTATGTTCTCTTGTTTGCGAATTTCATCTAGAGAATTGTTCGCATTCATTCAAAAGGGAATTCTTCAGACGCTAAATAACGTTACTTCAACGCTCAAGAATGTATCTTAAGCTGAAAGAGAGACGTTGATAAATGCACTCCTCTTTCTATTGGTGGAAACAGTTCTAAAGCTCTATGCTGCACGGACATGACATCCATCAAGCCTCGAGATGCAGAGATGCGATTGTGGTGCGCTGAAAGGAAATTATCGTTTCCTTTTTGGCTCGTGACAGAATTGTTTTGTAAGCTAGTGTGCTCTGTGGATAAACAGCTTTGTGAACGTGCTTGCAACGTGTGGATATTGATCTTTAGATCTTTGTGTTTTGCACGTGTCATTTTGTGTTGTGTTATTTGTTTTTTAACTGAATAGGTTGAATTTTTTGAGATAGTATTAATGAATATTTTGTTGGAACCGCGCAGTATATCTGTATTTTGCTGTGACATAGCAAGTGTGTGCTAGCAAGGGGCTTTATTATTTTAGGTTAATTGCTCTTCAGAACGTATCACGTTTCCAAATTCAATCAATTTTGAATATAGTACCTTCATTTACATCAAAACCCCACGAGCCACGGCTTATCATATTTTTATTCTGGCAATTGTCGCTGAAATGTTCCTCTGAATCGAGGTCTGGCCTGGCAGTCATATTCAGAGGAATCCAAGCGCACATTTGAACACAAGTTATGGAAAGGTCACACGACCAGGAATTGAATTTCCCGATACGAAACGGATCAAAGGCCCGTTTGTGACAATATTGGAGGGAATATGAATCGAAATACCGGTTTATTGAGCAGACAGAAAAATATCGGTAAAATTTTACCGGTATTGTCGAATTACATCGATGCCAAAAGATATACGTGTTCTTACTTTGAAGTAGCAGGCGGTTGTGGTCCAACTTTGAAGTCTTTTCTTGACTCGTTAAGAAATCAAGGAGTATTCAGCCACGGAGCGGACAGTTGAGAAAAGTTAAATATTTAACGAAAATAATATTAGTTTGACTTGTAACTTTAGTGAAAACTTTGTCGCGTTAGGAAATCAAGGGACCATAGAGAAAACTGAGCGGTCAAACTGACTGAACTTTTTACCCAAGAACTTTATTTTTTTACAAGAATGCTTGCGAGAAGACAATGCAGAAAATGTTATACGTCATATACAATAAAATATTCTTACTTGTAACTTTAATTTTATGATCAACACTCAACAAATTACAATTAGATGAACATAAACTTCCATTTGCCACAAATAGAGCACAAAATACGAGTCAGTGCGTACGAATAAGCCTCATCCAAGAATAAACCCTTAACTTTGACGAGCCAAGTTGTTCGGACTCTTTCCAAGTTAAATTATAACAATCAGAAGGCCCTTAAAATTAAATAAAAACTTTCCGAAAAGTCTCGGGAATCGGTAATTTAAACAGAGGATCACACGAGAGGGCCTCGTGGTTGAAAGGATACTGGTCTTTGGGAATTTGTTTGTATGTAGGGGGTAATCTATGGAACTACCAGTCCGATTTGAAATATTATTTTTGCATTTGATAGCCCAATTCTTGAGGAAGGTTATTTAATATCACGCTATGACCCTTGGGAGCCGAGCAAAAAGAAAAAGCGGTAAACGAAGTAATAACACAGGAGGACGATGCGATTCGACGCGGTGAAGTCGCGGGCAGAAGCTTTATTAGATACTAGCTTTTGCCAGCGGCTTCGCCCGCGTGTATGTCGGAAATTGTCCCACGAGAACCTTCTACCGAGATGAAAAGTATCCTATGTCTTAATCCAGGTTATAAACTATCTTTATACCAAATTTCATCCAAAACCGTTCAGCCGTTTTTGCGTGATTGAGTAACAAACATCCAAACATACAAACTTTCACATTTATAATATTAGTAGGATAGTAGGATAGGATACCTACATAGTTGAATGAAAGTACGAGCCTTGTTGCTCAAATGAAATAAACGATATGATAATTATGATGGTTTGGGAGATAGTATCAACAAGTGATTGCAATGTGAGGTCGTGAAATTCAGTTCCATGTATTGATATTTAGCCACATACGTAGGTATAGGTAGGTATACTATGAATAGCCTGAATCCAACAAGGCGAACATGATAACAGAAAGATTTAAGAACAACGTGTCTTATCGCCTAGTGTGACATCAGCGCTGCACCAATGTTATCGCTGAGCCGAAATCTGCCAGCTAATGGCTCTGAATCGTGTAAGGGCTTGCACACAGTGGCTGTTGCTGGTATTCTTAAATATTAGTGGTTGGATTATTATTATATATATAGCGTTATATTAACATATTCTCGAAATTAGTAATAATATCTAATCATAAGGCATGCGCTTTAATTGCTCAATCAAGACACGTTATTATCAGTCAAATGAATGATTTCAACGTCTTTCATTAGAAATTTCGTTCTCGTATATAATTTGAAGTATAATTTGTGCGATTAGATGGCACAACGTTCCATTTTCTTCATTCTAAACGCTTTGCTCTTGAATCCAATATTTATTCTTTTGTTTTCATGAAAACCAGACGTTGAAAACAAAAGAAGATTGTATTTATTTGTATAGTTAGTTAGTTAGTTAGTAATTTACTTTAGTATCTGGTGTATATAGTGTTAACTTGTATAATGTGTAAATAAAAAACTAATATCTCGAAAAAAAAAGAAGATTCCATATTAAATTGGTTCTCAAATGGCAATGCAATATTTTCTTAATATTTTATTATTTAAGGTAAAGGTAACATTGCTTCTAATAATTGTTTGATGGTTCAGTCTGTCTGTGCTCGATACAGAATGGCTAATACGTATTGAAGTGCTACGAGACAGTAAAGTAGGTAGGTACGCAAAAGATACAATTTCGCACCGAATTAAAATCGCCCTTCGCCGTAATTGCTTTTAAAATTACAATTACCTCCCTACGTTTCAATTTTATGATTTCAAGGACGCTCTTAATGTAATTATTCAATTATACCATACTTTGAATCTACTATAGGGTACGAACCCAGACGTTCCCAGTGACAAACACTAGTGTTATCAAACAGTACCTAAGTCATTTGGGACGCGTCTGTGAAGTTTATCAACTTCGTGCTACCTCAATAGGAAAGCGGTGGCGTGGGTATTTTCAATGTTTTAAGACAACTATTGTGTAAAAGACATCCTTTGCAACTAAGGAAATTGCTAGAGTAAATGCAGGTGGACTACAGCTTCATACGATTATAGAAGGTGAACAAGATCCTCATACTGCTAATAAATGCACAATTTTCCATCCACACTTTCCTTCCTTACAGGTGTGCTTGGCAAACATCCCCAGCGCAATCTGTATGTAAAAAAAAAACAACGTTGCGACAATGTGGAATTTCATGTCCGCAATGCCAAAACGACCTACCTGGAAGCGAGTGAAAGAGATGAAGCGAGGATATCGTCGTGTCCCTTTTTATTTGATTACAGCTTTGTTGTTAGACTGTTGATGTCCTTTCCAAAAGTTGTCCCCAAAAAGACAAGCAATGTCTGTATTTACTGCCCTAGTCGGTTAGTGACCTTAATAGTTTGTACTTAGACTATTTTTGATGTCTTTGGGTGTCCTCAAATAGACAAGCTATGCTTGCACTCTCTGTCCAATTCGGTTACTGTCTGTCGGTATATGGCCCTGTCTTATTGAAGCTTTGAATACTAAATTTGACTGATTTATTTGAGGCCCTAAAACTTTTATAGATCGTTCAGTAAAAGCGTACCTACTGAAGTTCTGGCCTAAACAACTTAATTAGAGACATCAAAAGTGATCTCATTTTCTGATAAGAAGCCCACACTTTTGCTTTAGCCTGGAAATCTGGGACAGGTGGTAGTGAAAGCTGGTCTATCCCGTTTTGTCTCTGCTTGTACAATTTTATAGCGGTTTTGTTAATCATAAAATCAGTTTGTTAACGTCCGCTGTTAAACATGGGGCTTATACCTAAGCATATTGCTTTTACTGCTGAGAACGGAAAACATTGCGAGACGGACATGAGACTAAAGTACCTACGTATACCCAGAAGTATCACATAATTATAATGCTTAGATAATGAGGGGCTTGTGGTTAAGTAATTACAGCCGCACAGGTGGATCGACCAGGTTAAACTACGCTTGCCGTGGTTGGTCCTTGGATGGATGACCATCTTCACATACCAAGATTCCTCCGTGCCTCGGAAAGCACGTTAAGCTGTTGGTCCCGGCTGTCATTCGCGGATCTGACTGGCGTAACGGGTCGCCAGAAGCCCGAAAGTGTGACAACCAGTCTTACTAAGGGGTATCGTATTACCCAGTTACTGGGTTGTGAAGGTCAAAAAGGCAGTCGCTCTATGTAAAAAAAACTGGTATTCAGCTGCGTCCGGTAAGACTGGGAGCTGATGCTTAGATAATGAATGTTCTTGGAGGTGATTCTTTGCTATGTATAACTACGCCCTCAGAATGGAATGCTTATGGCAATATGCTTGAAAAGCTTATAAAATATGCTGTCGCTTCCAAAAATTTTGTTAACTGAAATTGTTAATTGAAAAAAAAAGTCATTCGCGTGAAAAAATATACAAGATTCAAATCTTTCAAGTGTAATTTTACTTTTACATACTCTAGATTTTTATCCTAAATTAATCAGGCTGGTGGCAACAAGAAACAATGCCAGTCTTAAGGACTACCGTCAGAAGTAAAAACTATGCTTAGGATGTCGCGGTGTCGAGATGTAGCGGTAATGCGGTGACGCGGACCCGTAAGATTTCCCCCTACTAAAAATCGCTCGACGCGCTTAAAGAAGTTTTCACTTCAAAAAATAGAGCAGTATGCTTCTCAGATCATCTCACTTCTCAAGACCCCTTCTTTCAATAATTCTAAAGCTGACAAAAACTAACATATTCCTCAACTTCTCGATAAATATTTTGTAATTCTAATCTCTCTCGCGTATGGAACATATGGTACAGTACTACACACCTAATGATGCGTGGATGATCTGTTGAACGACAAAACAACAGTTGATCTATTTAACTGCTCACTGTTACATCGGATGCTGGGAATGTTCTATGAATCAAGTAAAGTAATTGTAGTTATGATGTGGAATTGTTTGTTTTTACCATGCAGGTAGAAGAATTTATAAGAGACGGGACCTGCCTGGAGAAATTGAGGCAGTCAATTAGTCTTGAACAAAAAAAATGGTTGAAAGGTTTTGAAGCATCATTAATAATTAAGAAATTATCCAGAAGATTACAATTTAAAGATACAGTCTTTATTGTAATATTTTCAATAGAAGCCAAAAGTATTTCTAGGTAACTTATCCTCGATAGATCTCCTTACCTAATCTTTTATGACAGTCACGCAAGGTCATGTCGTCACGCACTGTGATCTTATTTTTCCTAGACGCCTAGAACCTTACAGGATGACCTAGCAAGTAGGTAGTGTCATAATCTGAAAAACGTGACGGGCGTGACGGCTCAACCGGCTTTTTCTAGGACTAAAATATAAAAAGGTCTCAAATTTTTTGATCTGGTAACACCGATTTCGGGAACTTATTGAAATGTTTTGGGGATGAGTAGAATTTGAGTAGGTACGGTAGGTACTCAGGTTGCGGATAATATTTTATTTTTCTTTGCTCTCGACAATTTACTGGTGTCTCAAGATTTTTACACCGAAAATTCGTCAGTATATGCAAGGTTTATTCTCAAAATAATTTTTCCGTCGTAATGTCATTTTTACGGAGCTTGAGTGGGCCAATCTAAATATTTAAAAGAAACAAAATTTTTATTGGTATGAAGCCTCGGGTTGGCAAAATGATTCGAAAGCTGATTTTGTTATGAGAACCAACAATATCTCTTCGGGATACACAATAGAAGTTTGAGAAAACTTCGCCGATAGCTTTATTGATCAGGCAGTGACAGAAAATGATATTATTAGTTTTGATAACAATAATATTGAAAGAGTAAACAACTTTGCTGTGTTTAGGGAAAAGGTTATTTTGGATTGTTTACCTACGTAATTTTGTTCATCTACCATCAGGAGAGACCAAATCTAACTAGCATAAACGTCTTTCCTAGCTTGGAAAAACCAATAGCTAAACAAAATTGAACAGATTATGTGGCAACAGCAATTATTAAAATTATGTCTACTGCCACATCATAGTGCCATTCCTAAGTTCCTTCTTCAGACTATGCCATAAGCACCACGTATTTACTCTGTATGTAAGTACGTACAATTAAACTAGTCTTGTACTACTGTAAACTGTAATCCGCCATTTTCTCCCGTGTTATTATGTTGTCACTTAAAGTAAGTAGTAACTTGTAGTAAGTCTGAAGTAGGCTCGTCTACTAATACTATGTAAGAGCTGTAATAAAGTATTATATTAAAGGACTTCAGGGCTCGTGTAATTCAGTGATCTGTGGTTTTGGTAGTAAAACCTTTTTCGGGAGTGTAGTGAGGAGTGAAACCGAGAACAGTATAGAATACTCTTTATTATATCCTACACCAAAAATTCGAAGACATGTGACATCTACCAATTTCCTCTACCACGCGGGCCAGTCCACTTCCTCTCGAAGAGAGGAGGCCTGTGTCCCAGCAGTGGGAACATTATAGGCTGATTATGCTTATGCTATGTCCTACACATACATAAAAGAATACAGATATAATTGTAGAAATTTTACATAAGGTGACACAATGGTCGGCCTTATCGATAAAAGCGCTTTTTTAAAGACAATCTTTGGATGGATTTAAAGGAAGAAGGAGAACCAATACTGCAGGTCTGTAGAGACTATTTTATTGGCGGGTGGGTGGGTAGTGTCGAGTTTTTTTTTAATTTAACGTAATCGTTTCCTAGATGTACACAAAGCTTATAATATTGTAGCGACCTTTTTAATGATTTAAACTAGGTACTTAATTCAATCAATCTACTAATTCAATCACCGCGTTTTCGAGGCATCATTAGAACAACGAGAACTGGGGTAGAAAAATCGTGCCATAGTCTGATCTAAGTCGTAAAAAAGAATATAGACACCAAAATAAATCCTGCCTATTTGGCTAATGAATAGGAAGAGCCATGACCATTTATTATGAAAGTAAACATTAGTGTCAACCCTCAATAACTAGAGCGTCACTTTCACATGTAATAGCTGACCTAACTGCTCCTAATCGTGAGTTGTATCATACCTAATTAAACACAGGACGTGCTATGCGAACTGATTTTCTAGACTAGACTCAAGAAAGTCGATACCTACAATTATATACGTCGTTCATTGAAAAACAGAGTAATATATTCTCATTTATTACTTCAAGTTTCAAAGAAAATTCTACAGTTTTTATAACAATGTTAAGTTTTAGGTATTACAGTTAATGAAAAAACATTATGCAACTATCACAATAAATCTCGGAGCTAATAACTCCCTAATTGAAAACAAAAACAAATTGTTGTTCTTTTTTCAAAACAAAAAAGAACTGGCTGTTCAGACTAGCGCTCTGTTCCACGACCCCGTTTTGATGAATTAACAAGCAGTGACTTCACTAAAATTAGAATAAGCGCATGTGGGAGTATCCTCGCCGCAAATTAGTTAAAAACTAAATAAATTGCGTGTTATAAAATCTAAACCTTATTGACTCCTGTATACAGATGAAGTTTGCTAAAGAGATAGTTACTACCCTACAGAGCATAGTTCCTGCCGCATTGTCTCTACACAAATACGCGAGTTTGATCGTGTAACGTGATAACAGCTGTTGATGTCATAATTCACGTTTTTTGGAGGTTTTTATAATAGTGATTGAATTTACATTTTTAATAACATGCACTTTTTAACTGAGGGTCAGTGACACTGACTTTTTAAATTTGATGTAATGAATAAAGTTTCAATTGCAGGAGAAAAATAACTTTAAGTCGACTTGTGCTTTTAATTCGGGTCAATGCCGACATCTTTTTCTTGAAGTGTCGATGTAAATATCCCGATATCACTAAATCACAAAATTAAGATACATAAAACAACGCATTAAGGTATTATTTACAAGCCCAAAAAACGTAATAATATAACAACCAACGATTTGTTATGGAAACTCGTCATAGAATATCTAAGCTTACTCAGTGCAATTTTCGCTTTGAAACCGCTAAACGGATTTTATTTCCACAGAATTTTATTTCTACTGGCAACAATTGTTGTATTTGTTGTTTTGTTAGTGTCTAATCGGCTTACAAATTCTGAACGCGACCGTTTGTTTGTTTCCAAAGTTGTTGCAGTATCTGACATTCAAGCGCGGGTAAATTCGATTTTACACTATTTTGAATGGGTGTTAAAGGTTATTTTGAAATAAAAATGAGCATTTTATTAACAACGTTTCCTGATACAAAATAAACAATTATTTATCGAAGAATATAAGAACGAGTTGTAATTGTATTCTGTATATGAAGCCATAACCTTTTATTGTAAAAACCGGTCGCGAAGACACAAAAATTGCCTGTTCTGCAACTTTATTTCCTTATAAAAGTGGGTCAAGTTACTGCTTGGCTACGGTTATATGACAACTGGATTGCCCAACAAGGTCCTCGTTTTAATATTACAAGTACCTATAACAGGTGACAGTTCAAGTCATATGTGCTTACCACGTTCAAATAATGTAATAGTCGCTTTGCACATAATCTTGCCTAATTCCACCTTCACTCTTTCTTGATCTGTGACAAAACACGTTCACCTAATTACAGGACACAGGTTAATTACGAATTTATGACCAATGTTTTGTGTAACATTTATGTCGTGTTGCACAACCACGCCCTCGGCTATCGTTATAAATTGTGTATTTTGATACCATTCAAGTTAAACTCGAAATGTACCTAAACAAAGATAAAAATGGGATTATCATTTTGTCTACAAATATTCCGATTATGAGAGAAAAAAGATGTAGGTAGCAAACATTTTCAATGGAATCACTTACTATCTCAAAGAAACTGTATCTAAATAAATCGAATATGCTACAAATCATACTTTGCTAAACAGCATTATCGGAATAAACTAACTTACTGAAAATACGGCCATTCAATTCTTTTTATATTACAACCAATTTGCATTTTACCTTACACAATCACATAAAATTACAGCAAATTATGTGTAAAGACCTATGAGCTACGATTCACAAACAATAGTAGCCGCAAACAGCTATAATAAAGTTCGAAATAGTGCACACAACGACAAAATTACCTCATCTAAATGAACTGTTTACCTCATTAAATTTTAACCTGGCAACCCTGTATCTACACTCGCCAAATCGCTTTCTCCGGGAAACATAATGTGGTACATATACGAATAAAACGAACGTGTTTAAATTAAGTAAAGCAAGTAATAAGGAACTAATTAGACTTGAAGCATTCATTCATCAGTATTCAATGCTCATGGAATTACGCAAGATGCGGCATTAGAAAAAAGGGCAATGCTTAGACTTTATGTGCAGTACAGTCATCGCGACATTCCCACTACGCCAAATAAATTATCAAAACATGCACGTAGGTCTTATGTTAAAAAAGAGGCCAGTACAGTGACAGAGAAAGTAGATTTACCAAGTTAAATCCTTCTTTGACCTTGATACAGTTTCTCCGGGAGATAAGTTAGGTACCTACGTCACGCATAGAATTTGAATCACTGTGACCGTGTTGGCGCGGTTGTGATAATGTTCTTAAATAATTATCACGACCTGAGTAAACGTGAGTACTAGATGAATTTATGAAGGTCTTCGGTCTTCGTTTGTGATAAGGATCTAGGATGACGTCATTATGTACGCGTAATATCTATTACAAATGTTTAAGATGGAGAATTTGATTAACTTCAGCGTGTAAAACGTGGTGCAGTGATTTATTTTGTTACGTTAATGTTAACTTCGGTTATTTAATAGATTTTAGTCACGAATTTGTACACTATATTTTTATACTAAAGAATGGTTAAACGAATACCATATATGAGAATTTTGCTGCACGAGACCTGAATCAGAAGGAAGTAAAACAAATTACAATTTTCGTAAAAAATAAAGAGATGGAACAATTCTATGAACCCAAAATAAAATCAAAGCCAAAGGAAAACAAACTCAACCTAAACATCTTCCAGCCAATTGCCTCGTGATGTCCGTTTCGGATATCACGAGGCAATTGGCTGGAAGATGTTTCTACTTTCGATAAATAACCATGAAATTTTCCTGCACGTTACACGGCGAAGGGTTGTTTATCTCACAGGTTATATCGATTCCGCTTCGTCAACATCTCTTCATCAATCTTTGTAGTTCACGAAAGCACGCTCCGATCGCAAGCACATAGCAATGCTTTTCAATAAACTTCGACATTTTATTTTGCATTCATAATTCGATATTGAGCACAAAATGTTCCAAGCACTTTACGGATATTTTAGCGATCGAGAATTTTATTAATACGATCTTGAGGCTTCGTTAGGTCTTGTCCAAATACCTACCTTTTATTAGCAGTAAATAATGTCCAGTATAGTGGCAAGGAATTGGGTTGTAATAATGTCCAGTTAGAGCAGAAGCGAGCGAAGCGAAGCGAGCGGAGGTCAGATAGGCAGTCGCTCCATGTAAAATACTGGTATTCAGCTGCATCGGTTAGACTGGAAGCCGACCCCAACATAGTTGGGAAAAGGCTAGGCAGATTGATATAGTGGCAAGGAATTTTCTATTACAGCGAACACGAGAGAATTAAAATTCTCTCGCTAAATAATCTTCGAGAGAGAGGTGAGATGAGTTGGACTCTTTCGATAACCACTGGTTCTTAGTAGCCCTAAACAGAGAAAAGTGGAAGAAGAGTAGGGAGGCCTTTGCCCTGCAGTGGGACATTACAGGCATACCCTATACTATTAAACGAGCAATATTTGTATATATTTGTAATCTCGTTTCCGAAAACGGCTCTAACGATTTGGATAAAAGTGGCAATATAGGGATTTACGGGGGCGAAAAGTCGATCTAGCTAGGGTTTCATATCTGGAAATATTCGTTTTCTCTATTTTCATCCAAGTAGAGCTCGGTCGCCCTGGTACTAATAATAATAACTAATCTTGTAGAGGAGTGAACGATACTGAATCTTTTATCAGTTTTATCTATCTTCGTATCTGAGAATGGGTACGAGGAACTTAGAATTGTCAGTTTGTCGATAGCAAATATGTTGTAATCTGAAGTTACGAGTACACGAATCTTCTTACTCAATTTTTGTTCGAAAAAATTATATTTGCTGGAAATGGAAGTGTATTTGTCATGTAACGCGACTCTACGTCTGTTGTTGAAATAGCAGCAAAAGAATGGAATGAACACATTGTGGCGTTTGTCTGTAGAATAGTGATGATTCAAAAATTTTAGTTCCGTGTATCCAATGCTGCAACAAAGCGCCTAAAACAAAGGTTCGTTTACTATTGTTGCCATTTCACGAACAAACTATTAGCGAACCGCTTTTGATCCGGAAAATTCGACGAAAATTAGTTGAGCGGAATGCTTGGGTCAGATGTTTCAAGTTCCTTGATGTTATTTTTACCCGGTGAAGCTAAAGGTTGCGATTTGTTTATTTAATCGCGAAGTGATCCTTAAAAGGTTTTTATTTATATAATAAAAATGAAATTAAATTAATGTTCTTCGTTGGTCAGCGCATCACTTGAGTACGGCTGGACCGATTTGGCAATTTTTATTATTTTAGAATTTTGGTAATTGTCCGAATTAGGTTTTTATGGAAAGAAAAATTGGAAAAGTTTCCCGGAAAATGTTCAAATTCTGGAATAACTGAGCGTCCTTTTTGCTATGGAATGTTTGTATAAAGTCAAGACCACAAGGCAACGTCTGTCGGGTCAGCTAGTCTATCTATATCTATATATATAAAAATCCCTATTTCCCTTGGTCACGCCATAACTTGAGAACGGCTTGATCGAATTGATTTTTTTTTTGTTTTATTCTCATCTTTACTGGGGTGGTTTACAAGAAAAAAAAAGAAATTGGAATTTTGACCGGACAATGTCTAGCAGATCAGCTATTAGTTAGTACATACATAAATAAAAATGAATGGCTAAATGTGTTGCTAAGCGCAAAACTCGAGAACGGCGGGACCAATTCGGCCTATTTTTTTATTCAAATATTCGTTTAATTCCGAGGAAGGTTTTTATGAAGAAAAAAATTGGGAAAACTGAAAGTGCATTTTCTATGGGAATTTTGTATGAATTGTTGAAATTTGGACAGGAGAATGTCTGTTGGGTCAGCTAGTCATCAATAAAATTAAACGTTAATTTAACTTTTTCTAAGTTATTAAAGTTCCTATGGCATTGAGCTCGAACATCGATCATGCGCGTATGTAAACAATGGTAAAAAAAATATTTTTCTACATTATTGTCATACAATGATGTTAGCAAAAGTTCCCATTATTCTATTAAAACTATTATATAATTAAATTGACAATACCTATGTGAAGAAAACAATAAGCATCGTTAGGCATGTGAACAGCTAATTGCAACCGCTAATTGTTACGTGAACAATGTTTACTAATATTAAACACAACCTGACCTTTCAAAGTCAAGGCTAACTTAAATACAACTTAATAGAACATTACCTTTAAAAACATGTTATAAATCCCACTGATTAGGCACAAGTTTCACATAAAATTAAATAAAATAAAAAATAGTCACTTTATATGTCACTCGCGTGATAAGCGTGGTAGTCAGTTGTGCGCGGGAGGCTGTCGCGCGGCACCGGCGCGTCTGACCTGCGCTCGCGCATACATCACGTGCGTGCACCACCAGCGCCACCCGGCCCGCCACTACGCGGACAAGTAGGGAACTAACGGGGCTTTTCACGCTCCAACGATTTACTGAATGGTTGCATCTGACGAAATGTATTGCAGCCTTATTGATAAGTGTAGAAAGGCAGTTATTACAAATCTACTAAACATAGTACAGTTTATGTAACTTGTGGATTATTTGGTTTCAGTTTTTTGCATACAAACAATCAGGAAACAAATCAGACAATGAAACAAGTGAACAATGTTTGGGTACTAAACAAAGCACGCTTGAAGCGATGTACACTGAAATCTTGTAGTGCATTCGCTCAAAGAGGGCGTAGAACATAGCAAATATGCACGAACTCTTGTTCGGTAAGTAAA
This sequence comes from Cosmia pyralina, assembly GCA_946251885.1. NCBI lineage: Eukaryota > Metazoa > Arthropoda > Insecta > Lepidoptera > Noctuidae > Cosmia > Cosmia pyralina. The sequence continues at coordinate 23,671,574 of OX276344.1, forward strand.
CAGAGGTAGACTTCGTTTGCCATTTCGTTAGGAAAATAGGAACTGGGAATCAGCCAGCCATTCTATTTATGTTTTGAATTAATATTCACTACGGCAGATTCATGCGTACATCAATAATTATGAGCGAAGTAATATACCCGAACTTTATTAGTGTGCATTTTTCTTTCGCAAACTCATAAGTGAAAATCATCACATTGTCGTGAACGCATTTTATAGATGTCTATTAGAATCGCACTATTTATCTCGTATACCCCTATCACTTTCACTCATTTGTAATGTAATTGCGTATCAAATCGTATAAAATAGGAATCGTTGTTAAAAATGTCGCTGTTACGAGTAATTTATTCAGTATTACTGTTGACGTGCGCTATTTTTACATTTTGTATGTGCAATGCCGTAAATATCGCCGGTTAAATAATAATCATACTTGTCATGCGATGTCATTATGCTAAAGATTTGGTTGTTGGTGCACAAAAACTGCTTGATAGATTCTTACGTAATTTTAGCTGTTGGTTTTGAGCATGATAAGTTACCGGATCGAGACCATTCTCTATCCGGCCCAGGCCCATGCCTTAGTGAGCCTTCAGAATAGCCAAAAATAAAAATGGTTTGAGGATGCATCTCGAATCATTAATGATAAAGGTGAGGCATGAAAACAGTGGTAGAGAGTCCTTACTCCCCTTTTCTGAGGCACTGTGTGGGGAATGGTCCGGTAGCTTATTCCCTGCTTTATCGTTCTCTGCACATCCTGCCTCAGTCACATAATGTTCTCCTTATTTGTGTACTACTAACACTAGTTATAAGATGTGGACTTTAGTGTTGTCCGATATAAATAAATAAATAAAATTAAATTACATAATCGTGACGAATCCTAAAAAGCAGAAATTGCCATGTTTCTAGTTCCACAACTTTTAAGGTAAGGTTTTAGGGAGAAGAGCGTGTATCATCTTCGAATACAGTCGGTTTAATAAATTGGACAAATTTTTGCATATATTAATGAATGTTTGCCATTCTGGGCGTAATCTTGTTAAAATTTGAAATCAAACAAATCTTGACATCGAATAATCTATCTTTTAAATAAATAAAAAAAACAATTGCCGAATGTATGTAAGCGCAGAGAACGGCTCGACAAATTCGGCTGTTTTTTTTGTTGTGTTCCTAATTGTCAAGACAAGTTTGTATGAAAGAAAATTTTCCGGAAAATCCACCGGAAACACCTGGGCGACGCCGGGCACAAGCAGCTAGTTTTATATAAAAATCTTGGGTTTTCCTTTAATGTTAGCGACAAAGGTCGTGAATGTGTTTAGGAATCGTTTACCTACCTAACAATGCTAATATTGCAGTGCCAATAAACATGAATACGGCAAATATTGTATAGGGTTTATGAAGGAGTCACGTTTGCCGATGTCCTGCATTGTCCGACAATGTCCGCCTTATCACGCGCTCAGAGACACTGCCACAGGTAATATTCCATTCATAGACAATCGTTTTACTTTTTATAGACTGACGTACAATACGACATTATACACGGAATGGTGAGCGGTCTTCTATGCAATTTGTTAAAACTTTGTCCTTAATAGGCAATTTTTATGTTAATTTATGGGCCAAACTGGCAGTATGCGAGCCTTTTGTAATAATATGCAAATTTTTGCAAAATTAGGGAGAGAATGAGGTTTTTACAGCACTAATGACCGAATTTCTTCAGTTGAATTGCTTGAAGGAGTAATTCATGAATTCCTTTTCGTTGCGAATTCTTTGCGTGTATCATTGACATTTCCCAATCAGTTTAGCAACTAAGAAATTCACTTAATACATGCGATACACACAAAAAGATGAGAAAATAAAAATAATATAATGTCGGAAAACGCATACACTATAAACCACTGGGTCTAGAGTCTAGACCCAGTGGTTTATAGTTTGTGCGTTTAGAGTCTAGACTCTAGACTCTAGAAGTAGACCCATGGTTTATAGTTTGTGAGTATAAGGAAATTTTTGAATATCATCCCTTAAAGGGATAACTGAAATAGGGGATGGAAGTTCGCCATTTTAAATAGAAATTATAAAATAGTGCTTTAATGTTTCTTGTTTCAAACGGAGACGGAGCTACTGGAGTTTGTTTTTGCGTAGGTATGTACTTAATAACCTTGCATATATTTCTTCATTCAAGACTAATTTATTTGTAAAAGTAATGGGTGCTTTAAAGCATATTTTTAACTATTAAGTCTAGAATTCAGCGTAAAACTTTTAAGGTGTGTTTTTTTGCAATGTTTACACATCGGACCTCGTAAGCATGTACTTGACCTGTCCTTGCTCGATGCTAAGTAACCTCAACTTGAACGAGTTAGGTTAGGTCATGCTGTTAATTTAGATAGCCATAGTTCACACACTACCGAAATTAGGTCCTAATGATAGTTTAGTACTTTAGCAGACCTCGATGTGACGTCACTGTGTGTGTAGTAGCGTTCTTGAATGCCTGCTTTCAAAAAATCAAAAAAAAAAAATCAAAATCATTTATTTGCATAAATAAGGTACAGAAGGTTGGGAATATTTATAAAATTGTCCTCTTATCCTGCCTTTAATTTCGGCGTGCAAATATAAAATCATATTAATATTTTATTTAAATTAATTATGGATCATAAACATGCAGTCATTAAACAGATAATCCCATTAAAATTGTATTATTGAATTAAATAAATATTAATAAAATTGTGTAAAATTAATCAAATTAATAGTCATAAATGTCAATAATAATCATGTCAATAATGGAAGAGATTTGCCACACAATAAAAAAAAAAATAACAATAATAATATAGAATGACCATGCAATTTACAAAACTTATAATTTATAATCTAAAAACTCATGTACACTATAAAAGCATTTTTCAATTAAAAACCTCGTCAAATTATTTTTAAATCTAGCAAATGGTAGAGTTTTTATGGAATTTGGTATTTTGTTATACAATTTTATGCACATAATATAGCTGTTATTACCCGTACATGTGAGATTCGTCCTCGGTTGAAATAACTTATTAGTATACATAGATCGTGGGGCATAATAGCTTGTCGCTTGCAGGAAAAGTCTCTTATGTTTAAAAACAAATATACAGGATTCTAATATATAAATACATGGTAGAGTTAGTATTTTATATTTTCTAAAAAATGGACGACATGACTCTATTTGCTTCAACCCAAATATAGCTCTTAGACACTTTTTTTGCATAACGAATACTTGCTCAATCTCCACACAACGACCCCACAGGATAATACCATACCTTAGAGTGGAGGTTTTAAAAGACATCAATCGTGTGTTAGGGAAATATTGCCAATTTTGGCAAACTTAATTGATATAGAAAAATGTGTTATGACTAGCTGACCCGTCAGACATTGTCCTGTCAAAATTTCAATTACATTTTTTCGGCTGTTCGTTTGGGTTTTTCCTTTTTTTTTTCCTAAACCACCCCAGTGTTGACACGATCAAAAAAAAAAATTCAAATCGGTCGAGCAATATTCGAGTTTTTGCGAGACTAATGCAAAACAAAATATTTTTATATAAGTATATAGATAGATTATAAGAACAAAAGAAACGGAAGTGGTATTTGGAAGAAAGAAAATACTTTTATTTGCGGGGTAAGACATGACGCAAAGAAAAAACACAAACTCAAAAGAAAAATTTGGGGGGAAATATGCATCACATTCAACCAAATCGGCACAGCTCAGCATAATGCTGTGACCCCATGCGAGACAGAGCCACAGTGCTGTGGTTTCCAGCAACATGCGGCCTTTTCATGCCAAAAAGGTCGGTAGTAGTAGGTATAAAGAGAAATTCTTTTCCATTAGTAAAATATCTTTTATTCCTGAACGAGTTTTCTATTCATGAGAGTCACGATCCCTGCATACGGTTGTTATTTGCTAATCCGAAGTCGACACGTCCCGACTCTATTTGCTTTTCCACTTCACAATCTGTTTCTACTAACTAGCAAAAACTTTTGCTCTAATCTGAGGGTACTTAAAAAAAAACATGGAGTATACTTACTAGCTGCTTATTCTACTCTACGGAAAGTCGAATGGGAAAGTTTATCCTTGATACTTAATTATATCTTATTGCAAAACTTCTTATAAACTTTGGCCTCACGTGATCTTGTTTAGTGATATATGGTTTGATTTTGGCTGAAATGCTATTACTTATAATATAACTAGCTTGTTCATTTTCCTCTCTGCCTCTTCCTATAGGCCTCTTCAAAGCATGGTTAAGCTACGCTTGCTTCTAACATGCATGTTGACTAACGATTTTAGGCCATCAAAGCCAAATGTGTCCGAATTATAGAACTATCTATGCTTACTATTCGGGCATTGATACTAAATACTACGGGTCTTAAGAGGATTGTGAAGTATCGATACGCGACGCGAGTAGGTATTTTCAAAAATGCTATCTGTTTCATTCCGCTTACTCTGCCTCTCCGGGCGTGATTGAGAGAGATGCAAGTCTTGGAGGCGATTACTTAAATTTTCTTTTTGAAATATTGTTTCGGGCGATAACGTTTTCACGCCCCTAAACCTTTACGAAATGAGACAATTTTGGTCTCATTAGTACACCTTAATCTAGGTCTGTATGTTTTTCTTTTTTAGTAAATCAGTTTAATTAAAAAAAATAAAAACGCTCGAGGAAGTTTTTAAGTCAAAAATGTAGATATTTAGATGCTAATAACTTATATCCTACGCAATAGTTTTTTTATAATAAAAACGTACGGACCTAGTTTCTCATTTTAACTACAACATTTCCAAAAAATATTAAAATTAGACTATGTTTACGAGGGGAAAAAATGTTATCGCATTTTTATGAAAATTTACAGCTTTACAATCCTCTTTTTCCAATTTTGAAAACTTGCCGTTCAGTTTGCCCTTCCGAAATGAACATCAGTTTATGTTTGTTCAAAAACAAGTTCGCATTAACACTTGTTACGTCATAGACTAAGCCGTGGGGATCACTGAGCTATTAAAGGCTTATCCTATAGGTCGTGGTACTGCCACCTAATCCCAGCCCACTGTTAAGGTGTCGTCTCCATTGCACACTTGGACATTTTATTGAATTAAAATTTTATTACCCGTATAAAGCTCTTAAAATACCCTTTTAGTGTTTCAACGCGATTTATAGTGTGTTCTCTTAGTTTTAACGTCGGGATTTTATAGCGGAGTTTTATATTTTTTTGTACTTTGTCCTGCAGTAGATACTTTCTATGCATTAATTGGTCGTTAACCGCAGATAGGAAATTGTTTTTGAACCTATATTGGCTGTTTTAGGTAGGCTAATATTAAGATAGCCCTAAAGTCAACTTTTATTGAAAACTAAATGTACAAATATTGGTCGTTTGGGTTGGTTGTTGTACCCACTTGATCGATTATTGTAATATTGCATCACTCGTGGAAAAGAGACTATGCATGACGATAAGATTCCACAAAGATTCAGAAATCAGCTGTATTTTATAAGAGGACGCGCGTTTTGAATCATCGGCTTTATCAGCCAGCTTCTAACAAACATAACCTTATCTCTGTATGTTAAATAAACAAGCATATATGTACAAATATTGCCACATGGAATGTACATAAAAATGCCAACATATTAGTGAATGTATCTGCAAAGTGATTGTCCATTATTTTGGAGTCAAGGCCGCTAATGATGCGGCAAATGAAAACAAAGAAAAAATAATTACTTATTATGGTCAGTTTCGATCACGACGTGATTGGAGAAATAATAGAAAAAAAAGCCTAGTGTTAATGTTGGTATTTTTCCGCGGAAATGCCTTGTTAAGTTAGACTACTGAGAGAATGTTAATCTATACAACGTGTCGTTTTGCATCCTCGTTAAATTTAAAAGTGTGGTATAGACCATCAAACCGAACAACTTTTTCCATGGCACCAACATCGTAATCGCGAAAAAATAATCAGCCGTCCCATACATTTGCGTCGAGTAGGTATTGAAGTTTTCTATGGGACAGTAGAATTTTTTTTCGCGAATACGATGTTGGTCCCATGGAGAAAGTTAATCGGTTTGATGTTCTTATCACACCCTGAAATATGACGAGGATTCAAAACCACATGTTGTATACTTAATTAGAAATGAATGGCTAAATGTGCTAAGCGCAAAATTCGAGACCGACGGGACCAATTCGGCAATTTTTTTTTTCAAATATTTTTTGGAGTCTGAGAAGGTTTTTATGAAGTGATAAATTGGAAAAGTTGCCGGGAAAAGTGGAAAATTGGGAAAAAGTGAAAGTGCATTTTCTATGGGAATTTTGTATGAATTAATAAAATTTGGACAGGAGAATGTCTGTCGGGTCAGCTAGTCTTAAATATAGGTCTGTCTCTATGTGAGTTTTCCTTGCAGTTTTTTCTTTTTTGCTAGTTCCTCAGTTCTTGAAGTTTTCAGCAAGTAAATCAAATCATAGTGTAGCAATATCTGAAAATGCTCTCAAAGCTAATGTTGTTTTTAAGATTTTTGTCAATTTTAGTCCTTATTGAATTGAAAATTCGCTGTCTTTCGATTAAACGACTGTTCTTCTTTTCGTATAAAAAGACCAACTCCTTTCCCCCTATCTATTATTATTATTTCAAAGACCAACTTGATTTTTTCCTAAGATGATATGAAGTACGAAGCATACCTCAATGTTGTTGACGATACGATAAATTAATCATGATAAATGTACAGTTTGTAGTTTTTCCAACCAGATGTAAACATATGAAGTCAGTTGTCGTTCCGCACGGTTAGTCTAGCCAACAGGGATGCTCAGTTACTTCATTGTTATGCAGTGCAAACGGCATCATACGTATCACGAGTATTTACGATGTCTTTCTTATCTATGACTTATTAAATCTACGCTCTATATTCAGAAATGTTTTATTCACTCTTATTTTTCATTCTTTCGTGCCAGCTATATTTTGATACTGGCAGCAACGCCAACAAGTTGCCATATTTTAAAATATTCTCATTCCCAGTTCGAATTTAGAATTATTTGCAAAAATTCATTACTCTCATGGATGTTAAACCTCCTGACTGACGGTACAGCAGAGTGATTTCTTTAGTAAATGGCAGAACGATGGACAGCTAGTGTGCCTTGTGTGTTATGAACAAAAAACTGATCTTTAGAATTGACTCTGAAGACCAGCTGAATTATTGACAGCTATAAATGAAGATATTGCTAATTCCGCCACTCTTGGCCTTCGAATAATACTGTAACGTGACTAAGTAATAACAGCCGCACGGATCGATGCATCAGGTTAAGCTACGCTTGCCGGGGTTTGTCCGTGTATGGATGACCATCTTTAAATACCGAGATCCCTCCGTGCCTCGGAAGTACATTAAGCCGTTGGTCCCGGCTGTCATTCGTGGCTCTTTGACAGTCGTTACGGGTTGTCAGAAGCCCGAAAGTTTGACAACCAGTCTTACCAAGAGGTATTGTATTACCCAGTAACTGGATTGTGGAGGTCAGATAGGCAGTCGCTCCATGTAAAATATGGTATTCAGCTGCATCCGGTTAGACTGGAAGCCGACCCCAACATAGTTGGGAAAAGGCTAGGCAGGTTGATTAGGAAAGATACCTCAAATGATAGACCTGTTTCCTTGTAGAGTCATAAATAATGTTCATGGAATATACAAATAAGAGACAAAACGCACGATCAAACTTCGTTTTTTTTACCAGAATTACCTAATAATAATAGGTGTAGTTATTCAGCAATCAAACGTGAGTACAAGATAGTTTTTTTAGAAGGAAGATGATATCACTTGAAATCAAATTGATCAGCTGAGAGCGTCATACAGTTGCGAATTGCGAAGGTCGGAGTTAGCGGAATTGCATTGATTTGCTCAATGCTACACTTTTTATGCAGTAGTCTCACTTTGTGTTTGTACTTAACGCTTTTATTTGATCTAGAATTGGCGATTGTAAAGTTCTATTGCGTAGTATTAAGTTGGTATTAACTGTTTTATTGGTCTCGTAATTTTATCTGAAAGATAGTTATTGCACTTTGTAGAAATGACTTCCACATTCGTTTAGAAAAATGCCAAACATTTTTTTTGCATCATTGAAATCAGAAAAACACGACGACGAAGGACTACTCTTACACGGAGGCTTTACTTTCCTATCTTGTGTAATACACCCACCCACACACCCCTACACACACACCACTCACACACGCAAACACACTCCTACATACAATTTTATTTTATTCTTTCTAATTTTTATACCATACAGTAGAATGACACAGTTCACTTAAGATAAGTTTTTGTTAAACACTGTAACCTAGACCACAAACTACCTCTTAAAATACAGGTATAACCTAGCTTAAGAGGTAGAGTATTAGTTTTTTTGTACAGATTTGTAACAGAAACGTTAAATATATTTTAAAAACCAAATGTCAACCAGTACGTCGAACTCTGTATGTTTTTGGATAAATAAAGATTTTTATTATTATTTAAATTGTATTTGACATATCTCGGGACCCTGAGGTCCCGGACCTTTGGAAGGCGTACGAGGAGCCGAAGCCAACTCGCAGAGGCCCCTTAGACAATTTTAAATGAAAAGAAGGCACCAGCCGACGATTATTCCTGTATGCATTATGCAAGTGCACCCAAGGACAACCCCCGGTTGGTGCAGGACTATTATTATTAAAAAAATACTGCGTCTGACGGTCTGTGCAACGTCTTCCTACGATGTTATTTTTATGATACGACGTTGACTTTTTTTAACTTTTTTAACAAAACATACTTCAAAATGGTGTAAATACCATAAAATCCACTGTTTTAAAATGTTATATAGATACAGCAAAATCGACGACCACACAAAAAGCAACGACCATACAAAATCGATTTACGATTTTGTTGTAACTTTGAATTTTAAAGCTCTTACGTTGGGCCTTATGTTACAATTGCCAAGATACAGCAATATTGCTGCTTGAAATTGAAAACCAATTGCTGTAACTACTATAAAATGCATGTTAGACTAACTTTAGAATGCTATCATTAGTGGCATCTGATAAATTTCATTATAAGAAATTCGTGTTCCAAAAATTACCTCTCTTATTCAGCTAGTATAGGAGTTACTCGTATGAATTTTTGAAATAGTTTTTTGGCTCTGGTGTAAAGTTCAACTTTTCGAGATACTACAAGATTGCTTTCTTGCGTCGATATCTATATTTCTATGCATATGTTAAAATAAAGTCGTTTTACGTGTCTGTCTGTGTGGCCGTGTTGTTCTTCTTAACTATGCAAGGGATTTTGATGCGGTTTTCAATATCATTTAGAGAATTTATTCCGGAAGGTTATGCGTATAATACATTAATATTAATATTACATACTTAATTATAAACAAATTTCCAGGTTTTATCAAAACGTAAAAACCGTGCGAAGCAGGGGCGGGTCGCTAGTATTATTATATGTCTAAATTTAAGGAAAAAACACAGGGAAGATTAATTGAATATTTGTAAATTAATTTTGTATGGCTATTGTTTTTAAATTTTTAATACAAAACTTCATTTAATCAAGTTTATCATCATCATCTGCCTAGCCTTTTCCCATGTTGGGGTCGGCTTCCAGTCTAACCGGCTGTTATTACTTAGCCACGAGCTCCTCAATATTTAATCAAGTTTATGATTCCTATTAATAGCTCCATAAAAATAATCCATCAGTAAATGAAAGTTGTAATAATAACATCGAGGTAGATAACGGACCAAAGCATTTCAGCGATGTCACAATATTTTATCTCTGCAATAATTTCTCTTACAATATTAAATAAACGAAGCGAAATGAATGTACAAAATTTTATTTTATCGTTGCAGATTTCATATTAATGAAACCGTGACAATGATGCCAGCCTTTGAATAATTTTAATACAGTTTCATTTACCTAATAATATAATGTTCATTTCATACCTATATTAAATCAATCAGGCTGCCCAGCCTTTTCCCAACTATGTTGGGGTCGGCTTCCAGTCTAACCGGATGCAGCTGAGTACCAGTATTTTACATGGAGCGACTGCCTATCTGATCTCCACAACACTTTCGGGCTTCTGACGACCCGTAACGACTGTCAAAGACCCACGAATGGCAGCCGGGACCAACGGCTTAAATATCCTTTGAATATCATGACAAGAATCTCTAAAAATAGAATAACAACATAATAGGGATGTTGACAATTTTTTTTTATCTGTCGTGTAGGTTATTTTAAAATATTGGATATGTATTTTTTCTTTTTTTACGTAATCAAAACATTACGGCGATACATTGAATTAGAATGTGGCATGACGTCACTCCTTGTCAGATTTTATACGTAGTTTGTTATATTTGTGTATGTAGCGAGCCCCCACTTCCCAACTATAATGCGTGTTTTTTTTAACCAACTTCAAAAAGGAGGAGGTTCTCAATTCGTCGGAACCTTTTTTTTTTTATTTTTTTTTTATGTATGTTCCCCGATTACTCGAAGATGGCTGGACCGATTTGTATTTTTTTTTGTTTTATTCGAGAGGGAATGTTGGTCCCATATGAAATTAATTAACTTTGCTTGGGTAGTTTTTGAGTTAGCTTCAATAATACGTATTTTTTCCCCACTTTTATATGGATGATGTTCTAGTTTGTTTTGCAGGTAGTGGTATTAGAATTTGTGTGGGATAGGTACCACAACTAAAAAGAGAAAAATAAAAACTTTTTTACAAAAAAATACAACCGACTTCCAAAAACAACACTACAAAGTAAAAAATAATTTTAACATTTAACCAGACACCGACTTCCGAAATTAAAGTTATTTTTCACTTTGTAGTGTTGTTTTTGGAAGTCAGTTGTATTTTTTTGTAAAAAAGTTTTTTATTAATGTGATAAAGCATAAAATACGTGTCTAATATTTTTTTACTATATGACTGACGGACTAAATAGAATTTCTTTTTTTTTTACCTAGGAAACATCCCTATTGTAGGGCACAGCTATAGTTAATAATAAAAAGGGTTAACTAATCCTACTGCAATTACGTCCTTTTCATAATAATTTGATCGTTATGAGAAGATTATAAATTCAGTGTAATTACCGCGGACATTAGCATTTCAAGTGCTCTTGTTACCTTTTTCCGCCTTTATGAATTTAGCAGTCTGCCTCGTTGGTCTAGTGGTCGCAAGCGCTACTACTGAGCATGAGGTCCTTGGTTCGATTCCCGGGTTGGTGGACAGTGTTATTGGAGTTTTTCAACTGGAATTTATTGCGCAGTAGCAGCCCGGAGTCTGGATTTGTGCCCGGTTGATGGCAAAAGGCTCGCCACCTATTACATGGGACTTAAACATAACTGACGAAATGTGGGTGTACAATAGGTACACCTCTGCCTAACCCTTCGGGGAATGCAAGCGTGATGTTATGAATGTATGTATGTATGAATTTAGTAAAATCGTTACGACTTTTCAGGAGATCTCTTGTGCCTTACGCTAAAATGTAAAAAAGCGGCGAAGTGCGAGGCGGACTCGCCCATGAAGGGTTCCGTAGCAGCAAGTAACATAATATAAAAGTTCTTGTAGTTCGTTGTAACTTTGATCGATGTTTTAATAATTGAGTTGATTGAATGAAAAGGTAAATTGCGGTTTACGATTTATGACGTATTAAAAAAAAACTACTTACTAGTGGAAGTTTACATGGTAATGTACATAATATACTATAACCACATATATTATTGGTGTACATTCTCTTATTTTAGAAGTTACAGGGGCGGGGGACACATTTTACCACTTTGGAAGTGTCTCTCGCGCAAACTGTTCAGTTTAGAAAAAAATTATATAAGAAACCTCAATATCATTTTTGAAGACCTATCCATAGATACCCCACACGTATGGGTTTGATGAAAAAAAATGTTTGAGTTTCAGTTCTAAGTATGGGGAACCCCCAAAATTTATTGTTTTTTTCTATGTTTGTGTGAAAAACTTAATGCGGTTCACCGAATACATCTACTTACCAAGTTTCAACAGTATAGTTCTTATAGTTTCGGAAAAAAGTGGCTGTGACATACGGACGGACAGACAGACAGACAGACATGACGAATCCATAAGGGTTCCGTTTTTGCCATTTGGCTACGGAACCCTAAAAAGATAGTAACTTAACTTAACTTTATCTTCATAACTAAGCCATAAACTTATGTCTACTGCTGAAGATTGACCACCCTCCCATTTTTAAGTTATATTGAAGAACAATCAAAGAGGCTATTGTGATTGTCACTTATTTTACTGGTAGCCACTTATTTTGTTGGTAGCAAACATGCAACCTTACAACAGCTCATTGTCATGAAATGAATGCAAGCAGCACCATAGTTTCGTAACACACTATCAATCAGAATTTGAAGAATTTTGAAGCAGATTGCTAATCCATTGCTTCATAATGTTCGAAAAATTTGACTGCTCAACAACGTAAATAACGCAACGAATTCTGTTGAACAGTCAAAATGAAACCGATTCCAACTGTACCTAAGTGTGTTACGTAATTACCCCGCGGGTTGCAGAAATTGACTGCACTTTTGAAATCTCAACTCCATTGATTAATTAAGTGTGAAATATTTTTTTACACTCAATTGATCAATGGAGTTCAATGCTTCGTGGATTGGAGTTTCAAACGTAACAGATATCCAATGGACCATTTATCCCTTAAAAGATTGAGGAAAACATTCCTAGGTAATTCTGTGGCGCATGTATTGTAGGTAACAATATCTGACATTTTGACGAACTGTAGACCGAAGTGCATACAAGAAGATTACCACAGCAATAATGATGGATAAATTTCCTGCAAAAAGAAAAAAAAATGCATCTTGTTTTAAGTAGATTATTAACGTTTTGTTTCCTCCTGAAGACTGCCGTTCACAAAGTGCTTCCATTTTCCAACAAATCATTTATTTAACAAAACATATTTGTGGTAACATTGTAGGTTCTTTGCAAGAGCCAATTTTTTTTTTCCTATCCTAATACACAAGGTACTGTTTCTTCTAACAAACTGGTCTCTAGAGCAACATAACGAAAACGCTAGAATAGAAAAGATACTAATAAAATATTGGTATCGTCTATCTCTCTAATGTTTACTCATACATCACGAACAGAGTCAATGGTCCAAGGTCATGTTTGATCGTTCGATCATCATTCTCCCGTCCTTATTCTATTGTCGGGGGTTGAACGACATTGGGCAAGTCTGATATTCGTCAAATCGGCAATTCGTCAAATTTGATTCAACCCCGGATGTCCTATTCCATATTTTTCTTTATACCCTTCGCCATTTACAATGTTTATTTTTGCAAGCGTATGTCCGAGCATAGAAGAACTTCATTTTAAATTTCGCATGCATGTTAAGCACACGTCAAGACATCACGTCCCTTACATTTAAGGAACGTGAACTAGGTCAGTATAAAATTGTCGCGTAGTTCCATACGATAGAGAACACCCGGGTTCTTCTAAACGTTCATTTTAATACTGTCAACTTAGGTGAAGTTATGGGCTTTTGATTTTGGTTGGTTTGTATTCCATTCGGGGATTCGAAGCACCAATAAATTTTAAGAGGAACATCTTGGTACAAAATGAATTTTGGCTTTAGAAAGAAATACCGGAAGATAAACTGAACTACTTTTGAGAAGGTAGTTATATTTTGAACCTTAAATATTTAACGGTGCCTTTAGCAGAAGTGGTTTTCGTATTAGTGGTTCAGCAGCTTCAATATCATCAGGATTGTGCCGGAATAAGCAGTTCGTCGTGGACGTGGTACGACAGCGGTTCCCCTGACTGCTTCTCTCTCTCTGTCATCAGAAGACAGCCGCCATGCAACCATAAATGCGACGCTCTGCTTGAGTGACAGTAATCAGCCAGTGTCACTCTTATCCGACCTCTTCGGTGGTTCCTCAAAACTAGACGGCGCCACTTGCTGCCGTGACATTAATCAACTCTTTCTGCCCAAATATGCTTAATAATATCCATGTTAACATTCTTCTTCTATATTTTTATTTTACTTATTCGAATTTAAGGGATACCATACTTTGGGCACGCCACAATTGCGGCGATAAGTCCCCTCTTTGAGGAGTGGTTGGAGAGGCGCCACGGCGTCCTCACCTTCCGCCTGACGCAGTTCCTCACCGGACACGGTTGTTTTGGGAGGTTCCTGTTTCGGATAAGGCGGGAGGAATCACCCGGGTGTCACCATTCTGTGGATCACCCGGAGGACACGGTGGAGCATACTGTGGAGGTCTGCCCGGCTTGCGTGCATGGGAGGCCGTCACCTCCTTCTGCGTAGCAGTAATGCTTGCGAAGGAGGAGGCGGAACGCGTGAGGGAGAGGCAACAGTCGCGCCCCCGCGCCCCTAACCGCCGCAAGAGACGCCCTGGGCGGCGGGAATCTATTGCCGATTCCCGGCCACCGTAGGCGCGGGCTTGCGGACGAGTAATGGGCAGCTCGCCGTCCGGTAAGGACCAGGCCCAGGTCGACGGCGCGTTGTATTCCACGCGCGCCTCAAAGAGATGTCAGCAGTGACGGGGTTAAATAGGGCCGATGCCGCCGGGGTCGCGGGTAGTTCGAAAGAGATACCGTGGCCCTGGCACGGGTAACTGAAGGAACACGGGTAGGGTTTTAGTCAGTAAAAGTCTGATACGCCCTTCCGCTCCGCCCAGAGCGGGAGAAGTCATTTGATGATTTCGCATCCACAAAAAGAAGGGATTCCATACTTATGTAGGTATGTCTTTCTTTCATTACTAAATCGACATAGATAACATTGATGTGTTTGTTTACTTATGAAGTGGGACTGACAAGCAGTTATCGTAACTCACGTGCTCATCATATATCTTTGAAGGAAGTCGTCCGTGAACTTGGCAATGTTGGGAAGGTCATTAGTTTTTTTAGGATATTATTTTGTTCTGGATTATTTAGCCATTTCGATGGCTAACATTGAATTGATTGGATTAGAGAGGTCAAAACTTGTTTACTAGTTAATGAACAAAAAACAATAGTTCTTTAAACCCTTGGGTTTAAAGAACTATTGTTTTTTGTTCATTAACTAGTAATGGCATCTTTCATTTTGCCACATTAACAACATTAATTGAGTTATCTTTGCCTGCTGAATGTAGTAACGTATCGGAGGGCTATTTGTTAGTCAAGTTGATATAATTAGTAAAAAAATACAAAGGATTAATAAAAGCCACAGAGTTATAGTGAAGACTAACCTTATTACTCTAGCTTTATAGTAAAGAATAAGAAATCTGACAGATGACAGTTTACGATTAAAAAGTATAAAAATATTCTAAGATTTTTATAAAATGAGGAAAATAGTTTAAAATGCAGTTTTGGATGCAATAACAGTCAAAGGTATGCTTTTTAGTGGTAATAGCGATCGAAAATGTGTAACATATGAATTGAATGAGTGCCATATGATTTCATAGGTTTCATTTTCCCACTCAATACAAATCAGGCTAAAAGATGTAGTTTATATAGCGAAAAAATTACCACAATGATTAACTAGAGTTCTCAACAGCTGTCACTGTCACCGAATGAAAAGATACAGACAACAGCGCATCATGTTATATCAAACTGTCAAATTTCTCCAAATGATTTTAAAACTTAAAATGTTGATGGTTAAGTTCAAAATCGAATGAGAAAATTTGACAGTTTGTAGTAACTTGACCTGCTGCTGTGTGTACTCCTGTACTTCAAGTAAGTACGTCATCTCATTGTTTTTGTCTCTAGCTATTGATAGCACGTGCTTTACGAAAAACGTGATCAATAATAATGATGGGCAATTATAAGGTTGTTTGTTTCTTTGATAGTAGGATGTTAGTGAGATGACATTCAGATTTTTTATCGATACATTTAGGTCTTTAGCGACGGTATTGTCCAACAAAAACTAACTTTGTATAGGAACTTTGGAAGCATAGTGCTTGATAATAAGATTTCTTCTGTTAAAATTACTTAGTATTCAGATTAGAAATGTTATTACTTAGAAGTATTAAGTTTCCCATTCGATACTAAAGGTTATTAACTCTTAAAATGTCGATTGCACACCATGTGTACAGATAACAATAGAATTTCAATTGTGTCTGCTAATTAGCGCGCGACGGGTTAAGTAAAAAGTTGCCAATGCCTTGAAATTCTTAATTAAAGATATATTTTTCAGTTACTACCTAAAGAATATCAGATTATTCTTGGCCAATACCACAGTATAATAAAGCTACAGTAGTATATCTGGGCAGTGACCTTGAATTAATTACCTTCGG
The DNA here is from genome assembly GCA_946251885.1 of Cosmia pyralina. Taxonomy (NCBI): domain Eukaryota; kingdom Metazoa; phylum Arthropoda; class Insecta; order Lepidoptera; family Noctuidae; genus Cosmia; species Cosmia pyralina. The sequence continues at coordinate 23,687,823 of OX276344.1, forward strand.
CCGCTCGGTAGATAAATACGTATCCGTCCGTGCGTAACTGCCGCGCACTCGAACTGTTGTCTACTGGTATTTCGAAGCGCGTCGTTTCGACAGTTTTCTATGAAGATTAACTACTGTAACATTATTATTCTGTGCCAATACCTAGCTCTACTCATGCGGTTAATCTAACGTAGAACTTGACTAAACGTCATTGCAATTTTCTTCTACCTCACTCCACTGCATATTCAATTAGCTGCATATCAAATGCTCAAGAGTTGGAGAGTCCGCAGAACCGCGTTTCACTTTAATTGGCACGCCCTTTCAGTTGTAATCAAAGGCAGTTCCATAATTACAGTTGAAAAACCCCTAAATTAAGTTCTGGATGGTAAATGTATTCATTCTCGAGTCATTTTTGTCGTTTACTGCAATAAAAACGTTTATTAAAAGTCTCGTTTGTTGCGATTGTCTTTTTATTATGCTTTTTGGGATGATTAATGAGAGTGCTGAATTCATTTTGAATGAACGTTTTATTGTGGCTGTCACTTAATTAAAAACAATGTTATGTCAGTTGAGTTTAATTTGTCATTCTGAAAATTATGGCTCATGGGGACGTTAAATTATTTAAAACTAGCGAACCGATGCTTTGCCTGACAGAACATTGAGATATCGAGATTTCATAATTTTAAGTAACTTTAATATTAATATATTATACTCATAAATCTTTCGCAATAAATGATCGAAATGGTGGTGAAAACCGCATCAAAATCCGTTGCGTAGTTTAGAAGAACAACGCGGTCACACAGACATACACGAAAAGCGACTTTAATTTATAATATGTAGGTATACAAAGGAAAAACAATTTCCTTGATTTAATTACTTACGTAGGTAAACCTCAAATATAAATCTCATCTGTCGTCTCCAAAAACTATTTGTAACCCTAATCTTCTTATTAAAAATTGCCCTATTCTAAAGTCTTTATCACCATCTACGGAATGGACTTTTCTTCTTGCCAATATTATTAGTATGTTGAACTGCGCTCCTATGCTTCTGGTATCTACTCTGTTAGTGTTCAGCTTAATTCTAGCCTAGTTTTCAACGAAACCTTGCCAACTCAAGTACTTAGTGCAAAATTGCCTCTATTCTGCCAAAAAATTGGCAGAATAGAGGCTAGGTAAGTACCTAAGCATTAGGTACGTACGTGACATTTTACAAGCATTGTTGTTCTTTAACATTCTCCAAATTTACGTCTTATAAGATGTGTATTTACCCGACTGCACCAGAAGGAGGGTTATGTTTTTGGAGAGTATGTATGTATGTATGTATAATTGTTTGGCACGCTCTGCGGCCTGAACGGCTCTATGGATTTTAGCTTGAGAGGTGTCGTTAGATTCGTATTTACTGTGAGAGTGACACTGGATACATCAAAATAAAAAAAAAAAACAAAATGGCGGATTTTTGGCGACAAATTATGTCGTAAATTTTTTTTTTTCTCAAAACCATTCGAGTGGGGTATCGAATAAAGGGATTTAAAAGGTGATTAAAAAATATATACAACTTATATGGTTAAAAGTAATTCGAAGTGACAAATCGTAAAAAAACACGTACCAAGAACTAAATGCCCTGCGAAATCTTTAATTCACATTTGTAAACTAAAAAGCTGGATTTTTACCCGAAACTAAAAAATAAAAAAGTAATTAAAAAAATTAAAAAACCCGACTGCGGTAAAAAACTTAAGTTAAAAAAACTGAAAAGCTAAAAACAAGCCCATTTTAAATTAAATAAACGTTGGAAGCAGGCGGGACCCATACCATTTTTATTATATTTTTAAATGGGTCCCGCCTGTTTCCAACATTTATTTAATTTAAAATGGGCTTGTTTATCAAGCTTACTGAACCAATTTCCTGAAGCAAGATGTTTTCTTATCTATCAACGTATCTTCTATAGGTAATATCTAATAAACATGAAATGGAATAGAACCGCTGGACAGATTTGGCAAAATTTGGTTTTAAAATTTCGTAATAGTCCGAATCAGGTTCTTACGGAAAGAAAAAAATTAAAAGTTGCCGAGAAAATTGGAAAATTCGGGAAATTGAAAGTGCATTTTCTATGGGAATTTTGTATGATTATTGAAATTTGGACAGGACGACGTCTGTCGGGTCAGCTAGTTCTTCAAATAAAATACTTATATAGTGATCTCGATACTTCTTAATCAATGTAAGATGTCCTTACAATCTAGTTACGGCTGATTTACACAGGGTTAATAGCTGACACCAAATGAAGTCAGAGCTGGCGCCGAGAACTGACGCTCACTGTTTACATGCAGTCAGTAGCACGTCAGTAGTCGTACTTCTGACTTCAAACATGAAGACGGTAACGAGTCAGTGCTGACTTGGTTCGAGTTTGGAGTCAGCTACTGACCCTGTGTAAATCAGCCTTTAGCGAAGTTCACCTAAATTAGATTGTATCCTAATGAAATGTCAATGTCAATCTATAAGGGATTAGGTTGTTTGTCCTCCCATCGCTGTAATTGCTTAATCCAGCGATTGATTTATCTTAACAATCGATATATTAATTCGTTTCACTACCGAATCCATTACTGTTTTTTCGGCTGGCCGATTAACATAAGGGTTCCATATCTAAAGGGTGCCAACGGGTCCCTATTACTAAGGTTCCGCTGTCCGTCAATCTATCTATCACAGGATTAATTCGTTTGAACCGTAATAGGGTAGACACTTGAAATTTTCACAGTGTGTATTACCACAGTCTATACATCATACTGTTATATACGAGCTGCTTACGTAGTTCGCCGAACTTCGTATGCAGCTCGGGCTTCGTCGGACGACTGTATGGCCGCTATAAATGAAAGAGGGTCATACAAGAAACGAAAAAATACACACATCAAAAGTGTCTAGGGATCAACATATATTTTTGCAATAACTTTTCTCCTGATTGATATTAATTAAAATTTTCTTTAAGGATTCATCAAATAAAGTGTTTTCGTTTGTCACAGTAACGATAAACCAAGTCACCTTTGCATTAATAAAGAAATTTGCCATTTTCCTAATAAAGGGATTTTTGACATTTGAACCACTAACATTAAAGTTCGAAAAAAAGACTGAAATAACAGTTTTCTTTAAAATTTTATTGGGTAACTTAAACAATTAATAATCCGTGTTTCTACCGCGAACACTAACAACACAAGAACATCGGTTTGGCATACTCAAAATGAGTTCATCCAAATCACGCTGTGGAATGGCCGCCCATGTTCGTTGCAACAACAAAAAAAGGTCTTCTTGCGACTGGATACCCTCCATATTCGGCAGAGCTCTTCTCTGTAGCATATCCCATGCATGCTCAATCGGGTTCAAGTCTGGCGACTGAGCAGGCCAGGGCAGGACATTGATGTTAGCTGCGGCGAGAGTCTGTCTTACAACTCTTGCGGTGTGCGGTCGTGCATTATCATGCATTAACTGAAATAAGGGACCGATTTGCACTTGTAGAGGAACGATGACGTCTGATACAATCGTCTCAGCATAAATTTGAGCGTTGAGGTTGCCTCTGATCCAAATCAACTCAGTTCTTCCGCCGATCCAAATACCCGCCCATACCATGATGGTTCCACCACTATAAGGATGGACTTCCTGGCAGGATTTTAATCGCTGTTGGCGTCCAGGGTTTCTCCAGTGTCGTATACGTCTTGTATCCGGTCTCATACCAAAACGAGACTCATCAGAAAAGCACACGAAACGCCATTGTTCTTCTGCCCAATTTCTGTGTTCAAGAGCCCATTGATATCGAATCCTACGATTGTGCATTGCTATAGGTGGTACCCGTAGCGGTCTTCGGGAATGAAGGTTCACTTCATGCAAGCGGTTTCTGACTGTTTGGTCGCTAAGTAAGTTCCCTGAAGAGTGATGAAGCCTCACGGCTAACATCATGGCGGTTATAGTTGGAGCTCTTCGAGTTAAGATTTGAATGTATCGGTCTTGTCTCCGTGTGGTGCAGCGATACCGTCCTCCATGGCGCTCAGCCACGGTACCAGTGCTTCGGTAACGTGTCCAAAGTCGACTGATAACACTCTGACTTGTATTCAGAGCTAAAGCCACAGTACGTTGCCGGGAACCAGCTTCTATCATTCCCACGGCTCTGAGCATTTCTTCCCTGCTTAAATGACGTCGCCGCTCCATAATAACGTTGGTTTTAATCAGTAGTAGGGAAACAGTAGCACTAATAATGTCTTCAATGCGTTGTATGTTTTTATAGGGAAAATATTGACAGCTGATTTTCATCTTTTACTCGAATTTGATTCACAGTTCCTGATTCAAATTATGAAATGCACCAAAAAGGATCCATATAAATTTATAAAATCATAAATTTATTACAAAGCCACATCTCAATCTCAAGAAATCCGCATAAAAATGCTTGATCCCTAGACACTTTTGATGTGTGTATGTAGTGTTAAATATTGTGCGGCAGTACGGTACCCTTCGTTTATTGTATTTTATGGGGAGTTTGAGGTAAGGTTTCAATGGCTACTTAGCTAGTTATGCATTTTAAAAATGCAATGTAAAAACCCTCGCCTTCGGCTCGGGCTTGTTAATGATAGCTCGTTTGCAATAACCAACTTTCCACCCTTGTATCACAATGTACTAATACATATTTATTTGATAATGATTTGTTTTTTCTTGTTTCAGGTAAATTCTTTCAATCCTTTTCTTCGAAATTCGGTAAAGTAACGTAAAGTAATACTTAAATAATAAAATAAAAATTGTCCGAGCTTGCAGTTCAATTTTTTTTTTCAATTATAGGTATTATTTTATAAGAAGCCCTGGATCTACAAACAGATTTGCAAACGACAGCTGTCTCACTGTAAATCATGGTTTCCGGCTGTCATAGAATTATGTCATTCGAACGATGGAAAGAGCCCAGTTAAGTTTATAACGTTTGTGAATTATCATTATGGCAATGCTAATTTAGTTTTAAAACTATCCCGCTACCATTGATTTTCCATTAATATTTAAGGAGCTCGTGGCTAGTTAATAACAGCCGCACGGGTCGATCCATCAGGTTAAGCTACGGTTCCCGGGTTCGGTCCGTGGATGGGTGACCATCTTTACATACCGAGACTCCTCCGTGCCTCGGAAAGCACGTTAAGCCGTTGGTCCCGGCTGTCATTTGTGGACCTTTGACAGTCGTTCCCGAAAGTCTGACAACCAGCCTCACCAAGGGGTATCGTATTACCCAGTTAATGGGTTGTGGAGGTCAGATAGGCAGTCGCTCCGTGTAAAATACTGGTATTCAGCTGCATCTGGTTAGACTAGAAGCCGACCCCAACATAATTGGGAAAAGGCTAGGCAGATTGATTGATTTAATAAGTCGGTCAAGGCGTGGAGTAAATGGATAATATTGTATTTTTGTAAAAACCTTTCGTTCTCCAGCTAAGTCCATTAAGTACTACTAACGGGTGTGTTAGTACAAGTAAGACAGTCAGAACGTAATCATTCGGTTCAAAGAACAATATTTTATGACGATAGAAAATATGCCAGGAAGAAGTATCGATAGTATTTCTTATTTTCTTAACGCAAACTATGCATCTTGTCGCTGCAACAAGATGCAGAGTTGTCGTTTGCATCTGCGTCTTGTCGCTGCGATTAGACACAGAGCTTTCGTTTGCGTCTGCGACTACTTAGTTATTACGACAGACGTCATGCAGGAAGCAACCGTTTTCTTTAAGTATTCGAGAGAGATGGTGTTGTTCATCTTGAGAGTGAAGACGGAGATTCTAGTTGCCCTGGTGCTTATTATGCGAAGGCGCAATACATACGCACGTGCACCTTCCTCAGCGTTCATAGCAATACTGAAGCTGACCTGTCGCATGCGACTGTTGTGGTTGCGGCAAGTAGCGGGAGCGTGTCATTAGCCTGTCGTTGCGACTCTGCAACTCGACACTAAGTGTGCGGAGCTTTGAACAAAACATAAGAAAATTGTCGGCCGCAGCCTGTCGTTGCATCTAGCCGACGAATTGTCGCAGTCGCGTGTCGTATAGTATGCGGATGCGCCATGTAAATTTGCTGAAACAAAATCGTAGACAACTTTATTCTTCTCCAAATTAAAGTGTTTGAGTAGTATCTGACAAACTGTTCGCAGTTAATTTGCTTTTGATCTCCAGCTCTCTTAGTGAGCTCGCGAACGGCTCGGAATGCCTGCTAATATTAACTTTGTTCTTTTATGGAGTGATTTTTGCGAACTCAACATTTTTGCTAATTGGAAGATTTTCTTTTGAAATTGTTCGGGCGTTTGCTCAATTAATTTACTTAGGAACATTCGTAGTTGATGTGAAAAGTCGTTGATTGTCAATAGGACAAGCTTTTCTATAAAAGTAAATATATACCTATGTTTATTAGAAGAATTTAATTAGGGCATAGTATGTTCACGATATTGTCTGTACTCGATACAAACTTCTCACATAAAAATATTCTCGTTTAACATATAACATTTATGTTCTCAGAAATTATTAAAATTACACCAAGTCAAAAGTATACAACCTCCTTTGACTTTTCGACCCAAATTATCCATTATCTACTTTTTAGGTCTCTAAAGAGACTGCGGCCTTTATTACATAAAATGAGCAGGCTTATCTGAGGGAAAGAAATTAAGCGACATTCGCTTGTACCTCTTAAATCATTCCCTTATCTACTCCATACTGTATAAGTAGTAATAAGTTCTCGTGAATTTTAACCACAATTTTTCTTGGACGTGAATCTAATTCCGTTGCCGTGATTGCCTGCACAGAAAATGTTGGTGAAGTAGTTTTTAAATTTCGAATTTAACGTTGCATTTTGTATCTAACTAAAATGCGGCACGTCACGTCGTGTTCCTATTTTAACCTACTGTGAAACAGGAAAAAGAAATAGGAAATGTGTATTCTTTTTAGGAATGTATTGCTTCTGAATGATTAGCTTTACTAAAACTATCTTTGTTTTGATTTTAGTTAAGTCATCATTTTTGTTGCCTCAAAACAATTCAATGCACTAAGACATGCATTTTTAAGTTTAAAGTCACGTATAGGCCTTTTCTCAAAAGCAGATTCCGAACGCACGCACGGTAGATAAAAAATAATATCAAATCAAAGTTATATATTATCATAGTGACGTCTGCAATCTACATGATTTCTTAGATAAAGGGAAAACGTTGGTGTTCGTCCCTGAAACATAATCCCTTAGTCCCTTCTTATAACACCTGTCGGAATTGACGGGAAGATTTATTTGTAACGGGAACCACACGATGTGGACCCGTCACATGATATTTAAGGGTAGTAACACATTTTTCGTAGATGCTTTTAAATCCGGCTGGTATTTTCTGTTTCAACAATTTTACTGTTTATTTTTTTATTTGTTTGTTTGAAATTAGAACATGAAGCTCGGATTCTGGATTTATGTCGTGGCTCACCCCGTTACTGGTGAAATATGGGAATATAGGTTTTACTTACGAAATAAATTTAGATTTATTTCGTAAGTAAAACCTATATTCCCAAATACGAAATAAATTTAGATTTATTTCGTAAGTAAAACCTATATTCCCATATTTCACCAGTAACGGGGTGAGCCACGACATAAATCCAGAATCCGAGCTTGCGACCACCAGGTCAACGAGGCAGTTAGCTGCCTCGTTGACCTGGTGGTCGCAAGCGCTATTGCTGAGCATGCGGTCTTTCAAAGTGTTATTGTGTTTTTTCATCTGGAACTTCTCAGTAGCAGCCCGAGCCTGGATTTATGCCCGGTTGATGGCAATCGGCTCGCCGGCTATTACTTGGGACTTAAACGTTACTGACGAAATGAGGGTGTACATGACAATGCCACGTCTGCCCCAACCCTTTGGGGACACAGACCTGATGTTATGTTATGTTAAATCGAACGCGTTTTCATTTGGCAAAGTCAATAAGTAAGTATACCTAATATGATTGGACCAGGATTTACTCAGTTAGATTTAGACAGACACGTGGGCAGAAGATGGGTTTCGTGCAATGAAAACACACTGGGTGCGATACACGATGTTTAAAATCACAATCTAACACAATCACTAAGCACAACGAATCGAATACAGTTCCGTGGGGTAGTAACCCCGATGTTGCTCCGATGCGATCCGACACTAGACTGTTCTGCTCGCCATGAGGTTAGAACATCAGGACTCTGTAGAAGCGCGCTGTAGGCGTGAGCACCTCACGTGATGTCGCCAGTGGCACGCTTGCGATTCGTTACGCGTCCGTACTATTGACCGGATCCGACATACATATGTCTAGATATAGACAGTTAAAGCTGTGAACTCGTCGAAAAAAATAGCTTCCATCTGTTGGCAGCCATTTTGCACACACGCTAGTTAAGCAGAATGGCGTGGCGCGAATGTTACGCACACCAGCATAATGTCTAAGTTGGCCTGTTTGTTTGTTTAGTTACTTTTGCAGCGCGACACTTGTATCTAGACATATAAATAATCAAAGGATTGGACGTATCTATAAAGTATTGACCTTACATATTAGGAACGATCTCATAGCCCTGATTAGATTGCCCCTCTCATATTTGTATAGGTTATGTTTGGCTATTTCTGCACCAAGACTCGGAAAATGTGAGGGTCGTGTCCGAATGGCTTTTGTTTTTGTGTCTAAATGTTGTTCTTTGACAACACTATAGTAATATTTTTGTCTGACACTTATTTTTTTTTTTAGAATAATTTTGTACTTAAAAATACTAGGAAGAAAAGTTAAAAAATGTGGAGGCTGTTATTTTTGCAAGAAAAGCCCGCTCCAAAGTTTTTGCTCGTCAATTTAATAACTTGATAGATGATTAAACTAAGAATTATGTCTGTAAATTAAAGTTATCAGGTAAGTACGTATTTTTGCACAGTTTTTCAGACAATACATATCTTCCTAACTAATATTATAAATGCGAAAGTAAGTTTGTTTGTTACCTTTTCACGCCTAAACCACTGAACCCATTATCCTAATATTTTGTATAAACGTTGTCAGGTATACAGAAACGGAAATAGGATACCTTTCATCCCGATTAAAAGTACTGTTCACGAGGAAAATGACAATAACTTTCTTATGATAATAGATGGCGCCACGTGTCTTTCGAACCAGAATATAATTATGAACTCATTAATAGGTACCCACAGCGAAGTAACTCACCCCTGTGCCCAAATCGTTAACAAATAATTCTAAATATTTGCTCAAACTGTTCGCAGTTTGAGTAAAACTGTTGAATTTTGTATAAGTCGGGAAGGCCGCAAGGCGCGAGAAAGCCGAGGCTTTGAAACTCCTTCCTTAACAAGATGTGGTTTTAGGTCACTGGTAAACTAATTGTTATTGTTTCACTGTACTACAGTATACAAATCAGTGAATTAAGACTGGATTTAGTTGGTAGATATATTTAGTTGCAGTTTCTGAATTACCATTTCAGTTATCTACTCATACACATACATAAACTCACGCCGTCTTCCCAGAAACTATAGAACGCCCCTGGCGATCCTTACATACTTATTTTGCTTCGTTTACGTTCATACATCTAGCCATACATGCACGCCGGTTGCGAATCTACTCACTGCTGTCAAATCTCATGACGGATACTGTGATTGGCTGTTTTTAGTTTGTTCAGCCAATCAATAAAGCTAACTCGAAATTCAAACGCAGAATCACAGATCAGACTCAGCGACCGGTCACATTTTGATATTTTCGTAAATAGAATGATCAGACTTTTTTTGCTTCGAGGCAACGACACTACATATTCAAGAGTTCAACATCACTATTTCACTCAGAACCTCTGCATTCAACCCTTGTAACGCAACTAGTAGAAACACCGCTGTCTTCCTCTATGACGAAGGGTACAGTATTTCCCTGAAGGTAAGTATGGAAAGTTATTTATAGTACTTCTCGTCGGTAACCATGGTGATGTTTCTACGTGTATTCACGTTGGCGCCAGCTTTTATAATATCAGAGATATAATGTATGTCTCCCCATCTCTGTACGGATACCATTATACATGTGTAAGTACGAGTATTAGGAAAATTAGGACGCGGCTGGTTTTTTGTCAGCGAATTTATGATCGTTATGAAAAAGATTTTGTTTGTTCTTCCATTTGAAAAGGTATAAAAAAGTATCCTGTTAATATTTTCCCGCTTAATACACGTGTCAGGCAGTATTGAGGCTCACATTCAGAGTGTCAGATTTAATATACAACTTGACAATCAAAAGAATTACATTATTGTTGTATTTTAGACATATCTCTACTTGGAATCAGTCTTACATAGATTTGAAGCCATGAAAAATGATAATTATGTGTAAAAAACAAATGAACGTAAAACCATCTTTTCCACTCTTCCCAGCCATTGCCACTAAACGGTGCACATTTATTATTCAACAGCGCCAGAAATAGTCCAGCCAGACGTGCTAAACATAATCTAAGTTGGTGTCGCTGGGCTAATCTCTATACACAATGGGCCACCCGACCTGGCACGCGCTCGCCACATCATTTTACGTCACACTTACGCCACACAGGATCTCTTCAGCCTTGGATCCAATTACACGTACAAACAAAATTGGAACATAGAGTCAGATCCATGAGTATGGTATGGAATGGCTGAGTATGGTAAACGAATGCTTTGTCAAAGAGTTTCTTGCATTCAATCTGCCTAGCCTTTTCCCAACTATGTTGGGGTCGGCTTCCAGTCTAACCAGATGCAGCTGAATACCAGTATTTTATATGGAGCGACTGCCTATCTGACCTCCACAACCCAGTGACTGGGTAATACGATACCCCTTGGTAAGACTGGTTGTCAGACTTTCGAGCTTCTGACGACCTGTAACGATTGTCAAAGTTTATTCTAGTTGCGCGTTGCGGTTTAATCAGTGGGGCTTGTGGCTAAGTAATAACAGCCGCACGGGTCGATCGAGGTTAAGCTACGCTTGCCAGGGTTAGTCCGTCGATGGGTGACCATCTTTACATACCAAGACCCCTCCGTGCCTCGGAAAGCTTTTGGTCCAGGCTGTCATTCGTGGATCTTTGACAGTCTTTACGGGTCGCCAGAAGCCCGAAAGTCTCCGACAACCAGTCTTACCAAGGGGTATCGTGTTACCCAGTTACTAGGTTGTGGAGGTCAGATAGGCAGTTGCTCCATGTACATATATTTAGCCTATAACGTTCCCGCTGCTGGGACACAGGCCTCTTCTCTTCGATAGGGAGTGGGCCGTAATCCACCACGAGGGAGTCGCTCCATGTAAAATACTGGTATTCAGCTGCATCTGGTTAGACTGGAAGCCGACCCCAACATAGTAGTAGTATAGAAAATGGCTAAGCAGATGATGATGTGCGTTGCGGTTTAAAAGATACAACAGAGATCCTTCGCATTTACCAATAATATGTAGATTAATACTTTAAATTAAAGACTTTTATAATATAATACAGGGTTATTAGTAAAACACCAGGCGTCATTGTACTCATCATTATGAACAATTTTTACTATGGGACCATACCTGAGATCGCGACATTTTGACGAGTGTGATGTAGATAAATGAACTGAACAGCTGTTTTTTTTGCGATTTCAGGTTTGGTCCCAAAGTAAAAGATATTCAAAAACCCCTTAGAGGTTGCTGCTATTTTACTAATAACCCTGTATATTCTCAAAATTTGTGCGCGGCTTAAAACCTCCGATAATTTGATTTTGTTCTCTGATTTATAAAATCCTAATCCGATCTTAGAGTCTAATCCATTCTTATTATTTGGGTCTACGAAAAAGGTTGTCGAATTATCTTGGGAGATGATTTCAGAAATGGAGGTTAATCAGGTCGTGTGGAATTAATGTCAAACCTATTCGATCAGCCTTACAATCTTCGAGTAGATTTTGCTAACTTTGTGAGTTACAAATTAGACTTTATTAGACAAAGTCTTTCAACACTTGAACAATGGTTATCTCAGATATCTGATGTTTCATGCTATTGTGTGTCCACAATAGATGTTCTAATGGAAATGATTCTCGTAATTTGTTTTTTGAGCTCGTTATACAACGTTGTTTTCTGAAATATTTCATTATTATGATAATTGTCTCTCAGCGGGCTTGGTTGGTTTAAAGGAAGTTGTACAAATACATTGTAGGATTCTAATTATTTCTCGTGTTTTGTGTACTGTTGGATATTTTGGTTTTGTCTCTTCCTGCTCCTAGGACTTACAGATATTTTCGGATGTAGTTGGCGATTACAAATGGTTGTGGTTGGTTGTTGTGTGTGGTTGTGGTTGGTGGTTGTTGTATGGTTGTTGGTTGGTGGTAGTTGTTGTTGTGGTTGTTGGTTGGTTGGTGTTGTGGTTACTCACAGTGAGTAGATGTTTTGTAGGTAGTGTAGGTACCACGAAGTAACTAGTATATTTACCTACTTTTTGTTGTAGGTACACTAATCGTTTGGTGTATTATTATTTTTTTTTTTACGTTAAAGGTCGCATTATTTTTTTTACAATATTTAAAACAACTGACTTTACACTAGGTACTAATTACGTGACTAACTAACTATACAAATAAATACAAAAATAAAAGGACACTTAGGCGTCGAAGTATTCGTCCGCATCGCTGTCATCCAGAAACGTGCCCAGGAGACTGGCAGCATTGCCAAGTTGAATGTCAATACTAATTCTTTGCCCAAAGAACGAACCGGCCCTCTGGTCACGTGAAGTGTCGACCAATCGAATGTATAAGATTTGCTGTATATGTTTACTGAAACTCTGATCTTTTATACCTACTTACCTTATACAGGACCATAAACATAACACATGAGACATTTTGCATACCTGTAACAAACAACAGATAATTTTCATTACATAAGTCAGTCACGAAAATCACTTGACACGAACTATAATCCATACAATGGTATATTCTCGTCATGTAAATACCACTTGAAGCTTGCTCTATGAACATCTGAAGGCCGTTGAGATAAATCTATACTTATTATGATTATTATGTTTAAACAGGGCGACTGGTAAAACGAGGGACTATTTTAAAAAGGAGCAAAAAAATATGACCTTAATAATCTCCTTGACTAAATACATTTTTGCTTTTGATCTTTATCTCTATCTTTAGCTTGTTAAATGCTTAGTTTAAATAACAGACAGATATACCACCCTTCCTTATCAAATGCCTTTCGTTCAAGCCGAGTGCAGGGCCTAGTGAATTCACTATGACCACTTAACAATTCCTTTGTTCGAAACCACGTCAATTTCTTGATAATGTTTCTAATGGTTTTAAGTTCATGAGTATGTCCCAAGTTTAACAAGTCACACCGTAGTGATACTTGGACATTAGTCTTGTGATACACCATCATATTAACAGCATTTCATGTCGTTAACATTCGTGACCGGATACACTCATTATCTAGTTGTCATTGTCGTGTTGAAAGATGTGAACCATGAAGATGCAAGGCGAAGACGTACTTATGTAAATGGTTATGTGTTACTGAATTATGTATTTTGTTTTGCCTCGTTGGTCTAGCGGTTACAAGTGCTACTGCTGAGCTTGAGGTCCTGGGTTCGATTCCCGGGTCGGGCAGTGTTATTGGGTTTTTTTTCTATCTGGAAATTCTCAGTAGCAGCCCGGAGGATTTGTGCCCGGTTGTTACATAGGACTTAAACATGACTGATGAAATGTTGATGTACCTACTTTATGTACACCTCTGCCTTACCCTTCGGTGATTGCAGGTGTGATATTATGTGTGAATTTTGTTTTCATGTAAATATGGGTTTCGAATTAGTACAAATATTCTTTTTATCTGGATTAAAAGTTGATGATGATTTTTTTTTTGTGTGAATTCTTTCGTTCATATGGAAGCCCACCCCAACATAGTTAGGTAAAGGCAAGGCAGATTGAATAGTTTCGTTTATATAAATAGCATATGATAAACGCACGACGACATCGCGGCTAGCCGAAACGAAGATGGCGGGACGAGCTTGACTCCTACCGAAAGGACTGGCCGACACTAGCAAAAGGCAGAATTGTGTGGAAAAGGGAGAGGGAGGCCTTTGTCCTGCTGTGGGATAGTACAGATTAGTTAGATTAGGATATCTATACCTATGGTTGTTTTTACTAAAAAACAAATGGAGTTCTTAAAAATGGCGATTTCCGTATTTTTAGGGTTCCGTACTTCAAAAGGAAAATCGAAACCCTTATAGGATAGCTTCGTTGTCCCTCTGTCTGTCTGTCTGTCTGTCAGTCTGTCAAGACCCTTTTTCTCAGGTACGCGTTGAGGTACCAAGTTGAAATTAATCTCAAAGTCCGTTAAAGTTCTAAAAAAATCAAGCTTCTAAGTCAACGTAATAAAAAAATACGGACATTTATGCGACTTATTTTGATACTCGCAAGTAAATCAAAGCCTATAGGGGTCTTCCCGTTGACCTAGAATCATGAAATTTGGCAAGAAGCAAGGTCTCACAGCACAAGTAAAGGAAAAAGTACAAAAATTATTAGTTCGTAACTTTATGACATAAAAAAAATTTTCAAAAAATCAAAAAAAAAAAAAAAAAAATTTTTTTTTTTTTTAATCGGGCTTAGTAAAATTAATAGTCTGCATTCTCACTTCCAATTAAAAAAAAAGAATAGAAAATGTTTTCTCGATAAGACACTTCCAGAAGATTTAAATCGTAAGATTCGCCCTACTGCGTCAAAAGAAGGTCGCGTTTCTGTTTCGGTTTGACATAATGTCGCAGTAATTTTATTAGATTGTCACGAAAATGCCATTATTATTGTGTCAGCTCACTTTTCTCAGTATGGACACTTTTTCGCTTGACTAAGTACGATGAGGGCAAAACTATAACGATTTAAATCTTTGGTTCCTACACAAAGTTGTAGAGATGTAGAAACACCCACAATATTATATGTATGTACCAAAGCTATTATATTTAGGCGTGTCAATAGATTTTCCATGGTTTACCTACTTCACTCATTTTCTTGTTTATTAATGCAAGCCTCTATTCAAACAATAGCACAATATTCTAGAACGTTCTCTATACATCGTAACATAATATCACACCTGTATTCCACGAAGAGTTTGACAGACGTCTATGTATTCTACACCCAATGTCGCCAGTTATGTTTAAGACGCAGATATATGCCAACGGCCTTGAGTCGTTAGCTTCTGTGCTCAGCTCACGCAACGTGTACTACGTCCGTCCAAATTAGACCCATTATTAATTTATTGTACATAAAACAAACGGTATTATATTAAAATGCGTATACTAAAAGGTAAATAAATAAATAATCGTTAAAATGGTGAAGGTTTCATAAAAATATGCTTGATAGTTTTTGCGTGATTCTCAGTTTTTTGTCCACGTTAGATATAACTTTACAAATTAATTATGCTATGTAATATAAACATAATCTAAAATATTCACATATTAAATTAATAAGAAAATGTTCTAATTTAACATAATATTTTTTACAAATCATTAATACTACTCGTTTAGACGTGATCTTCAGTTTAAAATCATTAAAAGTCGGTTATCGTCGCCTTAAGAGTGAACAACCCAAACAATAGGTAGTGAGCCTGTTGTCTGAACGGGGCACAAATTCAGACTCTCAGGTAGCTCGCTGTGGTCTATTAGACCAACGAGGTTCTGTACTAAGTTATATCTAAAAGAATATTAAGGTATTGTATTGTTTATCCCGTCCCATAAAAATAAGTTAGCAGAAAGATAAAGTTTTCAACGGTCTTCAATAACAAACTGATATTCTTTGCACACATGAACGTTACATACCTATATTATAAGTTTTCAAGTACCAAACTAGATATTTCTTGAATCTTTACAAGTTTGTCATAAAGTATGTAGTTTTATAGGCTTAGCAACAACGTTCTTAGTTTATTATGTTTGTTAGACGTTGTTGCGTGTCCCTTGAGCTCAGAAAAAACGGCCTCATTTAGAAACTTTGCAAGGAGACTGCGTAGTTTTTGCTATGGTGTAAATATGTATAAAGACAAGGTGTCTTAGAGAATATTTGATATCTAGACTACAATGTCTTATGCATATAGCACATAAGCAACCCTTATGGGAATCGTAGACTCTCAAATTGCCAGCGTATTGATACCAATAATTGGCTTCGGTTCGTCTCTTGCTACTCTATTCAACCGACAGTTTAATGCCGAAATACCAAAATTGTATAGGTACCAACAAATAATAATAATAAAAATCTTTATTGCGGTCTTGATGGCCCAGTGGTTTTAAGGCCTCGCATATCATGGTCGAGGTTGTGAGTACAAATTCAGGCAAGTACCAATGTGACTTTTTCAACTCATATGTAGTTTCTGAGTTTATCTAGGACCTGACATCGGTGAAGGAAAACATTGTGAGGAATCCTGAACTGAAATCCAACCCGTCTTGAGCAAGCGTATGATGATCAATGCTAGTGCCATCTCTGTATGTGAAGAGGCTTTTGCACTGCCGTGGTACAGTAATAGGCTCACAAGATCCGTAAGGAATAATAATTATTTAAAAAATAATAAGTATAAAACAAAAAAATACAATAAAATGACACAATACACATACATACATACACAGATAAGCTGACGTCTTTCTTCCTATAAAGTACTTGCGTTCTTTCTATAAAAGGAATTTATAATTACTAGAAATCCTACTTATACATAATAAATAATATGTGTACCTAACAATATTACTCTGTGAAGGATTTTCTCTGCAAAGGGCAGTTGATTTTAATTTTAAATAAGAATAAGTAGAGTGACAGGGCATTTAGCAGCCCCGATCAACTCAGACATTTGAAATTGGCTAGTCGATCTTCCGTGTGTCTGTTCCTTTAGCCAAGACAAGAAAAGTCTGTACAATCGACCTCGTAATTTCTTTCCCACTTTTGACAACAATTCCCATTAAAGGTTCCTACAAACAGGCGTGACACGCGACGTGACATAAAGGCACCGCGTGTCGTGCGACGAGCGGTGACTTTGTGTCGCACTCGATTGGCGTCGCACGACGCGTCTGTTTGAAGGAGCCTTTAATAAGTTGAAACTATCTAACAGTCACATAGACAAAACATACCCTGTCGTTTTATGACTTGCAAGCGAGATGGGGCTTGTGGCTAAGTAAAATTACAGCCGCACGGGTCGATCGATCAGGTTTTAAGCTACGCTTGCAGCGGTTGGTCCGTGGATGGGTGACCATCTTTATGGTCCCGGCTGTCATTAGTAGATATTTGACAGTCATTACTGGCCGTCAGACAACTAGTCATACCAAGGGATATCGTGTTACCCAGTACGGGGTTGTAGTCACTGCATGTAAAATACTGATTTTCAGCTGCACCCGGTTAGACTTGAAGCCTACCCCAACAGAGTTGGAAAAAGGCTGGGTAGATGATGAAGTGACATTCAACCTTAGGGCGATAAACCATTTACGAGGTCGACCATACCAAAGTTTCAGGCAATTCAAAAGTCATAGTTTGTACGTAGTTTGACCACGATTTAGGCTTTCGTGAGCAAAGGAATGGAATCTCTTCGCATGTCATAACTCAGTTAAGGAGTAGTAACGTTTTTGTTACATTTTAAATAGATAAATACATTTAATCACGACTGACTTTTCGTGGCAGGGATAAATGGCTGATATTTTGATACCGTAGTCGAATCTAATTTAGTTGCAGAATTACTAGATAATTATATACTAAATACTACTACTAATACTACTTATTTAAAGTATAATACTTGTTTTTACACCGCACCACACTTGTAATGGCAGCTCGAACACGGTGGTGACGGAAGTAACTGGTGCCTATAGCACTGGAATCCTCCTAGTAAGCCCAGTTGCACAAGTTTTGTATCTTGCCAGTAATATAGTTCAATTAAAGCCACATTAAAAATGTAATAGGTTTAAGTCTGGAACAAATAAATATTATTTATTTATTTAATTGCCAGTGTACAAATTCTGTTCATTTTTTTTTTTTTTTTTTTTTTTTTTTTTTTTTTGTGGATGGGAAATCATCAAATGACTTCTCCCGCTCCGGGCAGAGCGGGAGGGCGTGTCAGACTTTTACTGACTAAAACCCACCCGTGTTCCTTCAGTTGCCCGTGCCAGGGCCACGGTATCTCTTTCGAACTACCCGCGACCCCGGCGGCTTCGGCCCTATTGGACCCCGTCACTGCTGACATCTCTTTGAGGCGCGCGTGGAACACAACGCGCTGTCGACCCGGGCCTGGTCCTTACCGGACGGCGAGCTGCCCATTACTCGTCGTCCGCAAGCCCGCGCCTACGGTGGCCGGGAATCGGCGATAGATTCCCGCCGCCCAGGGCGTCTCCTTCGGCGGCTAGGGGCGCGAGGGCGCGGCTGTTGCCTCTCCCTCACGCGTTCCGCCTCCTCCTTTGCGAGCATTACTGCTTCGCAGAAGGAGGTGACGGCCTCCCATGCACTCTCGCTCCGCACCATGGCCTGGACCAGGTTTGGACGCGAGAGATCGCCGCCACCGATCGCCTCCGTGAGAACACAACGGTGCTCCACCCAAGCCGGGCAGACCTCCACTGTATGCTCCACCGTGTCCTCCGGGCGATCCACACAATGGTGACATACCTTACGCTACATTCTATAAAACATGAATCTGCTTGTCTATTCATCATTCATCGTTAATATTCTTTTCATCGTTCCTAACAGATATTCAATGCAGTATCTTTATGAAATCTATGCACTTACCGTGTTATATCATCTATTTTGCAAGATGATAAAAAAAATATATTTTCGTAACTATACAAGCCAATACACGGTCAAGGTCTTCCGCACGCTCAGCAAGCAAAATTCGCCAATCCATTTGCATATGCAGTACCCTTAAGTGGACCGTTTTCGCCATCTCGCTGGTATTTGCATGGCGAAGGCATTCGACCGCTCGTTTGGTAGGTTAGTACCTACCTTTACACTATAACAAATAAAGATACTATACGGCTGTCCCATTGTTTCGTTATGACGCGCCCGGAAAATCGCTGTACTTGCTTAGGTCAAGGCATTAGGAAACGCCAAATCATCTAAAACAACATTCTACCTCAATTATTTTCGAGTTACAGTGAACGTAATAAGTTTTTTGTTTGTTTACGTAGTAATTGAGAAATCTAAACGTTGCTTTGTATATTATTAACGAATTGACAATGCTTATTTGGATGGAGAACTGTGGTGGCGGCGGCCGAGTGGTAACCGCCGCGACTTACGATTTGTAGGTCGTAGGTTCGAACCATGAGAGGCGCTTTACTTTGTGTAAATTATTTCTTCACCACTGCTCTCAAAACAGTAAAGGAAAACGTCGTGAGGAAACCGGCATGTCCTAGAACCATAAATTCGAAGACATTGAGATCTAACAGACCGCACTGGGCCCGCGTGGTGGATTACGGCCCACTCGCTCTCACAGAGGGGAGGCCTTTGTCCCAGCAGTGGGAACATTATAGGCTGATTATGTATTGCTTATTTACTTTTGTCTGACCATCCTACGTCGTTCATACCAAAGAGCTTTTTAATTCAGTGCCAATAAAATACTGGTAGTATTTTGGACAAAGTCACCCCACTGGACAAAGTCACTTCACATGATTTAATGTCTCGGATTGCTCTTCGATACGATCATTGTGCTAATCATACCCATACGAAGTGACTTTAGTAAGAGGGGTTTGCTGAAACTGCCTTCAATTCATATTCAGTTGCCGTACGCATTTAAGTTTTAGATGGCCAATATCGTCAAAATATCTTAAATAATATTGACGAATATTCACAAAGGTCAAATAAAATACACGTTCAAGTAAATCATCAAGTTTTGTCACGAGTTTACAAAGACTGTCAATTATATTTGACATTCTTGAATCAAAGGTCAAATGGAGTCTGGCTTTTCCAATTATTACCATTATTACAAACCAAAATACTTATTCCTGGTTTTGTTCTCAAGAATGACATAGTTCGTTTTACAGCATATACACTAATTTAAATTTTGACTTGAAACTTCAGTCGCGTTTACAGTTTCCATTGCGAATTTGGTTCAAGCTTGCGTTCAAAGAGTCTACTGTAGAAAATTTCACGTTTATTTAATCTTATATTCATAAAATATGTTCTGGCAACTCTGTGAGGAAGTGAGCAGTGATTCAATAAGTGATTCATTCCTTTCACGAGCTATTTGATCATCAATTGCTTGTTTCGCTTTCGCGTTCGGGTTTTTAGACCATTTCCTTGAAATCACAGAGCACTTTACTTGCTTGTGTTTGAGCGATTTTTTGCGTAGTATATATGTTGATAGGGATGTAAATATTGCATATTTTACTGGAAGTATCACAAGCTTTTTATTGTTTCATCATCTTCCTGCCCTTATCCCATATTACTTGTGGTCGGCGCAACACGTTTTCTTCTTCCATTCTCCCCTGTCAACCGTCACGCTATCATTCACTCCCTTCTCTTTCATATCCTCACACAATCCATCCACCTTTTCTTTGGCCTTCCTCTGCCTCTCCATCCATCAACATGTATATTCATCACTCTTTTAGTCACATGCGTTTCGTCTCTCCTCATCACACGCCCATACCAAGACAAACGATTTCCTTTCAACTTTTCTGTCACTGGCGCCACTTTCAAACTTCCTCTTATATACTCATTTCTTACTTTATCCAATCTCGTCATTCCACACATGAATGGATACAAGCTTTTTATTGTTTGATGGCATAAATGTGTTTCCAGGCATTACCTACTCGTACAATGGTACTTAGAAAGGGTAAGCGAAGTAGGAGTGTCTGTATGACGAATTTCTGTTGGTTTTTCATTTAGTTGAAGGGATCATACACCACACTTGAAACCACAACCTCACACATGATGCTGAAAGCTTGCATAAACCCCAACCCCATCAATCTGCCTAGCCTTTTCCCAAGTACAGCTGGGGTCGGCTTCCAGTCTAGCCGGATGTAACTGAATACCAATATTTTACATGGAGCGACTGCCTATCTGACCTCCACAACCCAGTTACTGGGACCACCACCCCAATCTTATTTATTTTTAGCTATACACAAGATCAACACCCCCACTCTCTTTTTAAGTGGGATGCGCTAAGGTAGCCCGTGAAATTCAGATTTTCTAACGTTTTTTGCAATTTGCAGGTCAGTGTCAAGTTGTATTTTGATTAAGATATGATTCGCGACAGTAACTAATATGGCTTTACAGAATTATAATCATTAGAATCAGCAATACAACTCCATAAGTTAGAATTGGCCTCAAATAATAAAATTTAGGCCCTATTTCATGAAATAGTCATTAAATAGGGTAATATGAACTAAGAGAGTTGTATTGATAATTTTTATGATTATAATTCTATTCTATAAATAAATATTTGATGCGGCCGCGAATCATATTTAGGTCAACATACAACCTAATACTGACTTGTAAATTGCAAAAAACGTAAGAAATTTTGAATTTCGCGGGCTACCCTGACGCTTTCGCCTTAACTAAACAGTTGGCTTCGAGAAGCTCTCACAATATATAATCACGACGCATTGTTACAACCAAAGTCTAACAATTTGCATGTCCAAATAATGGGTAAATATTTTTGCTTTCTTTCTAAACAATCTGTACCATTTCTCTCTAATGGGCCAGGATCGTCTTTCCCTCTGAGATTGCCAACATTACAATAGTAAATAAATATCTATTTGGATCAGGTTACTTGGCCGCCTAGTTTTATTTATAAGAAAACCTAAGTTACAGGTCATTGACATCTCTAGGACGTTGTTGTTAAATCTTAATGTTTGCCGAGATTTTGTAAGTATCCTCGATCTCGTTATTGCTGTACCACTTTCGACAACTACCTATTCCCAGTAAATACCAGTACCTAGTAATAGTAGTACCTTTTTAAACAAATAAGTTATCGATTTTATTATTATTCTGCACATATTTGTCATTTTTCTATTTAAGTATTTAGAAAAACACTATAAATAAAACTGATTAACATCTGTAAGACGTCCTTGTAACATAATTATCGTCTAATTGATAACCAGCGTCAGGGACGGCTTCCTAGAGGGGCATTTATGGTGAATGGTGAAACGGCCTATTTGGCGCAGCCGTGAGGCACACAATACCAGAGGGGCAATTCCCGTATTTTTTTACAACGTTCGCAATCTCATCTCAGTCTCGATCTGTCAAAAATTTTATATTTTTAATTTTATAGCGTTTGCCTAAATTTTTGACATGAGATTGCGACTTGAATTTGAACGTTTTTTGGTACGAGAATTGGCCTTCTGTTTTAAATAAGTTATTTTCTGTATTTTTTTTTTGTGTGTATATTGAATCCCTAAATCCGGGTGAAATAAATTTGTTTTCTTTTTCTTTCTAAATGAAACTGCCAATGCCTCGCAAAGCTCGGCACTCAACAAGGCGACCGGTCACACATACACATATTTTTGACGTCACACAAAAGTGTTGCCTTCAGTCCTTGACAAACATTTAGATGTTTCTCTTTGCATATGCAGCTCTTGATTAATTAAAACTGTTTTAGAAAAAAATACAACCGACTTCCAAAAACAACACTACAAAGTAAAAAATAACTTTAATTTCGGAAGTCGGTGTCTGGTTAAATGTATTTTCGTTTTTTGCCACCGACTTCCGAAATTAAAGTTATTTTTTACTTTGTAGTGTTGTTTTTGGAAGTCGGTTGTACTTTTTTTTTTAAGTTTTTATTTTGCACTTTTTAGTTGTGGTACCTACTCCACACACATTCTAATACCACTACCTGAAAAACAAACTAGAACATGGATGATGTATATAAAAGTGGGGAAAAAATACATATTATTGAAGCTAACTCAAAAACTACCCAAGCAAAGTTAATCAATTTTATATGAGACCAACTTTGAAAAACAATTTTTTTTCAAATCGGACGACTGTAAAAAGTTATGCGTGGTCATATAAAAAAAAATATACGTGTCGAATTGAGAACCTCCTTCTTTTTTTTTCGTCGGTTAACCTACCTCAATGGAAACTTCATTAAGGTTGCGAATATCTAACTATCAATTAGACAAACTTTATCGTTGTATGACGTGCAAGTGACATTGAACCTTAGTTTGGCTAAGCAATTACGAGGACTATACGTACATTTGAGAGTCTTAGGTGCAGTTAAAGCGAAAGACGTGTTTAAAAGAGTCCACGACGAAAAGCAGTGAAGATTCAGTGCTGAAAAGCGAAAGTAAGCCATATTTACAGATTCAGAAGATATTTTGTACAGACAAATAGATGGACCCGACATAATTTAGGCGGTAGGTATCTTAAATCTTTGTTGACGTACACAACGACCCTCGATTTAATCTCCCACAGTAAATGAACTAAAAGGTTGATAGCTGAACTAAAACAGCCCTCCTTCTTCTTTTGTTTTAACATCGCTTCAACTATGCTTTCATTCAAAAAATCTATAAAGATCTTCAACTATTGCATTAAACCAACAAAATAGTTAAAATATACAGAGAGTATTTTACAGCTTCCCAGTAATGCTCTCAAGAGATTTACTGACCAGTAAACCGTAAACTCGGAACTACTTAACTGTAATCCACTTCGTTAGATGGCAACACTTCACATTCTGAAAGCCGTAAGGTACTTATCGGGAAAATCCTTCCTATGGGTTTACGATCTCTGGAGATGTGTGCTTTTATTGATGAAGGAGGAAATGCAGGTGATTTTATTAAGGCGAGTAATAGCTGCTAACAGCGCCACCATCGAGAAATATGTATATGTATAATAATAATAGAACCCCATAATAGTAATAAAATAAGAATGTATGTATAGCTTTTATAAAATTTTGCACGCCTGCTTGCAGGTAGAATACAATGACACTTAGTATATAAGATCTCACCCTTACCAAAAAAAATGTATTTCTAGCAAATAAATTTTTGATTTGATTTGAAAAAAAATTAAGTCAAGAGATATGGAACATTTTGAAATTTCCTATGCACACATTTTTAGTCAGATGTTGTAGAATATTTTGTATCAAAAAAATTAACACTACACGTCCTGGGTTCGAAGTTATAGCAGTTAACGCCAAAAAAGGCCGTTTTCAAAATGTTCCATATCTCCAGACTTATTAATTTTTCAATGGTGGCGCTGCCGGTTAGGATACTCGCCTTAAGCTATTAAGTTTTGTGGTCCATAGATTTGATGTTAGAATAAGTTGTAAGATGGGATGATTAAGAATTTATATACATATACCTAAATTAACGTCGTTTTTCGTGTATGTCTGTGTGATCGCGTTGTTCTTTTAAATTGCGCAACGGATTTTGACGCTGATTTTACGATCACATAGTGAATTTATGCCGGAAGGTTGATGTGTAAATATCTCGATGTTTTGTCAAGTAGTATAAAAACTGTGTGAAGCAGGGACGTGTCTCTAGTTTATAGATACTCGTAAAGTAGGAAACGCAGGTGGGAAACTCGTGATTTTATGCTATAGATTTAATAACTTTATTTCGGACAAAACATCCATATTTGTGATAGTGAGTACTTAAGATTTATGTTAGTTATTACAAAAAAAAATAAAAAAAAACTAATTAAAATCAAATAGACGCTTGGAGTCCGATCCAGTGTCTATGAAAATAACCGTCTAACCGGTCCGCTATTGCTTTTAGAGTGCTGTTGGCGGTTGCTCGGATACCGTGCAATATGGAGGCCGGTTTCATTCTCATGATGGCATGAAAGCCATCAATCTGAGCCTCCATAAACATGCCAGACGCACTGCAGCATCTCGGCAGCCCCAACAACATCCTAAAAGCGTTATTATACTGTACACGAAGGACATTGAGTGTCCGCTTAGTACAGCTGACCTACACGGTGCATGAATAAAATGATTGGCAATATGCCCTGACCATTGTACACTTTACCTCATTCGGGCACCGTTTAAACCTGCGAGCCAGCATGTTCCCACGGACGGCCAACCCCCTGCGTTCCCATTGAACGTCGACGTCATCAGCAAGCTCCTTCGTGACCAAGAAATCCGATCCGAGATTCTCCATGATATGATGTGAGAATAAATAGTAAGTTAGGCAGAAGGATTCTTCAATAAATGCTTGAAGTTTTATAGAAGACTCTTTAACTATTCCACGAGTTCTCGTGGAATAGTTAAAGAGTCTACTGGGATAAAGAAGGTCATGGTCTATCTGTGTGCCAAATTTCATCGTAATCCGTTCAGCCCGTTAAGACATGAAAAGACAACAGACAGACAGTTTCTTTCGAATTTTCAACATTAGTATGGATCGAGCATTGGTGGCCCAGTGGTAACGGACGCGACTTGCAAGTTGTAGGTCGTAGGTTCGAACCCCAGCAGGCGCTTTACTTTGTGTAATCGTGAGGAAACCGGCATGTCCTAGAACCAAAAATTCGAAGACATGTGACATCTACCAACCGTCTTGGCCTGTGTCCCAGCAGTGGGGACATAGGCTGATTATGCTATGGATCGATGTTGATAAGTAATAACGGTCGCACGGGTTGATCGATCAGGCTACGCTTGGCGAGGTTGGTCCGTGGATGGGTGACCATTTTTACATATCAAGATCCTTCGGTGCCTCGGAATGTTCCGGCTGTCATTCGTGGATCTTTGACAGTCGTTACGGGTCGTCAGAAGCCCGAAAGTCACAACCATACTCTTACCAAGGGGTATCATGTTACCCAGCAACTGGGTTGTGGAAGTCAGATAGGCAATAGCTCCATTTAAAAAACTGGTATCCATCTGCATCCGGTTAGACTGGAAGCCGACCCCAACATAGTTGGGAAAAGGCTAAGCAGATGATGATGGATCGATGTTTTGTTTGTATTTTCCTAACCTTGTTCATAAAACCTATTTGGCTTTTTCCGCGGCTTTGCGTTGAAATTCTAAAATAGTACGGGATTAAAAGTAGTTACAGAACTACTAGATAGTAGTGCCCTTATTTCATGAAATTTGGGTTCAGTAGTTTGGTCATTAAAATGCCACTAACATACAGACTAGCTTTCTATTTATGAGGATAATCTTTATCCATTCCAGATATTAGACCTTTTTGGGAAAATACCTACTATTTTCTAATAGCGTATAATTTTCTCGTTTCCCTTTTCTAGTAACTTAGACTTAGTATTTATCTGACCAACTGGAATCCTAAATCCAGTTAGGTCTCACTTACCAAAGGATTTGAACTTTGTTACTAGGTAGGTCAGACTCAATAAAGTTTATCGAATAGAACCTTGTCCAAAAGAATAAAGGACTAAGGCTCTGGTCACACTGAGGCGAATCCCGCGCGGGAATGACGCGACTGTGCATGTCGAGGCAAATTTCAACAATGAAACAGAACGCGATCAGCAGATCTAAACCGCGTTCATGAGCTTTCAGTGTCAATATTCCACAACAATGATGAACTGACATTCCGTACTAATCCAGCAAGTTCTATCTTGTATCAACTGGATCAACCAAATAATTTTATTTGTTTAATCCCTATTTTCTCCTTTTTTTTCTCTCGAAACTTGTTGGTCTAGCTCACTTTAGACATTGGCAGAATAGTCGGCATCGGCTTTGCTTGCCATTTATTTAAAAACTTTTTTTTACAAAAAAATACAACCGACTTCCAAAAACAACACTACAAAGTGAAAAATAACTTTAATTTCGGAAGTCGGTGTCTAGTTAAATGTATTTTCGTTTTTTGCCACTGACTTCCGAAATTAAAGTTATTTTTCACTTTGTAGTGTTGTTTTTGGAAGTCGGTTGTATTTTTTTGTAAAAATTTTTTTATTTTTCACTTTTTAGTTGTGGTACCTACCCCACACAAATTCTAATACCACTACCTGCAAAACAAACTAGAACATCATCCATATAAAAGTGGGGAAAAAATACGTATTATTGAAGCTAACTCAAAAATTACCAAAGCAAAGTTAATCATTTTTATATGGGACCAACTGTGACGTATACCTTCTCGAATAAAACAAAAAAAATCCAAATCGGTCTAGCCATCTTCGAGCAATCGGGGAACATACATAAAAAAAGGTTCCGACGAATTGAGAACCTCCTCCTTTTTGAAGTCGGTTAAAAAATAGAATAGATGAACTGAAGGCGCTGCTCTTGAAGGCGGGCGAATTGGATCTGCTGATACGTTCAGTTTCATTGGTGAAATTCGCCCTAAGATGTCACGCGACTGCCTCGTTAGTATAGCGATCGCAAGCGCTACTGCTAAGCATGAGGTCCCAAGCTTGATTCCCGGGTCAAAATTCAAAAAAATTCAAAATTCATTTATTTTGTGAACACAGGGTACAGTGATCTTATATATATTGTTTGGTCCAACCTATGTTCCGCCAACAGGCATACAAAATAGTGATGCTATGATCAAAATTAAATTTAAAGAAAAAACAATGTCAGCAAATAAAATTGAAAAAAAAAATAAAAAAAATAGTACAAAAGATAAATCAATGTCAACAATATTACAGTAGTCAAAATTAATTAAATTAAAATACCTAGTCTAAATGTCATAAAAAAAAAATATAATGTCAGCAGAGATTATTATTATTATTAAAACTTACAATTACATTATAGTAAAATATAATTAAATAATAACATAATAATAATCCCAAAATTATGATTAATTAAATTTAACATTCAGAAACTGGTCTAATGTGTAATAGCATTTTTCAAGTAGTGAATTTTTGTAACGGCATACATTTAATTGCATCGGGTACTTACTATTAAAAACAATGGGTCGGGCAATGTTATTTAGTTTTTCCATTAGGACTTTCTCAGGAGCAGCCCGGAGTCTGGATTTGTGCCCGGTTGATGGCAATAGACTCGCCCCCTGTTACATGGCAGAAAAACAACTGGCGAAATGTGGGTGTATTGTAGGTACACCCTGCCTAACCTTTCGAGGAATACAAGCGTGATATTATGTATTTTTATAATGTTTCAGTCACGCGACTATAATATTAGCGCCAGTTTGAACACCTCCATACAAATTAGTTGACTGACGGCGCGAGCGAATTTCGTCCCGTATCCGGCATGGGATTCGCCTCAATTTGGCCAGAGCTTGAAATGCTAACTTTAAAATTGCTTTTCTGTTTTTATCTTTGAAGTTAAGAGTCCTTTATTCCGAACTGAGTGGCAGTTAGATTGGAATTTAGTGAAAGTAGAAATAAGTTTGGGTTAATTGGAAAAATTTGTTGTGACAAGTTCTTGTTGTAGTCTCAGTTTGTTTTCACGTGGTATAATTTTCATTGAAATGTTGTTATTGGAGAACAAAAATAAGGACTGCCTCGTCAACGTGGCTAGATCAATCTAGTGATCGCAAGCGCTACTGCTGAGCATGAGGTCCTAGGTTCGGTTCCCAGGTTGGGCAAAGTGTTATTGAGTTTTCTCTTTCCCTTGCCGTTGACGTTGCCGCTTGCCTCGCCTGGCGATCCCTAAATTGGCAGTTTTTTGGCGGACATCAAAGGGCCGGCAACGCGAGCGCGAATGACTGTTTATGTAGATATTGCTCTCTCGCACACTTGCTATCGAATTTCTACGTTCTCCATTATTGGAAAGACATATGAGAAGGCAATGTAAACACTCATTTCCCTTGACATTGCCACAGCAATATTTAGGGAAATATTTCCGGCAACGCGAATGGCAATGGCAATGGCTGAATGTAAACGGGGTATAAAGCTACTGCTGGAACGTTCGCCTGGTATCTAAAGGGTAGCATGACTGAGGCTTCGTGCAAAAAACTCTGCGTTCGAGCCTATAACAGGTCGGAGTATCCTGAAAATACCTTTCGTGTAAGGCCTAGCGCGCTGCCGTGTGTTTTTTTACCGCAAAATCTGTGAAGTATGGAATATTATAGAAGTGCAGGCATTGCGATGAATAAAACACATGTGGTTAATTCACAGTGGTCCTCCCAAGTGTTTTCTATTGCAAAGAGATTTATGAAGTCAAATCAAATCAAATCAAACCAAATAATCTTTATTGCAATCCATAATGTGGTACAGTTGGTCAGTAATTTTAGAAACAATTATGGACCCTGTCGGGCGCAGCAAGCTTAAGTAAGAGAGAGGAAGAGCGGTTTTATTATTAATTATTTAAATTATTACTCATTTATTTATTATCTGAATATATTATAATAATAATAAGTCACACTATTAAAATATTGATTATGTATTAAATTAAATGTTATTGTTTACTTAATTTTCCGTTAAGATAATTTGTTTTGCAATTAATTACTAATTTGCTAATGAAATACTAATATTAACTCATGCCTTCCTCCCGTACCGCACTACAGTGAAAAAAACGCACCGAGACACCGACCAAGCAGTAGATAATATCCTTTTGTTTTTGGATACGCCCCTAAAGATTTATAGGTACGAGTATCTTATGAAAATGTAGACCTCGAGGGATGCACCCAAAACTGTTTGGGTACGAAAAACGTGCATTTTTTTTACCTTCGCCAGTGCGCGGACCCGTGATTGCGTTTGTTATGCTGTACGGCAGAAATGACGCACCGCATTCCACAGCAACGCAGTGCGCGCTAGCCCTAACTCTTACTTCTACGATAAAATACCTGATAACTTCAGTTTCTAATCGAAGCCACAACTAAATACCCAATTAAAACTAGTGTCTACTGAGTAATAGACACGTTCGTCGTTAATATACTCATCTCCCAACATTACTCTGTTGCCTCCCTAACAAATTCATACGCATAGTTGTATCAACTACTTAATTGAGTGAGAGAAACCAATTAGTTCCAGAAAGTTCTGTGTTAACGTGTGCGACGGAAACAGTTCGGGGAACAAGAGATATTAGGGACGTTAGGACGAAATACAGGTATAGGGGAAGGAACTCCTGAGAAAATACTTGTTTTTGTGGAAGGTTGTAATTGCTTCGCTCTTTTTGTGAGGCAAAAGAAGTTTGGTAGGTTTTTTTAGGATGTCTTTAAGCTTTCAGTGAGTGTTATTACGTATTTTTGAATATTATAATACCTACAATTATTTGCAAAAAACAATTGTTACTCATTACCTAGTTAAATCTTAACTAAAGCCAATAGGTACCTACATTGAGACGTATTCCAGTGATCCCTATTCAAAACTCACATATGTTGATAGGCTCTCATCATGAAGATAGCAAACGGAGTACGACATTGTGGTTTGGAGTTATTTGAAGCAATCAAACAACACAACATGAACACATTTTTAAACACTGCAGTCATGTTGCTAAAACAATGACAACAGGCACTATACTAACAAAATAAAGTATGGGGGTCCCAAATTAATATCATAATCATGCCGGTTTCCTCACGATGTTTTCCTTCACCGTTTTGAGAGCAGCGGTGATGAAATAATTTACATAAAGTGAAGCGCCTGTCTGGGTTCGAACCTACGACCTACAACTCGTAAGTCGCGGCCGTTACCAATCGGCCACCACCTGCTATCAAATTAATACTCGTAAAACACATGAAAATGTAGTAGAAAGATCAACTCTTCAGTTTTTACGTCAAACAGGATGCGCAGAAACATACACGTACATATTTTCACGGAGCAACTCATACATACAATTCTTATTCAATAAGTAAATATTACCGTCGTATTGGCAGAACTCATCTGAGTATCGCAATAAAGAATGATTGGATGCTAGTCATAGCGAGTACATATACCTATGCAATGTATTGATGATATTATTATTATTATACATGTTTGAGCAGGGATCGTACAACCTCGGTTAAGAGTAAAGCCTTTCGAAGGGGTAAGCCATTTATGAGGTTACATGTGTAACTCCTTGAATGGGTTTTATGCTTGAAACCCTGTAAAAGGGTTACCCGTTCATTAAGATAACCTGTATAATATAAGGGTTTTGTTCGGGTTACCTTAGTAGCTATTTGCAACGTATGCCCATCATCAAGAGATCATATTAGGTTGGGGAAAAAGTCTTTTCGCATTATAGTATGTATGAACTTAAAATAAAATCTCTTTGGCTATACTATTTGTATCTGGCTGGTTTTGGTATCATTGAAAGTTTAAATTTTAAAGAACATAATTCCAAATTCAAATTAGGAAAATGTGTGATTTTCATTTGTTTTTCGTACTGTCAAGATGAGTGAATCTAATGAAGAAATTCGATACATTTTAAAATTTTACTACAAAAAAGGTAAAAATGCAACGAAAGCCGCGAAAAAAATTTGCGATGTTTATGGACCCAGTGCAGTGTCTGTGAGAGTAGCACAAATTTGGTTTAAGCGTTTTCAATCCGAAAATTTTGATGTCAAAGATGCACGTCACTCTGGTCGCCCTATTAAGGATAAAATGGATGCCATTTTTGAAAAAGTGGAGCAAGATCGGCATATCAGTAGTTACGACGTAGCTGAATAACTGGGAATTGACCACAAAACAGTTTTGGCGCATTTGAAAAAAACTGGGTACACAAAAAAGCTCGATATTTGGGTACCTCACGAGCTCACTGAAATAAACCTAATGAATCGTGTACTCATTTGTGATTCTTTATTACGACGTAATGAAACCGAACCATTTTTGAAGAAGCTGATAACTGGTGATGTTTTCATCATCCACTTTTGTGGATCACGTACGACAAGAACGTGCGAAAAAGGTCGTGGTCAAAGGTCGGTCAGGCTTCACAGACTGTGGCGAAACCCGGGTTAACTCGCAACAAGGTGATGCTGGGTGTGTGGTGGGATTGGAAGGGCAATATTCATTATGAGCTGTTACCACCAGGCAGGACCATCGATTCTGAACTCTACTGCGAACAACTGATGAGATTAAAGCCAGAAGATGAGAGAAAGCGGCCGGAATTAGTCAACAGAAGGGGTGTGGTTTTTCATCATGATAACGCTAGACCTCACACATCTTTAGCCACTCAGCAAAAATTAAGAGAGTTTGGCTGGGAGGTGTTAATGCATTCGCCGTATAGTCCTGACCTTGCACCTTCAGATTTCCACCTGTTCGGTCTCTTCAGAATAATTTAGGCAGTGTCAGGTTAACATCACGAGAGGACTGCCAAAACTCCCTGTCGCGGTATTTTGATCAGAAGTCCCAAAATTTCTATAGCAATGGGATCATGTCCCTACCTACAAGATGGCAAAAAGTTATCGAACAAAATGGTACCTACATACTTTAGATAAATGTAAATAATGTATATTAAAAAATGTTTTGAATTTTCTTAAAAAATGCGAAGAAACTTTTTCCCCAACCTATTATTACATTGCTCCGAGTCGGAATGTTACGCTGTTATCGTTTTTAAGAGAGTTAAAGTGAATTCCACATCTTATGGGTTTTTGTTTAACTGCTTAGAAAAACCCTATCGAAAACCCTTTCAATGGATAACCAAAATGGTCCCTTAAAGCTATACAAAAAGGTTACCTACATCGTATGGGTTTTTGTTTAACTGCTAAAAACCCTAAGTATCGAAAACCCTTTCAATGGATAACCAAAATGGTCCCTGGTTTCTGGCATATTGCAGTTGGTTTACATTTCAGCTAATAAGTACCTACTATAGGTAATAAACACTACCCGGTCATAAATAGGGCACGTTCTTCTTCTTCTTCGTGACGTTGGCACGACAGTATTTCAGATCTTGTTGGCCCAACAGTTCGCCACTTTCATGACGTCGGCGGTGGCAGCGCAGGTATCACTGGCTACATGTTTTGTGGCACAGAGGACAGGATAGGAAGTGCAGCATAGTTTGCGACATAGCTCCACAACCACACCCTGCTATCGAGCTAGCCCCACTTTACCAGGTTGGAGTTACATCTACCCACTTGTGTCTATAGGGCACATTCTTTTTAACCGACTTCAAAAAGGAGGAGGTTCTCAATTCGTCGGAACCTTTTTTATTTTTTTTTATTTTTTTTATGTATGTTCCCCGATTACTCGAAGATGGCTGGACCGATTTGGATTTTTTTTGTTTTA
The DNA here is from genome assembly GCA_946251885.1 of Cosmia pyralina. Classification (NCBI taxonomy): domain Eukaryota; kingdom Metazoa; phylum Arthropoda; class Insecta; order Lepidoptera; family Noctuidae; genus Cosmia; species Cosmia pyralina. The sequence goes on from OX276344.1 coordinate 23,720,700, forward strand.
TTCGAGAGGGTATACATCACAGTTGGTCCCATATAAAATTGATTAACTTTGCTTCGGTAGTTTTTGAGTTAGCTTCAATAATACATATTTTTTCCCCACTTTCATATGGATGATGTTCTAGTTTGTTTTGCAGGTAGTGGTATTAGAATTTGTGTGGGGTAGGTACCACAACTAAAACGTGGAAAATAAAAACTTTTTTACAAAAAAATACAACCAACTTCCAAAAACAACACTACAAAGTGAAAAATAACTTTAATTTCGGAAGTCGGTGGCAGAAAACGAAAATACATTTAACTAGACACCGACTTCCGAAATTAAAGTTAATTTTCACTTTGTAGTGTTGTTTTTGGAAGTCGGTTGTATTTTTTTGTAAAAAGTTTTTTAGTTTTAGAAATCGTTTAGCTTTGTATAACCTCGTCTTTGGCACCACCAACCACCTCACCACCACCACCTGTGCGAGTGTCTCTTTCTTTGGCTCGATGTCATATTTACCTACGCCCTGTTATGCCGGGGCCACATTATACGGGATGTACCGGTGATTATCGCGTTGAAGGGCGTTAACCGTAGGTGTAGCCACCACCGCGATAATTTGACCAAATCTTGACCGAATTTAACTATCGCGATGTTTATGGCGTTTATGGGCATTGACGTTGACGTTAATGTGGCCCCGGCATTATTGTACTTAATAATACCTTGTTCCTGGTTGGAATCAGAGGCCTTAGTGCGAGTTTTTTATACTTACTCGATCACGTTAACGCAAATTTTAATTTGTACTGAAACTGAATAACCGCTGTCTGGTGACTTTAATGGGAAACACAATTATTCCATACAAATTGTTTACAGTTATATTTTTTTTTTTTTGTAACACTTAACGTTAATCTTACGTTTTTTGCAATTTGCAGGTCAGTGCCAGATTGTATGTTGATTAAAATATGATTCGCGCCCGTAACTAATATGGCTTTACAGAATTATAATCATTAGAATCAGCAATATAACTCCATAATTGGTCTCAAATCTCATTATTACATGAAATAGTCATTTAGTAGGGTAATATGAATTTAGAGAGTTGTATTGATGATTTTAGAGAGTTGTATTGATGATTTTAATGATTATAATTCTATAAATAAATATTTGATACGGCCGCAAATCATATTTAGATCAACATACAACCTAATACTGACTTGCAAATTGCAAAAAACGTAAGAAATTTTGAATTTCGCGGGCTACCCTGGCGCTTTCGCCTTGACGTAAACGCGATCGAGTAGGCCACAGTTCAATACGTTTCACGTTTGACCTAGCTGGGGATATTGACCCTCTGTAACAAATACTGAAAACTTCTACAAAAACTTTCTGATTTCGCCCGTATCTGTTTCCAAAGAATCCCTTCATAACCAAACTAAATAAATAATACGATATCTTGATACAAAACCGCTGTAACAGAAAGACAAAGTTGACCAAACAAGATGAAAAAACTTCCGCAATGTTATGATTAGTGAAAGATAAAGTTGTAACTAGGTTCGCGTTTATTAAAACTAAGAGGGTTAGTGAGTCCTAGAGAATTGCTGAGCTGAAGCACCCTTTGACATCTGCATTACAGATTTTTTATTTCAATATATTTTTATTCTGTCTGCCTGTTTGCTACGGAATGAGTTGATGGAACACTGAAAACTTTTCGAGAACTGTCTGGTTCATAATTTGAGAGGTTCTATTTAATTTCCATATAAATGTGTTTTTAAATGGGTCGGAGGGGTTCGCATACGAAAGTTTTATAGTGCTATTTTAGAAGTGAAGAAAAATTTAGAAGGCACGTACACAAAAACCGGGCACAACAAAGCCATACGTGGTTTCAATATTTTTTAAACCCAGAAAGCCCTAAAAATCATTCAATCTGCCTAGCCTTTTCCCAACTATGTTGGGGTCGGCTTCCAGTTTAACCGGATGCAGCTGAATACCAGTATTTTACATGGAGCGACTGCCTATCTGACCTCCACAACCCAGTAACTGGGTAATACGATACCCCTTGGTAAGACTGGTTGTCAGACTTACGGGCTTCTGACGACCCGTAACGACTGTCAAAGATCCACGAATGACAGCCGGGACCAACGGCTTAACGTGCTTTCTGAGGCACGGAGGAGTCTTGGTATGTAAAGATGCTCACCCATCCACGGACGACCCGAGCAAGCGTAGCTTAACCTGATGAATTGATCCGTGCGGCTGTTATTACTTAGCCACAAGCTCTTCCAAAAAAATTCTAACCCGTCATTGTAAGTTTATATAATTTCTTACGGGGCGATATTATCGTGGACGTCCCCGCGTTTACGTTCATAAAATGTATTGAAATACGTGCGCGTTATAACGTTATCGTGGACGGAAATTTAGAAAAGCGTCTTCATATATTTACTTACATTTTACTTCCCTGTATTATCATGATGCGGTTAAACCTTTCGTGGTCCACTTGGAAGTCCCTGAACCGTCTCCGGACACAAGTACAACCTGATAAAGTGGGGCTACCTCGACGGAATGGTAGCAGGATGTGGAGCTGTGTCACAAACTATGCTCCACCTCCTATCCTGCCCTCTGTGCCCCAAAACATGCAGCCAAAGTAGCCTCTGCGCTGCCACCGCCAACGTCGTGGAAGTGGCGAAGTTTTGAGCCAGCAAGATCTAAAATACACTCTTGCCAACACGAAGAAGAAGAAGAGTTATGATGCGGTGACATGATCGTAGACGTCCACGATAATGTCGTCACGTTACAAGTTATTATAGCGCACATTCAATTTCTAACTATGCCGTTATAGCATTATCTAGCAGCTATAAACCCCCTCTCCTAATAGTTTTTTCACAAACACAAACATTCCGCAGGTTACAGTCGAAAGTTCTTGGGATGCGCCACAGAATAGATTTGTGCAGCAGGTTAATTATTCTCCATCTCTTATTGGAGTTGAATACTTTTTACAAAAAAAAAAAAAAATAATAAATAAATAAACAAAAGGCTTCCAATGTGATAAATAACTTGAATTTCGGAAGTCAGTATTTTTGGTTTTGTATTTTCGCTTTTTGCCACCGACTTCACTTCGTAGTGTTTTTTTGGAAGTAGGTTGTTTTTTTTTTTAAAGAATTTTAATTTTTAATTTTTTCGTTGTGGTACCTACCCCACACAAATTCGAATACCACTACCTGCAAAATAAATTATAACATCATCCACATAGACTAAGTGGGGAAAAATACGTATTATTGAAGCTAATTCTAATACTTCCCAAGAAAAGTTAATACATTTTACACGGGACCAACTTCGAGGTATACTCCCGACTAGTACAAGAATCGTTCAAATCGGACTACTCTGTAAAAAGTTATGCGTGGTCATACATAAAAAAAAAAAAAAATAAATACCTCGACTTAAGAATCTCCTCCTTTTTTTAAAAAAGGTAGATTTTTCGGAGCATTATAATTCTGCTTAACACGTTATTCTGTGTATTATACCTCAATATTTTTGGCTTATTATGTTTTATGTAGCGTCAAGGTAAGGGATAGTGCGATGACCATTAAATAATCTGCAGTAGTAAGTATTCTATTATTTATAGTTTAAAAAGGCTATTCTGTACGTATAGCTTCTTTATCAAATAGTCCTTCTGTCCAATCTTATTGCCTGGTGTCACTAAATACGGTTCCCGTAACGACCTTCGGGTTGTGATCCCCTTTTATTGTATAGAAATAGGTGTCGTTAACATGAACGAATGGTACCACTGTTTTATTGTTACACTGTGTAACAAAATCCGGGGTTACCCATTATGAGTCGTTCACGAATATTTTGTGGCGTTTTTATTAATTAGTTTTGGTTATACAAACCTATTAGTGTTTTAATTTGAGGTTGTTTTTGTTCTAGTCCTCATATCAGCCTTTTATGTAAAAAAGGGGTATAACCTTTCGGCTTCTAAAGTACCTATCTATAAGTACCCTATTGTTAGTACCCGGCTTTGGTTGTGTTGTGATTCCGAAGGCTAGAATCTAGTATAATCTAGATCAATCCTAAGTTAAATATGAAAGTGGCCAGTTAACCTATATTTTTATGTGAGTTCATAAACCCTCACTTTTTTTAATATGTCGTGCGGAGTAACAATAAAATAACTTGATTACGAGGGAACCCTTTTACATAATATTAGAAGATTTCCTCGGCAACCCGACTCCTGAGTACTGTTCCATGTTATTCTTCATATAAAACCTCATATAAATATAGTGATATGGTAGTATGTGGTAGGTATGCGTATGTGCCAGTTTAAAACCTCTTACATATTCGAGAAGTTGCTTTGGTAAACTTGGAATACTTTCTTTTCTCTTTACAACTTTTTTGCAGTTCTTTCGCTTCGTTTTTATTGATTTTTGTTACATTTTTTAAACTTTTATTAGAAAGAATACTTTTATTTAAGAACTAGCTGTTGCCCGCGGCTTCGCCCGTATGGATGTCAATACATTCCTATTTGAATCTGATTTTGTTCACAATTTTCATGGGTTTTCATTTTTTTTCAGCTATTTGCCAGTAAAAGTCCCGACAAAATCGGCGCAGTCGTTTCGGAGATAAGCGGGAATAAACAGACAGACTGACACAGACAAACATTTTAAAAATTATTTATTCTTTGTATGTACCTACCATAATAAAACATACTTTCATATACATTTTGTAAAAAGCTGTTATTTTGACATTACAAACAGACACTTCAATTTTATTTATCACACTAATGTTATAAAGGCGAAAGTTTGTGAGTGTGTGTGTGCGTGTGTGTGTGTATGTTTGTTACTTCTTCACGCTCAAACGGCTGGACCGATTTGGATGAAATTTGGTATGTGGATAGCTTATGCCCTGGATTAACATTTAAGCTACTTTTTATCCCGGTCTACGCGGGTGAAACCGCGGGGCGCAGCTAGTTTGTAGATAACTGTAACTTGTATATTATAAGTACTTATACTTGTATTCTGCAGTCAAGCAAAGCCTCTTTATGTAACAGAATAAAATGGTCTTACAGTCACAATCAATCTGCCTAGCCTTTTCCCAACTATGTTGGGGTCGGCTTCCAGTCTAACCGGATGCAGCTGAATACCAGTATTTTACATGGAGCGACTGCCTATCTGACCTCCACAACCCATTAACTGGGTAATACGATACCCCTTGGTAAGACTGATTGTCAGACTTTCGGGCTTCTGACGACCCGTAACGACTGTCAAAGATCCACGAATGACAGCCGGGACCAACGGCTTAACGTGCTTTCCGAGGCACGGAGGAGTCTCGGTATGTAAAGATGGTCACCCATCCACGAACCAACCCCGGCAAGCGTAGCTTAACCTGATGGATCGACCCGTGCGGCTGTTATTACTTAGCCACGAGCTCCTCCTTATTGTAATGGTCACAAAAGCTAATATTGTTACTACTTACTTACTAACTTATTGCTTATATTACTTGATCGGAGCTTCTATATTTTAGTAACTGCAAGTAAAAGAAATTATGTAAGGTTTTCAGGACGTGTGATGGCGTCAAAACTTCGGAACAAAAACCTTTAATTTTTTATTAGTGTTAATTGGAACCCTCAGCTTCCACTAAGCATTTGCACCCAGTCTTGTAGCAACCCATTTCATCTCAATTAAGTAAAAAGTGTAATTGTTGGCTGCGAACGACCCGGCCACAGACGCGCCAACACCACGCCGCGACGCCCCATGAATATTTATGTACCTACTTACAACCACCACACTCTTAACACCGTTTACATCTTACCTAAAAATAATTAAAATGGCTTGATACGTTGTTAGGGTTCCGCACCAAACTGGTAAAAAGGAACCCTTATGGTGCGACTCAGTCTGTCTATCTGTCCGTCTGTCACAGCTGGACATCTCCAAAACTACTAATGCTATCAACTTGTGGAACAGTTTTAGATGACGTTTCCCCAACTATTTTACAAATTAGAAAGAAATATTTTTTTTTGCAACGAAATGAACGGGGGTTTTAAAAATTCGAAGTATTAGGGCATGTAGGGTATCATATGAAAGAACGCTGTTTGCACATTCTCAAACATGTTTTTTCTTTTTTTTTAGGCCGCATAGTGTTAGAATTTTGATGAAAAATGTAAAAAAAAAAATACCGCTCCCCCCAATGACTATATAGTTCTCTTTGCCCTTCAAAAAAATATCTCCGAAGTTTGCATAGAGAAAAATCTGAAATTATTCTATGTGATATAAGTTTATGTAAAGATTACTAGAAAAATAAAAGGATATCTCTAAATAGCAAACTTTTTCAGAAATCGGAACGGAACCCTCGGTGCGCGAGTCCGACTCGCTTTTGACCGGTTTTCTTATAGGCACCGCTGGTTTACAGAATTTCATGTAAAGATCACATTGCTGAAATTGATATGTGTGCGTCTATTCTTCAGAATGAAGAATAGACGCACACATAAAATAAAAATAATAATCTAAAAAAATGAATAAAATTTAGATTAGATTAGATTAGAGATTTAGAATTCTAGAGCATACCTACATAAAGACATTTTAACCCCTTATCGAAACATTATATTCGTATCAATCCAGTGGATATAAATAACGATGTAAATATTTATTTCTACCCAACAACGACATCGTGGCGCCTAGTTTCATGAATATTTATGTTCTTACCACAACACTACACACAAACAATTATTTAAATAATTGTAATGAACGTGTTGAAAATGATTGAAAATGACGTTTTAACCAAGCTGAAAGGTTAAAGTGAAGATTGTGGGCGGCAGCTGTCATTATCCTTATACTCAAATCAATCTGCCTAGGCCTTTTCCCAACTATGTTGGGGTCGGCTTCCATTCTAACCGGATGCAGCTGAATACCAGTATTTTACATGGAGCGCCTGCCTGTCTGACCTCTTGTAACAACCCACTAAAACTGAAACGTGGTTTGCTTACAAATTTATTAATGAGAATCGGAAAGGAAATCTGAAATCCCTTGTTTAGGAGAAAAATATAAAACGTAGATCGAGTCTCATCACGACGCATCATGTGCGAAGTAAGGATATAGGTATATATACCACTCTGTAGGTCATCATCATCATTCTCCTGTCTTTATCCCAGTCTATTTGGGGTTAACGCAACATGTCCTTTTTTCCATACTTCTCTAATAATCGTCATCATTATTTCCACTCTTTACTTAGGTACAGTCAGGTAAATTAATTGTTAAGCAAATTGACACTACGTCAATTTGACATTTCAACTCTGTTGAGTCTCCTAAAGGCTGGTAACAGTAGAATTGTGTCTCAAACATGACAGTTGAAGGTATAAGGAATGACAGTTGTGATTTGATGTATGGACAATTTAAGTAGCTGGCAATTTGCTTGACTTTACTACAGGCTGACTGTTATCACTACAGTCGATTTAATAAACTGACGAAGTGACGAGTGAGGCAGACTGACCAGTGATGCGCGGACACTGCAATCTACGTAGATAAATGTCATCGCTCCCTAAACTATACTAGACCTCTATTGCCCTATCATAAACAAACGCACACTGCGTTAGTGTTCTTACCACACGAGCAACACGCGTCACCGGCAGAGGCAGAGGTTGTTGAACTGACACTTGTTTTTGCAAAGCAGGAAGAATTTACTATGAAACTCCTTGATTGCTTTACCTTTCCTTCCCAAATGAGTCTTATTTGGTTGATTTTGTAATTGACCGAGCGAGCGTAGAGTGTTGGTCTCAAAAAATTTGTTGAAAATCTGACGAAAAAAAAAACATGGTAAATATCCCGTTTTAAATAACTTTTGTGGTATTTTAATTGTTGTAAAAAAGTTTGTGCTCGCGAAGTCTACTGTTCGCAGAACTACTAGTAATTAGATTCCCTAAATAAATAAATAAAAATTTGATAGTCTGACGGTGAGTTGCAGAAACAAAACATTAATTTAATGGAGACTTTAAATTGATGCTGTCACTTTCTTTTTGATACAATAATCTATGGGATGGTATGAATTTGAAGTATTCATTAAACTAAAGTTCGTTTCTGCAACTGGCTGTATTTATTATAGACTAGCCCCTGTGTCGCACGGGTTTTACGACTTGACAAAAATAATACTAAAAGTATATAAATTCTCTAAATAATGGGAGAGCCGCATCAAAATACGTTGCGTAGTTTAGAAGAACAACGCGGCTACACAGACTGACACGAAAAGCGACTTTAATAGAGATATAGAAGATATAGAAAAATAAGTTTCGTATTTCTACCACAACTACTGCAATTTTAAAGCCACTACATTATGACTGGCGCAGCCACCGGTGTTAACCTCCCCGCAAACAATGTGCAGACTGCAGAGAACACAGTTTAATTAAATTAATAAACTACCAGGCGCTCCAATATTCACTGGTATGGCAACCAAAGGACATGCAAGCTCGTTAACAAGGATATAGGTGGCGTGTATGTGTTAATGTGAACTTGATGTTAAAGTCAAAGTCAAATCGTTTATATACAATATTGGTGTTAGGTATGTTATGTTAGTACTTATGACTTAGCAGCCTTTTACAAGCATTGAAATTATCATTCACCTGCCCTTTTCATCCTAAATTAGCATGCATTAAACATTATTATTATTCAATATTTTTTTTTATTTATTACCATTAAATTAAGAAATTATAGTTATGTCAAAATTAAATGTCAATATTAATAAATTTAATACAATTTTTCAGCAATATTAATGTCATCCTTTTTAGGTAGTACAAATTATAATTTTACATGAAGTTAAATAGGATAGACTAAATCTTATAGACTAAGGTACGACTAACGGTCAGACTTATTATTATTTTTTTTTCTTTGTATAGGACAGATCGCCACTTTTGTGCATGAGAGAAAATCGTTATTTCGTTATCGTTTCGTTATACGTAGTACTTACTAACTTGGCCAACCGGCAAGTTGTGCCTTGTAGATGTCTAGTGCTGAATGTACCTTATAATGAAGGGCAATAAATGATGAGCTCGTGGCTAAGTAATGAAGAAATAAAATAAGCTGAAGAATTGTATGATGTTATTGATGCAGCTCACAGAGCTGTCGGACACAGCTACGTTTGCCAGGGTTGGTCCATGGATGGGTGGCCATCTTAACATACCGAGACTCCTCCGTGCCTCGGTCCCGGCTGTTATTCGTGGATCTTTGACAGTCGTAACGGATCTTCAGAAGCCCGGAAGTCTGAAAACCAGTCTTACCAAGGGGTATCGTATCACCAGTAACTGGGTTGTGGAGGTCAGATAGGCAGTCGCTTCATGAAAAATACTGGTATTCAGCTGCATCCAGTTAGACTGGAAGCCGACCCCAACATACTTAGTTGGGAAAAGACTAGGCAGTTGTCTATAAATAAAAAGAGAAGCCCTGACTGACTGACTCATCAACGCCCAGCCCAAACACATGGACCTAGAAAGCTGAAATGTTGCACAGAGGCTCCTTCTATAATGTAGACAAGGAATAAGGAAGGAATTCCCAGTAGTATATTCCCGTGAGTTATTTTCCGACATCCACGCGGGCGAAGCCGCTGGCAAAAGCTAGTCTTAAATATTAAAGGAGTAGGTAGGTACTGGTGTTAAGAATCAGAAGCTTCAAATAGGTTTGAGGCTGTAGTGGATATCTGCGTCCTTTTCAGAAGATGCCTTGTTGTGGATGACGTAAGTTGCTGAGACAGACAGGCAGGCAGGTTGATGATTACTGCTTTCAGCAGCTCCTTGCTACAGAGTAATTCTAGGTAGCGGTCTTTATTTCGGGCTTTCGAAAACGTGTTCTTAAATAAAACGTTTACGCGCGTGTCATTCCGCACATGCCTGGGATACTGGGCGTCGATCTATATCGCCAGATGTGTAGATGGTACGTGTCGGGGGGCAAGTCTAGAGTCGTCTCGTCTGCGTCAGGTATGCAAGTGATTTATAGCCGTATACTCAAAGAGCTCTCGAAGATGGGTAGGTATTTGTAGGTCAGTTGACAATAGATCCTGTTTGTCAGTGACATTATAATGTCGGCATGGCAATATAACAATGTATTTTTATGTCTCAATAAGCATTAATTGCTGTCGAGGAGTGTGTCTGTGTGAAATCAATCAATCAATCATTTTATTATCAGGCAACTGAAAGCCCATAGAATATAGACAAAAATAATATAAACAATAATTATAAATGAATACGTATTAGGAACTAAAACTATACACGTAAGGTTGTCAGCGTCGTGTTTCGCAGCACGGAGTCGTGTAACCGCCCTCGGAAACGTCGAAATTCGACACCTTTCGGCCAAAAGTCCTCGATTGTCAATACCTATTTAGGCCATTCTAGGCGGATGAACTAAGGGGCTGCTGTCAAATAACGCAAACCCATTCAAGTCTTCACTCCAGTCATCAGTCTCATTCCAGTCTTCTCTCCACTTTGTTTCGAGTCATCCTTCTTCTCTCCACTTTGTTTCGAGTCATCCTTCTTCTCTCCGCTTTGTTTCGAGTTATCCTACTTCTCTCCGGTTTGGCTTTTTGTATTGTCAAACCTCGAAATACGGAATTTGTCATGTCTACATTTAGTTATTAATTTCAATTGAGCTAACCAGACTACCCTTCATATTCGCACGCTTTCAGGCAATTTTCGTGTCCATCCGCTCCAAAAACACTTTCTATACATCTCTGGCAGTTAATACCTTAATTATTGAAACAGTACGTTTTTTCCAATACAGTAAACCACTAACAATGATGAAGGTATATTAAGAATGATGCCAGTACTTAGGGCCGGAATGGATACCTATTAGCAAAACTAATGGTCATTACAAGCAACTGTTTCAGGGAGTCTCGTTAGAAGAAGGCCTTAAAAAAGCGGCCAAGTGCGAGTCGCACTCGCACACGAAGGTTTCCGTACTCCGTACTTACAGGGTGTATCAGAAAGTGGTCAAATTTAATGGTGTGGTGCAGAGCATCAAACTGGACAACTTTCTCCATGGGACCAACATCGTAATCGAGAAAAAATTATCAGCTGTCCCGTATAAAAAAACATCAATACGAGTACCTACCTACTCGACCTAAATGTATGGGACGGCTGATAATTTTTTCTCGATTACGATGTTGGTCCCAAGGAGAAAGTAGTCCAGTTTGATGTTCTGCACCACGCCCTTAAATTTGAGCACACCTTTCTGATACAGCCTGTATATAAAAAAAGAGGCAGATATGTTTCCAGCGCACGCGTCGTGAGGAAACGATCGACAACGTCCTAATTGGAACGTTTTGGTCCGCGCGTCAAAACTGAACGCCGTGTCACGACCAGATTTTAAACGTCGGTTACTATGAACGTATCATATCTTGTGTATCATTTGTAGCACCGTACAATTTTTTTTATATTTTTTTTTTATTTAAAGTGTCTACCTATTACGATTCAATAGATACAGCCCTGTGACAGACGGAAGGACGGACAGCGGAGCTTTAGTAATAGGATCCGTTGACACAGAACCCTAAAAACCACTTTAACACTAAAGCCTCTATTTACATAATAGTAGGTATGTCTTTGTGTAGCTATTTATGTTTTTACAAAGTAGGTTATTATGAAAGTAGATGGTATGGTAATATCGCTGTAGCGGCTGGTCGCAGCTTCGTTTGCCAAAAAATCCCCCGGGAATGTGCCGTTATGTAGCATGAAATATGGTTACAGGCTTTTAAAATTGAATGAGAATTTGTTAAGTTGTGCTATCAAAAAGTTATCTGAAATGTAGTCTAATGATTTTCTTGCTAATGATATATTCGTATTGTTTATTTATTTTATTTGTTTGGGACAAAAAACAGTTATACATTACAGCATTAACGAAGTAGTTATTATACAGTCGAAAAAACGTATAACCCACACTATTGTCCACGAAATAACATCGGAGTATGATAACGAACGCATGCTAAATGAGAAGAAAATAATAAAAAGTACATATTTAGAAGAAAAACACTAAGTATATACCGACGAATCGAAGGAAGCGGATGACATAAGCAACCGTCTTATTGGCGACTTGCAAGAGATTGCTTGCTTGATTGTTGAAGAAATCTTTAGTTGACTCTTTTAAACATCACTCAAGGATTTAAGATAGGGACGAAATCCTCATCTTATGTTGATACGTAAGATAAGATTGTTGTTTCAATCAGAATCTCAGGTCTTGTCAATATTTTGCCTTTTATCGTGCATACTGAGTTTTAAGGCTCCTTCAAACAGGTGCGACATGCGATGCGAATCGCACGTGACCCAAAGGCACTTCGTGTCGCGCGACGAGCGGTGCCTTTGTGTCGCGTGTCGCACCTGTTTGAACTGTCTAATTTAATGTACCAGACTAAACTGAAAAAGTTGGATTATTATGCCCCATATTGCCCGTAGCAAGCCCATTTAGCCTTTAATTATGCTTGAAATGCTCAAACTGACTCGTTTCGTCTAGTGATCGCAAGCACTAGCTGAGCTCCTGGGTTCGTTTCCCGCGTCGGCCAAAGTGTTATTGGGTTTTTCCATCTGGAAATTCTTAGTTGTAGCCCAAAGTCTGGGTTTATGCCCGGTTGATGGCAATAGGCACAGAACAGATAAAGAGACCTCTTTATCTTTTCTGTGGCAATAGGCTCGCCCCCTATTACGTGGGACTTCAACATAACAGAGAAAATGTGGGTGTACCTTCTTTCTCTACTCCGTGGGGTGTACCGATATACTATAGATAAATCACTGCCTAAGCCTTCGGGGACCATAGGCGTGATGTTTTGCTATGTTATGCTCAAACTGTTTAGAGATACAACAAAAATATTTTAGTGTGTTATTATTTATTTATTTGCCCATTTTTTTTAATATTTTTTTTTTATTAATTTTTTTTTCTCATGCACGACACACATTTTACAATATTACTGCCGGTTTTTGTACATAAACCCTGTTAGGGCACTGCAAAACGCAATGTTGTTTTGCTGTCGAGTTTGTAGACATTGAATTACTTAACATAAAATGAGTAACATGAATTAACATAAAATGAGTAACATTGAATTAACATAATTTCGGAAAAATAAATTGTTAGTTTAAATGTTGTTGAGATGTCCAACTAATAATTGCAAAATCGTGCGAATAATTTAAATACAAACTGAAAGATGACTTCGTAAACCAATTTCTTTCCGCTTCGTTATATCTCTCAAATGATCTTTTTGTTCAATTATCGCCCAGAGATTTGGTCGTGATCGATTGCTTTCTTGCGAAAACTTAAGATTTAGTGTTATTGTCAGAACCTTTTGGGGATTCAGCAATCATCGGAAGAATTGGTAGACACTGTAATTACCAAGTACTATTACCAATTACCTAATTGTTAAATATTAAAGATATCGATGTATTTAAGAAGCAACTAACTAATCTAATACGTAAGACATACTACACAATTAATGAATACTTGTCCGATAGAAATTTGTGTGTATAATAATAATACAGAAAATTATGGTGAATACTTGATTGAGTCCGATTTGTTTTATTAAAATTATTTTGTTTGTATTGTTAATTAAGTGTTGACTGTATTAGACATTACTTATTTATAATGACATTATTATACTCTGACATTACGTACTTATTAATTTGAATTTATGACATTATAGAAATAGAGTGTATTATTGATTATTTTTATTAATTTTTGGTATTAATTGGAATTTAGGACAGTGTTTAATGATAATTTTGCATGTCTGTATTGGTGCAACACAGTGGACTGCGCATTCACTTGACATCTAGAAATGTATGATTATGTAATGTGTTGAGCAATAAAAATTTGAATTTGGATTAGAATTTAACATTGGACGTGACTGTACATACTAATTCCATGACAGTACCGACTGGGTTTTTTTAATGGAATTGATCTGAATTTGTTTTTTTCTGGGGAGTGTGAGAGAATAGCATTTCTTTTTTTTATAACAGTCTTCTTCTGTCTTGCCTTGACATTACGAATTATTTAGTACCTATTGAAATATGTACTCCAAACTGCTTGGTATGTTAATAAACGTCGATAAACGAGAGTTCAGGGACTTTGTAAGACGACTGCTTTGTTCCTTCAACCAACTTTATAAACTTGTCGTCTCGAGATGGCTTAACACAGCTTATTTGTTTGTACACTTCTTTGACAGAATATCAAATACATTTTGTATATAATGTCGGTTAAAACTGAAACTTCTAGGCATTTTCTTAAGGCAATAACTCAATTTCCAATGACATTTTTATAGAGCATTATAGTAAATAAACATCTAATCTAAGGCATCTTGTACAATATGACAGAATGCGTGAAGAGACATTAAGATAAAGAATTATAGCTCTTAAGACTGACGCCTGTAAGTTCTCGCGCGCAATGTTGCGTGATGGCCACAACAAGTCGGATTAAATAGGCAGGAATTAGCAACATTCCGAATAAATGAGATCCGACACGCGATGCAGTGAGAAAAGACGGTTTCTTTGCGTATTCTGGCAAATACTTTATGAGAATGCTGCAGCTCACAAAGAATAGCTCCTTTTGGAAGTAAGCGCCGTTTCAGGTGACTTGGTAGGTAAAGCGTTAGACAGAAAATGTTGACGCCAAAAATAATGACATGATACTTCTCACTGCTATAGTGGTTTAGAAATCCTGTTTTGAGGAAAAATACATTATTTTATTTCAAGAAAAGGTAGAAGATGCGTTTTTTTTTGTAACAAAACTATAGGTACCTAACTGAACTTATGTTTTAAGTAAAGGTTGAGGTACGCACACGCATAATGCTCCACTTAAAGGACTAAATGCGGAAACCAAATCCCCCACAACATAGAACATAGAAGGTTGAGTACTCACCTACAAAATTAACGTTGTTATTAGGTATATCAATAATTTTGCAAGCAAAACAACAAATAGGGATCTATAAAGAAGCCAATTCATTCTATAATTGCGGCTTTTTGAACAGAAATAACGTCTTCTTTGATCAAACCAAACCTTGGGAGACTCATTTATTAAGTACGTAAATGGGTCAAGTTCAAATTTTCCGGGGTGCACTGGAGCAGGAGGCGGCATCGATATGTGCCCCGCATATTAACAAGCAGAAACGAGCAAGGCTCTTAACTAAATTAATCGAACAAGTTGATGGAATACAACTAAGTATCTATTTCTTACTGATTAAATAAAATTGTTTCTGTATATTGAAAGATATGAATGCTTTTTTTGATGATATGGTTGGTTTTTGACTTGCGATTACCTGCTAGCTTATTCTGATTTATTTCGGTTCTCATCTACCTGGGCTCTTTTCTGAATGTCAAAGAGCAGAAAATTGGGGAAAATATTCATAGCATTATTCAGCGTAGCTTACAGTAGACCAATTATTTTTTAACATGAGGAACAAAAAATGGACATCCAAAGACGTTTTGCATACTACTTTCATGAATTGTAACCATTTATGAAGGAAGCTTGCCAAGACATTATTCTCATGTGTTATGCAAAACAATTAAACCACTGTTCTATCTACGGCCAACATCAGTGCGTGCAGCTTATAAGTACCCAAATCAGTCATCATCATCTTCCTGCCCTTATCCCATATTACTTGGGGTCGGCGCAACACGTTTTCTTCTTCCATTCTCCCCTGTCAACCGTCACGCTATCATTCACTCCCTTCTCTTTCATATCATTCCTCACACAATCCATCCATCTTTTCTTTGGCCTTCCTCTGCCTCTCCATCCATCAACCTCTATATTCATCACTCTTTTAGTCACATGCGTTTCGTCTCTCCTCATTACATGCCCATACCAAGACAAACGATTTCCTTTCAACTTTTCTGTCACTGGCGCCACTTTCAAACTTCGTCTTATATACTCATTTCTCACTTTATCCATTCTTCAGTCATTCAAATCAGTCCCCTAAATAAATAGATCTGATTGGACGTAGTTACATTAACTGTATGAAAATGTAAGAAAGTCGAAGTTATTTTGGGAATGTAAAGTAACTGTGTCACGCAAGTTATGCTATATGGGTCACTAAGCTCGTAAACATTAAGGTAATAACATGTTATTAATTAAGTGAGAACTGCAATTATACATTTTAATTTCATAAGTGACCGGGTTGACCTAGTTATAAAACCTAAGTACATATCTTGCACCAGACTTGATCTTCATTCAGTGGGAAGTATTCGTACTGAGGTGTTTGTCACATCTACCAACCCGAACTGGCCCCGCGTGGTAGATTACGACCCACTCCCTCTCACATAGAGGAGGCCTGTGTCCCAGCAGTGGGAACGTTATAGGCTGATTATGCTGTTGGCAACATAACACTGATCAGTAATTTTTGGGCAGCCCCGTAATTACTAAAGTATTTCGCAAATGACGTGTTAAGTGACTATCGTTACCGATCGTGCCAAGACCCTCAACTTCGGGCGATGAAACCATTCTCGGTAATACCTCAATACTTTGAAACAAAGTAGGTAAAACCACAGAATAATAAACCTACAGTAGTTTATCTGTGCAGTGACCTTGAATTAATTACCTACGGCCACTCGGTAGATAAATACGTGTCCGTCCGTGCGTAACTGCCGCGCGCTCGAACTGTTGTATACTGGTCAAATCAATCTGCCTAGCCTTTTCCCAACTATGTTGGGGTCGGCTTCCAGTCTAACCGGATGCAGCTGAATACCAGTATTTTACATGGAGCGACTGCCTATCTGACCTCCACAACCCGGTAACTGGGTAATACGATACCCCTTGGTAAGACTGGTTGTCAGACTTTCGGGCTTCTGACGACCCGTAACGACTGTCAAAGATCCAGAATGACAGCCGGGACCAACGGCTTAACGTGCTTTCCGAGGCACGGAGGAGTCTCGGTATGTAAAGATGGTCACCCATCCACTGACCAACCCCGGCAAGCGTAGCTTAACCTGATGGATCGACCCGTGCGGCTGTTATTGCTTAGCCACGAGCTCCACGAACTGTTGTATACTGGTACTGATTGAGATTTCGAAACGCGTCGTTTCAGCCATTTTCTATGAAGATGAACTACTGTATTATTATTATACTGTGGTACTACACCAAGTTTGAATTAGGTCATTCACACTAATACAGTCATGGTCAGAAATATGAATACACTTAGGAAAATTCAAAAGTAAGTTTTTCGTAGAGTACAGAAGGCCGCACGTCAGTAGTAACCATAGAACCTCTATGGTTGGTTACTACTGACGTACCGCCATAGATATAAGGTTTTTTATATTTATTTATTTTTTTAATCCTTTTATCTATGGCGGTAACATTTGGACCTTGAGCTGGTCTAGCGTAGTCAAGCGTAGTACGGAATTTTAATAGAATTAGAGGCCAGCTTATACTGGTTTTGTATATCGGTTGAAATATGATATTTATATCTATATATTTTATTCATTTACTAACAATAAAGCTGAAGATTTTCTTTGTTTGTACGCGCTAATCTCTGGAACTGCCAGTCGGATTTGAAAAATTCTTTTTGCAATTTCTAACCCAATTGTTGAGGAAGGTTATAGGCTATTAACGTCAAGCTAGGACCCTTAGGAGCCGACCAAAATGAAAAAAAAAAGTCAGAAAAAACGCTAAGCGAAAATGATGTAGTAGCGCGGGCAGGCGATGCGATGCGACGGGGTGGGTCGGTGGAACAAGAAACTTCACGCGGACGAAGTCACGGGCAAAAGCTAGTGTGATATACCTACAAAAGTAATTCACAAAAATGTGTACGAAGATGCTATGTGTACAACACCTCAAAACTTCTATCATAAAAACACCGTTGTTGAATTACTAGATGTTTCGATATATTTGTCGTTGACTGTACATGAATGAACTTGAGTGACTTCCAGGCGGTTGGGCGTGACATATGATGATTGACAAGCACGCGATCAGAATTCTTTTGTTTTGGGTACAGATTTGTTGAATTGTTTGCATTTCGAAGTGTCACATAAAGGTGGACTGGTTGTGGATGCCGGGGAATTATGGCGTGGTTTAAGTTAGCACAGGTATGTTTGACAGCAGCTGTGTGGACTTAGGCATGATATAAATATGGACATTAGGGAAACTAGGAACAAACGTACGCAACGGCACTCACAAAGACGCGCGCATCCACGAGAACCCTAAGCTACAATAATAATTATACTGAGAGCACCGCGACTATCGCTTGGGCCTCGTCGGTGCGCGCGTTTGAGTGAGTGTGCCGTTTCGACCAGTTTGTACGTAGTTTTCTTACTGTCCATATATTTAATTGTGACTTAGTGCTAGACTAACTTAGTCAAGAGATATTGTAGTCCCTGCTGATGTAGTATCTAATCTAGTTTTCCTTCGTGGTACCTACAGCCACAGAATAAATAATAGTGCTAAAGTGGTTGCCAGTGACATCTTTAGTTTTTGTTTTTTACCTCGTTTTACAGAGATGGTGACTAGGTCTTGGCACGTATTCAAGAAACTAATTAAAGCAACTAATATAATTTAAAATCCCTCGCTACCATCTGTTAACCGGCAGTCGCTCTATGTAAAATACTGGTATTCAGCTGCATTCGGTTAGACTGGAAACCGACGCCAACATAGTTTGGGAAAAGGCTAGGCAGATTGATTGCTACCATCTGTTAACCGTGCATTAAAGTTTTGCAACAAATTCTGGTGTACAATCAACCGCACGTCTATAACTTTGACAGCGCTTTATTTCGTAGCAACAAGTATTACTAATACCGTGCGGTTGACCTTACTAAATCCATAATCAGTATTTTGACCTCGACTAAGTTCGTTGATGTCTAGTAATTCCTAGTCGAGGAGTCCATTAGTAGTGTTGTTTATGTTTTCTAATCGGTTACATGTTAATGAACTCCCCGCCTATATAGCGTCAAATCGCGTGACATTAGAACCACACATTGCGTGACAACTGACAACAGGTGGGATAATGCGTAAAGAGTTCGAAATGTTGTTTTTATTGCCAAGTTTTCCGCGACAGGCATATTTTGGGTCATAATGACCCGTCCGACTTAATGATATCATTTGTGCGATATCACGGTTAGGTCATTTACTGACTTAAATGACTGGTACTAAAACTGATATATTATATGGATGGCTCTATAAAGAGACAGATTTGGAAAGCCGAGGATGGACTGTAAAGGTGAGCGTCCACTGGTCCGCGCCGGCCGCAACACACGCACGGCACGCAACGGATTTCGGTTTGCTTTGTATGAATTCATATAGCACTGCGTCCGCTACCGGTACCGCCAGCGTTTTCTTTCTTCATAAAAATAAACAACAAAATCTGTTGCGTGCCGTGCTTGCGTTGCTGCTGGCGCGGACCCGTGGACGTTCAGCTTAATATGGCAAAGACATAGGTAAACACTAAAGACCCATTCTCTTTGGTAAACACTGAGATCTTCACTTATTTTCTTGCTTTTAGTTCTGATTTAACAATTTCTAGCAGAACATGACTTTTAACTACTAACGCGCCCGGCTCCCCCGCGTGACGTCATTAGGATTATCTTTGAGAAATGTGAGACTTTTTGTCGGCGCGCGACGGCGACGGGGCGCCTAGCCACTTATAGACGGCTTGTACACAAAAAAATTGTATCAACGGACATTCAACGAATGACTGTTTCCTAAAGTGGATAGACTAGGCTAGACTACGAATTTTGATTTAGAACAATAGATGACTTAGTTTTTTTTCAATAAAAAAAAAACAGTTTGTTTATATTACCGCCAATAAAAAACAATTAAAATATTATTTCAAAATCTAAAGCGATAACCCTATTAAAGACAGCATAGAACACTGCTAATTCAGGTCATACATTTCCGACTCATAGACATAGCTTTAAAACAAAGGGAGGCTAGCAAGTGAGTGACTACCGAGATAAAGACTAATAGAAAAGTATGGAAGAAAAATACATGTTGCATCGACCCCAAATAAATTGGGGTAAGGGCAGGAGAATGATGATAGCTTTGAAACAAATTAAATTTCTAAAGAGCAACGCTAAAAGTCGCCTCTAATGTCGCAATATTAAAGGCCTTACACACTACCTTGTACGGGCAGCAACAGAAGACGATAAACGCTGCTACCTTTTCATCTAAATTAACACAAAATGATCCGATAAACTGCTTTTTTTTTCGTTTAACTGTTAAGAGTTAATGTTCTTAAAATTTTAAGTACTTCTGTTCCGATTTGAATTAAATATTTAAGCATAATAATTAAGATTAAAAAACTGCAAGTGCTAATCAACTTTTGTTGCTGACTGTACAATATATTTGCACCGATTTATTCAACTAAACTCCAGGTAGTTTTTCATTACAAGTGATAAAAGAATTGAAAGAAACTCCCATTGTTCAGCGGTTTATCTTCTTGAACGTTAGAACTCGTTCAAGAAACTGTCACACCAATTTGTTACCCACGACTTCGCTGAGAGGAATGCCTTAAGGCAGGGGATCCCAAACTTTTTAGTTCACGGCTCATTTACTAGATCGTTTTTTTTTACAGCTCTCCAGAGTCAAACATTTTTCCTATTACGTTAATCATGTTAAGGCGCAGATATATGATTTTAGTGACTTTTAAATCTGTTATTACGTCTTCAACTAATGCAAGTACGTTATGCAAAAAATTTATGATAAATTAGAACGCGTACTAGGCCCTCTGGTTACGCCTCGCAGCGCCCTAAAACTGCTTCCACGGTGCCTACTTTGGGAACCCCTGTCTAAAGGCGTCGAGCTGTGAACTTCTAAAAAGATTTATTCTTAAAGATTCAAACAGTGGAATCAATATCCATTTTGAATGCAAATACGAAAGCACTGAATGATTTGAGCAAAGTGAAGTTACGTTTGATGAAGAACTTGATTTGATTGAAAGTGGAAATTAGATTTGAAGGCTTCTTTCTTCTTTGATTTATTTGAACGAAAGTTTAAATGGCTTGTGAAACGGAAAAAGCGGCCAAGTGCGAGTCGGACACGAAGGGTTCCGTACCACACTACATAATATATTTAAAAATTACTTTAGTAATCAAAAATGTTAGTTTAATATGAGCCCCCCTTGAATTTTAACTTTACTTTATTTCTATTATTTGTTGTTACAGCGGCCACTCTGTGAAAATTTCGAGTGTTTACCTATTACGGTTCAAAAGATACTGCCCTATGACTGGACACCTCTCCTTCTGAGGGTTGTGTCCGACTCCTACTGTTTAAAATCCCTTGTTTCTCCCTTTTACTATAAATTGGGAGCACTTTCGTAACAAAAGTGTCGTGGCGCTCAAAATGTTACACTTTTATCGATCCAGCTATTGTGCAGAGTATAAGGTGTGGTAAGGAACTTCGTTCCATAAAAAGACGCCATTTTCATCGACCTAACATTATTAAAATTATTCTCAATAATACTGAAGCTAAAACTTCGGAAAATATTGATTTTCCCTGAAAAAAGGTTTTTCAGTGATCCCTAGCGTGAAAAGTGAATAGTATACAAATGAGCGTCGGTTAGGAAATGACCCTACCCTAATCTCTACAATAACTTTTGCCTCAGATATTCGGGCAATTTAAAACATTGTAAGTGCCTAGTTGAAAATGTCCATACCTACTGTTCACTTAATCCAGAATCAAGTCTTTCGTAAGATTGCATCTACAAACTAGATTTT
Source organism: Cosmia pyralina (assembly GCA_946251885.1). Classification (NCBI taxonomy): domain Eukaryota; kingdom Metazoa; phylum Arthropoda; class Insecta; order Lepidoptera; family Noctuidae; genus Cosmia; species Cosmia pyralina. The sequence goes on from OX276344.1 coordinate 23,742,292, forward strand.
TTATTATTATTTGAACTACACTTTGTTAGGCGAGCAAAACGTGTAGTTATAGTGTGCGCGCAAGTGCTAGTCATCGTCTGAGGTATGTGAGCGGTGACACGAGGGAGGTAGACAAATGTCAAGCTAACTCAGTCTGCCAATCTTGTCAATCGCGCCCTCCCCCGTCTCACCACTCGATACCTGAAGCGGTGACTAGCACTTGCGCGCACACTATATTGAAACACTTAAGCCTCAATTTAACTAGATGCCGCCTCTGTCGAGTCGATTTCCTCAACGCAAATACATGCGCATATTTGTTTTCAGTAGCAGCTGAACAAAGGTACATACAATCTGCTTCCATCTAAAATAAAGGAAATTTTTTGTTACCTTCCTACATTGTATGAAATATTTTTGAACAAATGTTGCTTGGTAAAATAATAAGTTCGTTTGTTAGGTGATCTTCTGGCCATGAATTCAGACGTCTTCTCGAAAGCATAAATAATAAAGATGCCACACAGTGGATCGTCCCCATACAAGAGGTCGGACATAGAATTAAAAATTGAAAAAGTATTTAATTGAAAAAAATGAAATATGCAGTTGCATTACTCTATTAAGGAACTACAAAAAATGTTACTACAATTTTTTTATTTGACCAGTACTTTATGAGCAATTCGATGAAAAGTGTTATTTTTCTATGGAAATGGTCACAAAAATGTCTGTATCTCATGATTCCCTCCTTGTTTCGATTTGCGGTTTTCACTACTGTTATCTACCCATTTTATGCCACATTTTCTTCAAGGACACATGGTGCCCCCAGCGACCCCCTTCCGAGATATTTTGCTTTTAGTAACTTTACTTTTTATTGTATAACTGATGATATGGAGGTACATTAAGTATATTCATTACTGAGAATAAGTCATCCCTAAGTAGTTCCTTAAATAACAGGTGCATTTACGATTACTTTAATGACTTATGAACGCTTCTGTTGCCATACAACAAACGCGTTAATGAGTCCTTAAGTGAAGATTCCCAGTACTTGCTTAATCTAATTAGTTATTGTAATTACTATGTTAACAGCCCTTAATCTCTGCATTGTGATTGTCTAATGTCATCATTAGCTTAGTAATGACTGAGTCGCATTTACAATAACACATCGAAAAGAAATAGAGTTTTATGATCAATAAGAAAATATGTAGGTATAAATATATTTTTTATTTATATAATATAACACTGTAAAAATAATTTAAAAATAAAATAACTATGTACCCTAAAACAAACTAAAAAAATAAACAACTACTAAAAACTAAATTATAATAGGAAATTAATTAATTAACACGACCATGTAGTTACTAACAACAATAGAAAAGAAAGAAAAAAACCATTTATTGGCTGATGGGTGGCATAACACAAAACAAAAAAAGAATAAAATTAAAAAAAAATCACAAAAACTAGAATAGAAAAAAAGAATAGAATAAAAAAAATACACAAAAACTAGAAATTAACAAAGAAACTGCTTGTAAAATAATAATATTAGGTACTATAAGACTTAAACTATATTTTCTTCATCTTCATCAATAACGACATCATGATCATTATCATCGTCATCATCTTCTTCAACGTCACTACATGCAGCAAGTGTATCAGTTGAAACGTCCGCGTCAATGAACTCCAATTCACTCTGATCACGTATGAGTAAATCGTCTAGTTCTCTAAATGAAGACTTTTTGGCTTTATTTGTCATCTTCGGTCGTAAGCTGGCGAGAAGAGGATCGGAAGATAATAGCAGATTATGAAGAATGTCTTCATTAGTGGCGATGCTACTATGCTTTCGTGTATGACATTCTCTAAATTTGCGAAAGTCCTTGTTTCTTGCTTCAGATGCTTCTTCAGACAAAAAACCTATAAGCACTACTGATAAGTGGTCCACTATCTGTGATCCATGAATCAGCAATTTGTGTAAACTTGCTGGCATGTTATACCATGGATATAATTCCACGAATAAATTTGCTGTTTCATCACAATATGATTTGAATTTTTGGACTTGAATTTTTTCGCCTGAGGAAATGCATTGCAAAATAACGGCGAGTCTTCTAATTAAATTAACATCTAATTTAGTAATTTCGGCAGTCGTTTCAGGGTTTGCAAAAAATCTTCTTGCAGCATTTCCAGTGTTTGTGTTGCCACTACCCTGCTTAACAACGTCTAGAAGTAAGCCTGTTCTTCTTCGGAAAGCTTCTTGAATGGCTTCTTTCTTATCTTTAACTTTTTTTTTATTTTCGTCACCTTTTGCTTGCCATGATTTTATGTCCATTCTGTAAGAAATGTGTAATAAACATTCCATGGACCGAATCCAAGCATGCAATGAACTAAATCCATGCTTGTATAAATCTGTATTCACGGGTTTAGCTCTCACTTCTTCCAAGTTATTCATTTCGCTTGGGCGAGCTTTGCACAAATCACACACTGCTGCCGATGTACCAGATATGATTGAATGTACCTTACCATCAATCATGGTTAGCCATAGATTGTGAGTAACAGTAGCATTGCCGCAATCAGTCGGGTTCCGTTCACGAATCTCGGTCTCAAATATTTCCATTTCAGCCTTAACATTCGCTTCCGTTTCTTTCATAAATGTAAATGAAATCGGGCGACAATATGTGGTTGACGATGGCCGATCATTCTGCCACACTATACTTCCACTAGAAGTCACTAACTTAAGTGGTACAAGACTTGCCATAAATACACTGGATAAGTCTTGTTCACTTGTTGTTGTCGTTTGATGGTAAATGCTTTGACTTGAAGCTCCATCAAAACCCCATTTACTGTGAAGCACAAGTTGTTCACCAGCATCAAAATTTGATTCAAGTGAATCGATCAGCCTCCTAACGGTGAGATCAAGGAGGGCTTGGATACGTATCTTTGCGGAAGTTTCAGTCACAGTTATGTCTTCTTTTGCCGGGTAGCATTTAAGCTTTTCTTTAACTAACAAGTAGTAGCTTGGGTATTTCGCATGACCTTCTTTTAAACTAAAGTCCCGAAGTGTGATGTAACGCCACTTGGATAACTGCAAGTAAACGTAAAGAGCAAGTGCTTTGTGAGTAGGAACTTCACGAAGCGGAGGATTCTGCTTAGTTTCCAGGACATTTATAACTGTTGAGACGTGTTCAGGATTTTCCAGCAAATTTTTCATTATTCTGGCTATATCATTTTTTCCGGCAGACTTAAGTATACTTTCAACAGTATGCAAAAGCTCATCCGGACGACTGCAACTAGTAACATTTTCATTAACACGTCTTCTTTTGTGTCTAGTTGATAAATCTTCAAAGCGTTTGCGAGGAGATGTATATGTTGAAGTAGATGCATCTGATTTTGATGGACTGACTACCTCTTCTGCCTCATTTTCATTTGCTTCTTCAGTGTCAACAACATTTTCTTTAAAGCAATCTGGCCAAACGATATCGGAATTTAACCACTCTTCGTTCTTGTTAATGAACCTGTCAACTGTCCTTCTTGATTGCACCCATTTGGTGTAAACCCTATAGCAAAATCGTCGACACCAGTTCTTGAGATCCGTCACATCACTTTCACTTAACTGGACGTTAGTATTCGACTTCAATGTGTTAAATAAATGGTCATAGTCACGAAGATCTTTATGATTACGAAGAGCAACGTAAAGATCTAGGTAAGTAGAAAACCCACGGAAAGCCATAATGACAACACTTGGTAGAAGTTATAATTACAACTGAATTACATTTGCTAAACACACTCAAATATATAGGGCAGCAAGTAGGCAACTAGCAATGAATTTGATAAGCTAATGATGACATTAGACAATAACAATGCAGAGATTAAGGGCTGTTAACATAGTAATTACAATAACTAATTAGATTAAGCAAGTACTGGGAATCTTCACTTAAGGACTCATTAACGCGTTTGTTGTATGGCAACAGAAGCGTTCATAAGTCATTAAAGTAATCGTAAATGCACCTGTTATTTAAGGAACTACTTAGGGATGACTTATTCTCAGTAATGAATATACTTAATGTACCTCCATATCATCAGTTATACAATAAAAAGTAAAGTTACTAAAAGCAAAATATCTCGGAAGGGGGTCGCTGGGGGCACCATGTGTCCTTGAAGAAAATGTGGCATAAAATGGGTAGATAACAGTAGTGAAAACCGCAAATCGAAACAAGGAGGGAATCATGAGATACAGACATTTTTGTGACCATTTCCATAGAAAAATAACACTTTTCATCGAATTGCTCATAAAGTACTGGTCAAATAAAAAAATTGTAGTAACATTTTTTGTAGTTCCTTAATAGAGTAATGCAACTGCATATTTCATTTTTTTCAATTAAATACTTTTTCAATTTTTAATTCTATGTCCGACCTCTTGTATGGGGACGATCCACTGTGTGCCATTAAAGCAGAGTACCGATATTTGGAACAAGAAATATTTATAACTCAGAAAAAAGAATAATCCCTTATAATAGATAATTCAGTCAGATTAAGCTCAATTCGACCCCTCCTAATTTAAGCAGCAGTGTCCCATCTCGATTGAGTGTAATTCTGTACTAAGAGGATTAAGGCCTGTTTCGACAGTGTAGCCGCAGAAAACCACGCCAGCGAAAATAATCAAAACGATACTAGAAAATGCGGAACAAAATTTTGTTATACTTTTCGATTTACCTTAACTTTGAAACGATAGGTACTCAAGCATGCTTTTCGGTGTGCTTATTGATTAGATTTGAGTGGAGTTTAGTTTGCTATCCGACAATATTGATTCGAGATTCATGCTTGAGCATCACTACAGAACAAAGCCAGGCACTTTGATTTCATTTTGCTTTAGTGAAAAGTTTACAGTGTTTAGAGCGAAAATATAGTGTTACTTTGTAATCGTAGAAACCGCTCGCACCCACAATACAACCTCATCGCAATTATCGGCGACTACACAATTGGCAAGGCCTCTAATGTGGTTTTGACACATCATAACTTCCCATGTGACCACAGCACAAATATAATGTGACCAGTCCCAGTTGCGAGACTAAAGTTCGGTGGTCATAACAAACAAGTACTATGCCCGTTTGTTTCCACTAACCTAAGCGACACCTAAATAAAACGCGCTGTCGGATTATCAACTTTCAGCACTAAGCCGAGCGTTAAAAATCCAACAGTGCAATAATATTGTGGCGCTCATTTATATGTTTCCTAATGTTAGTGAAACGGGCATTACTGTCCAGTGCAAAACCACTGCTATGTTGTGTTAGAACTGGACAAAACTGTAATTTTACCGTACACTAACCCCACTGGGGCTCGTGGCTAAGTAATAAGAACCGCACGGTCGATCGATCAGGTTTTAAGGTACTCTTGCCGCGGTTGGTCCGTCGATGGGTGACCATCTTTACATACTAAGACCCCTCCGTGCCTCGGAAAGCACGTTAAGCCGTTGGTCCCTGGTACTCGTATCATTCGTGGATCTTTGACATGGATTTTTCACGTGGATTACGGGTCCTCAGAAGCCCGAAAGTCTGACAACCAGTCTTACCAACTGGGTTGTGGAGGTCAGATAGGCAGTCGCTCCGTGTAAAATAAGTACTGGTATTTAGCTTCATCCGCTTAGACTGGAAGCCGACCCCAACATAGTTGGGAAAAGGCTAGGCAGATGATGATCTACTTACATATTTCTGTCCCGACGCAGCGTTACTGTGTTCTGTTATATAGTTACCGGGGTAACGGCACATGAAAAATGTCGGCTTTTTTCTAGGACAAAAATACTCTATATTTTTAGTTCTGCAAATGACCGAAGGTGTCTTTTTACCAAAGTAGACCAAACAACAATATAAAAAATATCTAACCACTATTTATGGCTATGTTCCATTTAAACGGGCCCTAAGCTGACCGAGTAAGCTGTCGTCATCAGAATTCACTAGTTGAGTGGGAGTCCTCGTACGATCTCCGCTCGTGTATGCACGATGTTACGTCCTTCCAAATATATGGAGTTTACAGAGATGGATGTTCCGCTCGTGTTCTGATCGTACTTGTTGAATTTAAAGTCCGGTCTTTATTCAGACACTACATATTAGAAACAAGAAGTGCCCATGGCATAATCATCAAGATTAATTTTCTCAAAACAAAAGCTTTTTTTTAATACTCCTAAGAATTAAAAAAATGTAGGTACCTACTGATCCTATAAATATCTCAGACTAAATAAAAAACCAAGACAGCGCTGTCACATTGACGGGAGGCCTCACGTTTTGGGTTTCGGAAACATGGTGTGCACTTAGTGAGGTGTAGATTAATTGTAGTTTGGTGTAAATGTGAGCGTGTATACAGAGCGAGGTGTAGTTTTGCGCATGCTTCACTATATTGTTCGAAATGCAGTCTTGGATTTTTATTTAGTTGAGAAAAATAGGCAATGAGTTGTAATTTAGCGCCATAAAATGTATTCTTCCGAGAGTAGTGTCATAATTATGAGGTACAATTAAAAACAAAATAATTATAAATAGTAGTAAGTAATTATAATTATACTGTTTTTAATTTTAAACACTTTAAAAAAATATAATTATTACAGATGCTTTATTGAACTACCTTACGAATTCACAATATCTGTATTGAAAGTAAGCTTCTTATAAACTAACTAGCTTTTGCCCGCAGCTTCGCCCGCGTGGATGTCGGAAAATATTCTACGGAAACGTACTACAGGGAAATCCTTCCTTATTCCTTGTCTACATTATAAATGAAACCTCTGTACGTACATCTCAGCTTTCTAGGTTCAAGGGTTTGAGCTGGGCGTTAATGAGTCAGTCAGCCAGGACTTCTCTTTTTATTTATATAGATAATTAAACTTACATTTTTCGGGACAAAGACAAGGTAGGTACTAGGGCTGCACTACGTAGAAAACAGTATTCTCCTTGAAAACTTTTGTTAATTCCTCAATGGATCTTGTTTAAACCCTGGGGCCTTGTGCTTTGTCTAAAACTTTAATCCACCATTTTAAATGTTTCAATTTCATTAATTCGCTAATTGGATTAAAAGTTTCTGTTTTCGTATTGTTCAGAGCTTTTAATAACAAACAATTTTTAGTGGTGTCGCGTTTCCATTTGCTTAATCGAAATGTATTTGAATGATTTATGCGTGTTTTTGTATGTGGTTCGCTGTTGGTTTTTGTGGTGGATGAATATATCAGTTGTAGGTGTCGTAGGATGATTTGAGAATTCGAGTTTTCGCGAAAACCCTAGGGATATTGCGAAAACACGGATAATTAGACAAGGGTGAAAACATTTCTCAATCTTACTGGAAAAAGATAGGGTTTTTGCAAAAACGCGTGGCACTCTAGTAACATTGAATATCCTTAACTCTGATGAGCTAGATTTTTGCTTACTGACCAAATCTTATTCTAATTGGTTCCTAGTTTTCCCTGTGAGCTTTGAAGTATTATATCATAGACTTTTTTTTAGTAGACTACTTAGTGTCTTAAGATAAATCACTTGTTTATTAGCCTAGACTACTGAGTCGCTCTCAAAAACACAAACATAAACCAAACAACGTGCGTGAATGATTGACATGGTCAACCAATCAGAGGAGGTCTCGTTTTGGGCGCTCTGACCGGCCAATCAGCGTTCTTATTTCATAATAGCTAACGTTTTGTTTGTAATATTACTAGAGTGACTGATGTTTTTGCAAAAACCCTATCTTTTTCCAGTAAGACTGAGAAATGTTTTCACCATTGTCTAATTATCCGTGTTTTCGCAGTATCTCCAGGGGTTTTGCGAAAATTCGAATTATCAAATCATCCTACGACATAGATAAGGCAGTTGTACTAGTTATTGTACGTTTTAAAAACATAAAACGCTTCTATTCTCAGAGGTGGTAGGCTAGGCAGAGCTTACCACTGAGAATGGAACATCATAAAATCTTCAATACATTCAAAGAGTCTTATGTAAAAAGTCTGCGTACAGAATTCCTAGACTATTTACTTTCTGAATTAAATTCCACTAAACCGCGAATACGTACTGAGAACTAGAATAACTGTTACTTTAGCTATGCAATAAAATATATTAGGTACGCGAATATTCAAAATATCCACCACAAATAGTGGGTAATAGTTTTACGTTACATCCACTTAATGTATTCTTTTGTGCTGCAAACAAGATGGCCGCCATTGTCGGAAGTACAGTCACGAGCACAAATACCTTACATTTATGCATGATTCAAAAGCGATTTTTTCTTAAAGTATTGATAGCTATTTTGTGGTGTTACGAACATGGTATTCTGTAAACCATCAACTCAGCCTATCGCAGTCCACTGCTGGACATAGGCCTCTCCCAGGCAGCGCCACAACACCCTGTTCTCTGCCTTGCGCATCCAGTGTGTCCCAGCCACTTTCTTCAGGTCGTCGGTCCATCTAGCTGGGGGGCGTCCCACACTACGCTTACCGATACGCGGTCTCCACTCCAGGACTCGTCTGCTCCACCGGCCATCGGTCCTTCGACAAACATAACAAGCCCACTGCCACTTCAGTTTGCTTACTCTGCAAGCTATGTCGGTTGCTCCGGTTCTTTTCCGGATAACTTCATTCCTGATTTTATCCTTCAAAGAAACTCCGAGCATAGCCAAAACTATTATGAAATAGGTCTTTTCTCAAAGTTGCAATAAATTGTTATTTCACGAGGCTTATGCATGTTGCGTTATGAAAAGCTCTGTACAGTGTAGGTATTTATGCTCGTGACTGTACAGAGCTTTTAAAATAATGAAGTTTTGATACAAGTTAATGTTCGGAACGGGAGGTTTGTATTTTGTTTTGCATATAATAGAGAAGTAATGCTTAAAGCAGTTTTTAATTCGGGAATTTTATAATAAAATTGTTTAGGTGTGTCGGTTAGGTCACCGGGTGACCTAACCTACACAGTTTGACGGTACCCGTGTGACCGTCACCTGGGACTAATGTGTCAGATGACGATTACAGTATATTTTTACCAGTATAACAATAATATACTGACAAAATTGTTTAAAAGATCGTTCTGTTTGAAAGTACGTTAAGCAATTGATTTGTAGATCTTTGACTGGACGTCAGAAGCCCAAAAGTGTGACAACCAGTGTTACCGAAGGGTATCGTATTATCCAGTAACTGGGTTATGGAGGTCAGATAGGTAGTAGCTTCATGTAAAACTGGTATTCAGCTGCATCCGGTTAGACTGGATGCCGACCCCAACATAGTTGGGAGAAGGCTAGGCAGGTTGAGACAAGATTGTCATATTTGAATGTGTCAAGGTCACTAATGCTTTATCGGGACTGTTTACAGACATAACCAGAGTTCGTCCCTCGCAAGAACGGAAATCCTCAACGTATTTCTCGTTGTTAAATATCTTCTTTCCTATATATTTTCATTGTGCGACAACGCCAGGGTGTTTAACCTTTTTCTATTCTTGTATTCAGATTGTATGTTTTCTAATACTTTTTATGTATTTTTGCAGGTAATTATGCTGTTATTACATGGAATTAGCGGTTATTAGGGTAAGGTAAACGAGAATTACATAACAAAATCACCGGTATTCGTTTTAAAGCGATTATACTCCAGCGATTTTTAATTAATCTTGAAAAAGTAACATTATTTGACGAATACAATTTCAATCAATCTGCCTAGCCTTTTCCCAACTATGTTGGGGTCGGCTTCCAGTCTAACCGGATGCAGCTGAATACCAGTATTTTACATGGAGCGACGGCCTATCTGACCTCCACAACCCATTAACTGGGTAATACGATACCTCTTGGTAAGACTGGTTGTCAGACTTTCGGGCTTCTGACGACCCGTAACGACTGTCAAAGATCCACGAATGACAGCCGGGACCAACGGCTTAACGTGCTTTCCGAGGCACGGAGGAGTCTCGATATGTAAAGATGGTCACCCATCCACGGAAAACCCCGGCAAGCGTAGCTTAACCTGATGGATCGACCCGTGCGGCTGTTATTACTTAGCCACGAGCTCCTCCGAATACAATTTCAATCAACAAGATAAATATAAGTAAATTATGAACGTAAATGAGGCAAAAGGAGGATAGGAAGGATCATAGCAGGTGGCGTTCTGAAGTTTCTGTCTACCCCCATGGAAAGAAGGCGTGAGTTTATGTATGTATATTATATATTAATTACAAACTCAGAAGCATTTGAATTTATTAACAAAAAGTTTGTTTCCAAAAACAAAACGTTCAGGCACAATTTGGATTCCTTTCAGGACCTTTAAAAGGGACACTGAGCTTTTTTACGTGAATTTTGCGGGTTATTCATCTTTTTGCGCCGCCAGCTTTACGGCCACCATAAAACAAAATTACGAACCGCTATGTGTCCTTCACAAATATATTGAATGTTTACTATCTCGTCATGTGGTGTCGTTTCACCCATATTTTTTCTCTGCTTAATATTTTCATACAAGTGTGCTATACATTTTTATTTGCGTAACTTGTTTTCAAGAATACTCGATAACAAATGACACTGTGGCAGTTACATCAAGTTATTTCTTCAGTGAATTTTAAACAATGTTTTATTCGAAACTTTGCAAGCATACTGTATTTTAAATAAAGTTAAAGGGATTTCCTAAAACTTGTTAAACGCTAAACATAAATATGCAATTTATAGTTTTAGCCGGACACTCTAAATATATGGGGCAATTTATTTAAAATGTTAAAATCACCGTTAAACATTATGGAAGGGCAATATTTTGCACCCAAGTGAACGAATTTTGTTAAAACGTGATTTACGTAGCACTAGCTACGCGATGTGCTACGAATTCGTAGCGGTATCTACAAGGCATAACTCGTAGCAGCTACGAGCGTAGCAGTTTGTGAGTTCTTTTGCGACTTTTCACACTTTCATGTCAACGAATATAATATAACTAGTATTTCTGCGAACAGTAGAGCTCGCGAGTACAAACTTTTTTGCAACAATTAATATAAAAGTTATTTAAAACGGGATACTTACCGTGTTTTATAATTTTTTTGAAGCTTAATTGAAATTTAATTTTTTGAAGCTGAATTTTTGGCTTTGATGAAAATTCATGGCAAGTGGTAAGACGTTATTTAAACAGAAATAAACTAAGCAACTACTATCTGTTAAACATGAGACTTTAACTACTTTTGAAGTTACTTTACACCTAACAAAACTCAATCACACAAAATGTTCGACGGGACGGGAAATGGTTAGGCCATTTGGCGAGCGACAACGACAGCGCGATCTAGCGGCGCAAAGTAGCGCCATTTAGTGACCTTATTGTAAAACTAACATTAATATTGGTTTTAAAGCCTCGTTTTAGAGAATCCTAATAATTATTTTCAGAATTCTCTAGTTTTTTGATAAGACATCTCAGAGTCCCAGGTGCTCCATCAATCCCTACCAAGTAGGTAATTAAAGGGCCGAATCCACTTGTAGAAATCTAAAAGTAAGCAGTTTACTGCATTTTGAGGAGCTATTCTGCTCATCACGTCGAAGATCCTCACCAAATTGTTATAAGACCAATTTAAAATTACTTACCTTTCAAATAAAAAAAGAACCATCAAAATCGGATCTCATAAGGTGGAGATATCCAGTAGCCCCATTTTTGCCCCTTATTGGAGGAAGTCCAATCAAAAATCCCCAACGACAAAAAAAATCATAAAATTCATAATACCGATGCACCAAGTTTCGTCCAGATGGGTTGTTAAATACGACCTGTAGAGGAATAGCAACAAACTGACAGACTAGAGAATTTTTTTCCAGACTTGAAGCAGAGACGCTTCGCTCGCTCGGTCAGTGATAGCAGATAGTGTTGTTATCATTTATTTAGAGAACGTAGCGTAGGAAATGTGTGTACAAAGTCACAAGTATAGCTGAAATAGTGGTAGTATACAGGGTGTGTCGTAATTAATGGATAACCTCTTAAGGGGTCATTGTACTCATCATTATGAACAACTTTATGAGACCAAACCTGAAATCGCGAAAAAAAATCAGCTGTTCAGTACATTTACCTACATCAAACTAGTTAAAATGTAGGGAGTAGCTGATTTTTTTTTCGTGATTTCAGGTTTGGTCTCATAGTAAAAGTTGTTCATAATGATGAGTACAATGACCCCTTAAGAGGTTATCCATTAATTACGACACACCCTGTATAGTATAGTATACTCGAACGCAGTTTTGAACTCCAAATATATTCATCATGCCATGATATATTCAGTATTGGGTATGAACTGTACAATTTAACGCCAACCAAGTGAACCGGAATGGATTTATTACCTGAATATACAGTACGATGTAAGTGGAAAAGCGATTTGCATTCAAAGCAAAAACCACTAAACCTCATTACGTCAGATGTACAGACAACATAAGAGGTAAGGCATTAAGCAATGTTGTTTGTGTTATAAGCACCTATTCAAGTCACATATTTATTGGCGAAGGCCAATTAGATTCGTTAAAGATAAATGTTCATCTCATAATACAGTCACCAGTAGTTAACAATCGCAATCAGACAAGTCACTTAATAAAAATAATCAATCATTAACTTATTGCAACATTGTCAGTTAAAATTCACATTTTGACATAGTATGCTAAGATAGGTGTGCTGATATGTCTCTATGAGTCGGTAGTAAGTTAAAAAAAGTTTATTACGCACGTATCTACATGCAATAAATATTGACAACTTGCAATAAATATTAGGTCTTTACCTATGAAATTGCCGTTCTGCAGTACTGGCCATTTCAAATCAAAATAATTTTTGTTTGGCTATGAATTCTAATTTCAAATTAATTTTATTTTAAAAACATGGATTTTTTTTTCCAAAAGTACCGTCGTGGCAGCAACGCGGCACAAGCGGCACGCAACATCAACGACGTTTACGGAGCTAACACTACAAACCAACGCACCACTTGTTATTGGTTTGCTCGCTTCCGTTCTGGAAATTTCGAGCTGAAAAATGAACCTCTCGGTCGTCCGAAGACTTTGGTCGACAATGACGAATTAAAAGCGATTGTGGAAGCTGATGATACACAATCTACGGCTGAATTAGCAGCAGCTTTCGACGTTAGCGTCAAAACAATATTGGTCCATTTGCGTCAAATTGGCAAGGTAAAAAAGCTTGACAAATGGGTGCCCCACGAACTCAATGATCGCCAGCGCGAAGTACGCGTCGATACGTGCCTTGCACTGCTCAACAGACACACAAATGAAGGAATTTTGAACTGCATTGTTACCTGCGATGAAAAATGGATTCTGTTTGATAACCGCAAGCGCTCAGCGAGTTGGTTGGATCCTGGTTCAGCACCTAAACAATGCCCTAAACGAAAACTTACCCCTAGAAAAGTGATGGTCACTGTTTGGTGGTCTAGCGCCGGTGTGATTCATCACAGCTTCTTACCAAACAGGGTGAGCATTACTTCAGATGTGTACTGTGAAGAACTGAACACAATGATGGAGAAGCTGGCACATCTCCAACCAGCATTGGTCAATCGCTCGTCTCCGCTGCTCCTGCACGACAACGCGCGACCTCATACTGCACAGGAGACGGTCTCCAAGTTGCAAGAACTGGGGTTGGAAGCTCTCCGTCATCCGCCCTACTCACCATACCTTGCGCCTACAGACTACTACTTTTTCCAGAATTTGGATAACTTCTTGGCGGGAAAAAAATTCAATACCCGAGAGGCAGTACAAAATGCCTTTGAGGAATTTGTTGCCTCCCGTCCAGCTGATTTCTTTAAGAAGGGCATCAATAAACTGCCAATGCGTTGGCAAAGATGCATTGATTGCATGGGTGATTACTTCAATTAATACAAATAAAAAATGCATGAAAAAAATTCGTTTAAATTTTTTCATACAAAACGGCAATTTCATAGGTAAAGATCTATTATTTACAAAATTCCCATTGAAAATGCATTTTTAGTTTTCCCGAATTTTTCAATTTTGTCGGCAACTTTTCCAATTTTTCTCTTCATAAGAACCTTCCTCAGACTTCAACAAATATTTAAAAAAAAATGCCGAATTGGTCCAGCCGTTTTCGAGTTTTGCGCTTAGCAACACATTTAGCTATACATTTTTATTTATACAGATATAGTTAGACGAAATATTGACAGCATAAGCATTTATTTATGCCCGTTTACTCTTCGGCATAAGTCTCATTTCCGAAGATACGGAAAACTTCATTTGCAAAAGAAGTTTGTTATTGATCTAGAATTCTTAACATCTATCATAACTAGAAAGAAATGGAAAAGTGACTTTTGAAAAGTTTAAAGTTCTTGAATAAATTGAATTTTAATATTTTCGAACTCAAGTGTGGTGAACGATGACGTTTCTTTACCTTGTGTGAGAAGATTTTAAGTAATAATGCTTCGTAGAACTTTTTCAGTCGTTACGTGTAGACAGAAGCCCGAAATTCTGACAACCAGTCTTACCAAGATGTATCGTCTTACCCAGTAACTGGTTTGCGGAGGCCAGATAGGCAGTCGTTCCACGTAAAATACTGGTATTCAGCCGCAGATGGTGATGATTATTAAATACTTGTAAAAGCCTCCACGCCTTTGCAGTTAGTTGTATTTTTGAGAGTCTGCTCTTCAACGCTTCTAAAATTCAACGTAATTGCTTTGCCGAAGCGAACAACACTTTTGTTTCGTACATATTTCATTGTTTTGAGTGTCATTATTCACCGCTACCTCTTACAACAACCGGCTCTGTGTTCAGGGCTGAGGAACTCAAACATATGTGTCATGTGATAAAGCTTGCTAAGAAATTCTATACTTACCTATATCTACACTTATGAGTTTGTTGTGACATCTAGACTGATAAGTGCTAGGTTAAAACAGCCGGATATCATTCAATGATATTATATGTAGAAAGAGGTAGATACGTTACACACGCTCCGCAAGTGGCACGTCAAAATCTGGCTAATTAGCCACATTTTCGTCGTCTTGTCTCTTTTTCGCTCCCGATAATTAAGACATGCCGTCCTACTTCCACATGTCATCTAATCGTACGAAATTGTGTCGTTTTTGAACACCGAATGTTGGGTCGGTAACCTATCTACGTCTTTTTACATATAATATCATTGATATCATTACTGTAAAAATAATTTTGAAAATCATGGCTTAGCAATAATAGTAGAGATCATCTTTATAAAATTGCACGTCACTCCGCAAAAAATATGATATGCAAACATTTTAAATGTATGTGTATGCAACAAGCAGTAAAGGAGCGTGCAATTATAAATTAGACGATCACTCACTACACTTCTGAAATCATCTATTCTGAATATAAAACAAAAACAATTTCGTGACTGACTGATTCACAGGAGAATAAAGAGTTTCTTGGAAAGCGTAGATAGAGTCAACAAAAAATAATTCTTCGAAAATCGACACCTGCAAAGTCAAACAAGGATTTGAAGTGTAAATGTGATCGAAGTCGTGAACTAAAATAAAATTAACTGAACACTCAACAAGATTAATTACACTTCAAGTCATTACTGTATTAATTTACTTTTCAATTAAGGAAAGCATTTCACCTCACGTTGTAACTGTGCCACGGTCAGAGCAAATAGTCACGCAACACACTCAGCCGCACTTAATCGTATGCGTACACGTTTCAAAAGTCCTTAACTCCCTCTATGCGGCTTCACTCCAAGTTTATATAAACTTAACACGAGATCCGTCGTCTTAACTAGTGTTGTGGCTTTCACAAACTAGTTTTAAAGAGTGCGGAAAAACTAGTAAATTGGGAAAACTAGTTTGAAGTGATTTTGATCCTTTCCTTCCTTTTTCGTTAGAGCAAGAATCGAGTATGGTAGCACTAAATATGCTAGGATAGTGATGGGCAGTGAACTACTGCCTGCTTGCTCAATGTGAATACCAGATAAATTATTGGAGTACCTACTCTTTGGCCGTCTGGAATGAGGAAATCAGTAGAAGAGATTTGGCTCTTAGGATCAGAATAAAGTGGCTTAAGAAGTGAACATCGTTATAAGGGCTAAAGAATTTTGGGAGAGAAAAGCTCTTGTAAGTGCCTAGCCTTTTCGCAACTATGTTGGGGTCAGCTTCTAGCCTAACCCGATGCAGCTGAATACCAGTATTTTACATGGAGCGACTGCCTATCTGACCTCCGCAACCCAGTTACTGGCTAATACGATACCCGTTGGTAAGACTGGTTGTCACACTTCCGGGCTTCTGACGACCCGTAACGACGGTCAAAGATCCACGAATGACAGCCGGGACCAACGGCTTAACGTGCTTTCCGAGGCACGGAGGAGTCTCGGTATGTAAAGATGATCACCCGCGGCAAGCGCAGCTTTACCTGATCGATGGACCCGTGCGGCTGTTAAATAACTTATACAAAACTTGTGTACCTAGCTGGTACAGAGAATACCAGTAAACTAGAACACCTAAAGATGAACTAATAACTCTTTACGGTGAACTAACAAGCCCTACACTAGTCCAAAGTCTTTTCACAAGTAAAGCGTTCTATTTGAGACTACACTTTCGTTTTCAATGGCTTTTAAATTGAAAGCTTTTCATGTTCGGGGCACTCAACTAATGAGTGAATAAAGGTAATTTAAGGTCAATCCTTTGTGTTTAACTATATTTTAGTTAGTAGCTATACAGATGTATTTGAGGTTTTAGTGGGAGTTCGATAATTAACTCCAAACATTTGATAATTGAAATACAAGATATTAATTAATAAATTAACAGTATGACTGAAACGTTTTAAGCATTGCAAACATTGTTTACGGAGTGTTTAGCTCCGAGCTTATTTTACTATGGGTAATAATTTAAACAACTGTTATTTAAACATTATTATGATCAGTTGAAAAAATTAACGGGTAGTAATTTAATATTTCGGCGATTGGTAAATTAGTGTGACAGTAAAACAGTAATATAAAGAAAATTGGTCGGTTATTTCATCCTACAATGTCATTACAAAAAATACTCAAGTAGATGAATGGGCAGTAAAAATGTTGGAATGGGCGGTTAGATAAATAGTTCGGCAGTCCATAGGTTAGGTTGGAACTGTGACCAACCACGTGCGAGCCGAATTGGTCGCAGTAACTAAGCCAGCGCACCACGACCAAATGAGTAAGGTTAGGTTAGAACTGTCACCAACCACGCGCGAGCCGAGCGAGCAAAGCGAGCGGAGCGCGGCTGCGGCCGGCCAGCGCGATTTCCAAGTTAGATTTCTTACTGATTAATTGTGATTTGAATTCTTATAGTTTATGCTCTTCAAACTATTGTCCGAACAATTATTTCAAGTATCTACAGCCAAATTTTAACAGGCTCTAATTTAAAGCGACAGTTGTTTATTGTAGTTTTGGTAAATTTAAAATTACAAAATGCAAGTTTTTTAACAAGTTCGGCAGTAAAAACTGAGCAAACTAAAAATGAGTTATAACAAATATAGCAGTAAAAACTGAGCAAACTAAAAATGAGTTATTAAATTACCCATTTAAATATTTGTTATAACTCATTTTTAGTTTGCTCAGTTTTTACTGCCGAACTTGTTAATAAACTTGCATTTTGTAATTTAAAATTTACCAAAACTACAATAAACAATTGTCGCTTTAAATTAGTGCCTGTTAAAATTTGGCTGTAGATACTTGAAATAATTGTTCGGACAATAGTTTGAAGAGCATAAACTATAACATAATTAAACAAAAGAGGCTGTTATACTATAATAGACACAAAATAAATGGTCTGTTGTGATAAAGTTGATCTTTTAGGACCTATTTCACGATGTCCGAATAGCCACTACTTACCGAATAAATTAAAAAATAGAACAGATTTTGTATGAAATTATCTGCCAAGTAACTTAATAGGAACTCAATCGTAGGTGGTGAAACAGGCCCTTTGACACAGAAAATCGAAATTCCAACCAAGAATCCATTGAACATCAAAGGATGTCAAGCTGTAAACACATACGAGTATATCTAATTAAATTTACTTTGGCTTATCACTGTACATAAGGTTTGTATTGTTCTTATTAATTAATAGACAAAGGTATTGGAAACAAACAAAGGGATTAACTTCGGCTCATTGATTCTCAAACAAGTAACTCTTAATACAATCATACATGTGTTATATGAAGCAGAAATTATATTAATTAATTGAGCCATAGAACTAACAAAACGCGTAATTAAAATATGGCATCGTGAGAAAAATAATACAATGAAACAGTTATCAATTGGCGTTTTATCAATAAACTTGATAATACTATTACTGCGCCATTCATTTATGTTAGCAAAACTCGACAAAATGTAGGGAACAGCTGTAAATCTTGCGATTCCAGTGTTCGTCCCACTGTAAAAGTTGTTCATAATAATGAGTATAATGACCCTTTTTCATGTTTTCAGTTATTTCAATTACACCTTGTACTGTTTGTCTGGAAGAAAAGGACATGTTGCGCCGACCCCAAATAAATTGGGATAAGGACAGGAAAATGATGACTGTTTGCCTGTTTGTGACCTCTCTTCTGGGCATGGCTCTCCATCCGTGTTGTCCACAAGTTACCGTGGCCTACTTGAAAAATCTTAAATAGACTTCATACTCAAGTAGGCCGCAGCAAGGACAACTTCCACAAGTGATGGACGGCTCAGACCGGCTCAGGTGTTTATGCGGCGTCTCTCCACAGACAATGCCTCCCATCTTGCACCGCATGCCCTGTCACCTGTACACGTCAGGACATAAGGGCTGCGTCAGCGAACGGTATTCGCGTTGCTGAATTTTGGGCCAAACTTTATAAAATCCCAACTATCCTAACTAATATTATAAATTTGAAAGTTAGTTTTTTTTGTTTTTTGCGCTTTCACGCTAAAACGGCTGAACGGATTTAGATGAAATTTGGTACACGGGTAGACCATGACCGGGAATAGGACAATAGGATATTTTTTCCGGTGGGATAATTTTCGAAATGCACGTGGGCGAAGCCGCTGGCGAAAGCTAGTTATATATTTTCGTGATATTTTTGCTTTCGACACGCTAAGAAGACCTCTCTTCGGGAAAGTTTGGAAACACTGTATATTATTAATGATTAGAATCAGAAAGATAACTTTTCCCTCTAACAGCCAAGTCAGGTAATAGATGCAAATACTTAAACAGACTAAGCGACCTGGTTAACAACCAGACACACACACACACACACACACACACACACACACACACACACACACACACACACACACAATACACAATACACGCACCCTACACAGATAAGTACAAAAAATCTTAGTAAGCATTTCAGAATACTCAACACCGTTTTCTTTCAAAACAAGATCCTGACACACAAACTATCTCGACATAGATTGCCCAGATGTCGGTCACCATCTCATCTAAGAAACAGCGTGTTTGCATTCATTCACCGCCGAGTTACATTCAATGTTCCTCCAGAGATTATGACCGAGTACATCAACCGCACCTTCCTAAGTAGCAATGTGACATTGACAGCGCCTTTATGTCAAAGCAGTAAAGGTGGTTTTCATAGTGTGTTACTACTGACGTGTGGTTGCCTGTACCAAAAAGTTTTGATGTATGTACCAAACGTTTTAGTTAGGACAAACAAAAGAGTATGAGAGAAGTTTTGTAACTGTGCTAGTTTAAATGCGGGTTGATTGCTTGGACGAAGCGTGAAATTAACGCCAAAATACACAATTAGCATAAGCGTTACAGCCTGTTGGGACACAGGACTCACCCAAAAACACGTTTGATTATGATGTAATTGTAATCTTTCCTTTAAAGTAATAATTACACATAAATAACCTAGTTTGTAGAGGTATAATATATCCAAGCTTTTATTTCAATTAGAACATTTAGGTAAATGCACTTATAATAGTCGAACGAGAAGTAAATTTGCAATGAATAAATAATAAAGGAAAAGTAAGTTCAAACTCTGTAGTTACACTTTCTTTTAAGGTGTAACAATATTGTTAAAGTAATGTAGGTATAATACAATATTGGGCAATTTAGAGATGACCTCTCTTAATCAGTCAAACCCAATTGGCCCGCGTGGTGGATTACGGCCCACTCCCTCTCACAGAGAGGAGGCCTGTGTCCCAGCAGTGGGAAAGTTATCAGCTGATAATGCTTAGCTTAGGTATTACTTACAGTCTAAATTGACAGAGATACATAGTATTTAATCTTTCCATTGCACCCAGATTGTACCATTGGTTCTTTGCTGGTTTTAAACCTCGAATTTCCTTTGAATGTTAAATCCTAAAATGGTTTACATTTCCCGGTTCCCGCAACACAAAACTATTCAACGGAATCCGTTTCTCTACTCTGAAATAAAACAAATAAAACGGCTGTGAAGCCACCGAAAGCTATTTGAATTGATTGATTGACTCGGCGAATTTTTAACATGACGACAACCCTTGCATATAAAGTCAAATGGTTTGGCCTAAATCCTGTTCAGTTTAGTGAGCCTTAGTCAACTCAGAACTGTAGAGTTCTGAGTTGACTAAGGCTCACTAAACTGAACAGCACACACAGCGATTCGCAATATTGTCTCATAATAAGTCGAGGAGCTCGTGGCTAAGTAATAACAGCCGCACGGGTCGATCCATCAGGTTAAGCTACGCTTGCCGGGGCAGTCCGTGGCTGAGTAACCATCTTAACATACCTAGACTCCTCCGTGCCTCGGAAAGTACGTTAAGCCCGGCGGTTACGTTGGTCCCGGCTGTCATTCGTGGATCTTTGACAGTAGTTACGGGTCGTCAGAAGCCTGAAAGTCGGACAACCAATATTACCAAGGGGTATCGTATTACCCAGTTAATGGGTTGTGGAGGTCAGATAGGCAGTCGCTCCATGTAAAATACTGGTATTCAGCTGCATCCGGTTAGACTGGAAGCCGACTCAAACATAGTTGGGAAAAGGCTAGGCAGATTGAATAAGTCCCCAATCGAGTCTGAAAAAATTGGCCAATACCATACAATCAAAATTGTTCCGCCACAGAGTAGCTTTGTACCAAAACTAGGCTCATTATTGGCATCCATTTAGATTGTTATGCGTAAAGATAACGAAAATGGTTCATTGTAAGCGTTCCCCAAGAGAAAAGCTAACTCAAGATAAAAGGTCTATCTTTTAAAGGTTTTCTTTATGTAAAATTGACTGATTATGAATTGTAAAGGTACGTTACGATATCATTGAATAGGCTTTCGAATTTTGAGTGGATGTTGTTAAAATTGGTTGGCGTTTTCTTAACCCAATTATTAGAGGGAGCGTTGGCTTAAGGCGAAAGCGCCAGCGACCGCGAAGTTACAATTTTCTTACATTTTTTGCAATTTTCAGGCCAGTATGAGGTTGTATCAGGATCAAAAAATGATTCGCGACCGTGATAAATATGTATTTACTAAATTATAATCTTTAAAATCATCAGCATAACTCTCTAAGTTCTAATTGCCCTATTGAATGACTATTTTATGAAATCATGACATTTGAGGCCAATTCTTAAATCGATCGCAAAAAAGAATTTCGCGGGCGCCCTTAGCGCATCCCCCTTATTTCCAGTAAGTTCTATCTACCGCATTGTATTACATCCTAACTTAACAAGCAATATGTGTTACACAAAACTAGTTCTACTGTTAAATCCTATAAGGTTACTTAATTTTAAAGGGGTTTACGCCAAACACATGACCTTTCTTTGCCATTATTGTTGTTACACGCTTCAGCCATTGATAAGAGTTATTTCTCTGTGCCCCGGTATCTTCCGTTGGGATGGCATTATGCATGAATGTATACGGTTTTAAATTGAATAAGGCACATCCGCAGCCCTCATATTTTGTCCGTACACAAGAGACGAAACGTAATTTACCCACCCTGAGTGATGCGATTAAAAATATAAAAGTACTTGTTTTGTGTGTACATGAATGAGCGGGTGGTTATAGATGATTCCAGCTAGCAGCTGTGCATTAGCGTATTTGAAATGTGTTTTTATAAATAAGTACTCTATCTCTTGAATTGTCGTTTTGAGATGTCGTTGAAAAGGTATCTAACCATGTTTAATTCTTCGTTTGATCTTTTTCGTCGTATCGATGATTTCATGTCCATATTTTATATATGATTCGACCAGAATTCGGCCATTTCGTTTGAAGAAGATCAGTGGGCGTTATTCCCTCTGTCTTTGTTGAATATCAATAGCTTAACGTGACTCGATGTAAAAAAAAAATTGCAGTTATGGGGACAGAAGTGAAAACCTATACGTAAAACTATGCATAGCTTGTCGTGGTGTCAAGGTGTCGCGGTGACTCGGTGACGCGAAGCTGTAAGATTTCCCCCTGACCAAAAATCGCTCAACGCGCCTAAAAAAGAGTACTACTATTCATTTACTGTTTATTTGGAAAACCTGAAGAAAATTCCAAAGTGTAATAAGAATATGCTAAGAATATTCGATAACTTTTTTAGAGCTTCTTAATATAATATATATTTAATAGATACATGTATAATACATGTATTAAACTAAACAATTTAATGATATGCTAATAATTGACTAAGACATCTCAATAAGAATTCCTTTTCTTAAATCCAGTGGAATGAGAAAATTGCGCGTAAGTGCCCATTGTCTCGCTTGAGTTGTGGAAGTCAATTGACGATAATTCGATTACTTATGACAGCTTAGGCAACAAACGGAGATAAAAAAATTGTGATTCTATTTGTCAGATATATCTATTTAGCACTTATTATTAAGAATGAGGTCCTGGGTTCGATTCTCGGGTCGGACAAAATGTTATTCGGGATTTTTCATCTCAAATTTCTCAGTAGGAATTGGAGTTTGTGCCCGGTTGATGGCAAAAGGCTCGCCCCCCATATTTGTCCCCCATAACTGGCGAAATATGGGTGTACTTAGGTACACCCCTGCCTAACCCTTTGCCTTTAGCCTTTGCATACGAGTACAGGCGTGACGTTAAGTTATTAAAAATATCACCGGTGTTTGCAAATATCAGGAAAATGCTATCTCCAGACTAAGTTGAATTTACTCTTGATTTCATGGGATATTTTACACAGTCGACACTGAAAACTAGGTTTTCCATTCGACATAAAAGCCTTTGGGACATTTTCATTGTTTTCCTTAAGAAATGTTTCCCGTCGACATCGGTAAAACAACCGTACGCGTATGTTTCTCTTAAAAGTAAAATGTCATTTCAGTTCTAGTCGCTAGATTTTCTGTGAAGTTTCCTTTTACACCAGTAAAGTATAAAATGTTTTTAAAAATTTAAGTGTGACATGAAAACTTTTGTTACCAAAATTGTAAAACCTTATCGTAGTATTTTGACGATTCGGACCGCGTAGAGGCTGCCGCGTAACCGCTACGCCGTAGCAGTATTCGTAGCAATGACCGCCTACGCGTTGCGAGTATTTTCCGGTACGTGACAAATATTTTGTATGACCAACAGATATTCCCTGTTGTTTATGATTGTAATAACGTTCACATATACAGAGATATTGCTTGTTAAGGACTATGAATGTTGATAACTTATATACACCATAAACCTGACAATATTTTCTAAACTAAAAATTGTACGACAAGATAACAAAATATAAGCTACTATGTGTAGAACAACTTCATTGGTCTAGTGCTCGCAAGCGCAACTGTTGAGCATGAGGTCCTGGGTTCGATTCCCAGGTCGTGCAAGGTTTTATTGGGTGTTTCTATCTGGAATTTCTCAGTAGTAGCCCGGAGTCTAGATCTGTGCCCGGTTGAAGTCAATAGGCTCGCCCGCTATTACATGGGACCAAACGTAACTGGCGGAAATGTAGGTGTACTAAAGGTACACCTCTGCCCAATCCTTAGGGGAAACAAGGCTGTTATGTTATTTTATACAGGGTTACTGGTAATTCAACGTATTCCTTACAGAACGTCATATTAGGGTTAAAATGCAACAAATTAAGCCACCAAATGTTCTACCGAAATTCAATATGGGATTTAAGATATTATCATATCTGATGCCGTAGCAGATCTTTGTTAAAAATTTAAAGTTGAAAAATGCCTAAAGCTTTGGCAAAGATCACTAATTAACCAGTTTATTTTAGTAATTTATATTATTAAAAAGAGGAGCTCGTGGCTAAGTAATAACAGCCGCACGGGTCGATCCATCAGGTTAAGCTACGCTTGCCGGGGTTGTCCGTGGATGGGTGACCATCTTTACATATCGCGACTCCTCCGTGCCTCGGAAAGCACGTTAAGCCGTTGGTCCCGGCTGTCATTCGTGGATCTTTAACAGTCGTTATGGGTCGTCAGAAGCCCGACAGTCTGACAACCAGTCTTACCAAGAGGTATCGTATTACCCAGTTAATGGGTTGTAGAGGTCAGATAGGCAGTCGCTCCATGTAAAATACTGGTATTCAGCTGCATCCGGTTAGACTGGAAGCCGACCCCAACATAGTTGGGAAAAGGCTAGGCAGATTTTTAGTAATTTATATTTTTCTTGACAAAAATTACAAAAAAATACTGAATTTCGGTAGAACATTTGGTGGCTTAATTTGTTGCATTTTAACCCTACTATGACATCCTGCATGGAATACGTCGAATTACAAGTAACCCTGTATACTCGTATAGAACAACCAGCTTTAGCGCGATTTTTGTAAAGCTTTATTGGATAACAACTAATTTTACACATAAAACATGTGTCATATCATAATCTTACTTACAGTAAAATAATGTGACCTTTTACGAGCAAGATGGCTGCACTGTTTTATATTTGCTGGTTATTCATGTCAGGTTATTCTGTTTCCTTTGTAATATCAATTATGTTGTGTAAAATGTTTGTTTTTCCTGTTTTCGCGGTAATGTGATCATTGTTCTTAATGAAAGTGCCAATGTTAAGGAAATGCGAGCAACTATAGGTACTTACTGTAATGTGACACATACTCGTAACATATACTCTTTCCAAACATTTATTTTATGTGTGACATAAGCACGCCTATGAAGTTTGTAGCAGCAGTGGTGAGGTTTGGTGAAAACTTTGGTGTTTTATAGATTGTGTAGAGGATTTTTAAATAAAAATACGATGCGTTAGTTTTCCGAGCAAAAATATGTATTCGCCATATTACATGGTTCAAGGAGAGGAGAGAGTAGGAACAATATTTGGAGTCAAAACCAATCACAGTCGAGATGTATGACGTAGATTTTGGTCTAATGTCTTGCCTCGAGATGTCGCCATCAGTAGGAGTTCACAACAACGTTTCTTATTTATTCTCAGGCAACCATAGCCAACCAACACAGGCAACCAACGCAAAACAATACTTCATGGCCGCTAAAGTAAAATAAATTGTTGGAATGATTGTAACATTCTCACGTCTGTAGACCCTAAGGGTTGGGATGGGTTGGGTTGTCAGCCTATAATGTTCCCACTGCTAGGACACAGGTCCATATTTATATTGGGACACAGGCGTCCTCTCGGGAGTGGACTGTAATCTACCACGCGGGCCAAGTGTGGGTTGGTAGATGTCACATATCTTCGAACGTTTTGGTACTAGGACATGCCGGTTTACTCACGATATTTTCCTTCACCGTTTTGAGAGCAGTGGTGATGAAATTATTTACACAATGTAAAGCGCCTTCTTGGGTTCGAACCCACGACCTACAACTCGTAAGTTGGGGGCCGTTACCACTGGGCAACCACTTTTCTAAACCTACCATAAATGCAACCGCCCAGTATTCTTCATTCCTCTAATAACAATTAAGGTTTACTGCGGTCTCCAATTTACCAATTTCCTTATGATCGTTCATTGTGGTAGTGTAAGGCTTCACACAAAGCAGATTTTTTGACGACATCGGCATTGAATAGTAAACTTTATTATCAGAGTCATAAAGTGCAAATGATCTCGCGTTTGTGGTAGCCTGAGGCCGACCGAGGAGTTGTTTGATGTCTGTGATGAGGTACCTACGTACAACTTTGCACTTTATGACACTTATAACAAAGTTTATTTTTCATTTTTATTAGAAAATTCACAGTTTCACTTCCTCTTGGCCTAAGGCGGTGAGCCTTAGGCCAAGAGGAAGTAAAACTGTGAATGCTTACCGCAAAATGTATTTTTTATTCCAGAAGCATTGTAAATTAAAGCAAAATTGCTATCTATTACTATTTTGTCACGAAATTCCAAGCGATTACTACTTTGCTGTCGAAAAATAATAATGATACGCTCTAATAATACCAACACTTATAAATACCCAATTGGTGTCAAAATTCTGATAAATCTGATAAGTCTGCAACTTATGACTCCGATTGTGCTCAAAATAGGTATTTGTAGGCGTGACATTTACAATTTTATTTATGGTTGTGTTTCTAATAATACAAATGCTAGATTTCTATTGTTAGTAACACTATTGTCTATTTAAATAATTGTAAAAAAAAATATTTCGATAAGAATTATGTCGTTGTTCACACTATCATAATGACGTATAGTTAGATGATATCATGGCTTAAAATTTTAGACGCCGAACATGCAAGTTGATACAGACGTTCGACAACATAACTAATATTGTTATGCTTGAAACTTGTCATAACTTACCGTAAACTTAGCTGTTTCATTTCGCGGACTACTTTTTAATTCAATTCAGCTGTTTTTGCAAGCTTCGTGACGTTCATGCATCTGGATGTTCTCGATTTTTTTATTTGTTACGAGTGCTTTGTAAATATAAAATAGAAGTTAGGAAGTAATTTATTTAGAGACTTTTAGTATAGAAATAATCTTAAATCTAAAACTTTGGAAGTTTAAGAGTGGGTTGCACCAAGTGCTCCGTTATAGTCTCCGTCAAAGTTAATTTGTAAAAGAAAGGGTTACAAGTGACAAGACGTCTATTATTTGTAGACGTCTAGTAGTTAAATTGACGTCAGAAATAACGATATCATTAACCGCTCAACTTCGGGTGGTTACGGTTTGTGCCATCATTTATTTACAAGACGTCTTGTCAGTTGTCACCCTTTTAACTTTTACATTTTACATGATGGTGCATCAGCAGGTAAGTAGTTAAATTCTGTGTTCATTGTTAATGTTACTTTTTTAGCACTTGGTGCAACCCACCCTTAGAATAAGTAGTTCATTATAATTTTTAGAAAACGGCTTTTTGGTTTCATATTGTTTTGTGAAATGTAAGGGAGGAAGTTTGTAAAGAATTTTAATACATGTTATCTTACGCATCAACATATTTTTAACAACGCAACGTTTCTTGCACACCGCTGCTTGCAGTAGTTTAATAATTCAACAGCTAAGTAGAATTAATGGACCATTACCGAGATATGCGGCAGAGTGTTAAAAGTTGGTGTCGCTCACAAATTAATGAAGGCCACAGGATACGCATAATGCAGTGGGAGAGTATGTTTTTGTTAATTTAATAGTCGACATCTTATGTACAGGTTCACTCCATCCTTTTAAGGGCATGCCTTAGGGATTACTCTCACATAGTAGACCTTTGATCAGTCTTATCATCATCATCATTAATTATTCAGCTGAATGAAGCTCGTGGCTGAACGTAGGCTTCTCCAAAAAAAAAAACAATAACTTTTACTGTGATAATCAATAAACTTACGTACCTAGTTTGTTGTGGTGTGTCTATGTTTAATTTTCATGGAACGCCTTTGCGCGTCCTTAACACATTTGGCGACCACAGTCTATAGTGATAAGCAGTACTATAACTTTACTTTATCACACAGTTGAGACAAAAATGGATAAAGTTTTAGTTCAAATGACTTTTATTTATGCCAGTACATATTTTGTGCCCGTTGGCACCGCTTGCGTGCTGTAAATTTTGGAAAAATTAGAAAATGTTACGTTACTCTGCTTTTATTTGTGAGAAATTGACTCTTTTATGTCCACCGTAATGTACAAGGCAACATTATTGTTTTTAACCCCCGACGGAAACAGAGGGGTGTCGTGTGTATCTGTGTATCTGTGTGTGTGTGTGTTTATCAGCTCATTTCTTTTTGAAGAATGAATGTGAGCATCTTCCACAGGTCTGATCGAGTCGAAATTTGGTATTCTGTTACTTCAACGATATTAGTATAACCATGCTGAACTGATGCTGTAGCATTACCTGGAATACGCAGGATACCCAACATCCTCACCAACTTACAGCAGAGTTATAGTGTTTGGACTCATGGTCTCAATTAATAGATTATAGATAAATGGCAATCAGGGTGGAGAAGAAAAAAAAATAGGGTTTTGTGTCGGGGGTTTTTTAAATTTAACTTTTAACTTGTTTTCAATATGTAGCACATGCTCCTCGTCAAAATTATATTTTCACGAGGAGCTTGAGGAGCAAGTTGAGATACTATAACGATGCAATTCAATTGTTTGCAACAGTACTAATAGATACCTACTGCTGTAGAACTTTGCAGTGAGACCTTAACTAAGAGCAATCCGACCGAAGCCTGGGTGGAATTGCATAATGGTGAAATGTAAGTTCGATGCAATTATTTTAATAGTCCGATCCGATGCAGCTGTAGTTTATCGAGAAAATTTGACTATTTCACATTGAACTAATATTAGTTCAATGTGATATTGTTAGCTAGTTTGTATATATAAACTACCTAACAATATAAACTAGCTAACCCGACAGACGTCCTGTCCAAATTTCTTCATATTTTTTTTTATTCGTGATATTTCAATAGTTATTATGCTATTCGGGGCGGAGACAAATCCAATAAATCAAAAATCGTAAAAATTGGTCCAGCCTTTCTTGAGTTATAAATGGTGTTAATAATCCGACTTTGTTTTATATATATGATTCATCCTTAGACATATATCACCTTCCCTCCACAATTTCATTGCTTACTATAGGGTGCATATCCGGTGCGGCTCTATAATCCTTCCATATCCTAAGGGCTCGTGTTCCCTACCATTATCGCGCCCCCCGGTCTACTATTTGATATGCAATGGTCGCTGTTGCATCATGTAACAAGAGGCAACAGAGGCTAGTATGAATCTTTGAGTTCATTCGAGTATCGAGTCTGGTCAAACCACGCGGGTTCGGTGCATTTCATTCATCCATTCCTTCAGAAAGTTTGGTTCTTTATTACTTACATGGCTGAAAGTATTTAGATGCCATTTGGCAAAACGTCGTGTGCCTCACATATACCTAATAGAGTTTCAATAATTCCTAAGTAAGGGATTCTTGAGCATATGCCAATGTAGTGTCAATCTAATGCTGCTATGAATTATGTATTTTAGATTCACAATTGGTCAGCATGTTTATTATGTATCTTTCAACAACCATCATCATATTCCTGCCCTTGTCCAATGTTACTTGCGGTCGATGCAACGCGTTTTCTCTTTCCATTCTCCCCTGTCAACCGTCACGCTATCATTCACTCCCTTCTCTTTCATATCATTCCTCACACAATCTATCCATTTTTTCTTTGGCCTTCCTTTCCCTCTCCATCCATCAACATTGATATTCATATTTTTTTTAGTCACATGCGATTCATCCCTCCTTAGTTAAACGATTTCCTTTCAACTTTTCTGTCACTGGCGCCACTTTCAAACTTCCCCTTATGTACTCATTTCTTACTTTATCCATTTTCGCTTCTCTACTTGTCCATCTCAACATTCTCATCTCCGCTGCAATCGACTTCTAAAAAACAAAATCCACACAAACCATAGTCCGGCGGGACCCACAATCATCTTTATTTCCCTTCTAAAGAAAATGACAAATGCTCGAAAGGAAATGTAGTTTTACTCCCGAACGGACCATAGTTTCAAAACCCAAGAGAATTTATGGCGTGGTCAACTAACAAAAAAGATTTATGTATTTGGGAGAAGTAATGTAGCTATGTGTCTCTGTCCCCTTTTAACCCCATGGCATATGGTGTGACATGGGAATTCAGAACGGTGTTCAAATAAATCCAAAACTGACACTTATTTAAAAATGTATAATATACACTATATAGGGTGGATTTTTAAGCAAAGCAGCTAGTTAGTAAATTAGCCTGAAAACTTGATAAGGATTTTGAAAGAAAATATCTCATCGCGCATAAATAAGTTTGCGTCGTAGAGTTTTTTGTGGTCGATTCCTAATATCAAATACACAATCCTGCTTCATACATATTCCTCGAGCGTCATGGCATAATGAACCTAAGAACAGTAAACTTCATCGTGTCAGTTAAATGGAATCAGCATGCGAGTACTTAATAAAAAATGTACAGCGGCTCTAAAAAAAATGTACTGAGATTCTAAAAAAAATACGCAAGCCTGAATGTTCGCAGCTTGGTTAAATATTTTATTTATCTCGCTCGAGTTCGATTGCTGCGTGTGTGGGCCTCGTATATCATACTTGGCACTTTTTGTCTTTTTTACATGCTTTGAATTGGTGTCAGGGATTGTTGTTTTGGTAGCTAAAAATAAAATGTATTTGAATTTATGTACCGAATTCGGTAAAATGTTTCTTTGCTAAACACATAATCATTTAAGAGACGTAAGTGTATAGTAGAGGTTGAGGATAATTGTGTTTTACGATAAAAAAATGTTATTTGGGATATCTAGAAATTATTTAAGAGTATTTCTATGACCACCCGGTATTAATATTGCTATGACTACCACACTTGTCAAATAGAATCATGGTCGCAGTATGAGTACTCAGTCGACTAGGACCAAGGCCAAACACTATCAGCGAAGAGTTACTGCTGACATGAATAAAAAAAAGAAAACAACAAATGCGATGCAGATAAACGCACTTAGCCAAAGCGAAAAGTAAAAAATGTTCTTTTGCGTGCTACTAACCTACAAGACTGTCCCTGTCAGGAACATGAGTGTGCCTACAAAGTGTGTTCTTTTTTGTTGCAAAAATCCAAACTTTTTATTTATACGAGTACGAGTATCAGATAGTTCCGGTGTTTGCCCTGCAGTGACGAATCAAAATCCTTGTACATATAAATGTAAATTGTACATAATATGTTTGGTATATGATATGTGTACATTGCCCCAACGCATCGAGGTCGCGTATCCTGCAATGCGTAAACCATATTTGGCCGAGAAACAACGTCCTATAATTAGAGCTCACTTTGGCAGATTTAAGTTCCATTTTGGTTAAACTGATGGATAACTTTGTTTTTGTTAAATTCGAGTAAACAGGTTAAAGTTTTGGTATTATTACTAGGTATGTAGTCGAATTCCATTTCACACACGGGCTACTAAGAATCTAAATAGAACAAGTTTCCTTTTTCCGAAGCTTTTTTTTTTTAACTTTTCTGGGGGAAAAGGCAATCAATCAGGGAACCCCAATTCCTTTCCCAATTATCTACGCTATTAAATTCAATCATTGCTTCTGAAAAAGCTAGATTGTTAACTATATCTTAGATACACAATAATATTAAAATAGTAACGAAGTCTACATTGAATATTTTTGAAATACTAAAAAGTAAGTTCAAAAACTAAAACCCGACTACTGAAAAATCAACGCTCACCGCGGTCGGTCTTATTTACCTCCACTTTTACTAACTTTTAACAAATTAAACATATTTATTTACTTAAACAATATGACATATATTATACATATTGGTAATGTTCTCGTCAAAACCTTTCTTATGACACCAAACATGTCATTACTATCTCAATTTAATTGTTTTCGTGGTCAGAAATTTACGTGTAAAGTCCACCATATTAAATTTAGAGAGAATTTATATAGCCTATGTTACCCGGAAAATTATTACGAATCTATTGATACCTCATTCATTAAAATCGGTTCAGTAATTTAGGCGCTACGGTAGGACACACGTAAATACATTCTTACATACATACATACACTGCTAAAATCATAACCCTTTTGGCTTTGCCGTAGACTGATAATTAGTGACCGATACCTAAATACATGATTGTGCTAATGAAAACAAAAAACTTTTACTATAGGACCAAACCTGAAATCGCGAAAAAAAAATCAGCTGCCCCATACATTTTGTCGAGATATACGAACATGAATGTATGGGGCAGCTGATTTTTTTTTTTCGCGATTTGTGGTTTGGTCCCACAGTAAAAGTTGTTTGTTATCATGAGTGTACATTGACATTTATAAATTGTCGTTTATGTGACGATAAAGTTTGCAGTTGCAGTTTGCAGTCTGCAGCCCATCTCGGACTTGTATCTTAAATCAACTTAGATAGTTGGATGTATAAACTTCATAACTATTTGACATTCTACTAACTTCAGATCAGATCTTAGTTTGTAGTCATGGATGTGGAATTATGCGGATGAACTCCAGTCAATCCGCCTAGCCTTTTCCCAACTAATATGTTGGGGTCGGCTTCCAGTCTAACCGGATGCAGCTAAATACCAGTATTTTACATGTAGCGACTGCCTATCTGACCTCCACAACCCAGTTACTGGGTAACACGATACCCCTTGGTAAGACTGGTTGTCAGACTTTTGGGCTTCTGACTGACGACCCGTAACGACTGTCAAAGATCGGAGAATGACAGCCGAGACCAACGGCTTAACGTGTTTTCCGAGGCACGGAGGGTCTCGGTATATAAAGATGGTCACCCATCGACGGACCGACCGCGGCAACCGTAGCTTAACCTGATCGATCGACCCGTGCGGCTTTTATTACTTAGCTACGAGCCCCTCCGCAGATGAACTTAAGTCTCCTACTTAAAATTGTCTAAAAGTGAATCATGTTGTTTAGGCACCAGATGCTGGGAATTAGATCTGTATATGAAAGTGCGGTAATGCTCGAGTTGCTTTGTAGATATTTAGAGAGCTTGTTAAATACAAATGAAAACCCGTTCAACTAACCTGTAGGTATTATAGGTACCTTCTTGTGCTAGAAGAGGATTCAAGTGACAGTAACAGGTGGAGTTCGAACTCAGGACCTCTCGATTGCTGTCCGTTCCTCTGACCGTTGGGCTATTGTTCAGAATAATAATAATAATAAATCTTTATATTTCTCTGTTCACAAAGGTTCACATAGACATAAAGTATAGAGACAAGAATTTATGGCGTTTTAACAAAAGCGCATAAACTTTGTAAGAGACTGACGTCCATACAATACCCCAATGTCCTCAGGCTCTCACCCCGAATTTAATCTAATAACCTCCATCCAACACCAACTCGTGGCTTAGTAATAACAGCCGCACGGGTCGATCCATCCGGTTAAGCTACGCTTGCCAGGGTTAGTCCGTCGATGGGTGACCATCTTTACATACCAAGACCCCTCCGTGCCTCGGAAAGCACGTTAAGCCGTTGATCTCGGCTGTCATTCATGGATCTTTGACAGTCGTTACGGGTCGTCAGAAGCCCGAAAGTCTGACAATCAGTCTTACCAACGAGTATCGTATTACCCAATTAATGGGTTGTAGAGGTCGGATAGGCAGTCGTTCCATGAAAAATACTGGATTCAGCTGCATCCGGTTAGACTGGAAGTCGACCCCAACATAGTTGGGAAAAGGCTAGGCAGATGATGAACCTTGTATCCAACATTTTCAAAAAGTATGTTTTTATCAAACTCACTTAGATTTATAACAAATCAAAGGTTTTCTTAATAACATAGTGCATATTTGCTTTACTTCTAAATCGAAACAGTTTTTATTATTATCAAGTTCCACATTTTCAAAGGAAACAAAATTGGTTCCACATTTGCCACAAAAGATATTGGAACTGTTACGAGCATATAAAGGCTTTGGAATATTACTTTGTCAAGATCAGAAAGTTTCGTGTTTGTGAAAAAGGGTACGATTTGTTCACGTTGTTTCTTTTTTTGAGAAACTAAATCTATACTTAGTTTTTAATATCTACCGATATTCCGGTACTTCGATATTTTTCCGATATTATGGCAAAAAAATTGATTAAATTCTTTTTAACGTTGAGAGCCTTAGGGGGAATGGGAAAATTTAGAAATGAGAGACCATTACAAAGTTAATCAAAGAAATTTATTATTAACTAGCTCTTGCCCTCGGTTTCACCCGCGTGGATGTCAATACTTCCTATATTTGAATCGGATTTTATCCACAATTTCATGGGTTTTAATTTTTTCCGCGGAACCCTAATATAGTTCAGTCAAAATCGATCCAGCCATTTCGGAGATTAGCCGGAACAAATAGACAGACAGACAAAAAATTTAAAAATTAATTTCTTTATTATTAGTACCGTAATATAGCTACTTTCTTATTAATTTAGTAAAAATCTGTTATTTTGATATTACAAAATGACACTTCAATTTTATTTGTTTAAATCTTTCATACGTCTTCCGGTACGCGGCCGCCAGTTCAGAACCTTTCGCCCCATTGGCCATCTGTTCTGCGAGCAATATGCCTTGCCCACTGCCACTTTAGTTTGGCAATTCTTCGGGCTATGTCGGTTACCTTGGTTCTCTCGTAGAGAGGAGGCCTGTGTCCCAGCAGTGGGAACGTTATGGGCTGATTATGCTAATCGGTATAATACAAATATAATATACTCGTAGTAGGTTATGTGCACCTCTCTTGCCCTTTTAACAATAAAGGTTCATATGTTTCATAAAACCCAAAAACGTGTTAACATTTAGCTTCTAAACCCAACTTCCTCAAATCCCTCTGATCTGATCCGTTCACAAAGGCAAATTACATAACTTTGAATGTTATATTCTATTATAATAATAAAATTATTATATCATGCCGCGATACTAAGTCCTAACCACAGGGCATTTTAACTAAGCAGGAAAGTTATTTTGTAAATGTGACCATAACTTTTTATGATAATTGATATGAGTTATCATCTATCTAAATATATAAAACTCAAAGGTGACTGACTGACATAGTGATCTATCAACGCACAGCCCAAACCACTGGAGGGATCGGGCTGAAATTTGGCATGCAGGTAGATGTTATGACGTAGGCATCCGCTAAGAAAGAATTTTGATAAGTTCTACCCCCAAGGGGATAAAATAGGGGATGAAAGTTTGTATGAAACTTTGTCAATTTTAAACCGATCGGGCTGAAATTTGGCATGCCGGTAGATGTTATAACGTAGGCATCCACTAAGAATGGATTTTGTTAATTTCTACCCCCAAGGGGATAAAATAGGGGATGAAAGTTTGTATGAAGCTTTGTCAATTTTAGACCGATCGGGCTGAAATTTGGCACGCAGGTAGATGTTATGACGTAGGCATCCGCTAAGAATGGATTTTGTTAATTTCTACTCCCAAGGGGATAAAATAGGAGATGAAAGTTTGTATGAAGCTTTGTCAATTTTAAACCTATCGGGCTGAATTTTGGCATGCAGGTAGATGTTATGACGTAGGCATCCGCTAAGAAAGGATTTTGATAAATTCTACCTCCAAGGGGATAAAATAGGGGTGAAAATTTGTATGAAACTTTGTAAACTTTAAACCGATCGGGCTGGGACTTTGCATGCATATAGCTACTGTGACGTAAGCATTCCCTAAGAAAGGATTTTGATAAATTCTACCCCCAAGGGGATAAAATAGGGGGTGAAAATTTGTATGAAACTTTGTAAACTTTAAACCGATCGGGCTGGGACTTTGCATGCATATAGCTACTGTGACGTAAGCATCCCCTAAGAAAGGATTTTGATAAATTCTACCCCCAAGGGGATAAAATAGGGGATGAAAGTTTGTATAAATCTTCATAGATTTTCGACTGATTGAACTGAAATTAAAGATTGGAGCTACTATGATGAAGACGTCCGCTTAAATTGGATTTTGATAAATTCAACCCCCATGGGGATAAAATAAGGGATGATGGAGGATGTAAATGTATTAGTTTGAACTATAAGTACCTAATGGTATTGACTTGAGAGAACATTGCTTCTCTCATGGAC
This sequence comes from Cosmia pyralina, assembly GCA_946251885.1. Classification (NCBI taxonomy): domain Eukaryota; kingdom Metazoa; phylum Arthropoda; class Insecta; order Lepidoptera; family Noctuidae; genus Cosmia; species Cosmia pyralina. The sequence continues at coordinate 23,778,000 of OX276344.1, forward strand.
AGTTTTATGTTGCTTGCTCACGAGTAAGTTCACCCAATAGCTTGATAGTTTTAGCGCCTAATGACAGATTAGTTAAGAATATTGTGTACAAAGAAGTTTTGTAGGCCCTAATTTTTTACTCACGCTAAACAAAAGTAAAGCCGCAAAAAATATACCTAATTAATAATAATACTTAACGCGAGCGAAGCCGCGGGCAAAAGCTAGTATAATATAAATCTCAAAGACTCCCTAGATCCTACATCTAGATTCTATAGTGCTACTAAGCCACTAAAAAAACACAAAATTTTTACTTTATCGATAAGTGCCATAAAAATGCATTTAAATTTTACATTTTCAAATTTCGCGCGAAAACGCCGGACGCAGTAGACACCATATTGCTATGATGTCGGTTATGACGTCAGTTGGATGTGTAAACAAACACTTTTTACCTTTTTACACGCTGATCAGTTGACAGTTGACATTGACACTTTTTAATTTACACATCCGTATGATGTAGTAACATGGCGGCTACTTTCATGGTGTTAGAAAACAGATTATAAAAACTGAAAACTTTGAATTGAATTTTTAAATTTATATTATAATTTTATGAACTAAAACTAACATTTTCCGACTGCATTTTGCCCAAGCTATCTAAATAATATATTTTTAGATTTTTTCTCATATATAGTAAAATACCGTATTGTGCCCAATGAAGTCATAAAATCCATACTCAGTGAGGCCAATGTGTCCATTCATGTCTCAAGTACATATACCACATAGTTCATAGCCTAGTGCTCCATGCACAAAGCGCAATATTTGTGTGCTACACCTTGTCTAAACCGGACTACATATTTCAGTGGGCAGTGTTCGCCTACGGAATAACTGTTCTGTCAAAATTGTTAAAGGCAGTTTGCGTGTCCGTTCAGTGGGCAGTAAAAATTGTTTTACAGTTTGTCGAATTAACTTCGGAATTTGGTTTAGGATTTTTTTGGGACAGTGGCGATGGTGGTTTTGAACTAAGTCGTGATATTTTACTTTCAGTTAAAACTAGGGGAATAGTAATAACGTCGCGTCGTCGACTCGTCGTAGGTTACGCTCACAAAGGACTTATCTCTCATTGAATGTTGTGCTCGTCATCCATGCACATAAAGTTAAAAATAAGTTACATATTCATGTGCTGCATGCACAGTTTTACTTACACCTATCGCCTTGAACTAAAACTTACAAAAACGAAAAACATGTGGTCCCCATAAACGAAGTTTTCATTCCTACTACGTACTTACCGTGTCCTTCCTAAGTTTCCTATAAAGCTCGTCGTCCACGACCGTACTCAAAATGACTTTTCATTTCTTTTCTTTTTTCTTTCTTTTAGAAAGAAAGAAAGAAAGAAAATACGTTTATTTGCGGTAAACATGACGCAATGGACAAAAAAAAAAAATATAAAATAAGCAATGTGAAAAGCAAGTTTTGGGGAAAATATGCGTCACATCTACGCAAAACGGCTACCGCTCAGCATAATGCCGCGACCCCATGCGAAACGGAGCCCCAGCGCTGGTTTTCAGCGATAGCCGGCGTCGACGCGATGACGTCGACCGGTGCAGCATATAATAAATATTATGCAATGAAAAAATAAATAAAATATAAAGTTAATTCTATAGGTATAGATAAAATATACAGAAAATTACAATATTCCCGCATTCCGCTCCGCGACAGCACCGACTCCCACGCCGCAGAATGCGTTAACTTACGTTATTTTCATTAGTAATTTGAGTTTGTAATTGACGAATGAGTAGCCAGAATGTCACAGCACTAGTATTCCAATGGCGGCCCGTTAACGACGCAACCAATCACAAACTAGCGAATAATCGCCGCTCGTCGTAAGTCGCTTGTGTACTGATCGCCATTGAAACACTGAAGGAAAGAAAATTAGTCTGGGTCGCTGTCACGGGATACCGTGAAGAGATAGAGAAAGAGATATTATTCCGATCCCAAGATACTGATGCAGGGCTAACTTACACCAAGCTTGATTTTTTTTCGCGATTTCAGGTTTGGTCCTATAGTAAAAGTTGTTCATATTCATGGAAAGAACACCCTGTGAAAATTTGCGCACTGCTTAAAAACTTATCATGTATATACTACATCCCGATACCAACCGTCGTCAGGCAGTAGCCCACGCCCTGCGGACTCTCCGTCCGCTTACCGGCCCATCGTGCTGCTCGACGAGGTGGGCAAGCTCTTTGAAAGAGTCATTGCAGACCGCCTCGTCGGGTGGCTGGTGCAGGAGGGGCCGGATTTGGCGGAGAGCCAGTTTGGTTTCCGCAGGGGGCGCTCTACGGTGGACGCCATCATGCGCGTGCGAGCCCTCACGACGGGGGATGCTGTGGCCCGGGGTGGGGTCGTCTTGGCGGTGTCTCTAGACATCGCCAACGCCTTCAATACCCTGCCCTGGAGTTGCATCAGGGAGGCACTCCGGTATCACCGGGTGCCAACCTACCTCCGTCGAGTGGTCGAGGCCTATTTGACGGACAGGGCCGTCATCTACCCCGGTCATCAGGGAGAGTGGAACCGGCGAGAGATGTCGTGCGGTGTCCCACAGGGATCGGTCCTGGGGCCACATCTGTGGGACATCGGGTACGACTGGGTGCTGCGCGCCGACCTCCCTAGCGGCGTCAGCGTTGTATGTTACGCTGACGATACGCTGGTCCTGGCGCAGGGGAGGTCGCACCAGGTGGCGGCTGAACTAGCGACACGCGGGGTTGCGACAATCGTAGAGAGGATCCGGCAGTTGGGACTCGAGGTGGCCCTGCACAAGTCCGAGGTCATGTGTTTTCATGGTCCTCGGAACGCGCCACCGTCGGGTTCCCAAATAACGGTAGGAGGGGTTCACATCGGAGTCGAGTCGACGATGAAGTACCTGGGACTCGTCCTCGACAGCCGGTGGAACTTCGTGGAGCATTTCCGACGTTTGGCTCCCAGACTGGAGCGGGCCGGGGCTGCCTTGAAGCGGCTCCTGCCCAATCTGGGGGGTCCAAACGCCTCCTGCCGGAGGCTTTACGCGGGGGTCGTGCGGTCCATGGCCCTTTACGGGGCACCGGTGTGGGCGCGTTCCCTGAGGCTGCGACCAGCCCGCTGGTTGAACGCGTCCCAGAAGGTCATGGCCATCCGGCTAGTCCGAGGATACCGCACGGTCTCCTGTGAGGCGGCATGCCTCCTTGCCGGATTACCGCCATGGGATCTGGAGGCAAAAGTCCTCGCGCACGTGTGGGAGTGGCGCGAGGAGGTGAAACGCCGGGGCGTAACTCCGTTGCCGCGAGAAATCACGGTACAGCGGACAGAGCTCCGGCGGGATCTCATGGCGACATGGAGAGTGCGATTGTCGCAACCCAGCGCTGGGCACGCCACAATTGCGGCGATAAGTCCCCTCTTTGAGGAGTGGTTGGAGAGGCGCCACGGCGTCCTCACCTTCCGCCTGACGCAGGTCCTCACCGGACACGGTTGTTTCGGGAGGTTCCTGTTTCGGATAAGGCGGGAGGAAACGCCCGGGTGTCACCATTGTGTGGATCGCCCGGAGGACACGGTGGAGCATACAGTGGAGGTCTGCCCGGCTTGGGCGGAGCACCGCCGTGTTCTCACGGAGGCGATCGGCGGCGGCGATCTCTCGCGTCCAAACCTGGTCCAGGCCATGGTGCGGAGCGAGAGTGCATGGGAAGCCGTCACCTCCTTCTGCGAAGCAGTAATGCTCGCGAAGGAGGAAGCGGAACGCGTGAGGGAGAGGCAACAGCCGCGCCCTCGCGCCCCTAGCCGCCGTAGGAGACGCCCTGGGCGGCGGGAATCGATTGCCGATTCCCGGCCACCGTAGGCGCGGGCTTGCGGACGACGAGTAATGGGCAGCTCGCCGTCCGGTAAGGACCAGGCCCGGGTCGACGGCGCGTTGTGTTCCACGCGCGCCTCAAAGAGATGTCAGCAGTGACGGGGTCAATTGGGCCGATGCCGTCGGGGTCGCGGGTAGTTCGAAAGAGATACCGTGGCCCTGGCACGGGCAGCTGAAGGAACATGGGTGGGTTTTAGTCAGTAAAAGTCTGACACGCCCTCCCGCTCTGCCCAGAGCGGGAGAAGTCATTTGATGATTTCCCATCCACAAAAAAAAAAAAAAAAAAAAAAAAAAAGGCAGTAGCCCACCAGACACGACACCCGTCTGGCCGGAGGATCCTCCCTTTTCTATGGAGGATGAGTGAACTTTACATACCTCTATAAGCATAACATAACATCACGTCTGTTTTCGCCGAGGAGTTAGGTACCACCGGTATCCTATAATTATTTATATACCCATTGGTGATTTGAGTTTGTAACACGTTACTTGAGCAGCGTGATGGACGATGGACCTAACTGAAGCCTTCAGAGTTTCAGCGACAACCCTTACAATATTGACGGGAACTTAAATGATACATGCGTATGCGATGACTTGCTGTCCTTGTCCCTTTTATTGAGACTGTGTTGTGCCATGTTTATGATGGAGTTTGCATAAAAGAGGGTTTTAGTAACTGGGCTATTTTAGAAAGGCAGTAAATGTATACTTTATTTAGTTGAATTTTATGAACTGTCTGGAAGGGGGTTGACTACCGAGATGACGACTAATAAAATTAAATAAGTATGGAAGAAAAATAAATGTTGCACCGACCCCAAACAGATTGGGATAAGGGCAGGAGAATGATGACTTAGTTGAATTTTAACATTATTTAAAACATCTTTAGAGCTTAAACCAATGCAAATTGTTAGTTTTTATTTTTAAATAGAAGCTTTAGTTCATGTTTTTGTGTCGATGTTTGTTTGGATGTTGTTTATGTAGCAATATCGGCTGAACGAATTTGAATGTTTGATAGAAATGTACAATAAGGCTGCGCCGCGATGAAACTAGTTTTGCATAGTTCTTTTATAGGCTTTAAGAAGACTTTAAAAACATAAATGATGACATGACGTACCTACAACGTTTAAATCATTTTTTACTAGTAGTTGTTAATAGGTCTTTACCTATGAAATTGCCGTTTTGTATGAAAAAATTTAATCGAATTTTTGTCATGTATTTTTTATTTGTATTAATCGAAGTAATCACCCATGCAATCAATGCATCATTGCCAACGCAGTGGCAGTTTATTGATGCCCTTCTTAAAGAAATCAGCTGGACGGGAGGCAACAAATTCTTCAAAGGCATTTTGTACTGCCTCTCGGGTATTGAATTTTTTTCCCGCCAAGAAGTTATCCAAATTCTGGAAAAAGTAGTAGTCTGTAGGCGCAAGGTCTGGTGAGTAGGGCGGATGACGGAGAGCTTCCAACCCCAGTTCTTGCAACTTGAAGACCGTCTGCTGTGCAGTATGAGGTCGCGCGTTGTCGTGTAGGAGCAGCGGAGACGAGCGATTGACTAATGCTGGTTGGAGATGTGCCAGCTTCTCCATCATTGTGTTCAGTTCTTCACAGTACACATCTGAAGTAATGCTCACCCCGTTTGGTAAGAAGCTGTGATGAATCACACCGGCGCTAGACCACCAAACACTGACCATCACTTTTCTAGGGGTAAGTTTTCGTTTAGGGCATTGTTTAGGTGCTGAACCAGGATCCAACCAATTTGCTGAGCGCTTGCGGTTATCAAACAGAATCCATTTTTCATCGCAGGTAACAATGCGGATCAAAATTCCTTCACTTGTGTGTCTGTTGAGCAGTGCAAGGCACGTCTCGACGTGTACTTCGCGCTGGCGATCATTGAGTTCGTGGGGCACCCATTTGTCAAGCTTTTTTACCTTGCCAATTTGACGCAAATGGACCAATATTGTTTTGACGCTAACGTCGAAAGCTGCTGCTAATTCAGCCGTAGATTGTGTATCATCAGCTTGCACAATTGCCTTTAATTCGTCATTGTCGACCAAAGTCTTCGGACGACCGCGAGGTTCATTTTTCAGGTCGAAATTTCCAGAACAGAAGCGAGCAAACCAATAACAAGTGGTGCGTTGGTTTGTAGTGTTAGCTCCGTAAACGTCGTTGATGTTGCGTGCCGCTTGTGCCGCGTTGCTGCCACGATGGTACTCATATTCCATAATTACTCGAATTTTTAACGTATCTATGATGACGAAAAAGATTGAAATGCGATGAAAATGTAACACTAATCAATAAACAAATGACTACTTTTGGAAAAAAAAATCCATGTTTTTAATATAAAATTAATTTGAAATTAGAATTCTTAGCCAAACAAAAATTATTTTGATTTGAAATGGCCAGTACTGCAGAACGGCAATTTCATAGGTAAAGACCTAATATAACGCCAGATTAAAATTTTTTCTTCTTTTTTTTGCGTCATGTTTGCTGCAAATAAACGCATTCTTTCTTTTTTTTCTAATTTAAAATTTAAAATATTTGTGCAAGTTTATGTTTTGTAACCATAAATAACCTTCTCTTTTTTTGAAATCGGTTAAATATACCACTGCATTTCACCTATTTACAATTCACTGAAACATTACGCGACTGTGTAAAAACAACAAACAAAACGAACATCGATTCAAAGTTCGTTAATTTAATGTATTCTCAATTAACTTCCGAATTCCGAGGGCAAACACATCCGGAAAGAAAACATTGCGCAATAACATGTAGGTAACTGCCTATGTGAATAATTTAAATATGGTGTACATAAGGTTTTCACCACATGTTTCAGTTACAGGGTTCATTGAAAAATACCAGCAAGGTATAAACTGATATTTAATATGCGTTTTATGCGCGCTCGTGTCCATATTGTTATTGCAATTTTGAGTCATACGCTAATTACATAAAGCTTATTTTGACACCCTCCAACAAAAACCGCGTACGCGCAGCCACCGAGCAGCAACCGTGCAGTCAGGTACCCGCGTACGTTCAAAATAAGCCTATGTAATTAGCATAGGACTCAAAATTGCAAAAACGTTAGGGACGTGCGCGCGCACTAACGCGTACGTCGGAATGCGGCCTTAAAATACATGATAATTTTTTTGGATGGGACGGTACTCATATTCCATTATTACTCGAATTTTTAACGTATCCATGATGACGAAAAAGATTGAAATGCGATGAAAATGTAACACTAATCAATAAACAAATGACTACTTTTGGAAAAAAAATCCATGTTTTTAAAATAAAATTAATTTGAAATTTGAATTCTTAGCCAAAAAAAAAATTATTTTGATTTGAAATTGCCAGTACTGCAGAGCGGCAATTTCATAGGTAAAGACCTAATATTTTTCCGACCAATACTTATTCAGTACTTAAAATCAAATCAAACTGAAAGCGTATTTAAAGACCGTTTTCTAAGAACACTATTTGAGATGTGCTACTCATAACTGCTAAAACGCTCACTACAGATAACTAAAATTATGTTAAAACGAGACGCAATGCGGAAACTGAAAAGGGGGAAGGGGGGCTCCGTACGCACTCCCTGCTTCGTATTGTAACACTCTGCTTCCGCTTTGAAACTGAAATTTTGCGTTTCACAGGACTTTTGTTCTACTATAATAAGGTGTTTGAAAGTTAACTCTAAAAACTTTAAACACCATTGAACTAACTTTTACTATGGGACCAACTTTGAAATCGTGAAAAAAAAATCAGCTGTTGCTGTTTGTATAACTCGTCAAAATGTACGGAACAGCTGATTTTTTTTCGCGATTTTATGAAATCGAACAATAACAAACAATTAATAGAACAATTATGATTGTTCTCATAGTAAAAGTTATTCAATTTGATGGTTTAACTCTAAAGCACACCTTAAAGTTTATAGAGTAAATTTTTTAACACCTTATATTTGATTTACAAACTAATATAATTTAGGGCTTAATTTTAGGTTCTTTGCCACTGTTTCGTTCTAAAATGGACAACTTGTTGATCTAGGCTAAAGGTAAGTAATTGGTAGAACTTTTCACAAAGAAAGCGGCATTATCTCTATATAGTTTGTACATCTTCACTTCCTGATCTCAGAGTAAAAGAACAGCAGAACATTTTAGCTACTTAGTATTCCACGCACGTCTATAAAGCCTGAGGGGAAGAGCGTTGTACCAGTCAATCCATGACAGGCGGCCAACCTCTCAAAATCACTATACAGTACAATTGTATTAACTTCAACATCTGCCGTAGTTTTAGTTCCGAATTCTGGTAGTTATATATACTGGTAGACTACTCTGGTAGACTATACTTTGTTTCAGAAATCCTTACGACCGAGTTTAATTTTAATAATATATTTAGGAGCAATGGTGGCCCAGTGGTAACGGCCGCGACTTACGAGTTGTGTAGGTCGTAGGTTCGAACCCAGATAGACAAATTGTAATTGAGAAATCTAAACGTTGCTTTGTATATTATTATCGAATTGACAATGCTTATTTGGATGGAGAGCAGTGGTGGCGGTGGCCGAGTGGTAACGGCCGCGACTTACGATTTGTAGGTCGTAGGTTCGAACCATGAGAGGCGGTTTACTTTGTGTAAATTATTTCTTCACCACTGCTCTCAAAACGGTAACAGAAAACATCGTGAGGAAACCGGGATGTCCTAGATCCAAAAATTCGAAGACATTGACATCTAACAACCCGCACTGGGCCCGCGTGGTGGATTACGGCCCACTCCCTCTCACCGAGGAGGCCTGTGTCCCAGCAATGGCAACATTATAGACTGATTATGATTATGATGACTTTATTTATTTCAAAAAATTGTGGTACAGTCTGTTACAATAAATATAATTTTACAATTTACGGATAAATCGTAAAGTACGTTGAGATCATTGAGTTGGTTCAACGTAAGTACCTCCGTTTCATGCATTACAGATGCTGTAAAACCAAAATGTCCTATAAATTATTACTTGAAAAATATAACCTCATGTCCCTACAATCCCGTCAGACCCTTCTTGAAATGATGACTCTATTTAGTATATGCCGCAATAAATTTGATTGTACTGATCTTGTGAACAGTTTGTGCTACCTGATCCCTCGTACTGTAATCGGTCGTGAGGTTCGTTCAAGACGCCTATTTGCTACTTCATTTTGTCGAACTAACTCAGGCGTTCGCTCGCCGTTACATCGTTTGGTAGACACCTGTATATAAACAGTTTGGCTCTACTGATATTATGTTTCTCAGCCAAGCTGTATTTAAGAGTGAAATTACGATTATTTTAAGAGATCATAGCCCTAATATATAGTTAATAAGTAATATAAGTGCTCTTTTAACTTGCTCTGCTAACAGCTAGCTATTCTGTATGGTAATCTGTGGATAACGTCTTGAGTAGTGTATTTGTTACTTTTATTGCAAGTTATATATTGTATGCCTACTGTGTAATATACTGCTGTTTGTTATTCCTATCAAATAAAATAAAATAAAAAGAGAGTAACAATTAACACAGTTAAATCTGGCGTCCTAGCTAGGTTACATGATAACCTGTATTAAGGTTCACCAGCCCAGGTTCCCACAGAGTAATTTTTTTTATTGCGACTGCTTAGGACTATTATTCAAGTTAATAATTAATTGTTTCAAACTTGTTTAATAATTCGGTAGCCACGTACGCAATTAAAAATTAATCAATTTTGTATTAATCTTAGCGTCTTACTCAAACATCAGAATTAACTCGCTTCTTTGAAATTACAAGGAAATCGGCAAGAAATTTACCCCTTTCAATTCATTTATGGCGTTACTTTCGGTGTTCCAAATTCCAATAATCCAAAGGCTTTTTGAGGGTTAAGATTAAATTAGTTGTTGAGTTTGTTATTCCTAATCTATTAGGTTGGGGAAAAAGTCTTTTCGCATTATAGTATGTATGAACTTAAAATAAAATCTGTTTGGCTATACTATTTGTATCTGGCTGGTTTTGGTATCATTGAAAGTTTAAATTTTAAAGAACATAATTCCAAATTCAAATTAGGAAAATGTGTGATTTTCATTTGTTTTTCGTACTGTCAAGATGAGTGAATCTAATGAAGAAATTCGATACATTTTAAAATTTTACTACAAAAAAGGTAAAAATGCAACGTAACCCGCGAAAAAAATTTGCGATGTTTATGAACCCAGTGCAGTGTCTGTGAGAGTAGCACAAATTTGGTTTAAGCGTTTTCAATCCGGAAATTTTGATGTCAAAGATGCACGTCGCTCTGGTCGCCCTATTACGGATAAAATGGATTCCATTTTTGAAAAAGTGGAGCAAGATCGGCATATCAGTAGTTACGACGTAGCTGAAGAACTGGGAACTGACCACAAAACAGTTTTGGCGCATTTGAAAAAAACTGGGTACACAAAAAAGCTCGATATTTGGGTACCTCACGAGCTCACTGAAAGAAACCTAATGAACCGTGTACTCATTTGTGATTCTTTATTACGACGTAATGAAACATTTTTGAAGAAGCTGATAACTGGTGATGAAAAGTGGATCACGTACGACAAGAACGTGCGAAAAAGGTCGTGGTCAAAGGCCGGTCAGGCTTCACAGACTGTGGCGAAACCCGGGTTAACTCGCAACAAGGTGATGCTGTGTGTGTGGTGGGATTGGAAGGGCATTATTCATTATGAGCTGTTACCACCAGGCAGGACCATCGATTCTGAACTCTACTGCGAACAACTGATGAGATTAAAGCAAGAAGTTGAGAGAAAGCGGCCGGAATTAATCAACAGAAGGGGTGTGGTTTTTCATCATGATAACGCTAGACCTCACACATCTTTAGCCATTCAGTAAAAATTACGAGAGTTTGGCTGGGAGGTGTTAATGCATCCGCCGTAGAGTTCTGACCTTGCACCTTCAGATTTCCACCTGTTTCGGTCTCTTCAGAATTCTTTAGGCAGTGTCAGGTTAACATCACGAGAGGACTGCCAAAACCACTTGTCGCGGTATTTTGATCAGAAGTCCCAAAATTTCTATAGCAATGGGATCATGTCCCTACCTACAAGATGGCAAAAAGTTATCGAACAAAATGGTACCTACAAACTTTAGATAAATGTAAATAATGTATATTAAAAAATGTTTTGAATTTTCTTAAAAAATGCGAAGAAACTTTTTCCCCAACCTATTATTTAGAAAAAATGTGAAAGTGATGTTTTGTTACTAGTTCAATATTTATTTGTTGTTTTAGTAATCTGGCTAGCTTTTACGAATTCATCAGTTACCAATGTAATTAATTGAATTTTTAGATAAATAAATTGAATGATTGTTTACATAACTTAGTCATGTTTTTATTAGACTAGGAAATAATTAAGGTACTTGGACATATGTACAGTCAACAAAAGAGATATCTAGGCAGGGTATACTTACATATTTGTATGTGAATTGCTTCATGTTCAATTTCGTGAAAATATACAATTTTGTGTTGGTGTGTTACAATGTAGGATGTAAAACACCAACTCAAAATTGTATATTTTCACGAAATTAAACATGAAGCAATTCACATACAAACCTATCTCTTTTGTTGACTATACCTAGTTGGTACAAAGAATACCAGTAAACTAGAACATCAAAAGGTGAACTAATAACTCTTTACGGTGAACTAACAAGCCCTACACTAGTCCAAAGTCTTTTCACAAGTAAAGCGTTCTATATGAGACTACACTTTCATTTTCAATGGCTTTTATCTTGAAAGCTTTTCATGTTCGGGGACTCTTAGATAATGAGTGAATAAAGGTAATTAAAGGTCAATCCTTTGTGTTTAACTATATTTTAGTTAGTTGCTATACAAATGAACATGAAGCAATTCACATACAAATATGTTAATACTAACATACGAGTATTTGTATGTGATTTGCAGGGTATATCTCTTTTGTTGACGGTACATAAATATTGAATTGGATGTTCTACTTCATCCAGTAAGATATTAGAAAAATTTGTTACTCCACAAATAATATTAAACACCGTTATAAAATTTATTAGATAAATTTTATTACAACCAGATACTCCCAAGTACTTTAATAACCGGTAACAAATAAATTAAAATTAATTAATTACATATAAAATTTCATAAGCTGCGTGGAGTGTTTATTTAGTTATTCAGTATGCGTAGTCGCGTTATACGTACGTTCGATGAATATTCATAGTGCAGTCTTAAGCGAACATTTCACTATCAAAATGAGCAGGTTTTTAGCAAATCTTTGGATAGCTCTTGGTTCGATATTGTGAAGCGTATGTCAGTGGAACTTTCACGAGTTCGATAAAACATCTTTTTGAGTTATGTTGTGCTTAAAGCTTAACTTATTCCACGTGTGTGCGATGTTCATTTAAGGTTACTGGTATAGCTATAGTATGTACGTATGTAGTGTGTGTGACGTACATGTGTATGTGTGGGTGCGTTTCCTCTGACGCGGAGCTGGGCGGAGAGGAGCGGAGAAGTGCAGGAATCGTCCAATCACAGACGAGACGAGAGAATCAATGAGGATTTCAACCATTGTGATTGGTCGATTCCTGCACGTCTCCGCTCCGCTCCGCACAGCTCCGCGTCAGTGGCAACGCACCCTTAGGGCTCCGCGCTCTTATAGTGGCTACTTACCGAGATTATTAAGTGAAATGCGTATTTGTATTAATATATTAAGGCGACGATAACCGACTTTTAATGATTTTAAACTGAAGATCACGTCTAAACGAGTAGTGATAATGATTTGGAAAAAATATACTTATGTTAAATTAGAGCATTTTCTTAATAACTTAATAGGCATGTGATTATTTAGATTATGTTTATTTACACAGTGTAATTAATTTATAAAGTTATGTCTAACGCGGGTAAAAAACTGAGAATCACGCAAAAACTATCAAGCGTATTTTTATGAAACCTTTACCATTTTAAAGATAATATTTATCTTTTAGTATACGGTTCTAATATAATACTTTTTGTTTTATGTTAATTAATTTATTATAATAATGCGTCTAATTTGGGCCAGCAGCGCTCCTTGATGGGCGAGTCCTGGGTAGCCGTATGACGCATTGCATGAGCTCAGCACAGAACATGCAAGCTAACCACTCAAGGTCGTTGGCATATATCTGCGTCTTAATTATCCCTAAAAACGATGCTACTCATTTTAAATCATGACGCACTCTGTCAGCTCTCTAAGCTGATCCTCTATTATTTTCTACCCTTCTAAATATAAAATACCCTCTTATTCATAAAAAACTAAAACGCTTTAGTGTTTTGTCAATTTCTTTAGAATTATGATTTGAGTTTGAAAGTAGAAAAAACACATGATTTATAGAGCGTTTTAGTTTTTTATGAATAAGGGGGGGTTAGTGTTTATATCTGATCTGTGTGTTAAGCTAATTGGTGCTGATCCATGCGTCATGTTCGTGAACGGGCGCCGTCAGTTGGGACTGGTCGTCTCTTAGCTGCCATGGCTTATTTAAAATTTTTAATTTAGTTGTTTTAGTTTCTATCTTTTTATTACGGACGCTTTTTAACGTGCACGTCTTTCTACATTGTTCTCACATGTATATTTTCAACATGAACTATGTAACCAATATTTTGTAAAAATATTTTGATTGAAAAGAGTGTCCGTGGAGTTTCTTGCCCGTTCTTCTCCATAGGGATCTACTACGCTTTGGAATGGGCAACTAGCTTCATCTTTCTGATTGAACGACCCATTGACAATTCAAAAGTGCCTGTAATTGGTTTATTTGATTTGAGTTTATCATTATACATACCATCAACTTATGAAATACTCGGGAAAGCTGCATGGTAACACCAAGCAGGCACAGTACGAGTATCTAGTCTGTTATGTAGAGAAAAGAAGATTAGTAATACCTAATCTTAGGTTTCTTAGGTTGGTATTACAAATGAAAGAAGATCATAACCTATTTCAACTGTGAATCCACACTATAAATATTACGCTAAACTTTAGCACTTTTACAAAATCGTATTTCGTAACTTTGTATAACAGTAAGGAATATGTAAAGTGTAGGTACTTTAAGTTACAAAAATGGCACTTACACTCGTACTTTTATACACAAAATGACAACATTATCTTACCCCATGTTAATGTTATTTAAATGTGATATTATTCGTGAACTTAGCACATATTCCGTCAGTTTTCAGCGGAGTTTACACTGTGACATGCTTGAACGATCTCACTGTCATCTTGTGAAAGCCTGGCTTAGTATGTCAAGCGTTTTTATGTGAAATATTTATACCGAAGATGAAATTTTAATCGCGGTGGAAGAATAAATTGACATCTAGTGTTACATGTAGTGGTTATTTACGGTGGCATTTTGTTTAAACTAAACAGCACAGCAGCAGGTTAAGCATAATCAGACTATAATGTTACCATTGCTGGGACACAGGCCTCCTCTCACTGAGAGGGAGCGGGCCGTAATCCAACACGCGGGCCCAGTGCGGTGTGGTAGTTGGTACATGACACATGTCTTCGAATTTTAAAAACATACATTCACATTTCACACCTCACACTCATCATCATTTCATTATTTTTTTTTTTCGTTTTTTTTTATTTTAAACTCAAAATTAATCTAATAAAATTCTTAATGCATAAGTAGCTTGGTGTAAAAACATTACGGCTGATAAAATAGGAAATTCTTATTTACCTACGCTGCATTCTGCATTGAACACAAACAACAATCTATCAATTTGGATACGACTCGTTGAATGAATGATCGCTATTCACTTCAGATACTGCAGTCATCCATTACTTTCAATTTATATAAACTTTAAATTATATCTCTTTTAGTTCCGTTCAAACTAAATAAAAATATGCAAATCAATACAATGTAACGTAAACAAAAAAGCAACACCATTTAATTTGATTCGAACAAACGTAACACGAAAGTCATTTTACTACTCTGGCCCTCATCACTATACAAAAAACCCCACAACACTCAAAACTGCACCTTCCAACACTGAAATACAGTTTGTTTTAGGAAGTTTAGGTTTTCAGGAAATGTCCCTTCACATTCGGCGTACACTGTCGTTCAGATTAACGACCCGCTGTGTGTCGACGTTTCAACAGATACAAGGCAGGTACTGATTTTGAGCAGCGCGTGTGTGTTTGTATGAAGGAAGTTGTTCGTACTGCCGACGTATCCGTAGTTTCAGAGAATGATAAACTTCATGGAAGTTCACTGTAGGTATAACTTCGTCAAAAGCTTTGGTAGATCTGTGTTAGTGCATCTGCACGTACTGCCATTATTATTATTGTTGCAAAATATTTTACCAGATAAAAAGTTGGGTACGGTACTTAAAAATAACAAGGTCTATAACAACTGCGCGAACAATTTTTGTAGTATAAAAAGTTAGAACTTTCATATTCAGGTAAATAAAATAACAGAAATATTTTTTTATGGTATGGAAATAGTTATTTTCCATGAGTTATGAACAGTTCTCTTGTAATTTATGAATGGAAGAACCCATTAAGCCATCGCCAGTGAGCATTAGTTTAATTTCTATGCAAAGACGTCTTGATTTATTGTTCGCACCAGAATTCTGAAGGTATGCGATAAAACTATATTTAATAATACCCATTTATATTATGGGGTTCAGTGAAAATTTATGTTATTTTGTGCAAGGAAGAAAGGACTCCCTCGAAGGTATTTTTTTTAAAGAGTAGGTAAGCAAAGTTCTTGTGAGGTTGAAAAATTAAGAGAAAAGGTCTTTGGACAGCCCTGGGAATAAGCTCGGCTACCAATTAATGTTTAACTACCGCAAGCCTAAAAGTAAAAAATATATATTATGTAGGTACTTTAGCTTGAAAGACCTAAAACCTAGAATTAATTTTACCCTCGACAAATTAAACCGAGCTGAAGCCAGCAAAATAACCGAGACCATATATTTTTACTCCCCAAAGTGTATTTTTACGCAAACACTTGTGCTGTAATGAGATCGTTAAAATTACCGATACTATCTTAACTACCCCAATCTCAAGATTAAAATTTGATTATACCTCCGCCTTAAACATATTACAGAGAAAATCCACGGGATATTTTTTTTAGATTTACCTTACCAATTTCTGTATATTAATGTTCGCAAATTTTTCCCTAAGGGGATTTCCTTTAGATGCTCGAGAAAATATTAGAAAGGGCCTTCTCCCGGTTTTGCATTATTGTAGCAACTGATAACGACTTTGAATTTCAAATTCCGGAATTCCGTAAAGAAATAAGCCTTACACAATTGAATCTAGTTAATCTTGAAGTAGATAGCCGTGATTTCATTTTGATTTAAAAAATTGGTTCGAATTTAATCACAGCGAAAACCCCAGAGATGGGCTTACCGAATTGCACAATTTCCTTCGCAGAGCACTCATCCGATTAAAACGTTACCGGCGTAGTCTGAACGATGCATCCTCATCAGTCTCTGTATCATATTTGTTTACAAAAACATGTACGTTATGGTTACGTTGCGCTCTAAGAACAGCGGGCCCAAGGTCTGTTAACAACAATCTTTTCAATTTCCTGTAGTTTCTTCATCGTCAAATAGTTTTAAACTGGATTATATTATTCCGGCAAAGGATTTATTTAGGATTGTGGTAAAACTGAGTTACAGGGCTGATGTGGATTGGGTTTATTTATAGGGCACAAAGTGTACACACCTCTATTGTATTCGATCTTCTTTCGTTGACAGAAGGTGGTACGAAAAATTTACATTTCCAGAGTTCATTTTTTGGGTTTTCGAATCGCGTATGTGGAGAGGTAAACATGATAACTTGAAATGGGTATGTCGTATCGATTGTATCATATAATTTGCTTGGGAAATAACAATATCTTTGCTGTATTTTGGAATTAAATATAGGCGTGCACACCCTTGGTAGACAGTTCGCTAAACTTTGTTGATTAACTAGATATAATATTGTACAACCAAATTGTGATTAGTTCAAGTTTTTACAAAAAGCCAGCAATGTCAAGTTAAACCATATACATAGATATATACGTAGCCATATACCTATAGTCTTAGCATGCATATTGGCAACTAAGAGAATTTTTCGATTCAATAACCATCATCTGTCGAGCCTTTTCCCAACTATGTTGCGGTCGTACCAGTCTAACTGGATGCAGCTGAATACTAGTATTTGACATTGTTGTCAAATACTAGTATTCAGTACTTTCGTGTTTTTGACAACCCGTAACGACTGTCATAGATCCACGAATGACAGCCGGGACCAACGGCTTAGCGTGCTTTCCGAGGCAAGGAAAAGTCTCGGTATGTAAAAATGGTCGGTCACCCATACACGGACCAAACCCGGCAAGCGTAGTTTAACTTGTTGGATCGACCCGTGCGGCTGTTATTTCTTAGCCACGAGCTCCTCTTCCGATTCAATAACCATTCACAAACAAAGCGAGTATCATTTAATTGGCTGTTAGTACTGTAAGATTAACAAAAGCGGAGCCGATGAGTGGTCGAGACAGGCGATCCGACTAAACTAATTAGTATTATGTAAACGAGAATTCCTCGCTCGTTCCCTTTAGTGGATGTTTGCTGATACAAATAAATACAGAGGGAACTGAGAGTTATTTAAAGATCTGGCGAATTAGGACTGAAGGACCGACAATGGGGTTGTTTGCCGGTAGCTTCGCTGCAAGAGAGCGCTGTGTGACAAAGCGACCAATCGGCAACAAGAAAAACATTTAGCGCCATCTCGCGGTAAAGTTTTCAGCAAGGAACACCATTGACAGCGAATGAAAGTAACAAACACTTAGCGCCATCTACGCGGAACTAATTTGACAGTTTTATCCATTGAAATCGTATAATTTGATTTCGATTGTTGGTCCTTCTATCCGAAGATAGTTTTATTTCTTGGTTAGTATTTGTTTCGGAAAATGTTACGTTTTTTTACTAATATTGTTTTTTTCATTTTTGTTACAGGTAAGATTATTTTCTATTGACACTGTGTGGTCATAGTAGACAGTAAGTATGTAATTATAAGTTTTTTAAATTAAAGATAATAGGATAGATTTCGTAAGTCACAGGATCATCTACTTTATGAGTCAGGGTTTACCTTTAGTTAACCAAGTTATGTATCCTAGTATTAAGCAATGTCAAAGGGTTTTGTATCAAACAAAAAAAAAAACTTATTTTATAGTCGCACTCTCCTTCCTGGTTCTAAATAAAAAGCGATAAAATTGCTGACTATAAAGTTTATTTGCTGATTTTAGTTTGGAATTGATAAAGTGGACCGTGAGTTCATAATCCAATAATATATTACTAAAAGTAAAAAAAAAAAGATGATAATGAACAGCGCTATCACGTAGTGGACACTAGTTAATTGAACTTCGGATTCCGTTGCAGTTTTCAGTCCAATTTAAACTACTTTTTCGTGCAAAGATTTTTTTGCGTTTCGTTTTTCAGGCAACGGGCCTGAAAAACGAAACGTAAAAAAATCGTTGCAGAATCTAGGGAAACTTGTTTTACATATTATCATTTATATGTATCTGGTCCTATGTCGTATGGAATTTGTTGATTTCATTTGTTGATTTGGTTGTTCATGTTTTAGGTACGATGTCACAAAGGAAAAAACTTAAAAACCGAAAGACAGTAAATTTACGCAATATCTTAATCATAATCGTCATAATTACAATAATTATCATGACATAATCATCAATCATAATTATGTATCTGCGTAGATTTTCCGTCAACATTAGTTTGTAAAAATGTCTAATACATAGTTCAACCTAATTCTCTGACTTTTAATTTCAAACGAGAGCCTACAAGCCGAGAGCCTTGGCTGTATATTGTTTATAAAGGCATTTTTACAATTATAGTGAATTTTTAGCCTTAGATTCAAGTACTGCTCACGAGTTCATCAAATATCTCGTCGACAAACTCCTCAACGATCAATTTGTCCCATTCACATAATTTTCTTCAGTGAGTTTCAGTTTACACCCCAAGAAGCTTCAGAAGTTTTTTTATAAAAATGTGTAAATGAGACGAATTAGAATAATACCTCATCAGTTCGGATCAATTCGCGTAAAAATTAAATCTAAGTACTTGAGATTTTTTCCATCTTATTTTCTTCTGGTTACCATAAAAAATGCTATTGTTAAGAATGAAAGAAGTGGACCGTAAGGTTTTATTAAAATTGTTTATGTTTACAGCTTCGTTCTTTGATCAGACAAGTGAAAGAAACCTGCGTAGGTAGATGTTGTTTTTAAAATGTTTTTTTTTTGTGTGTATATTTGGACTCGCCTAACCTTGTTAAGGTAATCATAATCATTTATTCACATTTAAATAGAGTAAGTACAATCGGTGGTTTGATATGTTACATTATTTGGTCTTATAGTCTATTTAGCCTTAGTATGGCATGTGATGCTTAGGTAATGAAGAGAGTGTTTTCGTTTAAAATAAAATGTAAAATTTAATACCGTATTAGTGGGTGCTTTGATCGCAAAGAAAGTATATTGCTATGTGCGTCTTCACAGACGGCGTGCCCCGTTCGGTTCATATAGTTTTATAATACCGAATGAAGATCTAAAGTACCTACCACCTTCACCACCTTCACCACTGTATAGGTACAGTCAACAAAAGAGAGATCTAGGCAGGGTATACTAACATATTTGTATGCTTCGTGTTGAATTTTATATATATATATATTACTTTGTTTTTTTGCAATTTTGTGTTGGAGTGTTACAATGTAGTTGGAATTGTAACACTCCAACACAAAATTGTATATTTTCACCAAATTGAACATGAAGCAATTCACATACAAATATGTTAGTATACCCCGCCTAGATATCTCTTTAGACGACTGTACCTAAATACATAACAACAAGATAATATCAGGTTTCCTTTTGTATATGTAATTAGTAAGCTCGCGATACGAGAGCCGACCGATCGAATGACAAACGATGCCACAGTGCTATAATAACAGACTTTGCCCACCACCCTGTATATTTCAACCCAATCGTGCGCTCGGATTATAGAAACAGTGGCGGAATATCGCACTCGTAGGTCGTAGTGTAGAGGCACTTTTCATCATTTACAGGGTTTGTGCTGCGAATTTGTTGTATCAATGAGAGTTTTCATGAAAATTCACGCCACCAGTTAGCGCCACTTTGACAAGAGGTCTTCCATTTCGACAATGAATTTAAAATATATGATAATAACGTAAATTCGTTTCATTCATCCGAGTTACGGCTAAAGAAAATATAAGCGCTTTGACATTTTTAACAGGTGCCCGGACCTTACGTCTCAGTTCTGCTACCTAGTGAACGTTATTTCAGAAAATCCTCATTGTCAACAGCCTGCAAGCTGAGTCATAAGAAAATGACAGACCATGTTATAAAGCAGGAAAGAGTGGCGGAAATAGTGCCTTCTGCCCTGTAGTAAGCAAAAAATGCTATCAATGGTAAAGATGATGATGATAAGAAAACGCTTTCATTACAAAAAAACAACAAACACAAACAACAGAAAAACAAAAACAACATTGACAGCTTTGACTGCAATATGTAATACTGTACGTTCACAGCAACATTCTTTAATATGTACATTTTGATCATATTAAGAGTACAATTAACGTACCATGACATATCTTCGTCATTTCTGTGATCAAAGATCAACCCCCTTTTTTTTTTTTGTGGATGGGAAATCATCAAATGACTTCTCCCGCTCTGGGCAGAGCGGGAGGGCGTGTCAGACTTTTACTGACTAAAACTCACCCGTGTTTCTTCAGTTGCCCGTGCCAGGGCCACGGTATCTCTTTCGAACTACCCGCGACCTCGGCGGCATCGGTCCAATTGACCCCGTCACTGCTGACATCTCTTTGAGGCGCGCGTGGAACACAACGCGCCGTTGACCCGGGCCTGCTCCTTACCGGACGGCGAGCTGCCCATTACTCGTCGTCCGCAAGCCCGCGCCTACGGTGGCCGGGAATCGGAAATAGATTCCCGCCGCCCAGGGCGTCTCCTATGGCGGCTAGGGGCGCGAGGGCGCGACTGTTGCCTCTCCCTCACGCGTTCCGCTTCCTCCTTCGCGAGCATTACTGCTTCGCAGAAGGAGGTGACGGCCTCCCATGCACTCTCGCTCCGCACCATGGCCTGGACCAGGTTTGGACGCGAGAGATCGCCGCCGCCGATCGCCTCCGTGAGAACACGGCGGTGCTCCGCCCAAGCCGGGCAGACCTCCACTGTATGCTCCACCGTGTCCTCCGGGCGATCCACACAATGGTGACACCCGGGCGTTTCTTCCCGCCTTATCCGAAACAGGAACCTCCCAAAACAACCGTGTCCGGTGAGGACCTGCGTCAAGCGGAAGGTGAGGACGCCGTGGCGCCTCTCCAACCACTCCACAAAGAGGGGACTTATCGCCGCAATAAAGATCAACCCCTAACGTTCTAATCACAAGGGGTTTTCCTGTTTATATTACATTTCTACCCTTTGTTAGCTTAGTGACAATGGTTGATTGGTTTCAGCTGTTAATTTATTAAACGTGACGCGTTTTTATTCTTTCAGTTATGTTTTAAAAAATAGATCGTGTTTTTTATGGCTCGGTTTATAATACACAGGCTTTTGTTTCGAACGAGTTTCAAATGGACATAATTACTTTGTTATTGATTGAATAGACTTAATTATAAATGTGAGCGTCCACTGGTCCGCGCCGGCTGCAACGCACGCACGGCACGCAATGGATTTCTGTTTGCTTTGTATGAGTTCCTATAGCACTGCGTTCACTACCGGTACATTTTCCACCCACATTTTCATTTCTTCATAAAAACAAACCAAAATCCGTTGCGTGCGTTGCGGCCGGCGCGGACCAGTGGACGCTCAGCTTTAAGCTACGGTAGAATCATACTGAGAAGATTAAGCTCGCACATTATAAATAGCGTTTCCATGACAATCAAGTCAAGTCACTGCGTCATTGTGTGTGTCAGAGGTGTAAAAACGAAACAGAAACGCGACTATCTTTTGACGCAGTAGGGCAAATCTAACGATTTAAATCTTTGCCGCTGCCATCATTTTCAAGACAGCCGTCACTATGGCCTTATATGGCGGCCATTGCTCTCCTAGGAAACAGGCACTCTATAGTCTTGTGTGAGTGCGAGTTCCTTTTGTTTTCTCATAATGGATGTTTTATTTTTAAAAGCAAACGTAGCTATAGTTTAGAACTAGAGGATACTCAGGTATAGATGCGAAGATGTACGTAAAATGTATGAAAGGGAAAGCTGAACAAAGACTGAGATTGATCTTTCTTTTCAGTCAAGTAGAAGAAGGGCCATTTGTTAGACAATGAGGAATACAGGACTTAATACAGGGATAGTTAAAAATAAGAACAGTGAAACCAAAAAAAAATTGTTCCTTGAAGTTTAATTTTTACCTAGACTTACTAAGCATTTCTCGAAAGAACACGTATAGGTATTAAACTTACTTTAAACACCTTCCCAACTACTACAAAACTAAAGAACATTTAAAGTTTCTAGCGCCCTTCTCTTGTTTCCCTAAGTTTGCAATTCTAATTAATTAATGACCTTTGAAACTTAGGTACGTGACAAGGGGTACATTTCTCAAGTCTGTACGCAAATTAAGTTGAATTCACCTCTTTACAAAATGGAACACTTTTATTTGCATCCAAAAGTCACTTTATTTTACTTCAAGACTGCTACAGTCACTGGTTCCTTTATAAAGCTGTAATTAAACCCTTAATGAAATTCAAAAGGGTTTACTACTAAAGTTTTCTTTTTCATGTATTTTCAGGCTGTTCTATACCAATTTGCCAATATCAAACAGCGGACCTTATTATGAATTACGTTTTTTTAATATCTATTCCTTCGCTGTATGAGGAGTTTGGCCCTGACAGTTTCGGTCTGATATTGTTTATTTGTATTAATAACCCAATGATATTCCACTATCTGCAGTCCAACAAAAATGATTTATAGGAACCCTTATCGGCAACGCTCTATTACTTTTCCTTTCACAAAGGTCCGGGATATGGATCCTCTATATTATTTGCACCATTTGAAAACCCTGTTAAATCAACCTCCGAAATTTCTATGATTTATGTAAATCTATTACTTTCATATCTACCTGTACGAATAATGGGTGCTATCGTAAAGGTTTTTGAGTTAGAATTCCATAAATAACATAGGTAGGGAGGCCATCTTTTGATCGTACGATATTTTTCGCGCCAATCCATCACGGCGCCATCTTAGTTCCAGAACGTTTTACGGTCGTTAACCCGATAATGGGAAAAGATATGACATAAGTGAGCAAGATTGCTAATGATATTAAGATACTTGTGGTTACATTTCCCTTTTGTAGCGGATTTTCCTGCATTCGTACTGAGAAAAACGATAATTACTCAGAAGAATGTTTGTTGGATTCCAATGTAAGAGAAATGCTAACCAAACCAGTACCTACCTAAGAACTAACGGAAGAGTAGTAAATAGTTGCTTAATTATGCTTCTAATTGACAAATACGTTGTGGAACCACGGAAACATTTACTGTATTCCAAAGAGCGGAGAACTGGTGAAAAGTTGCAACATTACAACATAACAGTCTGCTAAGCGACCAGCAGTGCTATTCTGTAAAATGTGTAAAAATCTCAGCGTGATAACTTAGGTGAAGTGAGCTGTCAATAGTGCCAATCCCTAGCGTCAGACGGGATGACAGTTCATTTCGAGCTCACTTCACCTAAATTATCATGGTTAGATTTTTACAGAATACACCAGCTGGTCTTGAACATTTTCATTCGCAATTAAAATCTCTAAGCAGTCTTCTTGCTTATTTCCATATCAGCATAAAAACAACCTTTTTAAAATGGCTCCCTCCCTCATTTCAACCACATGTTGCTTCTTCCACACATCGCTTAAGGGGCTTACATCGATAAATTTTGTGTTTTCAAAATACCTTTAAATCATTTGGATATTCCATGTGTTATTTGACTATGTAAAACTGCTACATTAAAACCGAAACATGATTACTCGAAATTTTTTCAACAGAAAAAAAATTCCAAAGTAGCACTGTCTATTTTCTGTTTTATACTATTATACGTAAACAGTTCCTTATTGTGCAGTAAAATTTGCTTTAAATCGTAGGTATTTAAATATGTTAAGAACTTACTAAGCTACAAAATTATTTAAGTATAGCATTTTGTCATAATTCTACATTTAACACGTTGACTGCCACACAACAGACACAATAGAAATTCTACGAAGCGCGTTTAGTTCCGGTGCGCGTGAGAGTCTTCTAATATCTCGCGCGTCAAGCTATACAGCCATAACGCCATTTCACTTACAAACCGAGCTAAACCACGCTTCGATGTATCCTCTTAAGACTACGTCAGGGATAAAATTACGAGTGCGCATGATATTCGCAACTCGCCAGAGCCACACATACTCGTAACATTAATTTGCTAAGGTCAGAACTGGAGCTGTTTGAACAAATCGGTTACTTAAAATTAATTTAAACAGAAGGTCAGATCCATTCAAACAAAAAAGCGTACAACCACTCGTAAGAAAAGGCGTCGCAGCTAGTACTGCGTGAAATTAGCATTTAAAATGTAGGCAAACTTGAACACACACACGATTGGACGCGTTTTAAAATAACATAGAGAGTGAAGCTAAAATATTTTTTTTACGAAAATCATTCTGGCGTACGAAACCGAAGACAACTTGGATCGGCTTTCACAAAATAAAGAATACACAAAGTATTAACAACCATCATCATCAGCCTAGCCGTTTCCCCACTTTGTTGGGGTCAGCTTCCAGTCTAACCGAGTAACACAAATACAACATAATACATAAATACTTATTAAGAAGTTGAATTTCCAAAACAATTTCGCACCAAAATAATAATCTTCTTAGTGCGAAATTGGAGCGAAGTTAAAGTCTTTAGTCGTTGAGAAAAGTTGCACTAACTAAAGGATAAAAAATACAACCTAGCCAGAGATGGTATAGTAAAATAATAACAGCTAACCTACCAACCTACTGTGATTTTTTCTTTTGTGGCCGCTAAGTCTGTGCCGACATCGTACGACCGCGACCCACGACCCCACTTGTGTGTTCGCGACCTTACGCTAATTTAATCGCACGCTTTGCTACTGAACCACGTTTTGTTCCTTTTGTGAGTTTTTGTATCAGCTGGTGGGGTTGAAGGTTATTTTTTTAAGTGATTAATATAAGAACAGATGTTCAGCATTAACGTAACATAACATCATCATGCCCTTTTTTACCCGACTGCGCCAGAAGGAGGGTTATGTTTTTCGAGAGTGTGGTATGTATGTATAATTGTTTGGCACGCTGTGCGGCCTGAACGGCTCGATGGATTTTAGCTTGAGGTGTCGTTAGATTCATATTTACTGTGAGAGTGACACTGGGTATATCAAAATAAAAAAAAAAAACAAAATGTCGGATTTTTGGCGCCAAATTATGTCTTAAAATATTTTTTTTTTCTCAGAACCTGTCGAGTGGGGTATCAAAATAAAGGGATTTAAAAGGTGATTACAAAAATATTAGGTCTTTACCTATGAAATTGCCGTTCTGCAGTACTGGCCATTTCAAATCAAAATAATTTTTGTTTGGCTAAGAATTCTAATTTCAAATTAATTTTATTTTAAAAACATGGATTTTTTTTTCCAAAAGTAGTCATTTGTTTATTGATTAGTGTTACATTTTCATCGCATTTCAATCTTTGTCGTCATCATGGATACGTTAAAAATTCGAGTAATTATGGAATATGAGTACCGTCGTGGTAGCAACGCGGCACAAGCGGCACGCAACATCAACGACGTTTACGGAGCTAACACTACAAACCAACGCACCACTTGTTATTGGTTTGCTCGCTTCCGTTCTGGAAATTTCGACCTGAAAAATGAACCTCGCGGTCATCCGAAGACTTTGGTCGACAATGACGAATTAAAGGCGATTGTGGAAGCTGATGATACACAATCTACGGCTGAATTAGCAGCAGCTTTCGACGTTAGCGTCAAAACAATATTGGTCCATTTGTGTCGAATTGGCAAGGTATAAAAGCTTGACAAATGGGTGCCCCACGAACTCAATGATCGCCAGCGCGAAATACGCGTCGAGACGTGCCTTGCACTGCTCAACAGACACACAAATGAAGGAATTTTGAACCGCATTGTTACCTGCGATGAAAAATGAATTCTGTTTGATAACCGCAAGCGCTCAGCAAGTTGGTAGGATCCTGGTTCAGCACCTAAACAATGCCCTAAACGAAAACTTACCCCTAGAAAAGTGATGGTCAGTGTTTGGTGGTCTAGCGCCGGTGTGATTCATCACAGCTTCTTACCAAACGGGGTGAGCATTACTTCAGATGTGTACTGTGAAGAACTGAACACAATGATGGAGAAGCTGGCACATCTCCAACCAGCATTGGTCAATCGCTCGTCGCCGCTGCTCCTGCACGACAACGCGCGACCTCATACTGCACAACAAACGGTCTCCAAGTTGCAAGAACTGGGGTTGGAAGCTCTCCGTCATCCGCCCTACTCACCAGACCTTGCCTACAGACTACTACTTTTTCCAGAATTTGGATAACTTCTTGGCGGGAAAAAAATTCAATACCCGAGAGGCAGTATAAAATGCCTTTGAAGAATTTGTTGCCTCCCGTCCAGCCATTCCATCCATTCCATTCCATCCATCCATTTCTTTCCATTTCTTTAAGAAGGGCATCAATAAACTGCCACTGCGTTTGCAAAGATGCATTGATTGCATGGGTGATTACTTCGATTAATACAAATAAAAAATGCATGAAAAAAATTCGTTTAAATTTTTTCATACAAAACGGCAATTTCATAGGTAAAGACCTAGAGTAAGTGGAGAGTAATTCGAAGTGACAAATCGTAAAAAAACACGTACCAAGAACTGAATCCCCTGCGAAATCTTTAATTCACATTTGTAAACTAAATAAAAAAAAAATATTGAAAAAATTGAAAAACCCGACTACGGTAAAAAACTTGGTTAAAAAAACTGAAAAGCTAAAATCAACCATTTTAAATTAAATAAATGTTGGAAGCAAGCGGGACCCATACCATTTTTATTATATTTTTAAATGGGTCCCGCTTGCTTCCAACATTTATTTAATTTAAAATGGTTGATTTTAGCTTTTCAGTTTTTTTAACCAAGTTTTTTACCGCAGTCGGGATTTTTAATTTTTTCAATAACTTTTTTTTCCCCTAAGGGTTAGGCGGAGGAGTCTCATGCAATAGGGGAGGCGAGCCTATTGCCACCAACCGGGCACAAATCCAGACTCCGCGCTGCTAATGACAAATTCCAGATGGCAAACCTAATAACATTTTGCCCGACTTGGAAATTGCACCCAGGACGATTATTTATCTATTTAGTTGTTTCATCATTATTACGCGTAATTAATTACCTGGAATTGTGCCCGGTTCATGGCAATAGGCTCGCCCCCTATTACATGGGACTTAAGAGCGTTGTTCGCGCGCGGGCTGGCAACGTCGCATTTCTAGAAATTTTTTGTGATTATTTAATTAAATTTAAATCAAAGGACAATTTCCTCTGACAAATTCTTAGATCGTTGGTATTTATAAGTATGTTTGCTATTTTTTGATAGTTATTTCGGAATTTTCTCGTAAAAAATTACATATTGTCCATTATTTTCTATTTTAAGAGTAATTATTAAAATAGCTGTCAAAAAATGGCATACATAGTTATAAATATCAACGATCTAAGAAATTGTCAGAGGAAATCGTTGTATTAAGTGCTATTGTTAATTTTAAAACACAACTGTATCCAACACATATTTCTATACAATAATTAATTAACTACACTAACAAACTTATTTTCATGTAGCAATAACTCTAAATGAAATACGACGCTGTTTTCTGGAACATTTAATATATTACAAAATTATTGTCCGTACTTTTCATCAACATTAATTTGCTGAATCATATCTGTGAAAGGGTTTCGTGTGTCAAGGTAATATGACCAAGTTGGGACGTGTGAAAAGGGGTCGGAAACGGTGAATACATTCAAATGTCATTCGGTGTCGGACAATTGACTCAACAAGTGATTATACAGCGCATGGTTGGGTGTGGATTAATAGATTACCTATTAAAGGAAATTACACTTCTGGACACATCTATTGGCCCACCTTAGAGTTTAGGTTTCGATGGCCCCTACCGAAATATGATTGCTAGATTGAACAAAAACTGTTGATGCAGTTTTAAACCTGATACATTTTACCATCTTTTTCGATCGTATTGTTTTAAATTAGAATTCAGAATACCATACGACATGGAGCTACGCCTAACAAGTCGGATATGCGCCTTGTTAAAGGCAATTGATTTTTGAATAAAAAACATGTTTTATCAAATAAAGGTTTAATTTAATAACGCGTGTTGCCTCCATGGGCATCTACCACAGCTCTCATACGATTAGGCATGGAGTTTATCAACCGCTCTATGAAATTTTGAGGGATCATCTCCCATTCCTCTTCTATGGCAGTTTTCAACTCCTGCATCGTCTGGGCAACTGGCTGACGACCCCTAACACGTCTTTTTAGCTCGTCCCACATGTGCTCAATGGGGTTCATGTCTGGGCTTCTGGCTGGCCAGTCCATAACTGTGATGTTCACATCCCGAAGATATTCCCTGACGATGCCGGCCGCATGGGCTCTTGCATTATCATGCATAAAAAGGAAATTTGGGCCCACATAGTCCGCGTATGGTATCACGTGAGGTTCTAAGCACTCACGAATGTACCTTTCAGCATTTAATGTTGGCAGCCGTGGTCCTGTAACAACCTCAAGTTGAGTTTTGCCGCTCGCGGATATACCGCCCCAGACAGTCCATGAGCCACCGCCACAAGCAACCCTCTCTTCAAAGCAGCATTGTGCGAAACGCTCTCCCTTACGTCGGTAGACCTTCTTCCTTCCATCATTGCCATGTAACACAATTTTAGACTCATCAGAAAAGAGTACACGGCTCCAATCTTGCTGTGTCCAATTTAAATGACTGCGTGCGAAATGAAGGCGCGCTGTT
Source organism: Cosmia pyralina (assembly GCA_946251885.1). Lineage (NCBI taxonomy): Eukaryota > Metazoa > Arthropoda > Insecta > Lepidoptera > Noctuidae > Cosmia > Cosmia pyralina. Next base: position 23,806,887 of record OX276344.1, read on the forward strand.
CGGTGGGCTCGCGTTAGTTTGGGGCCATTAGCTGGCTTGTGTGGTACCATAATATCGCGTTCTTTTAACCTTCTCCGAACAGTTCGAGCGCTCACAGATACTCCGTGGAAGTCGCGAAGTTGGTTTTGTATCTCAATGGAGGTAAGGTGACGATTTCTCAAGCTGGTAGTCACGATGAATCGATCCTGCCTTTCAGTTGTGACCCGAGATCGTGGCCTTCCTTGGCGACGAACAAAGCCGCCAGTCTCTAGGTACCTCCGATAAACATTTCGGACCGCAGATCGACTTAAATTAAGTTGAGCACTCACGTTTCTTTGGCTGTGTCCGGCCTGAATAAGTGCCACAGCTTGGGCGGCGACTTCAGGTGAAGTATCCATAGATTATTGATAGAACCTCACCTTAATGTTAAGAATAAGTAATGTTTGTTGCAAAACCAAAGATATCAATCACTTTTTCAAGAATTAAATCCAAGTAAACCAATAAAACCAAGTTTTCTTAGTATTCGATTGTTTGATATCAACAAACAGGCTCCAAATTGTCTTTTGTTTCTTTAAATTCTGTGTTCGAAATTCAAAAAAAGACTATTGAATCAAATTGTGAATGTGCCAGGTTCAAAACTGCATAAAAACTTTTTGCTCGACCTAATATAAAATTTTAGCTAGGACCAAACGAAACTGAAAATACAAGGTGGGCCAAAAGATGTGTCCAGAAGTGTATTATTACCACAGATATTACTAAGAAAATTCATATCTGTCGTGTAATTTAAAAATGGAACGAACTTTTCACTTCAACACATGGCAACCAAGAACTTCTCAAAGATTTTAAATTTCGATTTAGCATGCAAGTAAAGCTGTTCACGAGAGAGATTTCAGATTTTCACATTCATCCATCAATGCCTCTTTTGCAGGCCGCGGCAGTAATGATCTGGGACATGCCGGTTTCCTTACGATGTTTTCCTTCACAGTTTTGAGAGCAATGGTGATGAAATTATTTACACAAAATAAAGTGCCTGTCAGGGTTTGAACCTACGATCTACAACTCGTAAGTAGCGGCCGTTACCACTAGGCCACAACTCTATTGCCATCAGCCGGGCACAAATCCAGACCCCGGTCTGCTACTGTAAAATTCCTGATATATCCTGATGTTCCTGAAAACCCGATAACACAGCCCGACCTGGGCAGCGAACATAGGACCTCATGCTCAGCAGTAGCGCTTGCTACCACTAGACCAACGAGTCAGTCAAGCAAGTGAGAAGTAACATTATAAACTTATACAGAAACTCCAGTGCAACGCATCAGTGTTCACCCAATGGCAGTCACATAACCGATATAATCTTCTAATCGCCTCTTACGACGCAGCATCAAGAAAGGGTGTTGCCTAATCTACACCAGAGACCATACGGAAATACACCATACCTTATATTATGTATGTTAATGTACATAAACGTAGTCTTTAAATAAGGGTAAGATTGCTGCCTTATCTTATGTGATCAAATCGTCGAAGTACCATTCTTTAAAACCACAAGCTATGTTTAACAGTCGTTTAGATTTACATATACATAAGTATATTTATGTCCTATGTGTATACCCACCTTTTCACCTGTGGGAGGATGATTTGACAAAAGGTTGGCGAATAACAGCTTTGGATAGGAGTAAGTGGAGGAAAATAGAGGAGGCCTATGTTGCAAGACAGCCTTACCTTACCAGGTCAGGCCGTCTTGCTAATACAGGGTTAACAACCAGAAAATATAACATTATGAATTATTATATTAGCATGAACTCGTTTATGTACGAAGAAGGGTCAGAGGAAATAAAGGCTATTTTTATTTTTTCCTCCGTGCGTCTGAAAGCACGCGGAGAAAGAAGCATCAGTATGTAAAAATCTGCTGTTCCCTACATTTTGACGCATTATGCGAACATAAATGTGCTGAACAGCTGATTTTTTTTCGTGATTTCAGGTTTGGTCCCACAGTAAAAGTTGTTCATAATGATGAGTACAATGGCCCCTTAAAACTTGCCACTGTTTACACTTACACCCTGTGTAGATACATAAGAAGTAAGAACCATAACTAAACGTGAGGCTTAGCAGACATCTTCTACATTCAAAGCCACAAAACATAGAAGGGGTGACCTAATCTACACTTCCACGGAAGCATACATGTACCTATTTACATACAATCTTATCTTCAAGTACATAAGGGTTATTTCTAATCTTATGAGATCAAAAGCATTACGTTTTGAAAGTGAAAACATCAGACTGTTTATGGAAACAATTAGAATGATGTATTAGCATAATGTAACTGTAATAGTGTACCGTGATGGATGCGTGTACACGATATATACCTGCTAATGTAATATACATTGAGGATTTTTACAATGATATTATAAAGTAACTAGCTGCGCCCCGCGGTTTCACCCGCGTAGACCGGGATATAAAGAGTAGCCTATGTGTTAATCCAGAGTATAAGCTATCTACATACAAAATCTCATCCAAATCGGTCCAGCCGTTTCAGCGTGAAGAAGTAATAAACATATATACAAACACACACACACACACACACACACACACAAATAAACACACACACACACACTCAAAAAATTTCGCATTTATAATATTAGTGTGATATAAACTTTTTTACAAAAAAATACAACTGACTTCCAAAACCAACACTACAAAGTGAAAAATAACTTTAATTTCGGAAGTCGGTGTCTGGTTAAGTGTATTTTCGTTCTTGACACCGACTTCCGAAATTAAAGTTATTTTTCAGTTTGTAGTGTTGGTTTTGGAAGTCGGTTGTATTTTTTTGTAAAAAAGTTTTTATTTTTCACTTTTTAGTTGTGGTACCTACCCCATACAAATTCTAATACCACTTACCTGCAAAACAAACTAGAACATCATCCATATAAAAGTGGGGAAAAAATACGTATTATTGAAGCTAACTCAAAAACTACCCAAGAAAAGTTAATCAATTTTATATGGGACCAACTTTGATGTATCTCGATTAAACCATTTTTTTTTCAAATCGGACGACTCTGTAAAAAGTTATGCGTGGTCATACATAAAAAAAAAAAACATACATGTCGAATTGAGAACCTCCTCCTTTTTTTCATCGGTTAAAAAAGACGTAGATAGGTTATCTATACTCAATATTCGATATTCAAAAACCGCACAATATAGAACTATTAGATGACGCGTGGAAATAGGACGGCAAGTCGTAATTTATTGGGAGCGGAAAAGAGACAAGACGACGAAAAATCTTGGCTGATTAGCTTCATTTTCATGTGCCACTTGCGGAGCGTGTATACCCTATCTACTTCCTTTATTTGTTGGAAGTCTGAAAAATATTCAGTTTAGTACACGTAGCTTCCAGGAAAATTTTAATATATCTGAGTAGATTGGATGGGTATTGATGGTTTACGGATAGCTATAGAAAGCAATATAAGGTTCAGTTCAGAAATGCGAAAGTGTACAAATATGTTCAGTTCAAATGGGAAACTTTAGAGCAGGAGAACCCAGCAACACATAAATTAATCCAACAGACTGAAAAGTAGTATTGCTCAAAGAAATTGCTTTACCTGAAATGGAATGGATAAAATTGCATTTGAATATTGATGCTTTCCGATTCATCTCATTTACTTACTACAATATTTTCCTAAATTATAACCTTTTGGAAACATAATGAAAATTAATCACCCCTAAATCGAACTGACGGATTTCATGCGATCATCCGGAAAAAAATCGCATCATTAGTAACTAGAACGCGGGGCAGTAGCAACAGCATTCTGAAAATAGTGACAGAGAGTTTCTATTCTCCCATTTGGAGCATCTTGTGGAGAGGATGGCCAGGTGAGAAACTTCTACCTTACTTGGTCATCTTCTGCGCAAAATGCTTCAAACAGTAATTTCAACATTACCTCTAATAATAATATTACTTACTAACACTAGCTATAAGATATTACTAACACTATGGATCGTTGTTGTCTGATTTAATAAAATTTTGATTTGATTTGAGTAAAGGAATTGTTTTGAGTTTTTTCCTCATTTCAGAGACATCTTAATAAATATACGAGTACCATCCCTTCAACGTCCTGAGGATCCGTCCTGATTTAAGGGTAGGAAACGTCCAAGAAGAAAAAAAACAAATGAAAATTGATGTCAAATCAATCTGCCTAGCCTTTTCCCAACTATGTTGGGGTCGGCTTCCAGTCTAACCGGATGCAGCTGAATACCATTATTTTACATGGAGCGACTGCCTATCTGACCTCCACAACCCATTGACTGGGTAATACGATACCCCTTGGTAAGACTGATTGTCAGACTTTCGGGCTTCTGACAACCCGTAACGACTGTCAAAGATCCACGAATAACAGCCGGGACCAACGGCTTAACGTGCTTTCCGAGGCACAGAGGAGTCTCGGTATGTAAAGATGGTCACCCATCCACGGATCAACCCCGGCATGCGTAGCTTAACCTGATGGATCGACCCGTGCGACTGTTATTACTTAGCCACGAGCTCCTACAAATGAAAACTGATGTAAATGTGGTTATTCCATAACCTCTCGACTACCTCTTTGGTCTAGAGATGGCAAGCGTTACTGCTGACCATTTTTTTTTTTTTTTTTTTTTTTTTTTTTTTTTTTTTTTTTTTTTGTGGATGGGAAATCATCAAATGACTTCTCCCGCTCTGGGAAGAGCGGGAGGGCGTGTCAGACTTTTACTGACTAAAACCCACCCATGTTCCTTCAGCTGCCCGTGCCAGGGCCACGGTATCTCTTTCGAACTACCCGCGACCCCGGCGGCATCGGCCCAATTGACCCCGTCACTGCTGACATCTCTTTGAGGCGCGCGTGGAACACAACGCGCCGTCGACCCGGGCCTGGTCCTTACCGGACGGCGAGCTGCCCATTACTCGTCGTCCGCAAGCCCGCGCCTACGGTGGCCGGGAATCGGCAATCGATTCCCGCCGCCCAGGGCGTCTCCTACGGCGGCTAGGGGCGCGAGGGCGCGGCTGTTGCCTCTCCCTCACGCGTTCCGCTTCCTCCTTCGCGAGCATTACTGCTTCGCAGAAGGAGGTGACGGCTTCCCATGCACTCTCGCTCCGCACCATGGCCTGGACCAGGTTTGGACGCGAGAGATCGCCGCCGCCGATCGCCTCCGTGAGAACACGGCGGTGCTCCGCCCAAGCCGGGCAGACCTCCACTGTATGCTCCACCGTGTCCTCCGGGCGATCCACACAATGGTGACACCCGGGCGTTTCCTCCCGCCTTATCCGAAACAGGAACCTCCCGAAACAACCGTGTCCGGTGAGGACCTGCGTCAGGCGGAAGGTGAGGACGCCGTGGCGCCTCTCCAACCACTCCTCAAAGAGGGGACTTATCGCCGCAATTGTGGCGTGTCCAGCGCTGGGTTGCGACAATCGCACTCTCCATGTCGCCATGAGATCCCGCCGGAGCTCTGTCCGCTGTACCGTGATTTCTCGCGGCAGCGGAGTTACGCCCCGGCGTTTCACCTCCTCGCGCCACTCCCACACGTGCGCGAGGACTTTTGCCTCCAGATCCCATGGCGGTAATCCGGCAAGGAGGCACGCCGCCTCACAGGAGACCGTGCGGTATCCCCGGACTAGCCGGATGGCCATGACCTTCTGGGACGCGTTCAACCGGCGGGCTGGTCGCAGCCTCAGGGAACGCGCCCACACCGGTGCCCCGTAAAGGGCCATGGACCGCACGACCCCCGCGTAAAGCCTCCGGCAGGAGGCGTTTGGACCCCCCAGATTGGGCAGGAGCCGCTTCAAGGCAGGCCCGGCCCGCTCCAGTCTGGGAGCCAAACGTCGGAAATGCTCCACGAAGTTCCACCGGCTGTCGAGGACGAGTCCCAGGTACTTCATCGTCGACTCGACTCCGATGTGAACCCCTCCTACCGTTATTTGGGAACCCGACGGTGGCGCGTTCCGAGGACCATGAAAACACATGACCTCGGACTTGTGCAGGGCCACCTCGAGTCCCAACTGCCGGATCCTCTCTACGATTGTCGCAACCCCGCGTGTCGCTAGTTCAGCCGCCGCCTGGTGCGACCTCCCCTGCGCCAGGACCAGCGTGTCGTCTGCGTAACATACAACGCTGACGCCGCTAGGGAGGTCGGCGCGCAGCACCCAGTCGTACCCGATGTCCCACAGATGTGGCCCCAGGACCGATCCCTGTGGGACACCGCACGACATCTCTCGCCGGTTCCACTCCCCCTGATGACCGGGGTAGATGACGGCCCTGTCCGTCAAATAGGCCTCGACCACTCGACGGAGGTAGGTAGGCACCCGGTGATACCGGAGTGCCTCCCTGATGCAACTCCAGGGCAAGGTATTGAAAGCGTTGGCGATGTCTAGAGACACCGCCAAGACGACCCCACCCCGGGCCACAGCATCCCCCGTCGTGAGGGCTCGCACGCGCATGATGGCGTCCACCGTAGAGCGCCCCCTGCGGAAACCAAACTGGCTCTCCGCCAAATCCGGCCCCTCCTGCACCAGCCACCCGACGAGGCGGTCTGCAATGACTCTTTCAAAGAGCTTGCCCACCTCGTCGAGCAGCACGATGGGCCGGTAAGCGGACGGAGAGTCCGCAGGGCGCCCCGGCTTCTTAATGAGGACCAGTTTCCCTGTCTTCCAACGAAGTGGGAACTGGCCCCTCTCCAAGCATGCGCTTAGGAGCCCCCCTAGTCGAGGCCCGAGAGCCCCAAAGGCCAGAACCCAAGCTCTTCCTGGCAAGCCGTCGGGTCCTGGGGCGGTATTTTTGGCACTCAGCCTACGTACCGCCGCTCTCAGCTCTACCTCGGTCACTTCCGGAGGTTACTGCTGACCATGAGGTCGAGTAAAGCGTTATTGGGTTTTTCCATCAGGAACGTCACAGTAGCCTGGAGCTTGGTTCTTGTGCCCGGTTGAAGGCCGCTGGCAAAATATAGGCCAGCCTCGGAAAGCACGTTAAGCCGTTGGTCCCAGCTGTCAATTCTTGGATCTTTGACAGTCGTTACGGGTCGTCAGAAGCCCGAAAGTCTGACAACCAGTCTTACCAAGAGGTATCATATTACCTGTGTACTGGGTTGTGCAGGTCAGATAGGCAGTCGCTCCATGTAAAATACTGGTATTCAGCTGAATCCGGTTAGACTGGAAGCAAGCCGACCCCGGGAAAAGGCTAGGCAGATAATGATGTACAGCTCTGCCTGACTCTTAGGTGAAAATAGCCCTGATGTTTTGTTCTGGTATCTACAACCAATACGCTCTGATATCAGTGCAAGTGAAAACACAAGAACATATCTTAGTTTCGATCAAGATCCGATATTGCCAGCCTCATCGCCTAGCGTGAAGCGATTCAACATTACATGTATGTCATCGAGAAGTATGTGGTGTGGAGAAACGCGAGAGAGGCGATCACGCTCCGCTGAACGTTTTTTTACACATAATAAAGTGGGTAGCGGTCATAGTGTTAGCGGGTAGCGCATTGTAAGCGTTGTTATGTCATTGTTTTTGTTTTGTAAACAATAAAGCCGGGTCTCCTGCGCGTGTCTTTTCGAAACTTTTCATAAAAACATCGAAACAAAGAGGCGGGCTTACAACATATATTTGAATACGCAGAAGACAGCTTGTCTAAGAAAACAACTGAATATGTGTAAAGTTTCGAAGAGACCTGGGTTTATAACAACAAACAAACAACAATTAGAATAACATTACGTTTAAAATTACGTCATTGAAGTTTTTAAAGCCATTATTTTTTACAATTACAAATTATGTTGTGTCTCTATGTATTTTTCTGTGTGTACATATATGGTAAAATAAATAAATAAATAAGAACAATTTAAAAAACGTTACTACAGCCGCTAACTTGTGAAGTCTTGACTAATCAGACATAATTAACTATCTATTATTATGTTATTCCCGAGAGTAACACCTGCAGATCAAAATTACATAACTTATACACAAAAAGAATTAGAATCAATACGTAATATAAATTAGGAATTTTATTAAAATACGTGTACGGCGATTACGTTGAATAAAACTAGTGACTTCAACAAATCCCCGCTTACACAGGGACCACAGATCATGTAGTGTTCGCAGCAGAGTCAGCGCACTTGGCGTACCGTAGACAAAAACAATTAAACACCTCTGCGCGACCGCCATTTTAATTACTTGTGTTTGTTCTAGAAGCGAAAACTTAGGGTTTTGTGGAGAATATGTGTACCTATGGTTTTAAAAAGAGACATAATTAATTTACTTTTGGAACAGTAGTAAACTTGTACAAGTAATAGTAACACATGTTTCGAAAAGAAAGATTAAATAAAATAGCTTTAGGATAAAAACCTGATGTATGGAATGAGGTAAGAGTTTTGAGTAGTAAAGTGAAGTTACCGTGGTAGCTTACGACGATGACTAGCAATTTTCAGGAGAGTCAAAAATCTACAAAAGTTGGAAAAAAAAAACAAATTCCTATACATTAGTAGACTATTTCGATGGATGTATGAAATGTTGATGAATTCGGATATGAGTTTCATAGCGAAAGTTGTTTAGTATTTCGAATAGGATCACCCCCCTCCTCCCCCCCCCCCCTTGACGGGTGCAGGTGACTAAATCCCCTATATTTTATTTTTTAACAAATTATTTTATTCTCGAAGAATCAAATCAAACAATAACAAATATGCAAGACTCCACGTAGCCACCTATTTCTTATGAATTCAGAAAATACTTTGCTTTCTATCAAATTTGTGCACACTGCAGTATGAATGTTGAATTATGCAGGCACCTCGCGTTACGGTAGAAGCTTATTTTATCTTATTGGAAGAACCCCGGGATCTAGGGTGAGATGTTTATTCCTATTCCTAAATTCTATTGCATATTTTAGTAGGTCAATAAACCATTCAGTAAGAAAATTAAACAGTGTGTATATTAAACTTTACGATTAAAATAAAAACACTGTCGACTGTCTAGTTTCTGAGCTAGGCGGTTACAATAGAAAGAGAATACTACTGTAGAGATAAACCATTCAAAACATTTACGCCCCTCCACAAATTATTATTTCAATGAGTGAGAGGAAATACTTCTTGCAACACTTGTGTGCGTGCGGCGACTTTACTGTCAACACAGACTCGTCGCCGCACTTAGAGGTCAATTAATCGTGCGATTAGTCCAGGTTCGCGCTCACTTTGTATGGAACGACACGTTCGTTCTGTCGCGCGTTCGTGTCGTTTATACACTAGTTGGCTGACAAATCCGGTTGTTCGGCGTTTGGGCAAGTCGGGTAGGTACCGTTGCATAAAAAAAAATCGGTGTATGGTGTGATTTTGTATAATCATGCTCAAGCAGTGTCATAAAGATAAAAAAAACATATTTTTCTTTAGCAGTCTTGCTGAAGAAATAATGAGTTATTGACGCTGTCGAATGAATTCTGAATACTATGAAAATATTCTTTAATCATTACTATTATAACAAGCCATAAATAGAGTATTTTTCTCATTAACTTATTTAATACCTACACATCTTTCAACGAATATTTTTATTTTTATGATTTTAAAACTAGCTGAGTAAAGACAAATATTGACACAGATTTTTAAGCCTAACTCGAATCAGCCACTTCGTAACAATTACAAAATCAAAAGTCATTTACTCAAACTAGACAGTCCCCCAAAACGCCCGCCCTTCACCACTTCCCAGTGCTTTAGCTGGGAAGAAGCGGCGCAACAAACTCCCCAGCAGCACGGCTGTATGTTCAGTTAGAAAAACTTGATTCTAGGCACATACACATATACCTACACATAGGCATGTCTATAGGTACTTTAGTGTTACATACTATGTAACAAGATATTTTTTTTAAACAGGCTTTAGCGTCTGCTGGTCATCTAGGACCAGCACCGTAACTGCGTAACACATTATCAATCGGAGTTTGTTTAATTTTGAAACAAATTGTTAATCCATTGCTTTATTTGTTCGAAAAATTTTTCTTCTCAACACCGTAAATAACGCAATGAATGTTATTGAACTGTCAAAATGAAACCAACTCCGATTGACAATGTGTTACGCAATTAGGGTGCTGAGTCCTTGTCAAGACGAATCAAACGAGCCCAAACTCGATAGGGTTGCATATGGCGTTTTATTACTGAGTTCCTGTGACCACATCATCAAATCAGCTCGATGGTACCCAAATATTGCGATTTTACTTACGTATGGCAATTTTCAGCTCAATTGAAAATAGTGGGTCAAATGTCACTTGTAAATTTTGAAAAGGACAACTAACATTACAAGATAAATAATAGATTGTAAAAAGAATTGCATAGATACTTTTCAGTGTCAATTATGATGATGATCGATTAGTTGTTCATAAATTCGCCGGTAAAACAACAATAAATATCAAAACAACGTCAACAAAGCTTAAGAATAACAATAAAAAAAAACGAAACTAGTTTTTGATCTTGAAATCATCTTCACAATGATCTATAAAGTTTTTACGTCATTACGTTTTACATTTATAGGAAAACTAGCTTCTGTCCACGGCTTCGCTCGCAGGGATGTCGAATTTCATGGGTTTTAATTTTTTTGCGCGGAACCCTAATTCTTTTTCTAAAATAAAAGTAGCCTAAGTTACTACTTATAATATCCGATATCTGCCAGTAAAAGTCCCGTCAAAACCGGTCCAGCCGTTTTTGAGATTAGCCGGAACAAATAGATAGACAGACAAAAATTGTAAAATAGTTTTTTGCCATAATTAAGTGTATACTTTCATAGGCATTTAGTAAAAAGCTGTTATTTTAACATTACAAAGAGACACTTCAATTTTATTTATTTATATAGGTATAGATATATTTTTTCCTAAAAGAGAATTTCATAGCCAACTGATTGCTGGCGTCGGGGCTCTTAAATAACGATGTATTTGCCATTTTCCCGCCCTTACCAAATTCGCGGTAATGCGGCAAAACTGGTGATTTTTCTTGCCTTATCGCAATTTCTCTGCCTTATTTTTTTCTTTGCTGAGATTTGACTGCTATTTGTTATTGAAGCAGGTTTGTACCTGCTTTATTTATTGTTTACTAACTGTTGCCAGCGACATCGTCTGCAATCAAAGATAAATAGTAGCCTACGTCCTTCTGCAGGTCCCAGGCCAGCACCCTAATTGCGTAACACACTATCGATCGGAATCTGAATTATTTTGAAGCAAATTGCTAATCCATTGCTTCTTAAATTCGAAAAATTTGTCTGCTCGACAACGTAAATGACGCAATGAATGTTTTTGAACTGTCAAAATAAAATCTGTTCCGATTGATAATGTGGTACGCAATTAGGGTGTAGGTCTGTAAAATTTTATGAAGATCGATTTATGGTTTAGGCGTGAAAAGGTTATAGTCGGAAGACATACAGACACGAGTTACTTTCGCATTTATAATATTAGTATGGTTTTTTCAAGTAACTAAAGTTTGACACTGTGGAAGAGTAGATAGGTAGGTATGCATGTGTTTTTTAAGATGCAAATATATGCCAACGGCCTTCGAGTGGTTGGGGCAGCATAGCTTGGGTGTTCTGTGCTGAGCTCATGCAACGCGTTACGTCTACCCAGTAATACCACTCGCCCATCAAGGAGCGATGTTCCAAATTAGGCGCATTATTACGGAATTATACATAAAACAATCAATCTGCCTAGCCTTTTCCCAACTATGTTGGGGTCGGCTTCCAGTGTAAGGGCTTCCGCATTTTCCTCCTAAACTGTAACGCAATAAGGTACTTAATCTGATTTTGAGAAACACCTTGACCCGTCCTAATTCAGTTTACAGCAATAAATTATAACGTTAGAAAACCATCACCTAGCACATACGAAGCGGCAGCTTTATAGTCGTGAAAACTAGTTTGACGGCTGTCACATTTTGTAACCTTTCTCGCTCACACGGGACCAAATTTTTAAGATTGTTAAATGAAAAGATGCTTTTTTGAAAAATATTATAAATTATTCGAACTAGTAAATAATATTAATTTAATAGGTACCTAATTATTTAAACACAATTCTATTGTGCTATCTAATAAACTCGGATCAAAAAGTGTTATTTGTTTTTGAGATCAGTTAAATAAATGCCACAACAAAAAATCATTATTTATTAAATCAATATTATTTACTAGTTCGCTAATTGATTACATTTTCCAAAAAGGTACTCAACCCAAATGTATGCAGCTGATTATATTTGGCGATTACAAACCACGCCCCTAAATCTGACCACACATTTCTGATACACGCTGTATATTCTGTTTCAAAACAATTTGACGAAAGTTTAAACAAATGGGTCAGGAAACGTGTCTGTGGATGGCAAATTGAAGCACCACTTGTAAATGGAGTGATTTGATTAGGTTATGTACCTACATGAATCCTAAATTCTAATTTTAAATCACGTTAAATAGGTTTTTCATTTGACAATAATTGAGGTTATTTTTTATAAACTCATTGTTTGTCTTTGATTTTTAATTAAAATTTAATAATATTTTACAAACAGTAATTACAGATGAATGTGTTACTAATTCCCTTTAGTGAGTGATTGCGCAAGAATTTAACCTGAACAGGTTTGTTTACACTTTTATCAAAAAGTTTTGGAATATAGTATAGATACCACGTTCCGACTCGAGAGATGAAGACTGCGTTTATTAGTAGACGTTAATTCTACTGTGATTATTTGTAATAATCAAAACGCAGACACTAATCATACATTCATACATAATTAATACCGGAAATAATGATAATGCTAAGTAGATACGATTTATGTTCAAATGAAAACGCTGGCGGAATGTGAATTAGGTGTAATTGCTACTATACCGCTACACTGGGTTGTCTTTATGATAGTTTCTGTTATATACTGCCAAGATTTTCTAGTATACCGCTGTTGATGTTTCCATGTTTATGCTGACAACACTAATGAGCTTAGATATACCTACTAGGTACAGTCAGCAACAAAAGTCGATTAACACTTGAGTTTTCTAAATCTTAATTTTATTGAGAAAAATACTTCATTAAAATCGGAACAGGTGTAAATTTTAAGGAAAATTAACTATCTAAAATGAAATGCTAAAAAACTTTTTTACAAAAAAATAGAACCGACTTCCAAAAACAACACTACAAAGTGAAAAATAACTTTAATTTCGGAAGTCGGTGTCTAGTTAAATGTATTTTCGTTTTTTGCCACCGACTTCCGAAATTAAAGTTATTTTTCACTTTGTAGTGTTGTTTTTGGAAGTCGGTTCTATTTTTTTGTAAAAAAGGTTTTATTTTTCACTTTTTAGTTGTGTACCTACCCCACACAAATTCTGATACCACTATCTGCAAAACAAACTAGAAGAACATCATCCATATAAAAGTGGGGTAAAAATTTGTATTATTGAAGCTAACTCAAAAACTACCCAAGCAAAGTTAATCAATTTTATATGGGAACAACTGTGATGTATACCCTCTCGAATAAAATAAAAAAAATCCAAATCGGTCCAGCCATCTTCGAGTAATTGGGGAACATACATAAAAGGTTCCGACGAATTGAGAACCTCCTCCTTTTTGAAGTCGGTTAAAAAAGCAGGCTATCGTATCATTTTGTGTTAATTTAGATGATGTCAAAAAGTAGCTGTGTTAACCGACTTCTGTTGCTGACCGTACTAAAATATGTGAAACGTATTCTTACTCTAACTGAAAGATTGTGAGTGCTTTAGTAACTTAAAAGAGGAGGAGCCCAGATAATAAACCGTTTACCAATCCTCTTTTGGATTGTTAAATTTTATAAGGTCGTAATTCGGACTTAAGAAAATTCGTAATAAACCAAAAGCAGATTGTTAGGAAGACACTTGTTCTATACTTATCACATTTATTTATTTATTTACTTATTCGAGTTTTCCTTCATGTTTGCCTTAGTGATTACAATGCAAGTTTTTACAAATAGTTACCACATTAAAATTAACACTAGAAAGTACACACGTATTAAATCACTATATACGGTAGCATTTTTCCATATTGATAGCTAAAAAACGTTGATAACGGAGCTCGGAACACGTTCAGTTAGGCTATGCTCCAATTGTTGCTATACCGGTGCGCGGGCGCATCACACTGGACGTCGTTAAGATCGCTCAGATCTATAGACTACGCTCTGATGATAATTGTACTATTATTTTTATCAGGAAGCGTTTATTGAGCAACATTGCTGAGGTATTTGAGAGGTAAGGCAGTTTCTATGTTGTTGATGACAGTTGAAAGTTATCTAGGTTACCTATGTTTGACAACTTATTCATTTGCCAACGATACAAATAGACTACCACATAATTATCTTGTACCACCTTTAAACTCAAGCAGATCTCATCATCACTCTCCTGCCCTTATCCCAATTTATTTGGGGTCGGCGCAACATGTCTTTTCTTCCATACTTCTCTATTAGTCGTCATCTCAGTAATCACCCCCTTTCTAGCCATATCATCTTTCACACAGCCCATCCATCGTTTCTTTGGTCTTCCCCTAGATACTCTTATAGCCATCCACATTCATCAACTTTCCTCACGACAGTTTCCTCATTACTCTGCATCACTGAGATAAGATACAAACCGATCTATTCTGTAAAAATCGATCTATTCTGTAAAAGTGAAAACTTAGGTAAAGTGAGCTTTACTTCAAGCTCACTTTACCCAAGTTTTCACGATTCTGTCAATCATCATCAGGCATTAAGTGGAATGATAGGTCACTTCTTTTAAGTTATCACTGTGAGATTTTTATAGAATATAGGCTCCCGCAGACAGACGCGACGCGACGGTGCGACGCGATTCTAAGACCTAGCTAGATCAATTTCCATGAAGTTTTCATAAAAATTGTTCTACTAGAGTCGCGTCGCTCCTGTCTGCGGGAGCCTTATACCGGCTGTTCTAGCAAAAGGTATTGCCTCTGCATTGCCAATTTTGGAGACAACATTCAAATACCCCCGGGACATGAGCCATATTAAAGTGGAAAACTGCAATAGCGATTTGCGACTCAAAAGGTACAAGGTAGCTCATTTCCGAAAGACGCCTTTTACAGGCCCTAATAACACTGAATGTTGCTAATGATAAAATGATTTTATTTCTGTAAGTAGGTTTGTACAAACACTATTACACCTCACTCATATTTTTAATTAAAAGCTAAATGAGATTGGAGTTTCCTATCTGACTACTCTGAGAAGAAAGGCCGCAAACAAACTCAGAGGTCACAGTCTCTTTTAAAGTCCAGACATAATTTTGCCCACATCATGTGAAGGCCATGTAAGTAGATTGGTATCTGAAATGGTCTTCTGAGGAAAGAACCACACAGATCAAGTGGACCTGTCCAGTCAGTGCACGCATTTGTCAGTAATCGTGCAGCTCAACTCAGAACTTAAGGAGCTCAACGATTCGACAAACAATACCAAAGAAAAGACATTTGGGTAGTCCGCATAAATTACTCAAACAGCCAGATCATGAATAAAACTAACTGAAAAAAAAAACAATGACCCACACAGTCTTAATGATCACTGATATAATATTTCAGGAAATCTTGACAAAATGATCTTTGAACTGCAGCATAGAACATCATACTATTAGGTCTTTACCTATGAAATTGCCGTTCTGCAGTACTGGCCATTTCAAATCAAAATAATTTTTTTTTGGCTAAGAATTCTTATTTCAAATTAATTTTATTTTAAAAACATGGATTTTTTTTCCAAAAGTAGTCATTTGTTTATTGATTAGTGTTACATTTTCATCGCATTTCAATCTTTTTCGTCATCATGGATACGTTAAAAATTCGAGTAATTATGGAATATGAGTACCGTCGTGGCAGCAACGCGGCACAAGCGGCACGCAACATCAACGACGTTTACGGAGCTAACACTACAAACCAACGCACCACTTGTTATTGGTTTGCTCGCTTCCGTTCTGGAAATTTCGACCTGAAAAATGAACCTCGCGGTCGTCCGAAAACTTTGGTCGACAATGACGAATTAAAGGCGTTTGTGGAAGCTGATGATACACAATCTACGGCTGAATTAGCAGCAGCTTTCGACGTTAGCGTCAAAACAATATTGGTCCATTTGCGTCAAATTGGCAAGGTAAAAAAGCTTGACAAATGGGTGTCCCACGAACTCAATGATCGCCAGCGCGAAGTACGCGTCGAGACGTGCCTTGCACTGCTCAACAGACACACAAATGAAGGAATTTTGAACCGCATTGTTACCTGCGATGAAAAATGGATTCTGTTTGATAACCGCAAGCGCTCAGCAAGTTGGTTGGATCCTGGTTCAGCACCTAAACAATGCCCTAAACGAAAACTTACCCCTAGAAAAGTGATGGTCACTGTTTGGTGGTCTAGCGCCGGTGTGAATCATCACAGCTTCTTACCAAACGGGGTGAACATTACTTCAGATGTGTACTGTGAAGAACTGAACACAATGATGGAGAAGCTGGCACATCTCCAACCAGCATTGGTCAATCGCTCGTCTCCGCTGCTCCTGCACGACAACGCGCGACCTCATACTGCACAGCAGACGGTCTCCAAGTTGCAAGAACTGGGGTTGGAAGCTCTCCGTCATCCGCCCTACTCACCAGACCTTGCGCCTACAGACTACTACTTTTTCCAGAATTTGGATAACTTCTTAGCGGCAAAAAAATTCAATACCCGAGAGGCAGTACTGTACAAAATGCCTTTGAAGAATTTGTTGCCTCCCGTCCAGCTGATTTCTTTAAGAAGGGCATCAATAAACTGCCACTGCGTTGGCAAAGATGCATTGATTGCATGGGTGATTACTTCGATTAATACAAATAAAAAATGCATGAAAAAAATTCGTTTAAATTTTTTCATACAAAACGGCAATTTCATAGGTAAAGACCTATTATTATGTTTTCCATGTTTGCTGACAATAAGCGTGTGTGACTCTAAAAAATCATGAGTCATTGAACATCACGGTATAATCTATTCGTTCATTGCAGTATGCTAATACAAAAATATCTTATAGAATGTTTATCATGCATCATCCAAGCACACGATATTTGTATTGAAAAAGTGCGAAGTGTTGTGAAAATAACTCGTAAGTCGACAAAACACGCGAATCTTTCATGTAGACAAGACAGGTGCTATTCATATAAAATGTAAGAGCTTGTGGTTATGAACAATCGCTGACTTGATCAGAGATCAAGTGATAAGGTCACACATGATTAAAAATAAATATAATAATAGTTAATTGTGAATACAGGAGCTCGTAGCTAAGTAATAACAATCACACGGGTTGATTCATCAGGTTACGCTACGCTTGCCGGGGATGATCCGTGGACCATCTTTACATTCCGAGACTCCTCCGTGCCTCGGAATGCACGTTGAGTCATTGGTCCCGGCTGTCAGTCGTGGATCTTTGACAGTCGTTGCGGGTCGTCAGAAGCCCGAAAGTCTGACAACCAGTCTTACCAAGGGGTATCGTATTACCCAGTAATTGCGTTGTGGATGTCAGATAGGCAGTCGCTTCATGTACAATACTGGTATTCAGCTGCATCCGGTTTGACTGGAAGCAAACCCCAACATAGTTGGGGAAATATGTAGCTAGGTAGAATGTTTTTTTTTTTTTTGTGAATACGAATGTGATGAAAAATAGTTTTGCTCGACTTGTCATTATGGCGTATTTCAAATAAGAAACAAAACCTTCCGTGACTTGTAAGGGACCATAAAATCTTCTTCCAAGGCATCTTCTTTCATGATTTCTCTCAATGACACTATATGCAAGAATAGGTTATCATAAATATCTTCTCTTCGAGGTTTGCGACGGTTCTCACTTAACTTAGAATACCAGCCGTAGGTATTATAAATTTCTCACGATATAAGACACAGAGTATCAAACAACAATATCGTTGACATGTTTCGTTTCCACGCTGGATAAAATGGAACTAAACGGTATCATAGGTGGTGTAACGCTCTTTCGACCGTACAGTATAACAACGGAAGTACAATGAGTACAACAGAATCTAGAAACAATTCCAAATATCTAGCTCAAAATGACGAAACTTTAAGTTAGCAGCTCGGAACATGTGCATGTAACTGCCATAGTTACAGCATTCCTAGGAACATATTTCATAACTTTTGGAAACGATGGGCAAATTCGTGTCCTTTGTCGCCTTAAAAAATATTATAACATCGAGCATCGTTCGGCCTCTTAAAGCTCCGTAATTGGAGTTTTACACCCAACTTCGGAGGGACTTCGGCTTGACTGCGGAATTTTTCAGCTGCAATTTTATACATTTTCCCTCGTAGTTCGAAAATATTTTACACTACTAGCCCCTTTGTGTTTTTTTTTCGATAATTTCTTTAGTAGACACGACAAGAAGGTATTTACCACTGTAAAATTGTTCTAAATTAACTTTATAATTGTTATGAATGTATTTAAGACCAAGGACGAAGTTGTTACCATTCATGGCTTCCTTGGGGCAAAACTCACGAAATCTGGCGCATACTTTTTCCTCATTAATGAAAGAGCTCCGGGGAAAGCTAAGAGGAACTTGGCGTTCCCCATTACGACACACTTTCGACTTTTTAATTATTTTTGTAATATATTTTTATTTGAACTTTACAGTTTGGTAACTTCTCCTTATAAAGGCGTTTATTGGTCTGTTGCCAGAGTTTTTTCCTTTTTATTTTACCATTTATATTTGCTTCGTTATATCATTTAATTTTTGAAATATGTATTTACATTCTTCCGTGCAGTTGTTTGATCTAGTTACACATTATAAATTATATCATTACCGGAAAATAAACACAATTAACATTTCTAGATTTATAAATGCGTTTGAATCTGGTCGCTAAAGAAGATATTTTATTTAAAACTAATTACAAACACTTTTGGGTTCGTAATTAAATTCGTTGGGTTCTTTAGTAAATACAAAATGTAGGTAGGTACAGGGTGTGGCCTCTGGGATGAGTTCGTAATAGCTTATTCAAATAAATTACGCTGGTAAGTATTTGAGTATGGCTACAAAGATTTTGGAAATACTTGATCAGTGGGATCTTATTAATGTTTGAATTACAGGAGATTGATGATATCTACTTTCACTATCATCATTCTCCTGCCCTTATCCCATTTTATTTGGGGCCAGCGCAACATGTCTGCTTCTCCATACTTCGCTATTAGTCGTTATGTCAGTAGTCACCCCATTTCTAGCCATATCATCTTATAACACAGTCCATCCATCGTTCTTCTCATACTCTTACAGCCATCCTCCATCAGCTTGATGATTAAATTATCAACATTAAAACTTTTAATGTATCATTCCAAGATGTTATGAAAAACTGTCCAATATCAAATGACCATCATCATTAAGTAATATAAAACTGACGCATGAGGAACAAGGTGTAAAGTGTACTTAGCCTCTATTGAATAGGGATCCTCCCTTTTCTCGACCTCCGACCAGACGGGTGTTGTGTCTTCTGCCCGACGATTGATGTTGGGATGTTTTATACCTATATACAAGTCGCGCGGTAAACTCTGCTTGCGCGATGCACGATTTGTGTGACGTCAGGTCTTTGATACGTAGTTCGCATGTGGTGCTGTAGATGCCACCACAAATACTCATACAATATTAAGTAATGATTTTCTTTCCACATGGGAAATCCATAACAAAATAAGTCCCGACAGAAATATTTTCATTAATTTTAAGTCTATTATGTATGAAAAACCTTTCTAGCAATAGAATAACTTATCAGTCTCATTTTCACTTAACACACTCGTCAAACAATTTTGATCTTTAACTTTGTCGCTTTTAGGTTACTTTTGGATTCCCTGGTAACTTTTAACAATATTATCAAACTATTTTGATTTCTGACTGAGATAGTTTTAGGTTCCATTTTGTGTGATGTAGTATAAGTAACAAAACACCTTGGGTAGGTGCCAAGGCGAATAATAGTCTAGACTGAGTCCAGACCCAATCCTTGACCTATCATAGTCGGTTATATCGATGCTTTTATCTTTCTGCTTACATAATTAACGGTTCAAGTTCTTTGACGTGTAGTATTAATGACGTGTGACGTAGTAGGTCAAATGTGTTTGTGTGAATTTCGATTTAGAATTTATCAATCAAGCTGCGCCCCGCGGTTTTACCCGCGTAGACCGGGATAAAAAGTAGCCTATGTGTTAATTTAGGGTACAAGCTGTCTACATACCAAATTGCATCCAAATCGGTCCAGCCGTTTGAGCGTGAAGAAGTAACAAACATACACACACACACACCCATTCACAAACTTTCGCCTTTATAATATTAGTGTGATGTTGACGTTAAGGTGTTATGTCTGTCTCTATAGTTTCATTCCATAGTAGGTAAATATACCTACATTTACAAATTGTTTACTTTCTTGAAATGCAGAGATTATGCCGCCAGGGTAATAAAACAAACAAGTTGTTTTAAACCACGTATTTTAAACAATGTTTAAAACAGTTTGACCTACAACAATGTTTTTATTAAGTTTTTAAAATTACAGTTTAAAACAAATTTCAAACAATGTTTTAAATATTAAGAAAAAAACACGGTTTGAAATCAAATTTTAATAGCGAGTGAATGAGTTTTAATAGTGAGTGAAATGAAAAGTTATAAATGTTTAAGACTTATAATAGCTTGAAAAGAAATTAAAAAGGTTAGATAGTAGGTCCGACCTATTTATAGACGTCGTCGGCGGTCGACATGACTTAGGTAATTCCCTGCAACTGTTTTGCGGATTTCTCTTATTTGAATATAGCCCGTATATTCTATCTATACTTCGTCGCCGGTAAAGTTCGTCAAAAAGAGGTATTTCACTACAATTATTTTGGGGACTTCCCTTATTTAAATATACTATTAGGTAAGGTAATTCCCCGTCTAAGAACGAACAAATTCGGAACGAACGATTTCGATTCGAAATTCGAACGATTCGGAATTCGGGTGTATGTAAGTAGGTAGTTTAGTATCTGTGTTACGAGTATATAAGTACCTATTTAGATTGATTACAAAAAAAAGTAAGTATATTCACAGATTAGATAGTATTATAGTTACTAACTATCTATAACTAGTATGTTATTCTTAAATGGCTTATGAATTTATTTTATTTGTTTATTCTGATCGATTTTTGTAAATGTTTTGTCAAGTTAATTTTAAAATGATCTAGATACGCTACGTAGTACGCTTGTCAGAAGCAAGTTGGAGGCGAGCTCTTGTGTCTGGAACCCGCACGAGGCTAGTTATGCTCTTTTATTAGAGAAGGTTCAAAAAGCATTTCTGAGATTTCTCTATAAATTCCGTTACGGATTTTATCCATTTTATATCCAACAAAATTTATCGTAGGATCTCTAGGATTTCATATGTTACAAACTAGGAGAGCCTATGATCAGTTGTACATCATGCATAAAATATGTCGTGGGATAACAGATGCTCCTGATCTCCATAATGAGCTGATTCGCCTTTACGTTCCAAGCAACTATCTCCGTGGTAGAAAACACCGTCTACTAGCCGTGCCCACAACTCGAACAGTGGCCCGCGCCTCATCCCCTGTTCCTCGCGCCCTGACTGCGCTTAATAACGTCATGGAAGCCAACCCGAACTGTGACCTAGTGAAGACAAGCGCACAAAACTGTTTTGTGCGCTTGTCTTCACTTTTGTGAGAGCATAAATTTAAAACTTGTGTTTTGTTCTATATAATATCTTTGTTCTATTTTTTTTTTTTGTCTTTTTTATGATTATGTTATGTTTACTGTATGTGTTAATGTAATTGGTCCACAAACCGTATTAACATAAATAAATAAATATGAATTTTATTACGCCTGATCCAATTTATTTATTTATTTATCCAATCTTACAATATCTAACAGGTCCACACCCAATGCGATAATGTGATTACAGATTATCACTTATTACTTAATAAATAAATCCAATAAATTGATAAATAGAAAAAAAAAACAAAAAACCTCTTGTTTAAAACATTTGTTCTGTTTTTTTTTTGAAAATAAAATTTAAAAAAAAAAACTGTTTTTTTTCAACCCTATACGCCGCACATTATCGATTTGAATTCCTGTCTAATTATGTACTTATATGTATAAACCAACTTAAACCTATTAAAGCCTTTGTTTTCGGTAGGCCTAGTTATGGCACAGAGCATTAAGAACTATGAACTTGAAGACATTGACAGCTTCCTAATAGATTATGCCAAAAACTGACACAAACAAAATTTTAACAAGGTGATTGCGCGAAATTAAATTTTTCTTACGTTTTTTTGTATTTTGCAGGTCAGTGTCAGGTTGTATGTTGATAAAAATATGATATGCGGCTATAACAAATATGTATTTACATAATTTTAACCACAAAAATTATCAATACATCTCTAGGTTAGATTTCCTGCGTATTCCTCTAATTACCGAAATCAGATCAATCCGCAGGAAATCTTTTTTTCAAAAATTCCCAACTATGTTGCGGACGGCTTCCAGTCTAACCGGATGCAGCTGAATACCGGTATTTTGTTTCTTGTTTGAAAACTAAACTTATTTTTGTATTTTGTTAGTTTTTTTTGAACTACTATTCATATGCGACTGAAATATGCACACTTAGTTACCAAAAGCACTAACTTGATAAACAGAAATATAATATAATATAATACCTATATATGATATATTTATATATATCACCTTTCTGTGAATTCAGCCCCTTACATTTTTTTATCACATTTCCCTACTTACACAACACGACACACACACATCACACCCACACACATACACACACACCCTTACTAACCATAGAATTACAAATAATCATTAGTATAATGTTTTTTCTGGTTTTATATAACTTGCCACATTTGTGTACGTGTGCATAATTCTATTTAAATGTCCTCCGAAGGGGTGGAGACCTGGTGTCCTGAAATACAGGCCGTAAGGCCTAGCTTAGGCACCAGTCTCCCACAGTATAATTAAAAAAATATTATTATGTGTTTTGAATTATATTTTGAAATGTTGATTTATATTGTGGTGAGATAAACATTATATTATCTTAAAAAAAAAAAAAAAAAAAAATTACATGAAGCGACTGCCTATCTGACCTCCACAACCTAATAACTGGGTAATACGATACCCCTTGGTAAGACTGGTTGTCAGACTTTCGGGCTTCTGACGACCTGTAACGACTGTCAAAGGTCCATGAATGACAGCCGGGACCAACGGCTTAACGTTCTTTCCGAGGCACGGAGGAGTCTCGGTATGTAAAGGTGGTCACCCATCCACTGAACAACCCCGGCAAGCGTAGCTTAACTTAATGGATCCACCCTTGCGGCTGTTATTACTTAGCCATGACCTCCTCAAAACTAGACACGAGATAAATCAATAGACATAACAAAAATTACTACTATGTATTTCTAAACAAATAGCTTTGTTTACACTATATTGTCGCATAAACAATGCGAAACGGCGAAGAACTGTCAACTGTAACACGTAAACTTGTAAACAACAAGTTTACGTGTTACAGTTGACAGTTCTTCGCCGTTTCACATTCTATCGGGCATTCGCTCGATATTTACGAAAGCATGATTAAAGACTAAATTACTTATCCCACTCCGTTAATAGTCCAAAGGAATGAAAACGTATTCTATGTTAGAAAAACTTGCTTATCAATTTTGAACCTTATAACTAAATCGCTAAGGTGTATAAATTAAGATTAGTCTATGCTCCTTGTTATTTTAAAACCGTATTCTAAGTAAGAAAACTTTGCTCAATTTCGAACCTTATGACTAAGTACTCGTAGCTAAGGTGTATAATCAAGTTAAGTTTAAGCTTCTTGATATCTTAAATCTAGTCTACCAATGCTGCTTGGGCAGTATGAACGCGTAAAATTTTTTCACGCTCATGTGTTCGTGATAGACATTTTATGACGAATGCAAAATGTTCCGATTCCGATATGAAACGCTTCAATGATATAAATTTGCATGATTTTGAATATTTATGTGTTTATAGAACACGTTGTTTAGAAGATTTATTTTTATGTGTTTCTGCCGCGATGACGATAAAAATGCGACTGGGTCTTGGTACTCTCTTGTTTGCCCTAGTTTTACGTCTCGTAATTATGTACGTCTTCAATTAAAATTGCTTTGTATGCTCTTCACGGATTCACAGTAACGTGAATATAAAAGTGTTTTTAGAAACTACCTGCGTAGTAGATCCCAATTCACGCATTTTCTATCGTGAACTTAGCCAAAAACAAAATTCAATTTTAATACACCATGTATAACTAACATGTCATGTCTACATAATTAATCATAAACTTAGATCTAAACTCACCTCCTCCTCCTACTATGTGTCTTGCGCCGTTCATGGGCGGGCGGGTCGCTTGCGTACGCGCAGCCCTCGCCCTCAGCGCTGTGTCCTGCCCCCATTGCTACCCCATTCCACAACACACACCGTCACTGATGACACACGCCACCAACGACACCCCACACTGAAACAGTGACGATGACGATTTTCCGACTTATTCGACTTTTCCGACTTGTATGATTCGTGTAGGCTATCATGCGCGCGTGGGCTGTAATTAGTATGGTGAGGTTCAAGGTGGAAGGTTCAGGGTGCCGTGGTGCTGACGATAGCCCGCAACGTATTGCCCGGGCGGCTCGCGGCGCGAATGTGAAGCGTAGCGTCGCATGCGCAGCGCACGCGCAAGATCTACGTTATTGTTAATTAGTTTGTGTTAGAAGCTGATGGCGGGTTTGTGGGTGTATGTAGGTGATGCGCGGTTGGTTGGTTCTTTAAGATATTTTCGCTGAAACAGGGAACGGTGATATAGATTTTACTTTTGCAACTAAATTAAAGCTTTTTAAAAAGCTTCTTGCGTGTTAACTTGTTTCTGCTCAGGGCATTCAGCATTCGTGACCGATCTAAAATTATTTTTCAATATGTTTTTTTATTCTAACAATTTTTGATTGGTCGGATACGTAAAAGCTGATAAGTACCATAATTCATAATATTGGACTTCATATTCAAACTTCTAAACAACTTCATAAACATACGAAACTTCATGTCATGCTGTGCAGTTTAAAAAAATATAACTAGGTCAATAACCTCAGCAGCAATCAAGCAGTAATCGGCCGGTAGGTAGACGGTCTGCAGTAATTTAAGCTCTCCTGATGTAATAAGCCCCATATTATTCGATGGGTCAGAAATGCCGAATTTTAGTCACTAGTACAAGCAATTACGAAATATACTTTATGAAATACTTTTAGTTAGTTACTCTTGGTTATATTTACAATATTCTAATGACGTATGCCTTTTATTAATCAACTGTCTGTTGCCAGCGACTAGGATCCAGGATGAAAGTAGCATATGTCCTAATCCAGGTCTAGGTCTATCCATGTGCCAAATTTCATCCGATCAGCCGTTTTAGCGTGAAAACACTTTCGCATTTAGGGTAGTTATAGGATATTGTCAATCTGTAACACCTAACTCACTATCCGCCGTCCTCTTACACCTCACATTCCGTCCTCCACGGGCTACTAATTGTTGCGCGATCCGCCTCGGAAATCGCTTCGCTCTCGTTTCTTCTAATTACACGAGCGGTTGCTTTCCCGATGGAAACATCGCATGTGCCACCGGAAGGAACCGAGAGCCGACTGTCCACATGGCCATTTAGTTGCCACGGTGACTGAATAACCTCATGACTATATCTGGCCGGTGAAGCGGGAATGGTTCTTAATGAATGACCACTTAGCGCTTCAGTTCCGGCGGAATGAATGATTGGTGCCGTTATGAATTGTTGTGAATTTTAAGTTGGGTGGTTCTTGCTGAAATAAAAGTTGTTTGCTGAAAGCCTTATCATATTTTTTTTTGTATTTTTGTCAGCCGTTTGAAATTACTTGGTTGCGTTTTCAGGAACCAGTGGAATGACTTCTAATGAGTGTGGAATTAGGCGACTTGGAGGGCTCAGGGACTTTAATATTGTGTAGCAAAATCTAGGCCTAAGTAAACTATTGTCACTAGCAGATAAGCATAAAGTAAACTCGTATAACGTTTCCACTGCTGAGACACTGGTCTCCTCACTGTGTTAGAGACTAAGAAGAAACAAATGATAAAATCATAATATCATAAAAAACCAGACAAGTGCGACTCGCACACGAAGGGTTCCGTACAACCATATAATATTTAACACTACATATTAAAAAAACAAAACTAAACGATGAATATTTTTCATTTTATTTATTTTTTTTTACTTTTTATTTCATAACAAAAAAAATAAAGAACATTTATTATGTTATTGAACTCATACTTCCACTATTGACCCTTACTTACTGATACTTTTATTTTTTAATGATACTGTGAACTACAAAGTTACTTTTTGCAATTGCAGAAAATCGCCCATATTCAGAAGTTTCAAATTCCTAACTTGTTTAGTTGTTGCGTTGCGATAGAGCTCGTACAAAAATGGTCTAAAATGGACAACTTTTGCGAAATTATAATAAAATTGTACTCTACTTAACGGTTCATGAGATAGACAGACGGACAGCGAATTAAGGCTTAGTAATAGGGTTCTGTTTGGATACGGAATCCTAAAAAGGATCAAGCCATGCAATTTTATACATCTTTGGAAATAATTTGATATTTGCAATAGCCGACTTTCAAGCAAGCCATCTATCATCTATCAGCTCCACAATGGAAACTACTACTTAATCACACGTTAACTGAGGTATGATTGATCTGTCGAAGCGATGATTAAGTGCATCTCTTGTACGCCGCGATTAGAAAACTAGTTAACATACATTTGTATCTATTGCTACAGTTGTGGGAATGTTCACACCATAAATGTTAGTGCCAAATACATAAATATTATCTATTGACAATGCTATGATATCTGTAAGAAATATGAGTTACTTACACGCTCAGACCAAATAAAAAACCAAGACATCGCGCTGTCAACAGTGACGTCAGGTCGGTTTCGTAAACATGTGTGCATTTAGTGAGGTGTAGTTTAGCTGTAGTTTGGTGTAAATGTGTGCGTGTGAGCGCGTATGCACAGAGCGAGGTGTAGTTTTATGCGTGCTTCACTGTATTGTTCGCAGCGCTATGTCTTGGTTTTTTTAATCCGTCTGAGACAGCACGATGCCGGCGCGCGTGGTGATTCCGTGCTTTGTGGTGTTTGTTTATGTGAATCTTGGATAAACGAAAGCTACTACAAATAACTTCAATGTGTTCAGTAACATAATCAGCCTATAACGTTCCCACTGCTGGGACCCAGGCCTCCTAGCTGTGAGAGGGAGTGGGCTATAATCCACCACGCAAACCCAATGTTGCGGACAAATTGTTTGCCTTATTATATGCAAAAGATCCAGAAAAACTAACCAGACCAAGCAATTCTTTCCACGTACAGAAAAAGTCATCTTACTACCTATTACTTATTATAAATGCGAAAGCTTGGATGGATGGATGGATGTTTGTTACTCAATCACGCCAGTACGGCTCAACGGATCTTAATGAAATTTGGCACAGTGACAGATTATAGTCTGGAATAGCACATAGGTTACTTTTTATCCCGGAAAAATGTACGGTTCCCGTGGGATATTTTCCAAAATCCGCGCGGGCAAAGCAACTGTCAAAAGCTAGTACCTACTTCATAAAACGGCTAAAGATTTATTAACAAAGCACATAAAAGGAACGGTAAAAAAGTGATGTTCCGTTCCGTGTACAGGCCGGGATTGGCTCTATTTCACTCGAACCACCGCTGAAATGATTACTTCCTCTTAATAGGGGTGGCTCAGGTTGACTTTATCAATGTTTGAGGAAACTGAAAGAAACCTTTTGGGTTTTTTTAATCCTTTGCATAGAAAATTAATTAACTCTTTCATACATTAAACGTATGTTTAAAATATCTTCATCTAGTCGGTTTACTTAATATGCTAAATATTGTGACACATTTCTTTTTGTATAGTATTTTGTTTTTTAAACTGACTGCAATGTTACTACGTGCACATATCTACATAATAGTCATTAAGTATTTTTTTTTAAAATATCACTGCCATCCCTAACTGAAAATATGAATCATCACAAAATTGAAAATTATGAGTTTGTCGGCAACAAATCATTAGTCATTGTTAACACACACGAAATATGTGTTAAATCTTTATCCTAATAAATAAATCCAGGGTACATTTTTAATTTGAACTCATTCCGGGTTAGGTCCCAGTACGTGACGGAATGCCGGACATTTTTCATTCCCGTGAAGCGGATAAGTGAATTCCCGGGGTCGTGTCCGGGAATGAAGTTGTACGTCTCTCGCCCATTGAATGACCGAACATTCATTGGTCTATTGGTAACAGGGACGTCTTACATAGTGATAACGATGCAATAAAATGTAGGTACTACGTAAACACAGGAAGTTATTTATGGGTAATTTGTTTATAAAATCAAAATAGCCCAAATTATAATTCTGTACGGTAATTTAGGATAATAATTATTGAAGAACACCTGTATAAGTATGTAACCTACACTGTTTGATAATTTCTGTAGCCTGTAACCAATCAGTCTGCCTAGCCTTTTCCCAACTATGTTGGGGTCGGCTTCCAGTCTATCCGGATACAGCTGAATACCAGTATTTTACATGGAGCGATTGCCTATCTGACCTCCACAACCCATTAACTGGGTAATACGATACCCCTTGGTAAAACTGGTTGTCAGACTTTCGGGCTTCTGACGACCCGTAACGACTGTCAAAGATGCACGAATGACAGTCGGGACCAACGGCTTAACGTGCTTTCCGAGGCACGGAGGAGTCTCGGTATGTAAAGATGGTCACCCATCCACGGACCAACCCCGGAAAGCGTAGATTAATCTGATGGATCGACCCGTGCGGCTGTTAGTCAGGCGTACTTAGCCACGAGCTCCTCTTAGCCTGTAACCGTTATCCGTAATTATTTTATTTATTTATTTGGGATCTCCGACAAAGGATACACTGATGCAATATAAATCACAAATTCAATTCTCCTGTAAACCACAGTAAGCACATATAACTAGGTATAAAAAAATAATAATAATAATAATAATTTTATTAACTTCAGTTGTACACTAACACTTATCTTAAAACCATGCAACGTTTCAACAACGGAAAAGAGTGTTTTCGATGAACTCTGGCACCCAAAGTAAGATTTAACTTGCTTTAAACAGGATATAAACAAGAGAACAAAATAAATGTTGAAACAATATAATTTCAAGACTCAAAAACAATTTGAAGAGTCCCTTGTCAAGGCCGTGTATTTAATTGTTGTCTAACACTAAAATAATATAAGTATATTATGTACAAGTAATGGGTGATTCATTTGGAGTTACTTTTTCCAAAACTAAAAAAAATACGAATACAACAAATTTATCAGGTAATCTTTATTATAATACAAAAGAACCATTCCTTACATTTACTTTTTAAGGATTATTTCTTTCAAATGTTGTCCGTAATTATCGGTCACCATTGACAGACTGTCAATGGTGACCGTTATCGTACCATGATAACGGACTATTTGTTTCCTGAAATTGAAGCCCGTGATCTTCAGAACTTTTGGTACCAACAAGACGGCGCCACACAGCACGTGAAACCATGGCTTTGTTGCGAGAAAAATTTGGTGAACAGTTCATTTCGTGTTTCGGACCAGTCAGTTAGCCGCCTAGATCCTGTGATATCACACCCTTAGACTTTTTTCTGTGGGGTTATGTAAAGTCCAAAGTTTATATGGATAAGCCGCGTACGATTGATCAACTGGAAGCCAACATTACTCGCGTTATTTGCCAAATACCACTGGAAATGCTCGGTCGGGTCATCGAAAACTGGAACTCCAGAATGGACCACCTTAATCGCAGTTACGGACAACATTTGAAAGAAATAATCCTTAAAAAGTAAATGTAAGGAATGGTTCTTTTGTATTATAATAAAGATTACCTGATAAATTTGTTGTATTCGTATTTTTTTTAGTTTTGGAAAAAGTAACTCCAAATGAATCACCCATTATATAAAGGAAAAAAGGGGAGAGTTCATTGGGCATCACAAAATTCCTCCGCATCGCTGTCAGTGGGAAAAGTGCCCAAAAGGCTAGCAGCATTGCCACGTTGGATATGGCAATGCTGATTCTTTGGGCTAAAAATAGGCCAGCCCTCTGATCACATGAAGAGTCGATCAACCGCTTGGGGATATCTGGAAATACTCGATGAGCAGTCGGACCCCATAGCCTTATTGTTTCAACATCAAACGGCTCAAACATATAGCTCCCAGTAGGGTTGTTATATTTGCGCCGTTTGAGGTTTACTGCACCTGCAGCAGCCGCCCCAGAACAGGCAGGAAGGCGCGAGGTTGTCAACACAGGTTGCATCCCACACCAAAAGCCTTTCCAACTGCCAGAGGCCACAGGTACTAACACTAATTATATTCTAGAACTCGTCAGGTTAGGTTACACTTATATCCTCTAACTCACATTTCATTCCTTTCCAAGAAGACTCCTGAAACGGATGTTCATTAACGACATAATCAGCGGGACAGTGACGAAGGTTCGTTTGTCAAAGAGCCGGGATCCGGATTACTTACCGGTCTCCATCCGGATAAGATAGTAAGAAAGGCTTTGTGCCCTGTGTAAATAGGCGTTACGAATTTGAGCCAAGATTAGACGAATGTAAAAATGTCGAAGAAACGTTTTCATATCTTTTTTGCTGGTCCACTGTGTCTGAAAGTTGAGCGAACACCTCCAAGGGGCGATCTCAATGTGAATTTTTGTAGAAGAAAATCATGATCTATTTTCAATCGTCTCATTGC
Source organism: Cosmia pyralina (assembly GCA_946251885.1). Lineage (NCBI taxonomy): Eukaryota > Metazoa > Arthropoda > Insecta > Lepidoptera > Noctuidae > Cosmia > Cosmia pyralina. Next base: position 23,837,680 of record OX276344.1, read on the forward strand.
TATTGAAGAATATGTAGGTATAGTCTCTTACAAAAGTATCTGATGAAAATGTAAACAAATGTATCAGAAAACGTGCCTGTGGATACCGACTAGTGGCGCTACTTACAAATTGAGTGTTTTGTTTATTGGAACACTTGGGGCCTATTTCACGACGTCCGAATAGCCACTACTCACCGAATAAATTCAAAAATGGAATAGAATTTGTATGAAATTATCTGCCATGTAAGTATACAGGAACTTAATCGTGGGTGGTGAAACAAGGCCTCCCAAAGTTCTAATTTTAAATCGCCTTAAAGATGTTAATAAGTATTCAATTTTATAACCTCAATTTTAGGCGTTGATTTTTCAGTTACTATTTAATTATGACATTGAAACAATAATTGTTGGATAAAGTGTTGATATAGTATAAAGTTGAAAACTTCTAAATACAGATGAATGTGTTACTTTAGTGAGTGATTGCGTAAGAATTTATCCTGAGCTGGGTTTGTTTACCCTTTTGTCAGATACTTTTAGAATAGACCATTCCTACATAACATGTGTTACTGAGCGCACGGTATGCTATTAAATGGCTATGTAACATCATTACCCAACTATAAATAAGAAAGAAAGAAAGAAAGAAAACTACGAGATGGTTGTTACTTAATAATAATAACACTAAGGTGATAGATCGGTTAGCGCGCCACGCAATGATAGTTGATGTTACCATTCCACATGACGAGAACCTCGTCAAAGCTGAGAAAGAGAAACAAATAAAATATCTCGACTTAGCTCACGAGGTTGTTGACATGTGGAATGTGAGCTCGGCTGTCATTGTGCCGATTGTCGTAACGGCCAATGGCCTGATAGCCGAAAGCCTCAACCAACATCTCTCGAGGCTATCGTTAGCGGTTGGATCAAGGGCCTGATTCAGAAGGCAGTGCTCCTTGATACGGCTCGCATTGTGAGAAGGTTCCTGTCTCTGCAGCCCTAACCACCGGTAGCTTGGACCCTGCTCCCGCCACCGGCGGACCTCTATTTTTTTATATTTTTAAATGTTTTTTTTTTATATCCTTAAAGAAAACTAATAAACGACATAACACTAATAAGAAAATAACATGCCCTATTAAGCTTACAAGAAAGTGTTAAAACCCCAATTAATTCCAGAAATCAGATTTTATATCCATACGTTATTTCGTAGATTTTCCACCAAAATTCGCGAACAATACACGCATTGGTGTGGCATGTCCTTTATCGGCGTATTATCACGCTCATGAATAATGGATACCAGCAGTATTGTGGAGCAATAATCCCCACACAATAGTGATTACAGCTTTTGTTGTTCTTAACACTGATTGTTTATTGGGGAATTAATTAATAATATATTGGGTCTCATTACCGATATTGATTGAATGAAAATATATGGTAAAATATACCTGAGGAGCTTATGTGATCTTTCTATTATTTGCTGCTTGTGGGTAATTTTATTATTATCGGCTAGCTTTTGCCCGCGGCTTCGCCCGCGTGGGTGTCGGAAAATATCCCACGGGAACGTACTACCGGGATTAAAAGTAACCATGTGTTAATCCAGGTTATCAACAACAACTGTCTGTGGGCCAAATTCCGTCCAAATCCTTTTAGCTGCTTTTACGCCAATCCGAAACATATACATCCAGACAAACAGAAAAATGGACAAAAAATATTTTTTACTATTTTATTACCTGTAATAATAATAATTTATTATTATAATTATGAATATAATATTACAAGTACATAGAGGTGTGTTGTAGAGCAGTGGTGGCCCAGTGGTAACGGCCGCGATTTACGAGTTGTAGGTCGTAGGTTCGAACACTGACAAGCGCTTTACTTTGTGCAAATTATTTCATCATCACTGCTCTCAAAACGGTGAAGGTAAACATCGTGAGGAAACGGGCATGTCCTAGAACCGAAAATTCGAAGACATGTGACATCTACCTACCCGCACTGGGTCCGCGTCGAGGTTACAGCCCACTCCCTCTCACCGAGAGGAGGCCTGTGTCCCAGCAGTGGGAAAGTTATAGGCTGGTTATGCTGATTGCTGATGTTGCTGTGTATTGTTTATTGTCTTCTTAAATTATGATGAAAACAGCCTGTTCAACTTGTTTTGTAGATTGGAAACTTCTCCGGTAGAGATTTGGTAATAGAAATGAAAATACTTTAGTAGTATTTTACAATACACACAATAAGTAGCTGTTTTTTATATTTTTTATGGGTTCTACACATCCTGAGAACACTGCCTACCCATTTGAGGAATACGGGCGTGATGTTATGTTTTGTAATCTGCTAAAATATCTCGCTTTGGGCTGATTTCAACTTTTCCAACAAATTATAAAGCTTCATTGATCCTCATTTTCCAATTACATTGGGGTCGTGGCCCAAACTTACAGTCTTCACAAAATCTCATTACGTGTTCCCGACTTCGTTACGTACAAACCTCATTAAAATAAGGGGTAAATAATAAACACACAAAATGCATTCCATTTTGTGAACCGAGAAACGGTAAGGACGCGTTTATATTTGGAAGAGTAGGTAAATTTAAATTACTGGAAAATCATTTTCATTTATCAGTAGAAAACGACCCGACTTGTGAAATTAGGCTAGTGTTTAGAATACTACTTTGTGTATTAGAATATGTTCATTGACGACAAATATGTCATCATCTGCTTGCCTTTTTCCAACTATGTTGGGGTCGGTTTCCAGTCTAACCGGATGCAGCTGAGTACCAGTATTTTACATGGAGTGACTACCTATCTGATTTCCACTACCCAGTTACTGGGTAATACGATACCCCTTGGTAAGACTGGTTGTAAGACTATCGGGCTTCTCACGACCCGTAACGACTGTCAAAGATCCACGAATGACAGAAGAGACCAATGGCTTAACGTGCTTTCCGAGGCACCCATCCACAGACCAATCGTGGCAAGCGTAGCTTTACCTGATCGATCGACCTAACCACAAGGCCCGTCGACGACAAATATGTATGAATATGATTGTCGATGGCTATAAGAGTAAGAGAAGACCAAAGAAACGAATGGATGGACTGTGTGAAAGATGATATGGCTAGAAAGGGGCTGACTACCGAGATATCGACTAATAGAGAAGTATGGAAGAAAGCGACATGTTGCACCGACCCCAAATTAATTGGGATAAGGGCAGGAGAGAGAATGATGAAGTTCATAGATGACAAATCACGAGACATCTCGGAATTGCCAGGGCTTATTTTTAATCTTATATTTTGAATTGTTTTTAAATATTTGTTTCACATGGTTCTTACACGCAGAAGCAACAAGAATAATGCACCCAGGATTTTGTAATATCTTGATTTAAAAGAGTATCTGTGGAATTTCTTTCCCGTTCTTCTCCATAGACATCTACGTTTTGGAATGGGCAACTAGCTTCAACTTTCTAACTAACCGACCGACTCTTTGACAATTCAAAAGTGCCTGTAATTGGTTTAATTGAAATAAATGCTTTGAGTTTGAGTTGTTAGCTTGCAAATAACTTAGCTGCCTATGATTCTAGTACCTACTCTACTGTACTAGTAGGTATACCTACTTGCGCCGACCTCCCTAGTGGGATCAGCGTTGTATGTTACGCTGACGACACGCTGGTCCTGGCGCAAGGGATGTCGCACCAGGCGGCGACCGAACTAGCGACACGCGAGGTTGCGACAATCGTAGAGAGGATCCGGCAATTGGGACTCGAGGTGGCCCTGCACAAGTCCGAGGTCATGTGTTTTCATGGTCCTCAAAATGCGCCACCGTCGGGTTCCCAAATAACGGTAGGAGGGGTTCACATCAGAGTCGAGTCGACGATGAAGTACCTGGGACTCGTCCTCGACAGCCGCAGCCGGTGGAAATGCTCCTTCCCAATCTGGGGGTCCAAACGCCTCCTGCCGGAGGCTTTACGCGGGGGTCGTGCGGTCCATGGCCCTTTACGGGGCACCGGTGTGGGCGCGTTCCCTGAGGCTGCGACCGGCCCGCCGGTTGAACGCGTCCCAGAGGGTCATGGCCATCCGGCTAGTCCGGGGATACCGCACGGTCTCCTGTGAGGTAGCGAGCCTCCTTGCCGGATTACCTCCATGGGATCTGGAGGCAAAAGCCCTCGCGCACGTGTGGGAGTGGCGCGAGGAGGCGAAACGCCGGGGCGTAACTCCGCTGCCGCGAGAAATCACGGTACAGCAGACAGAGCTCCGGCGGGATCTCATGGCGACATGGAGAGTGCGATTGTCGCAACCCAGCGCTGGGCACGCCGCTATTGTGGCGATAAGTCCCCTCTTTGGGGAGTGGTTGGAGAGGTGCCACGGCGTCCTCACCTTCCGCCTGACGCAGGTCCTCACCGGACACGGTTGTTTCGGGAGGTTCCTGTTTCGGATAAGGCGGGAGAAAATGCCCGGGTGTCACCATTGTATGCTCCATCGTGTCCTCCGGGCGATAGATCGCCCGGAGGACACGGTGGAGCATACAGTAGGGATCTGCCCGGCTTGGGCGGAGCACCGCCGTGTTCTCACGGAGGCGATCGGCGGCGGCGATCTCTCGCGTCCAAACCTGGTCCAGGCCATGGTGCGGAGCGAGAGTGCATGGGAGGCCGTCACCTCCTTCTGCGAAGCAGTAATGCTTGCGAAGGAGGAGGCGGAACGCGTGAGGGAGAGGCAACAGCCGCGCCCTCGCGCCCCTAGCCGCCGCAGGAGTCGCCCTAGGCGGCGGGAATCTATCGCCGATTCCCGGCCACCGTAGGCGCGGGCTTGCGGACGACGAGTAATGGGCAGCTCGCCGTCCGGTAAGGACCAGGCCCGGGTCGACGGCGCGTTGTATTCCACGCGCGCCTCAAAGGGATGTCAGCAGCGACGGGGTCCAATAAGGCCGATGCCGCCGGGGTCGCGGGTAGTTCGAAAGAGATACCGTGGCCCTGGCACGGGCAACTGAAGGAACATGGGTGGGTTTTAGTCAGTAAAAGTCTGACACGCCCTCCCGCTCTACCCAGAGCGGGAGAAGTCATTTGATGATTTCCCATCCACAAAAAAAAAAAACCTACTTGCCCTATATAAATGCGCCCTGTTATCCGTCGGGAGGATTAATATAAGCCTGTTGTTTTCGTACTGGCGACGGCATCGCTTACCTTTCTTATTTTGTTTGTTACTTCTGGTATTTAGGTTACTAAATAGCGGGGTAATAAAGTGGTTCAGTCTTATAATCATTATTAAGTAGGAATGTATGGAGGAGCTCGTGGCTAAGTAATAACAGCCGCACGGGTCGATCCATCAGGTTAAGCTACGCTTGCCGGGGATGGTTCGTGGACGGGTGACCATCTTTACATACCGAGACTTCTCCGTGCCTCGGAAAGCAGGTTGGTTATTGGTTAAGACAGTTATTACGGGTCGTCAGAAGCCCGAAAGTCTGACAACCAGTCTTACCAAGGGGTATCGTATTACCCAGTAATTGGGTTGTGGAGGTCAGATAGGCAGTTGCTCCATGTAACCAGTATTTTACATGAAGCGGACTGCCTATAGACTATTCAGCTGCATCTGTTTAGACTGGAAGCCGACCCCAACATAGTTGGGAAAAGGCTATACAGATTGATTTTTATATATTAGGTGCTTAATTGTTGCAAATAGGTCATACTATCACGTCCTTAAAGGAATACGTCGAGTTTCCCTGTCAGCCTGTATAAAGTATGTTAATGAAAGCTGCAAAGTTAATTTCAAGCTAAAGTTATGTTCTTCCGATTTGCTAACTGAATAAGTTTCAAATAGTGAGTTACGGTTTATTTCGCGGCTGAATTTTAATGTTCCGATACTAACTGTTCTGGAAATAGCTTGGGTTAATAAATTTTTAATCGTTTTATCCGACTGTTTCGCTCTGATAAGTTTTCTTACAATTTTAAGTTCATATTTAAAATGCAAATAAAAATATTATATAGAAAGAGGAATAGTTTTCGTTTTTTTCAGAATATTGAGATCGACAATTTCCTATGTTTCAAATAAGACAACTAAACCTATTTTTCTCTATTTCTTTCTTCTTTCTAATACCTATTTGCGAGCATCATTGAGCACTGAACAGCTGAAATGGGGATTTGTACAAAGAAAATCAATTTTAAAATATCATGGAGACAGAATCCTTGTAGCATAAAAAAAGTAAGAAAAAAAAAAGACAAAAACAGAAAAAAAGGACAAAAGAAAAAAAAGAAGAAATAAGGACAAGAGTTCAGCAAACACTAAAATAATTTCATAGTTTGAGTGTATACATAATTTAAACTCCAATAACTACCAAATTCTAAATCATTTCAGGAAGTCTGGGGTTCCTCAATTTATAAAGCTTACTGAACTAAGGTATTGTAGGAACTCAACCTCAACTCAGAAATGAAACAACGATATAGATAATCTTCGATATAATTCTCTCAGCTAAAATATACACGCTCTGTTCGACAGTTCAATCACAAGTGCCACGCGGGTGCAAAAATCAAAACGTCAGAATTAAAAATAATGGTGGCAAAAGTATCAACTTCAAACAGCCAAGCCATATTCCTTAAATTAGTCGATCACTACTTTAGTGACGGGTATCTGTCAATGTTACCAGACGAAAAATACAAGACTATTTACGTGTCTATGACAGCTGACAGATACACGTTACTGCATGGTACAAATAATAACAATTGGATAACCTAAATGGCGAATACAATAATACTGTTAGTCTTACAGTATTGATTGAAACAGTTATAACAATCAGCAAACTTGGAATTTTTTTTTCGGGGTAGTATATAACGGAGGAAATCACCCTAACTTTCAAGAAAGATAACGGTATTTTAGTCCCACAAACTGTCACGTTCCTCTTACAGCATTGCCTAAATGGGAACACTTTGACAAATGTTTTATTCCTTTATACGCGTAGCCACAAAGTCGAAACTGACAAATAATGACATATTACTTCAATCTGTATCACCACACGCCGTAATGGTGGTAATAAGGAAAGTGGGAGAAACCGAAAAGCGATAGAAAGGTATTAGGGATCATTACTTTTGCTGTGCGGGAAATTTGCTGTTGTTAAGGGTATGGAAGCTTTCTTTTTCATATGCCTGCCTACCTGACTGTGAAGCAGAATGTTAATTTACCTTAAGACGCTGCCCTAACTGGGACACTGTAAACGTCAATTTTTTCGTCGCACAGTTAGCGGTATGGCTACATATTACAAGCCCAAAAAAAAAAAATACGGTGTATAGTCAAGGGTATAAAAAAAGACTTCTAATACAAAGATATCATATAGAAACGATCAAGCATCTTGAAATAAAAAATCGCAAAAATGGAGACGAAAAAACTTTTTCATCCCGAAATGTCCAAATGTGTGTGATTGTGAGTCTAGTTGATTAAATTGATATTTTATAGTTATCAAAATATTAATGGTTTCGCTTAAAATACAACTCGTCATTTTGCATCCTCATCAAATTTAAGGGTGTGGTTTAGACCATCAAACCGAACAAATTTCTCCTTGGCACCAGCCTCGTAATCGCGAAAAAATAATCAGCCGTCCCATACATTTGCGTCGAGTGCCTACTCGACGCAAATGTATGGTGCCTACCTAGGCATTGAAGTTTTCTATGGGACAGTTGAAATTTTTTTCGCGAATACGATGTTGGTCCCATGGAGAACGTTATTCGGTTTGATGTTCTGTACCACACCCTGAAATTTGAAGAGGATGCAAAACGACGCGTTGTATTTTGAGCTAAAAAACTATTAATTTTTTGGTAACTATAAAAAATCAATTTAATCAACTAGACAAGCAGGTATGTAAAAATGTTTTAACTTATTTGTGTATTATTTTTTAAATTAAATTAAAACTGTGAAATAACTTTCTTATTGGCGGACACGACGATTCAAACTAAAATTAAACGCATCGCCATTTTCAACCGTATTTGTATACCTTTACGATTTACTACCTAAACTTGAAGATTTGTGTCTTACCGCGCCTTAATTTATCTTTCATATGGATGTTATAATAGACTGACTAGGAATGTACCTAATCTTAGCTGGTTTCCAAATAGCAAATAGGTAAATTAATAAATCTATCTTCGGTTAGGCCTTGTTTACGGAATACGCGGGGCGTCGCGCGGCGCTTTGAGCGGCGCGGCCCGCACTAAATTCAAACATAGGACGTTTTATGAGAGCGCTTACGGAGACGGGATTTTACATACATTTGTTTGAATTGTAGCGTCGCATGTGGCGGGTGAAGTGACGAGCGACGCCGCGGCGGACGCGGTGGGTTTCTTCGGTTTAACTTCTTTATAACATACTTAATGACACCGCGTGCGATACCGCGAGCGTCACCACGTACGCCGTTGGAGCGCCACCTCTTGCGCCGCCGCGTGCTTGCCATAAACGGTGAAAACGCTTGACGCCCCGCGCACCGCGCTGCCTTACGCCCCACGTGTCCGTAAACGAGGCTTTAGGCATCTTTATCTTGCGTATAATCTTCCACAAACATGTTAATATTCAAATGTCAAGATAAAGATGATACGTGTGGGTACGTTATAATATCGAAAAGAGGCTTAATCTTCCTTTGTTCAGGATATTGAGATAGTCGATTTAGATATGTTTAAAAATAAGACATTCAAGACATGTCTTCGTAAAAATATGGAGGCGTTTATACTTACGACATTATTTTGTAAGAATATGTTAGCATAGTTGTTCTCTGCAAATAATGTTGTTTACCTTATCGATCCTTGTGTCGATGAATGAAAGGCGACTAACATCATCATTCTCATCATTCTCCTGCCCTTATCCCAATCTATTTGGGATCGGCGCAACATGTCCTTTTTTTCCCATACTTCTCTACTTTTCGTCATCTCGGTAGTCACCCCCTTTCTAGCCATGTCATCTTTCACACAATCAATCCATCGTTTCTTTGGTCTTCCCCTACTCTTATAGCCATCGACATTCATACTCAAAACTTTGCTCACGACGTTTTCCTCACTCCTCCGCATCACATGCCCATACCATGACAACCGATTTCCGCACAACTTTTCAGTCACCGGTGCCACTGTCAGACTTCCTCTTATGTACTCATTTCTTATTCTATCCATTCGTGTAACACCACACATCCCTCTTAGCATTCTCATCTCAGCCCTTCATCCCTTTTGTGGCTCAACATTCTGACTGTCTAACCATTGTTTTATATATCTTCCCCTTAAGTTTAAGGGTAAAAAGGTATTTATTTACAAGGCAGATGTGAGTGGAAACGCCGGGAGGAGACGCCCTAAGAAGACATAGTGACCTTATTGGTGATATTCTTCAGAAAGGTCAGCTGCGTAGTACTCGCAACGGGCGCGGGCGTGCGTTTGACCAGATGTATGAACGTAAACGAAGCAAAAGGAGTATGTAAGGATCGGTGGCGTTCTGTGGTTTCTGCCTATCCCCATGGGAAGAAGGTGTGAGTTTATGTATGTGTCTTTAAGATTATGTGTCAAATGTAAACTAGAAAGCAGTCATAAGAAAAGTTTTGACAGGAAAATGTATCTAAATGCACGAATTTCATCGTCAGGTTTTCAGCTTAGGCGAATACGCAGCCACTAGTAGGTAGGTACTATTTGTTTTCTTTCACGAGGTCTAACTGTAAATACCCAGAATACAATGAAATGCAAAAATATACCATTTTATGAAAATCTTTAACAATTATGAATTCATATTTTTTATTCACCTTTTGCGAACAAAGGTTAATTATAAGGAATGTCAACAACAAAGGCTGAACACATCGAATGTCAATACTCAAACATATATTGCATTCTTAGGTGGTAAGTAGCCATTTGTTGTAACAATCGTGGACCCTGTCGGGCACAGCAAAAAAAAAGTTTGAAGGAAGAGGACTTATCTAAACATGCAAAACTAACTTATTCTAAGTAACAGCTATGGTAACATTTTATTTATTATTAATTTAATCTAAACATTTTATTATTCATTTATATTATTATGTCAGTTCTATAGGTTTGTCAATTAAGTATTCATTTATGCTATAGTAACATTTATTTAGTAATATTTTTTTTAATTTATATAAAAATAGCATTTTTTTTCTCATTTCTGAGTACCTCGGGTAGTTTGATGTACATTTTTATCGACATAACCAGTGGACTAGATGAGTGCATTTTTAGACGGGATGTCGGTAGGTTTAATCGTGTCAGCTCGCCGTCCGGTAAGGACCAGGCCCGGGTCGACGGCGCGTTGTGTTCCACGCGCGCCTCAAAGAGATGTCAGCAGTGACGGGGTCAATTGGGCCGATGCCGCCGGGGTCGCGGGTAGTTCGAAAGAGATACCGTGGCCCTGGCACGGGCAACTGAAGGATCATGGGTGGGTTTTAGACAGTAAAAGTCTGACACGCCCTCCCGCTCTGCCCAGAGCGGGAGAAGTCATTTGATGATTTCCCATCCACAAAAAAAAAAAAAAAAAAAAAAGGTTTAATCGTGTTTTGTGTCGTAGTGTGTTTATGGAAGGAAGAGTTAGGATGTTAAGTTTTTGAAATGGGGTTTGCAGCTAAATTAATAAAATCCGAAGTTACTTTTTTTTGAGTTATGAACAGCGCCGGTGCGCCTGTGCTATTTCCCCGCATTATTACGCCGTAGCTAAGCCATGCATGAGCATAGGCATAGTAGGTGGCCAGAGCAGTTTGCGAGTTTGTGGTCTTTTTTATTTCACGAAAAGCGTACAAAAATTTGGAAAGTTTGGATTTTATTTTCTGTACATGTGGTTTCCAATTGATATTTAAATCTATAGTTAAGCCTAATCGTGGGAATTCATTTATTCATTCTATTTAGTGGTTATTAAAAGAAAAATTACATAAAGAGAATTTTTTTGGTGGGGGTGAAAAGTTATTAATTTAGTTTTAGCAAAATTGATTTCCAAATTTTGTTCGTTCATCCAGGTGATTGTTTTGGTAAATAATATTTTTTTAAGGGTATTATTTAAACGTACGTTATCATGACAGGGAGTAAGAATAGAAATATCGAATGTATCGGTATTATGTCACCGTGTAAATGAATGAAAATGTAAATTGCTTTGCTGATTGGGTCAGTGGTTAGACGGGAGTCGCGTTTCTATCGATAAACTCCTTCTCGGTAATTGAAAATCAGCAATTTCGCGCGGATATGATGTATGTACGCTCAGCTACAGATCAAGCTATACATTTCCAGTATAAGCTGATCTCGCATTGTATAGGATTTCCTTACAATGAGAGGTCAGTGTACACTGGAAATGTATAGCTTGATGTTTAGCCGTGTTCAAACGCCAACGTTCAAAGGTTCCGTCGGTTTATTTTCGGAAAAACCGAACTATTCCGAATTAAATGTGACTGGTTCAATAGGGGAGTGACGGAATTAGTGCGTCAATCTATAATAATTTAGGTGGCAATATAAATCAATTTCTATTGGTTGATAGTCACATTTCATTCGCTACCTATATTTCGGTTTTTCCGAAGACAAACGATCTTTGAACATTTTCGTACTATACGGTGTTTGTTTTTACTATAAGAATAAATCACTGTCGTATAAACACATTACGGAATATGATGCTATAATTTTGAAGCGTGACTTACCAAAGCAAACATCAACGATAATTGAAATATTCATAATAGTACGATTAATTTGTGTATGCAAAACGCAAACATGATTGTCATACAAAATACATTAATGAATCTATAACGAGTCGCATGCAATAAGCATAATTACAACTTAGTACCTACTTCGCATAAATTGTGTCAGAGGAAAAAAGTACAATCTCAATCAAAAGTTTATTAGATAAATAAAACGAGGGTAATAAAAAGAGTATCGTCGCATGCAAAAGTGATATCTATAAATCAAACATTGGAGAGAAACGCTGGACAACGTGATGATAATTAGGAAAGTGACAGGGCAATTACAACGTCTGCCCACTGTGCGGGCGTCGCTTTATGTGCTGCGTACGCGCATACTAAATATGGCGGCGTGAAGCATAGGAGGGAGCGACATCGGGTAGTCGAGAAGCTATGACTTGTTATAACTTTAAATAATATCGGAAAAAAAACGTACGTTACCTATTTGAAGTCATCATCAGCTGGTGTTGATCCATTATTGTCTCAAGATTTCAACCACCTGTCTTACTACTCAGACTCACACCCTATTATCTACTAGTACAAAGTTGAGTACTAGTACAAAGAAGAAGTTTGAAAGTGGCGCCAGTGACAGAAAAGTTGAAAGGAAATCGTTTGTCTTGGTATGGGCATGTAATGAGGAGAGACGAAACGCATGTGACTAAAAAAGTGATGAGTATACATGTTGATGGATGGAGAGGCAGAGGAAGGCCAAAGAAAAGATGGATGGATTGTGTGAGGAATGATATGAAAGAGAAGGGAGTGAATGATAGCGTGACGGTTGACAGGGGAGAATGGAAGAAGAAAACGTGTTGCGCCGACCCCAAGTAATATGGGATAAGGGCAGGAAGATGATGACAAAGTACCTTCCGACGTGCTGAATGCAGCAGTCTATAATAATATAATTTAATTTGTGTAGAAGGTAATAAGCTAAATACGGTATTAATGTCGTAATGTTGAATGCATTAACATAATTATATCTCTGCATTATAGCTCAAGTAAAAATAACACTAAGCTGTTATATCCTCCTGGTCAGAAAAAAAAAATACAAAAGAAATCCCTTAAAAATGGAATAAATGACAACTAAATAAATAATAATAAATATATAATAAATCCCTTAAATACAGTGACTAAATTACCCTAGGCTGATAAAGTTTTTGTTTTTCCTAATAGGTACGTTGACTAAAAAATGTATTGTCCGTCATGTAGGTTACTAAAAAATATTGGACACGTAATTTTTATGTTTATACGTAATCAAAAGATTACGGTGATACATTGTGTTCAAATGTGGCATGACGTCACTCCTTGCTAGATCTTATACGTAGTTTGTCAGTTGGGACTGGTCGTCTCTTAGCTGCTATGGCTTATTTTTAATTTTAATATTTAATTTAGTTGTTTTAGTTTTTATCTTTTTATTACGGACGCTTTTTAACGTGCACGTCTTTCTACATTGTTCTCACATGTATATTTTCAACATGAACGATGTAACCAATATTTTGTAAAAATATTATGATTTAAAAGAGTGTCCGTGGAGTTTCTTGCCCGTTCTTCTCCATAGGGATCTACTACGCTTTGGAATGGGCAACTAGCTTCATCTTTCTGACTGACCGACCCATTGACAATTCAAAAGTGCCTGTAATTGGTTTATTTGAAATAAATGCTTTGAGTTTGAGTTTTGTTAATAGTTGTGACGTAGCGAGCCCCCACACCCCAACTTTAATGCGTTTTATCTAAGTAATTTTTTATTAATATAATAAAGCAAAAAATAGGTACGTGTCTAATATTTTTTTATTAACTGACTGTCGGACTAAATAGAATTTATTTTTTTTACCCAGGCATCATCCCTGTTATGCTAATGTTAGTGGTAGGGTATTTTATTCTGGGCACGCCACAATTGCGGCGATAAGTCCCCTCTTTGAGGAGTGGTTGGAGAGGCGCCACGGCGTCCTCACCTTCCGCCTGACGCAGGTCCTCACCGGACACGGTTGTTTCGGGAGGTTCCTGTTTCGGATAAGGCGGGAGGAAACGCCCGGGTGTCACCATTGTGTGGATCGCCCGGAGGACACGGTGGAGCATACAGTGGAGGTCTGCCCGGCTTGGGCGGAGCACCGCCGTGTTCTCACGGAGGCGATCGGCGGCGGCGATCTCTCGCGTCCAAACCTGGTCCAGGCAATGGTGCGGAGCGAGAGTGCATGGGAAGCCGTCACCTCCTTCTGCGAAGCAGTAATGCTCGCGAAGGAGGAAGCGGAACGCGTGAGGGAGAGGCAACAGCCGCGCCCTCGCGCCCCTAGCCGCCGTAGGAGACGCCCTGGGCGGCGGGAATCGATTGCCGATTCCCGGCCACCGTAGGCGCGGGCTTGCGGAAGACGAGTAATGGGCAGCTCGCCGTCCGGTAAGGACCAGGCCCGGGTCGACGGCGCGTTGTGTTCCACGCGCGCCTCAAAGAGATGTCAGCAGTGACGGGGTCAATTGGGCCGATGCCGCCGGGGTCGCGGGTAGTTCGAAAGAGATACCGTGGCCCTGGCACGGGCAGCTGAAGAAACATGGGTGGGTTTTAGTCAGTAAAAGTCTGACACGCCCTCCCGCCTCTGCCCAGAGCGGGAGAAGTCATTTGATGATTTCCCATCCACAAAAAAAAAAAAAAAAGGGTATTTTATTCGATAAACACATGGCCTTATGGAGTCCCAAAGGAAATTTAATGTTATGTACATCAAAAAGTAGGCGTTAAGGGTTTTCGAATACCGACCACCTGTGGGTACCAAATAATTCATTTAATTATTTATTTAGGGGCTTGTCACTGCTTTATGGCTTACCTACTAGGGCCATATTTATGGGGTTTCAGCATTATGGCTTTTATTAAGAAACGTATGAAGATTATGATTGTGTAATACATGTTTGTTGTTATTTTATGATTTAAAAAACGTTTATTTGTTACTAAAGAAATTCATTAAAAAAAAAAAAATTTACAGACACTCAAAGTCACAATCTTACAATTTAAATGTATTACAAAGAATGATGATCTTACCTCCCAAATTAGGGCTAGGCCTGTATTTTGCGGGTCAGTGTTCAGCAATAGCACCATTGGTGGCCCAGTGGTAACGGCCGCGACTTACGAGTTGTAGGTCGTAGGTTCGAACCCAGACAGGCGCTTTACTTTGTGTAAATTATTTCATCACCACTGCTCTCAAAACGGTGAAGGAAAACATCGTGAGGAAGCCGACATGTCCTAGAACCAAAAATTTGAAGACTTGTGACATCTACCAACCCGCAATGGGCCCACTTTGTGGATTACGGCCCACTCCCTCTCACAGAGAGGCGGCTTGTGTCCCAGCAGTGGGGACATTATAGGCTGATTATGATGTTCAGCCATGGAATATTTTTTGGAGAGGAGTGTAGCAACATAATTGACGCGTGTCAATTATGTAGCTACATTAATACTAAATAGCGTTATTTATAAAGGCATGACGGTGTGTGACATGTGGAGTGGTACGAAAAGATCATGCAATAACTATAATATTTAAAAGAGAATGAAAAAGGAAAAAATAATTAATAAACTAATAAGTAGGTAGTTTATTGTATTTAGTTTAGAGTCTCAATAAATACTTTTTCTTTCTTTCTTTATTATTATAACGAAAGCGTTGACTCTAGACATTCTGGTAATCCTGTGGGGAAAATTGTCTATGTAAATATTTATTTGTTACATAAGCATGAACTTGAAGGGATTAGTAGCATAGAATAATACAAAAATAAATATTAAGTAATTACCCACATAATTTAATAGAGCATAGTTACCTAAAATGTTCCAAATTAATTAATTACATTATCTATATCTATACTAATAATAATGCTGAAGAGTTTGTTATTTGTTTGTTTGAAGGCGCTAATCTCTGGAACTGTCAGTCGGATTTGCAAAATTGTTTTAGTATATGATAGCCCAATTCTTGAGGAAGACTATAGGCTTATTTAACATCATACTAACACCCTGAGGAGCCGAGCAAAAATAATAAAAGTCAGAAAGGACGCCAAGCGAAAACGAAGTAATTGCGCGGGCAGGCGATGCGATGCGAAGGGGTGGGTCGGGAGTCAAGAAATTTATCGCGGACGAAGTCGCGGGCAGAAGCTAGTGTGTAGTATACACGTGTAGGTATATACCAAGTTCATTTTCAGAAAGCATTAATTTAATTTCATACTCCCAAGTTCTGAGTTACATTAGCAGATGAGTTACTTCAGAATTTAATTTCACTAATTATGCGCTTACGCAAATGTTCTTCGCAGTTAGTAGGAATAATTACCAGAAATTTTAGAAGCGATCTAATTAGCATTTCCCGCTGTCACTCTTAACTTTAACCACAAATAATTATCGTACGTCTCTTTCTAACGATTAATTTGCTTGAAAGTTTAACAAAGTATTTTGTACAGTTGCGTGCAGAATTGTTCAAATTATTTAACCATTCATTTTGACGGAACATAAGAATATAACGACTTTTTTTGTTATTTTTGTTTGCTACTTACGTAAACGGAACCTTGTTTTATCTTTCTTTTCCCTTCGTCGTATATCGACAAAACTGAAAATAATTATTGTTACCAATTTATGATAAGGGCTCCGTCTACTTTACACGCTCAAGAAGACGTCCCGTCGTATACTTGGAGAAATACATTTAAATGTTAATGTGTCATAAATATTAAAATCGCAAGTCATGCAACAGTTGGTTCCGTAGCTTAGGGTTAGAAATCCCCATTGTGCGGTGTAAGACGAAATAATTAATTATTGTTTCTGTAGCTTATCTACTTATGAGCCTGTCGGATATATAACGATGTTTATCATTATTTTAAAGCTTGAGATCATCGTTAGTGAAAAATGAGTTTATTCCATCTTTAGTTTGATATCTCTGCCGCAAACAGTTGGTGTTTTAGCATTTTAATGACATGTTATTAGTGACGTTAAAACTCTTAACATTCCTAGTACTTATCATAAAATATGTGTGTAAGTAGGCAATGCGGAGTGTGAAAACCAACAAAAAACTACAGTAGGTATGTAATGCAGATACTTGTAAATTAAAAAAAATTCTACAGCGTTTAACACTTTCGCGCATCAGTGTACACGGTAAGTGGAGCGTGCGGACAATCAGGTTGTGTCCGTTCGCGTATAATGAAATAATTTACTTTAGACCACTCTACACCATTATCAATGGAACCATATGACTATTTTTAGAAAAATGTAGGCAAGCCATTTCTTCTAATATCAAATGCGAGGTTGATTTTTAAACTACTCCTCTGTCGTAGGTACAACTGTTTGACCACCGCACCGGGAACGGGACGTCAACGAGAAACGAGATTATTCAGCCATAGTAAGGGTGAAGCCAGACGAGCATAATTTTTTGAGTTGTGAATCGCGTTATTTCACTCGCGTAATTTCTGCTACATTCGGATTCATACAGAAATCCTGTTTCGATCACACGGTGACGCAAAATGAGTTGTCTGCCGACTCACGAACCCCACACACGCGCCGCACGCGACCGAAATTACGCGACTCACAACTCAAAAAAATACGCTCGTTTGTCTTCTCCCTAAGACTGTTTATCCACCGCACCGGGAACGGTCTGTTTTCTCGTTGAAGTCCCGTTCTCGATGCGGTGGACAAACAGTATAAGGGCCTGTTTCACCACCTACGATTAAGTTCCTATTAACTTACTTGGCAGATAATTTCATACAAAATCTGTTCCATTTTTGAATTTATTCGGTAAGTAGTGACTACTCCAACATCGTGAAATAGGCCCTAAGTCTTATTCTGCCGAAAACAAAACGTTGCGAGTGTTTACATAGAGCTAAGTATAGGTAGATACTCTGACTGACGAAAGACAGTCTTAGTTCTTAGGTCTACGCAAAGCCTAATGCACTCCAGTTCAAATACCATCCAAATCCATGTACCTACTTAATAAAAAAAACATTGATCAGCCTTCGGAAAAATGGGGACAGAATTTCGGCATCCCGATAATTCTCGAACGATGGTCCTAAAACCAGACGGGCGGCGGCGATGCGGCGGCGGCGTCCAGAAAATTCCTGTACGTAGAAACCCTTTTAACCAATGAAAAAAAAAAAGAGAAAGAAAAAAAAGTAAAAAGAGGTAGATAGGTTATACACGCACGTCAAAATCTGGCTAATTAGCCACAATTTCATTGTCTTGTCTCTTTTTCGCTCCCAATAATTACGACATGCCGTCCTACTTCCGAGTGTCATCTAATAATTCGACATTGTGCCATTTTTAAACATCGAATGTTGGGAAGGTAACATATCTACGTCTTTTTACTTATAATATCATTGCTTTTAACGCATGTATGTATCAGAAACTATGGTTTTACGGGAACCTTACTCGGGAAGTGTTTCCGTACAAAAGTTCCGCTTTCTATCCGCTCAAGTGTAAATGAGTTTCTGTTCGTTCCCTTTTAATCCGTTTAATACCTCGTATATTGTGTAATACTGTTCAGATTAGAAATGACTTTGTTACAAAGTTGTTTATTATATTGTTGGTCATGTTTTTAGTGTTTCACATTCAGGATGTCCGAATAGCCACTAAGTACTCACCGAATAAATTCAAAACTGGAACAGAATTTGTATGAAATTATCTGCCAAGTAAGTTAGGAACTTAATCGTAGGTGGTGAAACGGGCCGCAGGGCCCCCGCAGGGGACCCGTTAAACCATCCGACGATAGTGTTATCGCCGGCCCTAAAACATGTCACAGGACACTGCAGTGCAAACTTAACATTAAGTTTATAAACAAGAGGGGCAGCCCTCTTGTTTATAAACTTAATGTGAAGTTATGATTAACGCCTGTTCCATTAACTTTTTGATGTTTAAATGTCTCTTAACTAAATAATCTACTGAAATCTATAGATTTGTGAATTAGGCTATACTATAGATAGAGATTAAGTATAGGTAATTGGTTCCATTAGCCGTTTGCACTGCAGTGTCTTGTGACATGTTTTAGGGCCGGCGATAACACTATCGTACCTTACCTTATTGACGGTTTTTGTTTTTTCTTTCCAAGTATTCTAGTGTTTGTGTTTTATTTTATTTGATTTTATTCCTCTTGCGATTTTTAATTGATATCCGTGGGTATGTCCGTGGCATCACACAGGCCCTATCAGAATACCAGCGTTGCGGTATTTATTTTTTAAATATCGCAGCTTTATGCTGAGATGGGAGTCTTTTTGGCCTCGCACAGGTCTCTTTGTTTTTTAGTCTGAATTTTTATTTAATTTAATTTCTTTTTTTTTTGTTTTTTAATGTTTATTTTGTTACTTTTATATGCTCCTTTTTAACTGTATTTCCTGTGCGTGTCCCAAATAAAATATTTTTCTTTCTTTCTTTTTTCTTATCGTCGGATGGTTTAACGGGTCCGATCGTTTGATTTTTCTATTGGACTCGCTTTGCATGTAGGTCGCTCGGTTACGATGTGAAGCGATAAGCTGCGGTAACTGTGATATGAAAGGGCAGGTTGCGTCTGCGCATTCACGCGTTTAGATGTTTTGAAGTGTTTAAACTTCAAAACATCTAAACGGAAACACTAAGGCTCGCAAAACTCAACAAAAGCTATACAATGCCACATTTACACATTTGATGAGTGGTAAAATGGCTAAAGGCTATGGTTTTTGCCAGATTGTTATTAGTAATCCTGTTTAACAGTATTTATACAAAACAAAACGAAACTTATTGTTATAACGTTATAACATAATATCTAAGTTCGTTAATTCATCATTATCCTCTTGTTCTAAAAGTAACATTATCGTAAAACTAGCGACTCGCCCCTGCTTCGCACTGTTTTAACGACTTGAAAAACAAATAAATATTTCTTTTTTTTTAATAGTTTTTAATTAAGGAACAAGACAAAATATAAACAGAAACATCACAAAAACCTCAATAGGTTTGTCCGGATGTTGAATCACTTTCAAGCAATCTTAATACATAATAGGAAAATATAATTATTTAAGGTTAAAACATAGTTTAAAAAAACATTGTTAGGTAGTTTTAAATAGTAACTAAAAAGTACAAAAACGTCAGACAGCCCGTCGATGCTAATTACGAATTGAATGAAATTTAATCAAGTGATGCATTTTCAAAGAGAGTCAAAGATTTTTTTGTATTTCTTTTTATAATTATTATTTGTTATTTCCGATTGAATTTTTTCCGAAAAATTTTCCGATGAGCTCATGGCTAAGTAATAACAACCGTACGGATCGATCCATCAGGTTAAGCTACGCTTACCGAGTTTGGTCCGTGGATGCGTGGTGCCCTGGAAAGCTCGTTAAGCCGTTGATCCCGGCTGTCATTCGTGGATCTTTGTCAGTCGTTACGGGTCGTCAGAAGGCCGAAAATCTGACAACCAGTCTTACCTTTTCTCACTTTCAGTTTTCCCGATTTTTTTAATTTTCCCGGCTACTTTTCCAATCTTTGTCTTCATAAGGACCTGCCTCGGACTTCAACGAATACTGAAAAAAAAAGTTTGCAAAATTGGTCCAGCCGTTCTCGAGGTTTGCGTTTAGCAACACGGCCATGTAACCATTCATTTTTATTTATATAGATAGATACACAGAAACCTTCCGGAATATAATTCTCTAAATAATGGTGAAAACAGCATCAAAATCTGTTGCGTAGTTTAGAAGAACAACGAGCTCACACAAACAGACACGAAAAGCGACTTTATTTTATAAATATGTATCGGTATACTTTTAATCAATAAAACTTGGGTAAAGTTTTATTGATTAACTCTTAAAATGTCGATTGCACACCATGTGTACAGATAACAATAGAATTTCAATTGTGTCTGCTAATTAGCGCGCGACGGGTTAAAAGTATACCGATACATAACATAACCTCAAAACACCAAGTCTACTCACGATCATTCCACCACCACTTTGGCGGAGTGTTTGAGCGTCAGACAAAGGCGGCAATAAGCCTGAGGGTGCTTCTCACAAGACGCCGTAGAACTGAGGATGTTTGAACAGCAGCCAATGGATGTTGAGGCAGGAAATGAAAGGCTTGGATGTTGATGTTTTTTTAGCACGTCTTGAGGAAAGTTAACTGAAAATAGTAAAGGCAGTTCTAGGTATTAATATTATCATAAACACTCAATT
The DNA here is from genome assembly GCA_946251885.1 of Cosmia pyralina. Lineage (NCBI taxonomy): Eukaryota > Metazoa > Arthropoda > Insecta > Lepidoptera > Noctuidae > Cosmia > Cosmia pyralina. Next base: position 23,858,430 of record OX276344.1, read on the forward strand.
ATTTTTGAAATTTTAATACGGCTTCGCTTTTTAAAGGATGACTGAATTATTGAAAATTTTACCGATACTGAATTTCCTCAAAAATATTTTGTTAAAAAATATAATTTCCAGGTAAAGGGAAGTGTAAAAAAATGATTTGAAGTATTTTTTCTGTTTTTTTTTTTTCAGGACCTCTTACCATATGCGCTAATGAGGTGCAGAAAGTACTAAACCTAAACTCTGAATCTACTTCCGTTTCTGAAGATGCCAAGATTTAATATTCTCCTCTTATTGTTTCAGAGGTGACGGTAACGTATCGGCGCGGTCTGCCGGTGATCACGGTACCGCTGCCGTCCCGGCGCGAGAGATGTCGCTTCACACTCCGTCCCGTCTCGCAAACCGTCGGCGATCTGCTAGAACAGGTGAGAACTCTTCTTTAATTAATATCTGTAAGTGAGAAGATCCGTTCTAGTCAACCCGACAGGGTTAGCACATGAAGTTATGCAATATTTACTTAAGGTGATATGTAAAAAGCGAAAAGTGACAATATCAATTACTTCCACATGCGAAAAAAAAAATACAACCGACTTCCAAAAACAACACTACAAAGTGAAAAATAACTTTAATTTCGGAAGTCGGTGTCTAGTTAAATGTATTTTGGTTTTTTTCCACCGACTTCCGAAATTAAAGTTATTTTTCACTTTGTAGTGTTGTTTTTGGAAGTCGGTTGTATTTTTTTGTAAAAAAGTTTTTATTTTTCACTTTTTAGTTGTGGTTCCTACCCCACACAAATTCTAATACCACTACCTGCAAAACACACTAGAACATCATCCATATAAAAGTGGGGAAAAAATACGTATTACTGAAGCTAACTCAAAAACTACCAAAGCAAAGTTAATCAATTTTATATGGGACCAACTGTGACCCTCTCGAATAAAACAAAAAAAATCCAAATCGGTCTAGTCATCTTCGAGTAATCGGGGAACATACATAAAAAAAAATAAAAAAAGGTTCCGACGAATTGAGAACCTCCTCCTTTTTGAAATCGGTTAAAAAGAGAGCGCAACAATGCGCTGGAACTAAAATAAAAGCGCCAAATCAAATAAAAATTGTTTAAAAATAAATTAAGCTATCTATCAAAAATATTTTCAGCCCGAGTTTTCAATTATCTAATACGCACATTTTGAATGCAATTTTGCTATGAAATTACATAGGAATCTTAGGATTTCAGAATTACAGAAAAAAACAAAAAAGTAGAGGTCTTTTCGGAATTAAATTCTATCGAGGAAATTTAACCCATTTGTGGTTTCCTTCAGTCAGAGTATTATTAGAATAGTCAATAAACATAATTATGTCGGGTCCGGTCAATAGTACGGACGCGTAACGAATCGCAAGCGCGCCACTGGCGACATCACGTGAGGTGCCCACGCCTACAGCGCGCTTCTACAGAGTCGTGATGTTCTAACCTCATGGCGAGCAGAACAGTCTAGTGTTGGATCGCATCGGAGCAACATCGGGGTTACTACGCCACGGAACTGTATTCGATTCGTTGTGCTTAGTGATTGTGTTAGATTGTGATTTTAAACACCGTGTATCGCACCCAGTGTGTTTTCATTGCACGAAACCCATCTTCTGCCCACGTGTCTGTCTAAATCTAACTGAGTAAATCCTGACGTCCCGACACATATATCCAAAAATTAAATCCATACATGCAGCAATAGTGAAATAAATGGTTGCGATAAATCCCCCAATTTATTTTGGTATCGCCTTAATATCAACATCTGCTTGGCCTTTTTTTTTGGGGTTGGCTTCCAGTCTAAACGAATGCAGCTGAATACCAGTATTTTACATGGAGCGACTGCCTATCTGACCTCCACAACCCAGTTTCTGGGTAATATGATACCCCTGGTTAAGACTGGATGTCAGATTTTTGGGCTTCTGACTACCCGTAACGACTGTCATAGATCCACGAATAACAGCTACTTAGTAATAGTCTTAAATTCATTAATTCGTTCACTCGGACTGACAGACAACGCACAGCCTAAACTGCTGGGTCTAGAAGAATTTGCACAAGAGATCCTTAAATAATGAAGGTCAGCACTAAGGAAGGATTTTTGAAAATTCATCCCCTAAAGGGGTTAAATAGGAGATGACAGTTTGTGTGGAACTCCGTCATTTTTGCCAATGGGAAACACAATTTTGGGAATGGGCACACGGCTTGTGGTAAAAGAAAAGCATAAGTACTTTGTGGGTGGTTACAGTCTGATGGCAGTAAGATACTCGTATCAATCAGTTTATTACCCTCCCCCTGCGAATAAGTAATTACTTATTCGTAGCCCTCCCCACAGTAAATTATGGACTGTAAGGAAACTACGTACAAGCGGACGAAACGGCACACTCACACAGACGCGCGCACCGACGAGGCCTCAAGCGATAGTCGCGGTGCTCTCAGTATATTTATTGTGGCTTAGGGGTCTCGACAATGCGTGCGTCTGTGTGTGTGCCGTTTCGTACGTTTATTCGTAGTTTTCCTACTTTTCATATTTATACTGTGCCCTCCCCTTCAAATAATTCTCAGGATCAGAGTTTCAACAGGTGAACGGACAGTAGCGTTCACCTTTGCGTCTGTAATAATTCATTATTTGAAGACCTGCTCTGGCGAGATCCCAACCACATTTAAACAGAAACTAAATTTTGTTCAATTTGTTGGCCCTTGGCTACTTCACAATTCCAGCTAAATGACGTGCGTTACTGGATAAAGGCTTCTCACAGAAAATGCTAAGCGACCTGTCCTGTAGGCCTTGACAAATGGCATTCGCTACGGAGCGGTTCTATTTCTACAATCGCTGTCGACGCATCTCTATGGAAGTTATCGTTGGACGCTGTCAATTTGTTGACATAATGATCACGTGACATTTCGATAGCTTATGTCAATCCTATACCTGAACTTTTTGGTTTTTTTACATTCGTCATCGCTAATCGAATGTTGCTTTGTCTAGGCCCGCAGAGCTGCTTACATATACAACGCGCATACTAAACCTTGTCTTACATAGAGAATGTTAGGTTAGTCTTTACACTGTGTGTTAGGTTACACGTAGGACATACTGAGAAAGGGAGTGCTTATGAAGATGAACAACTTACACTGTGGAACCCTGAATTATGAAAGAAAAAACAGCAGGTTTGTACAAAGTGCAATACCCACGCAAATAACATGTAGGTTGATACCATAGTAAAAGTTGTTAATTTTCAATAGTGATTTACACTCCCTTATGTATGTATTCAGCGTCAAAAATATCGGGACAAATAGACGGTTCAAAACGATCTCAACAACTAAGAAAATTAAACTTTATCTCAATTGGATAAAGTTCTTATCAGAATGACAGTTGTAGGTACTGTCGTCATTCTGAAACATTCCTTGTGTCATTGAGTTAATATTTAATTGTCATAGACGTTGCTTAGATCATTTTGAATAGTCTGTTCGTCCCAATATTATTGACGCTGACTGTACTTAGTTTAACCTAACAACTGTTTAAAGACTGTCCTCATCTCACAGTCTCGGCTAAAACCATGTTTTCCTTCAACTTCGTATTCGTTACCGGGTAAATGTTTCGTTATAACCACATACGAGTACTGTTGACTCCTCACAATCCCCTACCAAACATGACATGCCCTTGTGCTTATGCTTGCTACAAGTACCCATTAGGCTGATATAATAGGCCCTTGGTTGCCTCTCACGACACAATTTGCCACTGTTTAGTTTGTTGAGTGGCCCTTATTTGCATACGACGATTTCTATAGTCTCGACCTGTTACACTAGGTCGAGACTATAGATGGTTAGACGACTCCAGTTTCTGATAAAATTTTGAAAAGGAATCGTTATTTGCTTCGACTATTTTTCGATACAGGAGCGCTAAGCAGTTGTGTGTAAAACGATACCAATAATTTTTCGATCGACTTGACGTTTTGCAAAATCTTCATAGGCATGATTACTCGTATATTGACAAAAAAACAACTGCTGAATAATCAATACATAGTTATGAAGCCGTCTTTCTAAATTAATTTTCCGTTTGATTTTGGAAGACGTAGCTTTTACTTAAGGATGCTGTTACAAATGTGTAGTCAAATCATTACTTTTTTACACAAAAGTATGTTTATTATATAAAATGCTTTGCATTCTTAAAATGTTTTTTGGTCAAATTGTTGATAGATGTGCATGGTACGATTCTGAACTATAAATATAATTTTAAATAGGTACATTTTCTCATTAAATGTACCGAAGTAAAAATTTTCAGTCCGGTACAATTATTGAGAAAGTGTTCCTATCTAAAATTATATTTATAGTTCAGAATCGTACCATGCACATCTATCAACAATTTGGCCAAAAAAACATTTTAAGAATGTACAGCATTTTATTTAATAAACATGCTTTTGTGTAAAAAAGTAATGATTTGACTACCCATTTGTAACAGCGTCCTTAAGTACTAACTAAAGCTCCGTTTATGGAACGTTCAAGAGCAATAATCGTAAGCCATAAAGCACGTTCAATTTTATTGCCATTCAAGAATTGCATACAAAATATTTGAATGCAAATTTTACCATTCAAAAAATCACATGCGACTTAATTGTACGTGTTGTTTACGGTGCCAGTTGCCCTTGAATTTTATGGTATGCCATATGCACAACTTGTACCGTGTAAATGTATAGCTTAACTGGCCGACTCTTTGTTGATACAAAAGTGCGTGTAAATGGTACAAATGCCTTGACTTGCCTCTTTCGGCGATGTTGCAACTTTGCAACTCATAATTTATTTATGAGAAAATGTAGTACTAGGTAATAGGTAATACGGGCTGGTATCCGCAACTCCACGTCAATACGCGTATTTTGCTTAAGTGTGGGAAAATTGATTATTCGATCCACCCCAGCTCCTCAAAGAAGGCCAGCAGTACCTTGAAATACTAACAATCTCACTGAGGGTACTTGGGTTACCGAAGTACTTTGTCATGTATGCGGCGACCACCGGGCAGTTTAGAAGCACATGAGCTGCTGTCTCGTCGTCCTCCATGCAGGCCTTGCACAGCGGACTGTCTGTGACTCCTATGACAAAGAGGTGTTTATTAAATGTCCCATGACCAGTTATAGCAGCTGTAACTGCACGCAGCTGTTGTTAAATGTAGTACTAACTACAAATAATAAAAGTGTTAATTCACTAAATAAACTCTCACCACACAAGTCAGTGGACGACCCAGATTGATTACCAGTTGATTATCCGTCCCAAAACCTCCCCTAATCAATATGCCACCAGTAAGTTCAAAGGCACCGGCTGCCGATAGTCCGATACTATCGATAATTACGTTTATTGCTTAGCCCGAGTTCGACCATCTTGAGTAATGAGTGAACTTTCTATCGGGGCCGGGATTTATGCGTGACTTAATTAAGTTTAGTCAATTATGTGGTTCTCAGGGTTCATTGGTATGTGGTGTGTATAAAAAGTTTTTTTTATTTTATGTACTACAAACAGTTTGTGCGCACATTTAGTATGGGTGCCACAAGAACTTCCAATTAGTTTCTCACATAGGTTCTAAAACTGGGATGTTTTCACTCCCTAAAATGTTTTTTTTTTCAACTTTTTATGTAAGTAAGAGGGCGAAAACTAAAAACATCCAGCGCTTTCCCAGAATGGCCAAAGCTTTAAAATGAATAATTTGCACCTGTGACAAGTTAACCAAGACTCAATCAATCTGCCTATAGCCTTTTCCCAACTATATTGGGGTCGGGTTCCAGTCTAACCGGATGCAGCTGAATACCAGTATTTTACATGAAGTGACTGCTTATCTGACCTCCACAACCCATTAACTGGGTAATACGATACCCCTTGGTACGATACCCCCTACCCTACCCGACCCTTGATATACTGGTTGTCAGACTTTCGGGCTTCTGACGACGCGTAACGACTGTTAAAGATCCACGAATGACAGCCGGGACCAACAGCTTAACGTGCTTTCCGAGGCACGGAGGAGTCTCGGTATGTAAAGATGGTCACCCATCCACGAACCGACCCCGGCAAGGGTAGCTTAACCTGATGGATCGACCCGTGCGGCTGTTATTACTTAGCCACGAGCTCCTCTGACAAGACTAGTCTGTTGTTTTTGTGTCTAAAGACAGTACGAGTATCTAGTTCCCTCATAAAATCGTTAAATATAACTGCATTGCATCTATTTCTTTTTTTATTTGCTACAGGTGAAGGCTGAAGACCGCGGGGTGGAGCGTGCGGCAGCGCTGGCGGCGGACGAGCGCGTGCGCATCGCCGCGAGCGACACTATTGAGGCGCTGCTCGAGACAGACTTCCGGCTCATCATCAACGACACTGAGTATTATGTCAAGACTCCGGCTCAGGTCAGTACCTACCTACATATATTTGCACAAGGATCTTTGAGCGCCTGAATACATTGACAGGGGGACATTGTTGAAATTTTGTGAAAATGTCAAACATTTGTGAAATTGTCAAATAAATTGTATTGACAAAACAAAATGGCGGCGTTAGTTCCGATTTTGGCCACGTACCGACAACTTTCAAAGGTTTCATCGTTTATCTTCGGAAAAATCGAACTGTTCCGAATTAAATGTGACTGGTCCATTAAGGGAGTGACGGAATTAGTGCATCAATCTATAATAATTTAGGTGGGAATTTATATAATTTCCAAACTTAGAGAGATGTACCTATTGATAATTTATATGGTTAAAAGTATGTAAGTAAATACATATTGTTATTGTCGCGAATCTTATTTTGATCAAGATAAATACAACCTGACACTGACCTACAAATTGCACAAAACGCAAGAAAATTTCAATTTCGCGGGCTACCACAGTGCAAGAAGTATTTTAAGATTTTCGCCGAGCTGTCAGCAAAAGTTACAATATTTTGCGTGTATCCCAACTTAAAGCTAGTCAGGCGCTGAGCTAGCGGTCAACTTTGCATAATAAAACTTTCTTCGGAAATCGTGCTAAGTAGTGGCAAGCCTGACCGAACCGTTGCGGTTAGGAAACTTGTTTTATAACACTTTGAGCAGTTTGAAGCTTTCTGGTGACCGAAGTCAATATTTTCAGTAATACATTCATAAATAAAGTGTTTCCACTTTCCGCACTGGAGATCTCCTCATAAGTTTTGATAGAATTTATGATGAATATCAATATGTTAGATACATACATACATAAACTCCCACCTTCTTCCCATGGGGGTAGAAAGTACAGAACGCCGCCTGCTACGATCCTTACATACTCCTTTTGCCTCGTTTACGTTCATAATATATCTATATCTCGATATCTGGTCACGCACGCACTACGATTGCGCAACTATCTGAAAAACGGCACCAATAAGGTCACTATATGTCTTCCTAGGGAGTCCCCTCCCGGCGTTTCCACTCACATCTGCCTTGTAAATACCTTTTGTTAGTCGCCTTTCATTCATCCTCTCAACATGACCAAACATCTTCTTTTAATCCACACCATTGCCATATCACATCATTCCTCAGCCACACCACACATGCTTCGCAAGGAACGCATTTCCACATCATTTATTCTACTTACATGCTTCTTTTGCCACACCCAACATTCACTTCTAAGCGTGGTACCAGCTCACCATTGTGAACAGCCAGTCGAGCCTTTTTGGACATCAACTGGTTGGTTACAATCGAATGTATAGCATCATTCACTTTATTCGCCGCATTTACTGCCCTTTCCACATCTTCATCAAGATACAGCATATATTCCGAATCATTGCTTTATTTATTGTATGAACTGAGTCCTTGTCTACGGTTTTGCGTGCTTGAGGTGCACCCAATTAATGTAGTCGTTTCGTCCATACAAAATGTTAAAGAAACAAACACGCTATATCACACGTACCTATACTATACATGCACACACATCTAAACAATGACCTACTATATACTCCTAAATACATGTACATACACCAAATTAATTGATATTCGGTCAGGCTCAGTTTGTGTTTGTCATACGGTCTAATTGGCGACTGGCGGCGAGCCAACTCGGCTCGTATGAACAGCCCTTAGATGCCATTATTGAATACCACTTCAATAAGCGGGCCCATAGCTCTGATTTAGTCGTGTGAGTTTCTGGACATCTGAGGCATGGTCTAATCTAATCTGGTATAATCAGATGAAGTTTAATTCCGATTTTGTGTCATGGATTTTTTAATACTTACTTATATGAAGTATCTTAAATAATGTATTTCTTTCACGCTATAGCGAGCGCATGTCACCGTTTCAAAAAAAAATAAAAAATGCTGACATTGACGAAGGCGGAAAAATAATAAGATGCAATTAATAACTACATATAATTCCTAGACTATCTGGATAGAAACACTCAAGTAAGACCTAGTTTAAAACGCTTCCGACTTCTCATATCGACTGCTATTTATAGTACATAACTCGTAAGAATCTGACAACTAAAATAATGGAATACTGTTCAAATAGCCCAAAAGAAAAGTTCTGAAAGAAAATATTTGTTACAATATGAAAGGTAACGGAACAAGTTATTCACCGAAATTAAATAGGCACAGGTAAAAATATGGGTCAAAGTAATTTGACGTAAGCTGCCACCTTGATAAGCCAATAAAATAAAATAATAGTTCACTTTTCTCCAAGAACTTAACAAATACGTCCTTGAAAAAAAAAACAATCTTGATTAATGGCATACAATTTGGCAATCTTCCTCGTTATTAATCACTTTTTTGATTAATTAGTTAAAGTCCGAAGTGTTAAGTTTGTTACAAAGTAATAAAACTTTTGAAATAAGAGATTATTTGGCAAGAATATTTTTATTCTGACGAGAAGGTCAACTCACTTCTGAACCAGCGGGTCGTGAGTTCGAAACTGGAAAGTTTGGTGACTTTTTAATAGTACTTCTTGACACAATTTAGAGTTACCGTGTAAGATAACAACGGTAATGGTGCTTAATCCACATTATAAAATCGAAGATAACTCTGCCTATCTGTCTTTTACCTTTTCACGCCTTATCGGCTGAACGGATTTAGATGAAATTTGGCGCACAGGTAGAACATGACCTGGGTTAGGACATGATTCTTTTATGTCGGTAGTACGTACCCGTAGGATAATTTTCTACCTGCACGCCAGTGAAGCTGCTGGTAAATCCATCCATCTTTTCTTTGGCCTTCCTCTGCCTCTCCATCCATCAACATGTATATTCATCACTCTTTTAGTCACATGCGTTTCGTCTCTCCTCATTACATGCCCATACCAAGACAAACGATTCCCTTTCAACTTTTCTGTCACTGGCGCCACTTTCAAACTTCCTTTTTTATACTCACTTCTCACTTTTTCCATTCTCGTCACTCCACACATCCATCTCAACATTCTCATCTCCGCTGTAAATAGGTATTTCTGACCTTCTTTAATCCGACTATCTTTTACATCCGACACATACCTAAAAGGAAGAGGATCAAATAAATCTGACCTAACAAAGCCAACAATCTCATACTCCGTAAAGTAGCACATAAAACCTTTATTGTACCCGTAATAAATAACCAACTTATAATGTAATTGTAACTACTCAAGAAGATTTAGTAGATAGTTTACCCACTGGCTAGTAACAGTTACATTTAAGGACGATGTTCTCTTCTCATAGAACAGGAATGAGTATTGAATACGTTCCATATGATTATTATCAGCTCATCATCATCAGCTCCAAGCCGAAAGACGTTCAATGTTGGACACTAGCCATCCCAAGGATCACAGCAACGTCCGTTCCTGCTCTGCCCGCATCTAAACTGAAACTCAAAGAATTTATTTCAATTAAAACAATTACAGGCACTTTTGAACTGTCAAAAAGTCGGTCAGTTAGTCAGAAAATTGAAGTTGTCCATTCCAAAACGTAGATCTGTGAGCATCCAGCGGATTCCCACAACCTCCACTTGTTCGTCGGCTCGCCTTGTGGAACTCCACCCACGCAACACCTTCTAAATAGTAGGTGAACTTTTGGGCCCTATCGGCCATCCATTTTACTTGCAATATGCGTATCAATTACTTCGTAAAAAATATCTAAAAAACAATTTTGGATCGCGGCCAATCCATTGTCCATAAACAAAAAATATTTACAACCAGGGATCGCTCGTAGTACTAGACTAGTAGCAATTTATCCACCTCACCTGCATTACGTGCTGTGTGCACACCAATTAGTTAATTACCGTATCAGGGGCCCAATGGTACAATTAATTTGCTGAAGTACCTCCTGTAATTGCGCCTGGTCACTTTTGTGCCCGGCTTTTCTATTTGTTTGGGGCACAGGGAGTGGGAGGGCAATTTATAGTGCATTTGGGCAGGGTTTAAAATAAAAAGCTTTTTTGTTAATTACCTTTTAAAGTATGCTGGGTGGGTTTGGAGTCTTTTTACTCGTTTAACTGAGTAGTTGTCTGCTGCAGCTAATAATAAGAGAAAGTTTAATTTTTGGTTTACAAGAAGAACCACTGAGAAACTAATTTTTTCTTCAGCTGTGTTAAATTGTTTCAAAACCGGTTAAGTAAACTAACAGACAAAAAAAAATCACAAGAGATCAGTCGGATGAATTTTCTTTACATTTATGCCAATCCATGTGTAACACACACTTACCAAAATTCAATTGCTACGAGTACACCCCACTCATATTAATTTTTCCCACGATATTTCATACTGATACCACTCATAGAAGATCGTCTAAACATTGCGTATATAATATCTCTCGATGAGCGGGTTAAGCCGCCGCTAATCCGGCTGTCAGTTGAATAGCATTTGACTGGCTTGGAGCTAGGGTTACCATTCATCTGGATGGGGCCAAAAGCCGAACATGTTCGGACAAATCTGGATTTGTCCGAACATGTTCGGCTTTTGGCCCCCGTCCAGACTTTCTTCGGCCTTGTCATTTGTCTGGATTTTTCAAGTTAAGGGAATTTTTAGGGTTCCGTACCTCAAAAGGAAAAAACGGAACCCTTACGGATCACTTCGTTATCCGTCTGTCCGGCGGTCTGTCAGTCTCTCTCTCTGTCTGTCTGTCAGTCTGTCAAGACCCTTTTTTCTCAGGAATGCGTGAATGTATCAAGTTGAAATTAATATACGATACGTAAATCTATTGTCCCATGGAGTTCTAAAAAAACCAAGCTTCTAAGTCAAAGCAATAAAAAAATACGGTTTTGATACTCACAAGTAATTCAAAACCTTATAGGGTACTTCCCGTTTCCAGTTGACCTAGAATAATGAAATTTGACAAGAAGCAAGGTCTCACAACACAAGTAAAGAGAAAAGTCCGAAAATTGATAAATTGTAATGTTATCACATTAATTTTTTTTTTTGGATTACAATGTTAAGTTTGCTTTTGGGACAAATTCTTTTTAACTACGGAACCCTTCATTGTGCTTGGTCCGACACGCATTTGACCGGTTTTTTATTAATAAATAAAAAAAGTTACATGAATACTGAAAAAGAAAGATTAAAAAGTATATTTCCCGACATTTTTGCATTAAGTAATGTCCGGGTTTTGTCCGGACTTTTGTAATTTCGAGACGGTCACCCTACTTGGAGTGCAGTGAATTAATCTGTGCTCTAGACTGGCGTGAACATAATATTTTTGGTATATAAGCTCTTGAAGCATTAAGATATACTACGGGTTTACTTTGATAACATCTTTCGCCTTATGAAAAAATATCCAGGTATAGATTTTTGGAGGCATCTTACCTTCAAAATGCGCAGTAACCGGTACACCAACAAAACCTTATTCACACACCGAATAAAATTAGGTTTTAGGGTTCCGTACCTCAAATGGAAAAAACGTAACCCTTAAAGAATCACTCGTGTGTCTGTCGGTCCGTCTGTTACAGCCAATTTGCTCCGAATCTAATGGACCGATTAAGTTGAAATTTGGTACAAATATGAATTTCTGTGACCAAACACGGAGGGGTAAAGTAAATAAATGAATTTTGAATATGGGGGTCACTTTTGGGGGGCAAATAAGAAAATTAAAAAAAAAAGTTTTGCAAACTATTCCGTGTGACATATCAAATGAAAGGGCTTACTATGAGGGTCTCAAATATGTTTTTTTTATAATTTTAAAATAAATTGTTTTAAAGTTATTTAACGAAATAGACGAAAATTGACCATTCCCCCCTTATCTCCGAAACTAATGAGCCTAAAATTTTGAAAAAAATACAGAAAATAGTTCTTTACCTGTAGATTACATAAAACCTATAAGAAGTCTGTGGTCTTAAAATAACATGGTAAATCTCTCAATATTATGAGTACAAACTTACATTTTCAGTTGGAATGTATGGGAGAACATGTTTTTCAACTACAATGTTAAGTTTGTTCTTGGGATAAATTCATCCCAACTACGGAACCCTTCGTGGTGCGTAGTCCGACACGCACTTGGCCGGTTTTTTTATAATTCAAAAGTTATTATCAAAGTAAACCGTAGTGTCAAAGTAGCCCCGGTTTACCGTACAACAAAAGAGATATAAGACTAACTCAGGCGTTCGCTCGCCGTTACATCGTTTGGTTGACACCTATAATAAACAGTTTGGCTCTACTGATATTATGTTTCTCAGCAAAGCTGTATTTAAGAGTGAAATTACGACTATTTTAAGAGATCATAGCCCTAATATATAGTTAATAAGTAATATAAGTGCTCTTTTAACTTGCTCTGCTAACAGCTAGCTATTCTGTATGGTAATCTGTGGATAACGTCTTGAGTAGTGTATTTGTTACTTTTATTGCAAGTTTTATATTGTATGCCTACTGTGTAATATACTGCTGTTTGTTATTCCTATCAAATAAAATAAAATAAAATATCTAGGCAGGGTATACTAACATTATATTTGTATGTGAATTGCTTCATGTTCAATTTCGTGAAATATAAAATTTTGTGTTGGTGTGTTACAATGAAGGAGTATTGCATATTGTAATCTATATAAAAATGAACATGAAGCAATTCACATACAAATATGTTAGTATATCCTGCCTAGATATCTCGTTTGTTACGTTGTTGTTGTGTTTTGTTTTGTTGTTTTTGTTGTTGTACATAGTTGATTTTGTTTTCATATCTAGCGGTATTCGCCTAAAATATTATCTTGGTGCTATGTTCTGTAAAACTTAAAACCCGGCTAATTAAACCTTTCGTATTTTACCTTACTGAAAATGATTTTGCTAGATAGTGTCACTCTAGTGTTCGATAGTGTTACAGTGTATCTAATTGGATATGTCACACGGTATAGTGTGCAAAACTTTTTTTTAAATTTTCTCATTTGCCCCCCAAAAGTGACCCCCCATATTCAAAAGTATTGCTGACACATTTGCTTTGATAAGTCCAAGAAAAGATCTTTCCTCTAAATGTAAGTAACACCTTTGATATGTATTAATGTTTTCTTAGCAAAACCTATTGACAAGGTTTCATTCAAAGAAATGTCAATATCAATATACGAAAAAAAATACAACCGACTTTCAAAAACAACACTACAAAGTGAAAAATAACTTTAATTTCGAAAGTCGGTGTCTAGTTAAATGTATTTTCGTTTTTTGCCACCGACTTCCGAAATTAAAGTTATTTTTCACTTTGTAGTGTTGTTTTTGGAAGTCGGTTGTATTTTTTTGTAAAAAAAGTTTTTATTTTTCACTTTTTAGTTGTGTACCTACCCTACAAATTCTAATACCACTACCTGCAAAACAAAGTAGAACATCATCCATATAAAAGTGAGGAAAAAATACGTATTATTGAAGCCAACTCAAAAACTACCAAAGCAAAGTTAATCAATTTTATATGGGACCAACTGTGACGTATACCCTCTCGAATAAAACAAAAAAAATCCAAATCGGTCCAGCCATCTTCGAGTAATCGGGGAAAGGTTCCGACGAATTGAGAACCTCTTCCTTTTTGAAGTCGGTTAAAAAGGCACAATCATGCTGAAACACTTTCAGTGGTGAAACAGTTTCAGTTACTCATTTAACTGTACTTATTGATTGAATATACCAAGAACCTCATGGTTTCTATGAAGGAACTCTTTCCAAGTACACATCTGCGTCATACGCCGCTATTCCAAGGTCGATTTTGATTATTATTAGTTATTTCAGATTTAGATTAACCGATTATAAACAATGAGCCATGTTTTATTCCGACTGTAATACGCTGAATCTTTCAATTATTATTGAAATCGATTTCAATAAAACATTTTTCAATTTTCACTTTCACCGTGATGTTTTATTCAAGAGATGTCCCGATATAATGAGATATCGTATTATTATGTCTGTGATTTCAATATGTCTGTTTCATAGAAATGTCACCATTTTTTTGAAGGAATTGGATTAACAGCCTCATCAAAACTTTTTATTTTAAGTATTTGGCAATCCAATTGTTGCATGTGTCGACAGTACATCGAAATAACCTTAATTATGACGTTATACCATACATAATAAAGTACCCAGGTGTGCAGACCAAGAAAAATTAGCCTAATCCAAATACAGAAGGAAATTATTTAGCAAACCCTATCTTCTCTTTCAGTCTATCGCAATTAAGATATCGATTCTAGCAAACTTTTGAACTGTGTAAACTCGTTAAGTCACAAGTCCCTAATGTCCTTAGATATCTTCAGTCATTTCCGGGTTTACGCTTTGATGTCCAAACGTATTAGGAACACACCAGCTTAGCTGGGTAACTTCTGGTTGAAGTGATGATACTCGTAGTAGGGAAAATATTGTTTAATTCTATTATTATGTCTGCGGGCTAATTGCGATCGAATAGGGATGATGCCTGGATAATAAAAAGAAATTATATTTAATCCGTCAGTCAGATATTAAGGCGGAGATACACGTATTTTTTTGCTTTACATATTAATAAAAAGTGACTTAGATATAACACATTATAGTTGGGAAGTGGGGGCTCGTACGTCACAACTATAACAAACTACGTAGGTATACAATCTAGCAAGGAGTAACTTCATGCCACATTATAACTCAATGTATCGCCGGAACCTTTTGATTACGTAAAAAAAGATAAAAAAAAAGTGAGTAATATTTTTTAATAATTTAAGTATATGACGGACAAAAAAAAAATTTAGTCATCATGCCTATTTGCCATTCATTTTCATAATTCAACAACATTCATTGCTTTGTTGACGTTGTTGAGCAGATAAATTTTTCAGACATATAAAGCAATGGAATGGATACTTCGGATGGTAATTGGAAGTGGATTGCGCAATAGGGGTGCTGGTTAGTCTGTAAATCATGGTTATTGAGGTATCCTTAGTAGACACTTACTACCTAAACTGGTTTGTCTTGAGAGGCACACGATGTAAGGTCAGTTTTAGGTACCTGTGCTCGACTTTTGCGATCATATACTCGTAAAACTATAAATATGCCTTCAAACTTGATATCTAGGTACAAATATACCAGTACCTACCTAAGTCTTATACCCTAGCTCTTCGTAAAATTGACACTTTATGTACTATGTATTTTCAGTTGTACCTACGTGACTTAACCTGCTTAAGGGCCTAGCACACCTTCGCTGCGAAACCGCATGATGTTCCGCTAATGTTTCGTTACTCGAGTAGCGGAACATCATGCGAGTCAGTTAAATTAAACAACTGCGGTTACGCTGCTACGTTTCGCGGCGGAGGTGTGCTAAGGCCCTTAAAGAGTGAGATCATTTTACTAAGAGTGGTCTTAAGACGTTATGAGTCGTATTTTTATCGACGAACCACACTGTGCCCGCGTGTTGGATGTCAGCCCACTACCTTTCATAGAGTGGAGGTTTATTTCCTAGCAGTGCACACATTATGCTATTGTATTCTTGTGTTAAAATGGTAATGTGAGCTTGGTATATTACATCATATAATGCTGCAATTAAAAGATAATTTGAAGAAACCATTTACAATAAAACTTTAACGAACTTATTTTTCTCCACAAATCATTCCTTTCAAATTAATGGCACAACCTGGAGTGCACGAAATGTTCTGAAACAACTTGGTTCCCAATTTGCCAATAAACCAGGACTTGGGGAAGCCTCAATAATAATTAGTACAGTTTCTCACAGCGGCCTTGTATTCCCAGATGTTACTGAATACATTGCCTGATTTAGTACCTAATTACCAAAGGCAGTAATATATCGGTTCACTGATTTAACGGTGTAGGTAAATAGGACTTGTTTTCACAGATATTTCGAGAGCTTCCTCTTGGTTTTAGAAATCAATGTCTTGTTATCATCACAGACTAATGATTTTTCAAAATGCAGCTAAGTTAAAGTAGGTTTCTATAATATTCTAACGGCAGTAATAAATCGGTTCACTAATTCAATAGTGTAAATAAGACTTTAGTCACAGATATTTCGGAAGCTCAGTCATCTTCTCAGACTAAAGCTTTTCTAGATTAATGTGAATTTAAAATTGGCTTCTACAGAAATATGCGGCCGATTCATTCTGTGGATATTTTAATTTAAACAATTATTTTGAGGTTCTTTAGCTCTGTGTACATTATAATCAGTGAGTAATTGTCAGTCAGTAACTGTGTCAATATTGAGAGGAGCTCATGACTAAGTAATAACAGCCGCACAGGTCGATCCATCAGGTTAAGCTACGCTTGCTGGGGTCGGTCCGAGGATGGGGGTGACCATCGTTACATACCGAGACTCCTCCGTGCCTCGGAAATCACGTTAAGCCGTTGGTCCCGGCTGTCATTCGTGGATCTTTGACAGTCGTTATGGGTCGTCAGAAGCCCGAAAGTCTGTCAACCAGCCTTACCAAGGGGTATCGTATTACCTAGTTAATGGGTTGTGGAGGTCAGATAGGCAGTCGCTCCATGTAAAATACTGGTATTCAGCTGCATCCGGTTAGACTGGAAGCCGACCCCATCATAATTGGGAAAAGGCTAGGCAGTTTTTTCCGTTCGCTGGAAACTCACCCTTAGACAGCCATGTAAGTGCTCCCAGTCTGTCATGCCGTCAGTCTGAATATTAGGGTACAAAGCACAGTTTGACATAACAATGTAGAGTACTATTGACGTATTGAGAGACAAACATTGTGTTCTGAATACAAATGCTGTATCTACTTACAATTTCCACTATTGACATTTGTCAGTCTGTTGGAGTTAATTGTAGATAGATACAGTTAAAGGATTATTTGGTTAAGAAGTGACAAAGTAATGATTTATAATCTTTAGAAACTGTTTTATTTTGCTAAAGCGGCTCTCGGTCTTTTGTAGAAGTGATGCTGGAAAATCCAAATAATGTAACTAGAGTTTTGAAAAAAATATTTCTAAAAAAAGATCGGTGTTTATTTTAACAACAAGAAAGTTTGGTTTTTTCCAAGAGAAAAAGCGTAAGTTTACGACCGGTACTTCTACATTATTACAATGTCAGCCCCAAAAAGATGTATACACGGTCAAACAACCTTTGTTCCATAACATTTAATCCACCGTACATGTATAAAAATACTTACAAATTATTTTACCACAACAAGGTAAACATTTTGTCCCAAAACATCTATAGGTACACCATCTATATTATCTATAAACATCTATATTAAGAACTTTCTTGGCCCAGATCATATTACTGAGATAAGTTTCCAACTACCTCAATTACGAGTAACTATGGAATCTCATTAGCGAAGTTGCTTTTGAGTTAGCTGATATTTTAATTGTTTCTGGCCAATATATACTTTTCCTTTACAAACATGCTGTCGATATGGATAGGTACTTGAAATTATTTTCAGTTTACTTTATGATGATTTTCATGACTCATCCTAAATATTTATTTTTCCATAAAACTGGGTATTCGATTTCAATGATTCTTTTTCGGAACTAATTGATTTCGAATTAAGCTTGGCTTAAAAATACCAAACATAAAACGTTTATTATCTGCTCCACGTATCAAATTTCCATTAGCAAATCGACCAATTTATTTATTTCTGGATATAATCAGACTATTTTACTGAATAAATGAACAGCGCTAATGACCACAAACCGACTAAATAAGGTTCGTCGGTTACCGGTAAATCTACTCGTGGTGGTCATCATTTGATTTGCAAGCCATTTGTTATGTGTTTACATTGTTATTCCCGCTTTTGTGTCAGGAACTAAAGAATAGATTCATGTAAAAGTTCTCATGTACAATATAGGTGGGATGTGTAACGACAGCGTCGAAAGTTAGAGAAATACCTAAGATAATAGGTTAGAGAGATTTAAGAATAAACAGAAAACCTAAACAGTCATGTTTGTGTTGGGTTGGTTTGTTATATGAGATTGGTATGTTAACTAATACAACTAGTTCTTTTACTTTTTAGTTCGTTTTTTGGCAGGGCAGTCGTGCTTTGGATTTTTTTTATTATGTAGTCCGTGGTTTCGCCCGCGTGGATGTCGGCAGTTACCCCACGAAAACGTACTGCCGAGATAAAAAGTATCCTGTGTCCTATTCCAAGTCATAGTCTACCCATGTGATAAATTTCATCCAAATCCGCTTAGTCGTTTTAGCGTGAAAGCGTAACAAACAAACTCAATTTCGCATTTATAATATTAAGTTAGCATTTTTCATTAAGGCCTTCCATTTGATACCTGTATTGTAATAATTAAAGAAAATATTTTTTCACATTTGAAAATGGAGTCGTACTGCAAATAAAAATATATGCCTACCTAGCCAGTGTCACTTGGGATGATATAAGGATTCTAACGATACCACATAAATCTAAATCTGTTCAGGCATTTAATTTTTTATGGTGAAATAAACAAACTCACATGAACCCTGAGAACAACGTGTAGAAAAGTGATTCCAATATCCTATTTAAAAAATAAATAATTTCATTTCATTTCATTACAATCCCTTTATGGGGCAGTCTTTGAATAAATTTTAAATCAATACCTAATTTTGAGTAGCAATTCTTTAACAGACAAAAAACCATCATCAGTAGTATATTAACCGTAACAGAAAATAATCTTTCATAGACGTTACAGTTCGCGTCACGTAAGTTTGCCGCTCTGACACCTGGCTTTCCGATGCACATGGCATGGCGCGCTGCTGTTTTAGTATGTCCAGATATTGATTACTGCGCAATCATTTGTAGCTAACTTCAGAGGGGTAAACTTTCTTGACGCGAACAGCAACTGGCAAAGAAAGCGAATAAAATTCAGCAGCAATGTTGGAGTCTTTGCAGTCTTCAAATTATACAAGACACCGCATTGCAGCTGTATTTGATCTACTACTGAAACTTTACGACATTATGTCATTATTAGACAATGGTGCAACTAGAAAAATTGCAAAATTATGGCACATCATCATGCCAGCATTTTGCAGCTTGCAGTACTCAAGCACCTCATGTCAGAGCCATTATTCTTTTAGTGCGGGAGAGAGATGAAGCTATACAGGACGAGTAGCATCATTCTTTTTCCGCATCGGCTTAGATTTCATAAGCTGTATAAGTAGTAAGAGTATTGCCGGATTTAAATTACGAAATTAGTGACGTAAAATTAGCTATCATTCTTTCAGTGTGGGAGAGAGACGAAGCTAATGACGAGTAGCATCATCAGTTTTTCGATCGGCTTAGACCTCATGAAGTGTTAGAGCCATCATTCTTGCAAATTTGCAATGTCGGAGAGAGATACAGGACAAATGGAAACCCCGACAAGCGTAGCTTAACCTGATGGATCGACCCGTGCGGCTGTTATTACTTAGCCACGAGCTCCTCCTCCTAGTGTAAAGTGAATATGAGAATAATTCTCAGGGTTATTGCAAAGCTTCCACTTATAGCATGGATGAATTTTCCAGATATTTCAATGTCTTGAAACTGAGCAAGGGTTTTTGCAAAGATAATAATAAGATTCATTTGATTGTTATATGCATTGATTTTCGAGTTCTACTCCCGCAAGGTATAAATCAGTTACGGCCATTCTTAGCACTTAGTAAGTATGGAATACAGATACATGTCACAGAATGAACATGAATACCTGTGTATTCTGTGTGTTTGTGTGTGTGTTTTTGTTCTGTAACAGAATAAAGAGAACACAGAGAAATACCTCTTTATCTGTTCTGTAAATACAGATATCTGTGGTGGATTACGGCCCGCTCCCTCTCACCGATGGGAGGCCTGTGTCCCAGCAATGGAACATTATAGGCTGATTATGCTATAGGTGCATTTCTGCCCATCCCTTCGGGGAACACAGGCGTGAAGTTATGTTTTGCTATCTTATATGTACTTTTGAATGTAATATTTGTGTGTTTTTTAAACCCATGATGCAACCGAAGCTCCTTGTGCAAGACAAATAACGAACAAAACAAAATTAAAAAAAATCCAGGATAAACTCGACAACAACAGCGCAAAACTTTAATAGTTCCCTTCATTCTCACCGGTAATGAGTGTCTGGCTTTAAAGAGTTTCCCTGTAAAGGGTCTTTTACAGCATAAACGTTCACCTACATCAGGGAAGCCTCTCGCATCGAATAGGCGTTTTTCAAAAGGAGATAAAAAGTTGACTTGTATAAACGGTATCTACGTAAGTAAAATTCGAGATTCGCCTCGCTTTTCAAAATTGGAAGCGAGAAAATTGCCCTACGAATCTCGTACATTGTAAGTACGAGTATGTCATAATCGTACCTATTCGAGTTCTGGTTTCTCTCTTTTCGTTTTCTATTTATTTTTGATAATAATTAGGCGGTTATTGATGTGAAACATCTAATGCGCGGCGGGCCAGACCGGCTGTTGGCGTGGCGACGCGTTTCCACGCCTACAGCCTCGCCACGCGCTCGCCTCGTAACCCTGCGACTCTCGCAGTTACGTTATTAATTTTGGTATATCAAATTAATATGTAAAGGGTCTTTCAAATAGAGCGGGTCGATGTTAATAATCTGTGGCGGCCATTTTGTTTTGGCGGCAACTGTCAAATCTGTTTTTTCTTATTCAGTCACTGATGCCAAATCACCATGGCAAGTTACACGGTTGAGCAGCATGTGCAAATGATAAAACTTTATTATCAAAATGAGTGTTCGTTAGTGCAAACGTTGCGCGCATTGCGCCCATTTTACGGCAGACGCGGTGGCCCTTCAAAGTCCACTCTCCAACGATTGGTGACTAAATTTGAGACGACCGGTTCGGTAAACAACCAACCAACACCTTTACGTCAAAGGAACGCCAGATCGGCCGAGAACATCGCCGCTGTACGTGAGAGTGTTCAGGAGACTCCGACGCAGTCGATTTCTCGCCGTGCTCAAGAACTCGGCCTTTCGCAGACCTCAACTTGGAGAATTTTGCGTCGGGACTTGGGTCTGCATCCGTACAAGATCCAACTGACCCAAGAGCTCAAAGTTAATGACCATAGACAACGCCGTGTGTTCGCTGAATGGGCATCGGAACGCTTGGAAGAGGACCCCGATTTTGGCCGAAAAATAATCTTTAGCGACGAGGCACATTTTTGGATGAATGGTTTTGTTAATAAGCAAAATTGCCGTATATGGGATGACCACAACCCACATGAGGTTCACCAGGTGGCAATGCATCCACAAAAAGTTACTGTTTGGTGCGGATTTTGGTGTGGCGGCGTCATTGGTCCGTACTTCTTTGAAAACGACGTTGGCGAGGCCATCACCGTCAACGGCGAGCGCTACAGATCAATGATAAACAATTTCTTTTGGCTTGAATTGAACAATATGGACGTGAACGACATGTGGTTCCAGCAAGATGGCGCTACTTGCCACACAGCGAACGACACAATCGACATTCTGCATGAACGGTTTGAGGGTAGAGTTATCTCTCGCAGAGGTGACGTGAATTGGCCACCAAGATCGTGTGATTTGACTCCGCTAGATTTTTTCTTGTGGGGTTTTCTGAAGTCGCAGGTCTATGCCAATAAACCACATTCGACCGTTGCCCTGAAAGCCAACATAACGCAGGCCATCGCTCGGATTCAGCCAGATCTATGCAGCAGAGTCATTAAAAATTGGACCTCTCGGATTCGTGCCACCATACGAAGCCGCGGCGGACATTTGAACGATGTCATATTCCATCCATAATGGCATAAATGGGCCTTTTAAATAAAAAATAAATTTCGATAATATCTCACACACATCTTGTTTTATTCAATTTTAACATCGACCCGTCCTTGTTGAAAGACCCTTTATTATTTATAAAAAAGATTAACTTTTTTCTTTTAAAAAAATGTGAAATTTTGTTTTTGAAGCTATATTTATTTTCTATAATAAACTATTTTCTATACAAAATGGTTTCGATGTTTTACATCTGCCAGGCGTCCTGCGACGGCTCAATTTTTTGCTTTAAAGAGTATAGGTACACTGAAGGGTATGGCACTCATGTGGAGAGCCATTATTGGCTGGTGAGTAATCACCACTCGACAGGCGAAAAACTCAAATCTCTACAACTAAATGAGCTTTAAAGGAGTTTTTTTACAGCATAAAGTGAAACCTTACGGTATGCCAGTTGAGGGTAAAGCCTTCTTTTACGGGGCTGGTAACTGTCGCTCGTTATTTCGCCAGCGCGCGTGGCTTTTGTAACCCTGACTGTGGATAAGGTTTTTATTTTGGGTGATCCTCAGTGTTTATAGCGTGATTTGTGTAGGATATTGTTGCAGAAATGTCTGGATTCTTGAAAAACTGTCGAGGATTCTTCCTCGACCCCGAAATACTTGAATTTTATGATAGAGTATTAGATTGTCTTCTAAAATTAATTCGAATAAAGGCTCAAATTGTACATAAGTATATTGTCGTTGACATTTCTCGAGATCCTGGTTACCGGACCTTTGAAAGGCGTACGAGGGGCCATAGCCAACTTGCAGAGGCCCGCTAGACGTTTTTATAACTAGTAGTTCAGCGAACAGTAGACCTCGCGAACACAAACTTTTTTGCAACACTAAAGTTATTTATTTAAAACGGGATATTTACCATGTTTATTTTTCCATCAGATCTTCACCTTTTTATGAGACCAACATAAAGTAACTACCTTTCAAATAAAAAAGGAGGAATTGGAGGAAGTACCCCTCCAATCAAAAAAATCCCCGACGGCAAAAAAAATCTATAAAGTCGTAAAACCTGTATACCAAGTTTCGTCCAGATCGGTTGTAAAATAATAGGTCTTTACCTATGAAATTGCCGTTTTGTATGAAAAAATTTAAACGAATTTTTTTCATGCATTTTTTATTTGTATTAATCGAAGTAATCACCCATGCAATCAATGCATCTTTGCCAACGCAGTGGCAGTTTATTGATGCCCTTCTTAAAGAAATCAGCTGGACGGGAGGCAACAAATTCTTCAAAGGCATTTTGTACTGCCTCTCGGGTATTGAATTTTTTTCCCGCCAAGAAGTTATCCAAATTCTGGAAAAAGTAGTAGTCTGTAGGCGCAAGGTCTGGTGAGTAGGGCGGATGACGGAGAGCTTCCAACCCCAGTTCTTGCAACTTGGAGACCGTCTGCTGTGCAGTATGAGGTCGCGCGTTGTCGTGCAGGAGCAGCGGAGACGAGCGATTGACCAATGCTGGTTGGAGATGTGCCAGCTTCTCCATCATTGTGTTCAGTTCTTCACAGTACACATCTGAAGTAATGCTCACCCCGTTTGGTAAGAAGCTGTGATGAATCACACCGGCGGCGCTAGACCACCAAACAGTGACCATCACTTTTTTAGGGGTAAGTTTTCGTTTAGGGCATTGTTTAGGTGCTGAACCAGGATCCAACCAACTTGCTGAGCGCTTGCGGTTATCAAACAGAATCCATTTTTCATCGCAGGTAACAATGCGGTTCAAAATTCCTTCATTTGTGTGTCTGTTGAGCAGTGCAAGGCACGTCTCGACGCGTACTTCGCGCTGGCGATCATTGAGTTCGTGGGGCACCCATTTGTCAAGCTTTTTTACCTTGCCAATTTGACGCAAATGGACCAATATTGTTTTGACGCTAACGTCGAAAGCTGCTGCTAATTCAGCCGTAGATTGTGTATCATCAGCTTCCACAATCGCCTTTAATTCGTCATTGTCGACCAAAGTCTTCGGACGACCGCGAGGTTCATTTTTCAGGTCGAAATTTCCAGAACGGAAGCGAGCAAACCAATAACAAGTGGTGCGTTGGTTTGTAGTGTTAGCTCCGTAAACGTCGTTGATGTTGCGTGCCGCTTGTGCCGCGTTGCTGCCACGACGGTACTCATATTCCATAATTACTCGAATTTTTAACGTATCCATGATGACGAAAAAGATTGAAATGCGATGAAAATGTAACACTAATCAATAAACAAATGACTACTTTTGGGAAAAAAAAACCATGTTTTTAAAATAAAATTAATTTGAAATTAGAATTCTTAGCCAAACAAAAATTATTTTGATTTGAAATGGCCAGTACTGCAGAACGGCAATTTCATAGGTAAAGACCTAATATAAACAAGCTGACAGACGAAAGCAAATTTTGCCAGACTTGAAGCAGAGACGCTTCGCTCGCTACGCTTGCTCTGTCAATAAATAAGGCACCAACTGACGATTATTCCTGTACGCACTATGCAAGTACACCCAAGGACAACCCCCGGTATTGCAAGATATGGAAACAAAGATACTGGACTAGGTTTGGGTGGGTAGCTATGCATCATTTTCATGAATTAAAGCAACTATGCATAGTAGTAAAACTCTTAAATAAATCTCCAATTTACAACAAATAGAGACGATTTTTGCGTGAGAAAACGCGTTCATCTTAATTTTCTCTTTAGATCAATCTTGTAAACGATGTCTATCCATCTTCATATGAAGCATAAATTAATTCACGTCAGAGAGCTAATGACAACAACAACAACATGTAACAATTACATTACTTTTTATATTTTAGGAAAGTATGGTTAAATTAATAAATAAGCTCATAAAAAAATAAGCTCAGGCCCGATGCTTATAATTTTTTAGATAATCCTTGTCACATATCACTTGTATTACATATATCTAAACGTGTACCAATTTTAAATGGACAGATAAGTACCGGATCAACTCGTTTGAAAACTTTTTACTTTCTAATTAAATGTGGTGAAATACTTTTCTTAACTTTTATAATTCGATAACTTAAATCATATAACAAATGATAAGAACGAAGTCTCTGTATCTAAATCCCTCACATGTGACTTAGAAGAATGTCAGCAACACATTACTCAGGTACCATCCAGTGGTCTTATAATATTAACACAAAACATACGCAGTATCAATTGCAATATAGCTGGCTTTGAAACTTTGTTAAGGAGATTGAACATAGAATGTGATGTTCTGGTACTTACCGAGTGTTGGCTTTTGGGTGCTTCTGTCATTCCACAGCTCGACGGCTATCGTTCTTATGCCACTAAAACCCACCTCAGACAAAATGATGGCGTGGTATTATATATAAGTAACTCGCTGAATGTAAATGTTGAGGAACCAGAATTCACAGACGGCAACTGCTTAGTTACAACACTCGACAAACATACCGCAATCATATCTATATACCGGTCTCCTTCTATAAGAAACATTGACAACTTTCTATACTCCCTAGACAATGTAATATCCAAACTAAAGTCCTTCAAAAACTTAGTCTTAATTGGAGATATTAATATTCCCATTAACTCCTCCAGGCTGGATCTATCGGGTGAAAGATATTTAACCATCGCCGCTTCTCATGGTCTCTTACCTGCACACACTGAAATAACCCGTGCAATCAGCTCCTCATGCCTGGACCACGTGTTCCTTAAGACCCAGTTTACTGCTATGACTATTGTGCCTCAATCAACCTTAACAGATCATTTTCCTGTCCTGACCCAATTAAGTCCACAGCGCATCTCTGAACACCCTAGGCAAACGACTAAATCAACTATAACTAGAATAGACACAGAAAACTTGAACAAAGACATTAACAACATAGACATGACCCCCATATACGAATCAAAAGACCCCAATTTTTCCACAAATTACCTTATCACTAATATCCAATCAGCCATAAATAACAACACAAAAACTTTCACTGTGTCGAAGCGCAAAAAAATACTCAAACCATGGATTACGCCTGGCCTTCTCAGATGTATGAAAAACAAGGACTTTCTTCACAAAAAGTATAGGACGGATCCGGATAATATAATTTTAAAAACATCGTATATTAGATACCGCAATTTCTGTACCAAAATCTTAAAGAAAGTAAAAAGAGCATATGAGAAAACTCAATTAGATACTGCAAAGAATAATCCCAAAAAACTCTGGAAGACTATAAAATCAATTACGAGTTGTGTCAAAAACGTTGACTATCCAGAGGAATTGTTAAAACTGAGTGACTCCAATAACGCCGCACTTGATATTATTAATGAGCACTTTGTAAAAGTAGGTCAATCGTTGGCAGAAAAGTATCCTCTTAACCCTTCTCCGTCAACATCTAATAATCGGTCCTCTATGTTTTCATGCGACTCCCATTCGCGATCATTTGTATGTGAAGAAACAACGGAAGAAGAAGTGACCCGTACAATCCTTACATTAAAATCAAACTGCGCCACAGGTTGTGACAATATCTCATCGAACCTAATAAAAAGTAATATCGAGCTTTTAGTTCCTCCTCTCACGTTTATTTTCAACAGGTGCTTAGAATATGGTGTATTCCCGAAAAATCTCAAACTGTCTGTGATTCACCCTATTCATAAGGGTGGTGACCGTGATCGTGTTAACAACTACAGGCCGATATCGATCCTTCCCTCCTTGTCAAAGGTTTTTGAAAAACTACTAAACAAGAGACTTGTTAGCTACTTGGAGGGCGAGGGCCTACTCTCTTGTACACAGTTTGGCTTTCGGAGGCATAGAAGCACAGATGATGCCATCTTTAAATTAAACAATTTTATAGCTACAAATTTAGATTCTGGTAAGAAATGCCTTGCCATCTTTTTAGATCTGGCCAAAGCATTTGACACGATCTCGGTCCCCATCCTTTTGCGAAAACTTGAGAATTTCGGTATAAGAGGCAATCAACTTAAACTGTTTGAGAGCTATCTGTCGGAAAGGTACCAGTGTGTAAAAATAGGAAATTGCACTAGCTCTTATCTTCCTATTACATACGGAGTTCCCCAGGGCAGCATTTTGGGACCTACCCTCTTTCTCGTTTATATAAACGACCTCACGAACCTATCTATACCCCAAGGCGAAATAATCTCTTACGCAGATGACACTGCTCTTATATTCAACGCCGACAATTGGGATGAGGTATTTAACGTTGCACAATGTGGACTTGATCTCGTAAAGGAATGGCTACAAGATAATTTACTTACACTGAATAGTGATAAAACTAAATACTTACTTGACTTTCAGCATACGAAATCCACCTAACCTGCTTACTACAAAACTTTGCCTTATTCCTCACAACTGTCATGGAATAGATAACTGTAATTGTGTACCTCTAGAACGTGTCAACAATGTGAAATATTTAGGATTAATTATAGACCATAATTTATCCTATAAGGCACATATTAAAGCTTTGTCGGGACGAGTAAGAAAACTAATTTATATCTTTAAAACTTTGCGTCAGGTTGCTGATCTCAAATTATTAAAACAGGTTTATTTCTCTCTTTGTCAATCCATTATTAATTACGGCATAATTGTATGGGGAGGAGCTACTAAAACTACTCTAAAAGGCCTTGAGATAGCTCAGCGTGCAATTCTAAAAGTTTACACTTTCCGTCCAATTCGCTTTCCCACAAACATTTTGTACAACTCATGCGAAGTCCTTACAGTGAGACAATTGTTCTTACTCAACATTGTACTAAAACAACATGGTGAACTTATATATGATACTGATCTCACAAAGAAACGCAGAAAACATGACGTTGTGGTCCGCATACATAAACCTAAAACCTCTTTCATAAAGAGGTTCTTCGTCTTTCTAGGACCACATGTGTATAATAAAATTAACAAATCCATAAATATTTTTTCCCTTAACAAATTCCATTGTAAAAAGAAGGCATATGAATTTTTAATGAAACTATCATACGAAGACACTGAAAAACTTATTCAAATAATCAGTTAATATTTTTGTTTGTATATATATATAAATGTATATTACTCTATTCCTGTCCATTTATCATGTAGACATATGTATACACTTACACTTACACTTAGATACACAGACACCCCCACACAGTACACACACACTCACCCTCTCATTCTCACACACAAATCCTCACGCACACTCAAAAATTGTTAGTAATTTAAGTTTAGTTTACCTTAATTTCTTAATTGTATTTGATTAGTAATGGTCCTAAACTTTTGCTTCTTGCTAATTTTAGGTTACCTAGTATATTGTTTCTGAGGGGAAACGGCGCTGTTAGCTGAGATACAGGCTCACGCCTAGTTCAGCTGCGGATGCTCATTCTCTTATTTATTTAAACTGTAAGCCTAATATTTGTAAGAATGTACTGCACCTACCTACTGTTTTTGAGTAAATAAATAAATATTATTATTATTATTATTATTATAATACCATCTGTATTACTTTAACAAAAGTATATGCCTACCCCTGTGGCCTACCCCATTAGGAATCACTAAAATAATCTATCTTTATAAATAAAAATCAATTGTCGAATGTATACGTGTCGTTTTGCATCCTCGTCATATTTCAGGGTGTGGTACAGAACATCAAACCGAATAACTTTTTCCATGAGACCAACATCGTAGGTATTCGCGAAAAAACTTTCAACTGTCCCATAGAAAACTTCAATACCTACTCGACGCAAAGTATGGGACAGCTGATTATTTTTTCACGATTACGATGTTGGTGCTGTGGAAAAAGTTGTTCGGTTTGATGGTTTGGTGTTTGGTTGTTTGGTTTGGTTGGTTGTTGTCTATACCACACATTCAGAACGGTTGCACCTATTTGGCTAATTCATTTTTTGTTGTGTTTGTAATTGTCAGGACTTGGGTTTTGTATGAAATAAAATGTTTGCAAAATTGTATGAAAAAGTGAAAAATTTTGAGACAGAAGACAGTACAAAGATCTTCAAAAATATTGACAGAATGGACAGATTGTCGTGTAGTTGTTCAGTTGCTTACAATGTTTTATCTGTTTCATGCGAAGAAAACACTTGTTGTTTTGTGAAAAAAGTAGTAGAAAATTACCAGCAATAGTAGTTTATAGAACGCCGTGTGTTATCGTTGTGAAATTATTTAATTGTCATTTTATTTCATTACATATGGTCGTACTGTACCTAAAGGGAAGATTTGGTCTCATTCGTTACGGATGCAGAAAGCCTTTGAAAGGATGAGCTCAAAAATATATAATAGAATAAATAAAAATATCTACATCTATTCTGTTACCAGAAATGAATGCAAGAAAAAACTCGACATTTCACTAAAATCAACAGAAAAACTTGTGGAAATTTGACATAATTATCGGAAAACACACACACACACGACACACAACACACATCCTCACCTGTCTTCCTTAACATTAGGTACTCACACACACGGCAATTATCTCAAATGTATTAATGTATTATTTTATTTCTTTAAATATTTCCTAAAATCTCTATGTTATGTAAATGTAATCTTGGAAACCCCTACCCTCTCACTAGGAGTCGGGCGTTGGTATGCGCCAGTGTTTAAATATGGCAGCTATCATCGTTTAGCATTGTTATCTCTGAATGTATTTGTTGTCTGTTAAACGATTATTATACCTATACCTACTTTCTTTTGAGGTCGGAAATTATCCCACGGGAACGTCCTACCGGGATAAAAAGTATCCTATGTCTTGGTCATGGTTTTCCCATGTGCCAAATTTCATCCAAATTCTTTCAGCCGTTTTAGCGTGAAAGCGTAACGAACAAACAAACTCACTTTCGCATTTATAATATTAGTTAGGATTATATACATATTTGTGCTCATGACTGTACATACCTACATGTTGACGTGCAATTATTGAGTTAATAATTATACCCTGAACTAACGTTCAGGGTATAATTTTTAACTAACTAACAAAACACTTCGCGTGTCAGAACTATGTTAACACATAGTTCTGACACGCGAAGTATTTTGTTTGCTTCGAGTATCTACGTTTGAAGTGATCATTAGTATTCCTAACGGGGAATACCCCACTAAAACCCCTATAAATAATAGGTCTTTACCTATGAAATTGCCGTTTTGTATGAAAAAATTTAAACGAATTTTTTTCATGCATTTTTTATTTGTATTAATCGAAGTAATCACCCATGCAATCAATGCATCTTTGCCAACGCACTGGCAGTTTATTGATGCCCTTCTTAAAGAAATCAGCTGGACGGGAGACAACAAATTCTTCAAAGGCATTTTGTACTGCCTCTCGGGTATTGAATTTTTTTCCCGCCAAGAAGTTATCCAAATTCTGGAAAAAGTAGTAGCCTGTAGGCGCAAGGTCTAGTGAGTAGGGCGGATGACGGAGAGCTTCCAACCCCAGTTCTTGCAACTTGGAGACCGTCTGCTGTGCAGTATGAGGTCGCGCGTTGTCGTGCAGGAGCAGCGGAGACGAGCGATTGACCAATGCTGGTTGGAGATGTGCCAGCTTCTCCATCATTGTGTTCAGTTCTTCACAGTACACATCTGAAGTAATGCTCACCCCGTTTGGTAAGAAGCTGTGATGAATCACACCGGCGCTAGACCACCAAACAGTGACCATCACTTTTCTAGGGGTAAGTTTTCGTTTAGGGCATTGTTTAGGTGCTGAACCAGGATCCAACCAACTTGCTGAGCGCTTGCGGTTATCAAACAGAATCCATTTTTCATCGCAGGTAACAATGCGGTTCAAAATTCCTTCATTTGTGTGTCTGTTGAGCAGTGCAAGGCACGCCTCGACGCGTACTTCGCGCTGGCGATCATTGAGTTCGTGGGGCACCCATTTGTCAAGCTTTTTTACCTTGCCAATTTGACGCAAATGGACCAATATTGTTTTGACGCTAACGTCGAAAGCTGCTGCTAATTCAGCCGTAGATTGTGTATCATCAGCTTCCACAATCGCCTTTAATTCGTCATTGTCGACCAAAGTCTTCGGACGACCGCGAGGTTCATTTTTCAGGTCGAAATTTCCAGAACGGAAGCGAGCAAACCAATAACAAGTGGTGCGTTGGTTTGTAGTGTTAGCTCCGTAAACGTCGTTGATGTTGCGTGCCGCTTGTGCCGCGTTGCTGCCACGACGGTACTCATATTCCATAATTACTCGAATTTTTAACGTATCCATGATGACGAAATAGATTGAAATGCGATGAAAATGTAACACTAATCAATAAACAAATTACTATTTTTGGAAAAAAAAATCCATGTTTTTAAAATAAAATTAATTTGAAATTAGAATTCTTAGCCAAACAAAAATTATTTTGATTTGAAATGGCCAGTACTGCAGAACGGCAATTTCATAGGTAAAGACCTAATATATAGGGGTAGTTTAATAGTTATTGTAATATTATACGTTGTATTTAGAGGGAAAGGTAGTCTTGCCTTTCATTATGCAACAAACAACACAAGCTACAACAAGCAAGCACAACTCACAATAACTGCAAAACAACCATGCACCAGCAACAACAATTACTACTACAACACCCACAAGCACAACGATAAGCACAAACCAACAACAATCACATAAAAGCAGGTAGTGTTTGTACATGCTTTGTGTAAAAGCTTATACTACGCAGTCTACACTATTTAAAATCAGCTGATTACCCCTGTGGGGTATCAACATGGGGTGTATAATATAAATAAACAGTGCTCGTCAAGTTTTTCACTTGTAATTCTAGTTAAGCCTCTAAATAGTTCTGATTATTCATAAGTCACAACAAACAATAAACAGAACTAAAAATATTCAATGCCATTACACGATTTCTTTAGGTAGGTACTGGCCAAGACTCACTTTTATATGAAAGTAATTTTAATTCCGCTTATATATCTTCACTGGCTATTGCCCGCGACTTCGTCTGCAATCCAGGATAAAAAATATCCTATGTCCTTTTTCAAGTCATGGTCTACCTATGTGGAAAATTTCATCCAAATACGTTCGGCTTCCGTTTTAGCGTGAAAGCGAACAAATAAACAAACTCACTTTCGCATATATAATATTAGTTCGGATTGCAGGTTAAACGGAAACCTATCCTTTTAATGTTTTAAATCCCGTATGAAAATCTATATAAATAAAAAGAGAAGTCCTGACTGACTGATTAACTGACTCATCAACGCCCAGCCCAAACCCTTGCACCTAAAAAGCTGAATTTTTGCACAGAGGTTTCCTTTATAATGTACACAAGGAATAAGGAAGGAATTCCCGGCAGTACGTCCCCGTGGGATATTTTCCGACATCCACGCGGGCGAAGCCTCTAGCAAAAGCTAGTATTAAATAAATATTGGAAACTAGGCGTCGCCTGCCAGCTTATTAGACTGATATTTGACGTGCTGTTGACACTGTTGTGACGTCACTCGAAAGCTGTTGAGACTAGTCGTGATAAAATACTAGCAGAAGTTCCAATAAGCTCTATGATCGATTACATTAGAGCGCATGGATACTAAAAATATGCAATAAGCTGATTACCTGGTAGTGGTAGGGTCAGTTCCGCTGACTTAAGTTACTTTGAGCACCACAGATTTGGTAATATTCATTTCCAGCTTGAGCCAGTCCAGGAGGACATGGTGTTGAGGCTTTTACGTGGTCTTAAGTCCAATGCTCAGGGATCTGACTATATCTCCCTGGAGATGCTGTTGATGACTCTTCCTCGTACTCTTGCAGCTATTACGGCCATCATCAATAGATCCATAACCTCCTCCTCTTTTCCAGATTTATGGAAACTGGCTATAGTAAGGCCCATACCCAAGGTACCTAATCCCACCAGTGTGAAGGATCTTCGGCCAATTAGTCTTTTGCCTTGTCTCTCCAAGATTCTAGAGAAGGTTGTCTCTAATCAGCTTCGGACATATCTTGAGCAGCACGGCATTTTGCCTATGGCTCAATCAGGATTTCGTAAGGGGCACAGCACTGCCACAGCTCTTCTTGACGTGGTTGGAAACATCCTCGAAGCCAGGGACAAGGGCATGGGTACCATGCTTGTGCTGCTGGATTTTTCGCGTGCCTTTGACTCAATTAATACCTCCCTTCTCCTCTCCAAGCTGTCCTTCTACGGATGTCAGCCTGAAACAGTCCTATGGTTTCAGAGTTACCTGAGTAACCGTTCTCAGTTTGTCCAGGTGACAAATGACAGTGATGGAGATGTTGTGTCCTCTAGTCAAAGGCGGGTGACCCGGGGCGTACCACAGGGATCGATCCTTGGCCCTCTTCTTTTCATTCTGTACAGTGCGGACATCATTAATTGTCTGGTCAACACCAAGTTCCACCTATATGCTGATGATCTTCAGATGTATATCTCATTCCGCCCTCAGGAGTCTGCTGAAGCTGTAAAAAGAATGAATGAGGATTTAGATAGGATTTCAGCATGGTCAAGAAGAAACTCTTTGGTTCTGAACCCAGTTAAGTCCAAGTACATTGTAATGGGATCAAGAGACTTCCTAAATAAAATGTTGGGATACAGTCTGGATTTGAAGGTTGATGGGTGTTCTATTGATAGGGTGCAAGAAGCCCGTAATCTTGGTGTGGTATTTGATGAGCACCTGCATTTTGAGACACATATCATGGAGGCTGTGCGCAACTGCTTTTACCGTCTTAAGCTTTTGTACCGTGTACGGCCGTACATAAGTGTGGATATGCGTGTCATGCTATGTGAGTCACTTGTTTTATCCAAGCTGAACTACGCTGACACTGTGTATGGTGCGTGCATTCTTGGTAGGACCGAAAAGTTGATCCAGCGAGTGCAGAATGCCTGTGCAAGATTTTGTTTCAATGTCCCTCCCCGATCTCATATAACACCATTTTTAAATAAGGGTAATTTGATGAGAATGTCAGATCGCAGAAAGCTTCATCTGGCTACCCTACTCTTTGGCACCATTCTCACAAAAAAACCAGAATATTTGTATCAAAAATTGACTTGGTCACGAGATATAAATAAAATTAAAACAAGAGCATCATCTTACCTTCTGTTGGCCTCAACGCACAGAACTGCTGCTTTCCGTGGAAGCTTTAAATTCGCTGCCTCTCGCTGCTGGAACGATTTGCCACCGCCGTTTCGTGCTATAAAAACAGTTGGTACTTTTAGTATTAAATATAAGCAACACTTGTTACGAATACAAAAGGAAACCAGTCTCTGATAGTCTAAACTCACCCTGGGTCTGCACGTAGTTGGTATTGGTGACCTTAGCGGAGTCTTGTGTTCCTAGCAGCATGTTTAACTTTGAACGCTTTGTTTTTTCACTCGGTGATTGATTATTTTTCTTTTTTCTTCCGACTTACACAACACAACACATTCAGTTATACACTCAACAATACTTTATATTATTTATTTGCACCATTTTCTTGTCGTATTTATTATTCACTCTTTGTTTATTTGTGTGACATTACTTCCTTTTTTACATTAATGCACATTGACAGCCAGTCGCCTGCGCCCGCGTCTCATGCATGGTCTCATCGCTTGTCATAAATATAGACAATAGTCTATAGCATAGACAAGTGAGGTTGGACCGTCGGGCGTCAAGCGTGAGTCGATCTTTACACCTTATTGACGGTTTTGTTTTGTTTTTTTCTTTTCAAGTATTCTAGTATTTGTATTTTATTTTATTTGATTTTATTCCCCTTGCTATTTTTAATTGATATCCGTGGGTATGTCCGTGGCATCACACAGGCCCTATCAGAATACCAGCGTTGCGGTATTTATTTTTTAAATATCGCAGCTTTATGCTGAGATGGGAGCCTTTTTGGCCTCGCACAGGTCTCTTTTTTTTTATTCTGATTTCTTTTTTTTGTTTTTTTGCTTTTTAATGTTTATTTTGTTACTTTTATATGCTCTTTTTTAACTGTATTTCCTGTGCGTGTCCCAAATAAAATATTTTTCTTTCTTTCTTTTCTTTGATTATAAATCGGCACCTTATATTCTTGACAATGTGAATCAAACCAAAAAAAAAACACTAAAGTGAAAAATAACTTGGAAGCCGGTCTATTTTTTTTTTTTTGTAAAAAAGTTTTTATTTTTCACTTTTTAGTTGTGGTATCTACCTACTCCACACAAATTCGAATACCACTACCTGCAAAATAACTTAGTCTATTTGGATTCCACATAGACTAAGTGGAAAAAATACGTATTATTGAAGCTAACTTTTTACATGGGATCAATTTCAAGGTATACTCTCCCGAATAAAACAAGAATCTTTCAAATCGGACTACTCTGTAAAAGAGTTATGCGACACAATTTGGCTTTATACAAAAAAATCGCAGTTTCCTCAAAATTAGCATCTTTTATGAGAATAATCTGTTTTATTCGATTGTAATTAAAGCAATTTCAATAAAATGTCGTCTACATTTTCACCATTAAAGACATGGTGGGTTATGGGTTTATATTAATGTAACAGAGCATATAGAATTTTTGAAATTTTATATTCTCCGTTTTGGCCATACCAATACTCTAAACCCCGTTACGATACCATTTCGCCTTAAATGAATAAAAGCTTCTGACTTATACAGCAATTAAAGAATTTTCAGCACCTCTCTCCATAGCAAAACTTTCCAACCTTTCCCTATTGTGAGCCCTGCTCCGTTCAAACTCACTTTTAGGCACACGTAATACTTGAATTATTTCACTTGCTTGCAGCACAGCTAGTAACAGACTGACCCATGAGCTAACGCGCTACGCCGGCAAACATCAAGAGTGGGGAACGGATGTAGCGCGCCACCTCGTTTGGTAAAACAGTATCATTAAAACAATTCTAAAATTATTTTAAATATACGATTTAACATAACATAAAATACAAGAATTAATTAATGCATAACTTTAACTGTAAAATCAATGTTTAATAATATAAATGGATCGTAGCCATACCAAAAGTAACGCCATCTAGCGGTATAAGATGACAATCATTTCCAACGTAGATATTACCATATTACTGTATCATATCCGCACAACAATAGCTAACAGATTGGTACACTTTCAAAAATCAGTAGCCTATCTTATTTTAACTAAATTCTAACACTATCACAAGTAATCACGTGTAGAACTTCTGCTGTTATCACATGATAACACGTGTCGGTGCACCTGCCTCTGCGACTGAATATTTGATCCTAACTAAGTAGCTCGGTCTGCTTGTTAGTTTACTGCTCTTCGTGTAGTGTAGTTTGATGCTTACATTGTAGGGAGTCGTAAAAAGTATGCAGTGTACGTTGTTTTGGTGATAAAGTCAAAGTTGTCTTACAGTGTACTCGTACGTTGTTTTGTAGGTTATGTGTCTGCGGTTTTGTTTTCTTTAGTTTGTTTACTTAATTTTCATCCTGAACAATGTAAGGTTTCTGAATGTAGATTTTTTTAAGACATTGTGGAGCCATTTTAGGGTTAATGCAAATATTAAAAAGATTTTACCAAAATTAAGTGTCAGTCTTGAGAAACCCATATCATAAATATAAGAATAATTTATTTGCAGAAAATACAGGTTTTACCAGATGTAAAAATTGGTGGTGTAAGCACAGTCCATATTTTGCCTGTTTAGGGCATGCAAATTATTTAATAAAATAGGTACCTACGTATTACTTATTTATTTTAGTAGAACACACTACAAAACTATAAAATATACCTAATCTATATAAATTACAAGATAACCTAACAACCTTAATATAATCTAATAAAAACCTTAATATCTAATACACACAACCTTAATATTATGATCTATTAGAAAATTACAAAACTACAAAACAACCTTATCATAAAAAAAAAAAAAATATTTACATAATATTTATCATAAAATAATGCTTTTTCTTTATGCTGCAAAAATTCTTGCAGTGTATAAAAACAATTTTCGACTGCGCAATTTTATTCTAAAATATTTAAATGGGAGTTCTCTAAAATATTTAAATGGGAGTTTAAATGGGAGAAAATATTTAAATGGGAGAGGAATGGGAGAGGAGTATTTAAGTGGAGTACTTTGGTTATTTGTTGAAAATGGTAATGCACATATTGATAAACATTCTTTTTAGTTAGTGTTGTATTACAAAATGGAATTAAAATTTTTGTTGCATCCCTCGGTCTCTGTTTGGTATAATTGTCACCTTTGAATCTAAAGAATTCTCTATGCTCCCTTACAAAAACTGATACCTCGAATAAATACATGCCAGTCAAAGTCAATAATTTCAGCTTTTTGAATAAAGGCCTACAAGATTCAAGTGGACCGACACCGCATATAGCTCTTACACATTTCTTTTGTACAATAAATGATTTATCATTATAGCCCAAGCTGTTTTAAAAAGTCAGCCCTACATACGAGTAGAGCAGGGTGGTCCGACCAATCACAGTGCTCGAAATCCCCAGTCCGCTACGCTTCAGTGGAAACACTTGCCACTTTTCACTGCTCTTCTCCGCTCCGCTCCGTCCAGCTCCGCGTCAGTGTAAACGCACCCTTATTCGAACTCGATAGCCTCTTTACGTTGCCAGCAAGAAGGGTTGGATTCGATCAGAATTTCTAATCATTACGATCATTTTAAGCAGCCGTAGAATATGCATTGAGTTTCACTGAGTTTGCAGAAGTGGCAGGGGTCGGTATTCAATATCATTGGAGGGTTAAAAAGTGAGTTCAGATTTGATTATTCAAAAGATAACTGTAATAAAAGATTAGTGTATTTTTATTATGTAAGATTGCAGTCCGGCCGTCGAGAGAAAGAGTTCCTGTCACCTGTCAGTTAGACAACTTCTAGTAGTAATAAGGATCAAATTCGCAAAACACATATTCGTTAGTATGAAACTGACAGGTGTCAAGAACCGTTTCTCTCGACGGCCGGACTATAGGTGGTTTTTTACTTAAGTACTTTGAATTAGGTTAAGTTCCAAAATAATATATATAACTAGCAACTAACTGAATAAAATTAATATGCATAGGTACCTATTGAATAAATCAAATCATATTTATTCTAATTATCATATTGTACTCCTTACGCTTTTTGAGAGTAATACCCTTTGTTTTCAGGTAAAACGCTTTACTTAAGGGCACGCTAGTCGCTCATTCTTCCATACAAAAGTAGTATGGAGATTCTCGTCTGTTTGACTGTGACGTAAACGTAACTAAAAAATATTTCAATTTGTGTCGTCATTATATAGACCTATAATCAGAATCAGAAAAAATAAATTGGTTTGGAAGTTATGAGCGTCGAAACTTCGATATTTCAACACTAATTTTAACGCATCTTTGGGCGTAAATAAATAGCACTAAGAGTATGAAAATGGCAAAATTGTTACTGTACAGGGATAGATAATTTATTCAAAAATTCAATTAACTTTATTTTGAATAAATACATCTAGTAGTTTTATCTTAATATCTATATGCCCGAGGTCTAGTCATGAAATTTTTCGCGCTTGTTTTCGTTATAAATCATCGTCTATTTCACTAAATACATAAAAACTAAATAAATAAAGTAACTATATTTAGAGTGCATATTTGCTACGCCACTAACGAGTTCGAGCCACCGACTAGTAGCTCCTTAAAAAAGCTACAAGCTCAATAATAAGTCACTAAAAGCTGTCAGATATAAATAAACAGACAAGAGAAAACCATAAAAAATAAACACAATAAAACACCCCTAATTTACGTACCTGTTCAAATATACAACCAACCCATCAAAAATCGAGCAGCAACACATTCACCCCATTTGTTTTCAACCCCAATTTTGGACCCGTTCATAAACTTCAAAACATTTCGGTTTTAATTAAAACTCTAGAGATTTAATATTGTTTGACATGTAAACAATCCACAAACCTTTGTATGAAGCATGTCGGGACACAAAATGAAACAATCTGCTGTTTGCATATTTGGCGAGATTTTTCCTCGTGACACCAAGGTGGATGCAAATTAAGTTAAACTTTATCTATGTACGAGGGGGGATAAAAAAGTAGTGAGAACGACATACTCCTTGGTAAGAAAAAAAATAAATACTGCCAGGCATAGCTCAGATACATATTTGTAATATTAATAAAGAAAAAAATCTTCGATTCTCTTTTGTTTTTTTCTGAATGTAGTCATTTGTTTGCTTCGTGTCGGAACGTGTTCTCGAAAATGGAGAAAAAGAAGTGCGAGCCGTTATTAAATACCTCTGTTTAAAAAAGTTAACGACGCAAGAGATTCATTGCGATTTGGAGGCAACATTAAGAGAGTCTGCTCCGCCTTATTCCACTGTCGCAAGGTGGGCTTCTCAATTTCGAGTAGGGAGAACGAGCACGGAAGATGAACATCGTTGCGGCCGTCCATCGACGTCAGTCACCCAAGAAAATGTTGCGAAAGTCGAGAAAATTGTATTGAGCGATCGAAGAGTTACCATCCGATATTTAATTCAAGAAACGGGCATTTCATATGGAAGTATTCAATCCATATTGAAACAATCTTTGAATATGAGAAAAGTCTCCGCAAGATGGGTGCCGAGAATGTTAACCGACAGTCAGAAACAAAATCGACTTGACATTTCGAAGATATTGTTGGACAAGTTTCAAGAAGATTCTGAAAACTTTTTGTCTCGTTTCGTAACAATGGACGAAACATGGGTCCATCATTTTGATCCCGAGACAAAACAGCAATCTTCGCAATAGAAACGGCCATCATCACCGACCCCGAAGAAGTTTCGTGCCGTGGCATCGGCTGGCAAGGTTATGACCTCAATATTTTGGGATTCAGAAGGGATATTGTTGATTGATTACCTGGAGCGTGGAACCACTATTACATGCCAATATTATGCAGCTTTAATTCCTAAGTTGAGGAATGTCATCAAAGAGAAAAGGAGAGGGAAACTTCAAAGGGCCGTGCTGTTTCATCACGACAACGCACCCGCGCACAGGTCGGCAGTTGCGATGGCTGCCATTCAGCAAGCTGGCTTCGAATTGGTTGACTACCCCCCTTATTCACCAGATCTGGCACCTAGCGATTTTTATCTGTTCCCCAAATTGAAAGAATACTTAAGGGGAAACAGGTACGAAGACGATAACGAGGTGATGGATGCCGTGGAGAGCTTTTTGCAGGACCGAGACAAAACTTTTTTTTGAATGGGATTGAAGTCTTGGAAAAACGCTGGACTCGGTGTGTAGAGAGACTCGGAGACTATGTAGAAAAATAAATTATTAAGTTATCAATAGTCATTATAATCTATCTCATTCTCACTACTTTTTGATCCCCCCTCGTAGGTACGGGCCGAATTTTGTATGATGGGATTTCAGGGCGAAAACTGAAACTAAGATAACGAATAGAGCAAATTGGTCGATTAAACTATGAGCTCAATTTTCGAGCTTTGTTGAAAAAGCTCTTTTTTAGCCAGGAATAGGAAATAAGTACCTGATCTTTCTTGCATAAAAAAGTAGTAACAAGGTACTTGCGCATAAAAATGTAAATAATTAGCAATAAAACTGCGTGATTTCAGGTAATACGGTGTCACCTGATTATCTCTTACACAAAATTGTAATGTGGGGTCTTAAGGAAAACGGAGGTTGCCTTGAGTTGGCTTAAATGTGTATATTATTAGAGTCCTTGACATCATTATGGGAGGAAAATTCTGTAGCCTTGGAACGCCTTTTGAATAGCTTTGTTTTCTGCACACCGAGCTTTTATTAAAATAAGTTTGCTCCTCTATTCCTATAGAACGCAGTTCGCAGAACTACAAGTAATTATGTTATGCAGAAGCACAACATAATTACTTGTAGTTCTGCGAACATACATAGGAAATAAAAAAAGAACCTTCGACATCGGATCACATAAGGCGGAGATATCCTTTCAAAAAAAAAACTATAGTAAAACCTGTATACCAAGTATTGTTCAGATCGGTTGTAAGATACGACCTGTAGAGGAGTAGTAACAAACTGACAGATGAAAGTAAATTTTGCCAGACTTGAAGCAGAGACGCTTCGCTCGATCAATTATGTGTAAGTGCCGCAGGTTCATGGTATGCGCATGTGATGTGGAGGAATGAGGAAAATGTCGTCAAGAAAGTTTTGAGTATGAATGTGGATGGTTATACGAGTAGGGGAAGAACGAAGAAACGAAGTATAGACTGTGTGAAAGATGATATGGCTAGAAAGGGAGTGACTACCGAGATGACGACTAATAGAGAAGTATGGAAGAAAAAGACATGTTGCGTCGACCCCAAGTAAATTGGGATAAGGGCAGGAAAGTGATGAACTGCCGCGGGCTTTGCTTACATCATACATTTATTGAGTATGTCTTCGACACTTTCGTTGGCTGCGAAAGTGATACCAGCGAAAACAGCATAACTATTTGCTGATCCTTCACTAATCCTGATAAAATAAATAAAGATAGTATCAGCCAGTAAGTTCCCAGCAATTTGTCGAAGTAGGAAAGTTCATTAAAATGGGATAAAACTTGCCTTGCGACCCCCTGTTTCCCGACATACAAGTAAACGTCTGTAGGCACGATCGCTTACCACTATGGAAATTTTCCTTCTTCTTCCGGGTAAGGGAAGGTATGTTTCGTACAAGT
Source organism: Cosmia pyralina (assembly GCA_946251885.1). NCBI lineage: Eukaryota > Metazoa > Arthropoda > Insecta > Lepidoptera > Noctuidae > Cosmia > Cosmia pyralina. The sequence continues at coordinate 23,899,961 of OX276344.1, forward strand.
AAAATATGATCAGACAAGGCTATTACATAGAGAAACTAGAAACTTTAAAATTTGCACATTTTGGGTTATTGGTGCTTCGAGGAAAAACCGAAAGAAATTGTGTATTAAAATTATGAAACGCGAAAAAAATTGGCAAGTTTGTAAACAAAGATATTAACTTTTTCGTATTGGCACTATAACTTTTTTATTCCAAAAGATTAGTTAGTTATAAGATTTCGTATTTTAATTAGAATAGATTAGAGAGGCGTGGTGCGGTGTGAAAATATCGAAAACGAATCCTAAAGGCGACTATTACAGATAATAAAAACTGAAACTTCAATAATCTTCTTGTCTTAAATGGCATCTTACCATGTTCTTTAAAATGTCTTTGACAATTTCGAGAGCGTCTTTACTACATATTGGAATTCCAGTTTAGTACACATTTATTTTAAAATCGATCTCTTAAGATCGATCGCTTAGAGCACTTCGGTGGAAACAAGATAAAATGGCTAACTTGAAACGAAATGAAATTCTTTTTAGCTGACGAAAAAAGGAGGAGGTTTCAATTCGACACGTATGTGACAGAATGTTAGGTTAAACGAGGGACATACTTTAACGGCGTGTAGTACTCATAAAAGTGAACAACTTTTACCATGGAACTAACCCTGAAATATGAAAAAGAAAATCTACTGTTATTTACAAAGTGCTAATACGCGAGCAAAATGTACGAGAGAGCAGATTTTTTTTTCATATTTCTGGGTTAGTTCCATGGTAAAAGTTCATCATTTTCATGAGTACAAACTCCGTTAAAGTATGTCCCTCGTTTAACCTAACACCCTGTGTATATATTATTTTATTAAATTTATATATGACCACGCATAACATTTTACAGAGTTGTCTGATTTGAAAGATTCTTGTTTTATTCGGGAGGGGTATATACCTCGAAGTTGGTTCCATGTAAAATTTATTAACTTTGGTTGAGTAGTTAGCTTCAAAAATACGTATTCTTCTCAATTAGTATAAAAAGTGAAAAATACAAACTTTTTTTACAAAAAAGAAAAAACAACTGACCTCCAAAAAACACTACAAACGGAAAAGTAAATTTAATCCATCGACAAAAAACACCGACTTTCGAAATTAAAGTTATTATTCAGTTTGTTTGGAAATCGGTTGTTTTTAGGATTCCGTACCTCAAAAGGAAAAATCGGAACCCTTATAGGATCACTTCGTTGTCCGTCTGTCTGTCTGTCTGTCTGTCTGTCAGTCTGTCAAGACCCTTTTCCTCAGGAACGCGTGGAGGTATCAAGTTGAAATTAATATTCAATACGTATGTCTGTGTTCTCTTAGAGTCCTAAAAAATCAAGCGTTTAAGTCAACGCAATAAAAAAATACAGCCATTTTGCTACACTTTTTGAAACTCGCAACTGTCGCAAGTAAATCAAAACGTATAGGGTACTTCCCGTTGACCTGGAATTATGAAATTTGGCAAGAAGCAAGGTCTTACTGCACAAGTAAAGGAAAAAGTCCGAAAATTGTTAATTTGTAGTTTCATGACATAAAAAATTTTTTTTTTGAGATCCATTGATAAGTTTGCTTTTAACCGACTTCAAAAAAAAGGAGGTTCTGTATTCAACCCGTATGTTTCTCAAAACTAATGAACCAGTTTTGATGATTCTTTCACTGACGTGATCTACATGCTTTCAGGAAGGATTTAGTAGGTAAATACATTATGTACCTAATTAGTCTTATGTACAAAGTTGTATGCATAAATATACTGTATCTCCGGCATTTCTAAGCCGATTTTGATGATTCTTCTTTTCGTTCGTCTTGGGCTTACTTATTAAATGTAATTGAATATTCAACTAAAAATGGAAAAATAAATTTACTTTAAAAAAAGTAAAAACCAACTTCAAAAACCAAAAATGAATAAATCAACTTTCTTAAAACATTTAACAGCTTCTGAAGATGGTGTCTTTAGTCCTTCAATGCACTTTAGCTTGGCACCGACTTCAGAAGCTGTTAAGTTTTTTAAGAAAGTTATTTTATTCATTTTTGGTTTTTGAAGTCGGTTTTCACTTTTTTTATTGGGATAAATTCTTTTCAATTACGGAACCCTTCATTGTGCGTGTTCCGACACGCACTTGGCCGGTTTTTTTTTTTTGTAAAAAGTTTTTTAAGATTCATCTCGTAGAGCTCTTAAATTATTTATTTTTAAGTGAAAATTTCAGAACCTTTTCAGACGCTGTTTACCGATCCTACATTGAAAATACGAATACATGTTTCCGTAAAAATAAATGAATGAATGTATTTTCCGTAAAACAAGCAAGTTTTTGCTGTGGAGCAGGTGTCTCTTGACCCAATATGTATATTGCCAAGCAACGTCTGCTGCTTCTAGACGAGAATGCGCTATATGCAATAAAGAATAATACCAGACAAGCTTTTGTAAACCAGCGAATTCTTTTTTGCTCCAGTTTAAAAAATAGAAGGTTATTTTGCATTCTGCGGTGTTTACATTTTTTATAATAAATATAGAAATAATTTGATTTTAAATTACATTATTTGTATAGGGACTATTTTAAGTGCACAAGCAAGCCAATGTGCTCGATTTTTTCCAAAACAGATGGCACCTAACTATTATTGAATGTTTCTAAACGTTAAATAAAAGTATACAAAAAATCGCGTTATAAATATATACTTCGTAGCATAGTTATAACTTACCTTCTACAACCCTAAACTTGCACACATTTCTAAGCACAAATTTAATATTAAAATTTTACCGTCGCAAAGGGCTTAATGGTGCGTGTCACACCTATAAATTTTCACGGAGCGAAGGTCAAAGTTTTTCTTCTCGAGCCCATAAAGTTTTATATATCTTGATTTTTTAATGTCCCATTTCTTTCCTACCTATACCTCGGGTCGCTTGTCCAAGGAGATGGCGAGGTAGACCGAGACGTAATGCACCGGATCAACTCAGGATGGATGAAATGGCGACAGCTTACAGGAACAACTTGCGACCCACGGATGCCCCTCAAGTTAAAGGGGAAAATTTACAAGTCCGTGATAAGGCCTGTCGTACTTTATGGATCGGAATGCTGGGCAGTAAAGAAGACGGATGAAAAAAAATTGCATGCAGCGGAGATGAGAATGTTGAGATGGATGTGGGAGTGACGAGAATTGATAATGTAAGAAATGAGTATATAAGAGGAAGTTTGAATGTGGCGCCAGTGACGGAAAAGTTGATAGGAAATCGTTTGTCTTGGTATGGGCATGTAATGAGGAGAGACGAAACCTATGTGACTAAAAGAGTGATGAATATACATGTTGATGGATGGAGAGGCAGAGGAAGGCCAAAGAAAAGATGGATGGATTGTGTGAGGAATGATATGAAAGAGAAGGGAGTGAATTATAGCGTGACGGTTGACAGGGGAGAATGGAAGAAGAAAACGTGTTGCGCCGACCACAAGTAATATGGGATAAGGGAAGATGATGATGATGATTTCTTTCCTACCTATAATAAATATCAGATGCTATAAAAGACAAATCCATCAAGTATTGCATTTGTATAAACAGGATTGTTCATGAATAATTAACAACTGAGTTTGAATACCAGCTAATACGTTATACCGCTAATGCCACCACAAGACGATCCCACTTGAGTTCTAAGTGCTAAGTGCAAGCACTAAATGAATTAGGCACATCAAGTGATATTTCATTTAAACTGATATTTCATTTACTTAGGGCTGATTGTTCAATAGGTTGATAACTTTTACCTGAAGAATAAATGTGACAGTTTGAAATATTTTCCATACAAAAGCTGTCAAACCGCCATATTTATTCCTCTGATAAAAATTATCTGATTATTGAACAATCAGCACTTAAACTGATATTTCAAGTGATTACAATAACTGCGGTCGATAACCCCACACTAAATCATCAAATTAATTTGTTTTATAATATTATGTTTAGATATCGATACGCACCGCGTCTGCGGAGTTTACCTAGCTAATTTAAAACAGTTTAGAACTTAGAACATGGTTAGTTAATTTTGTCGCTGATTGTACCTACTCAACGGTCATATTAATTAGGTTTTTTGAATTCGTTGCTCCATTTGTAACTGCAGAAAAGCAATTTCTAATCAATCATGGAAGCTAACTGTTAAACAAGGGCATCTTAGAAAGGGGTTGTAATTATTTTGATCATAGCTACTAAAGAAGGCAAGTACGAGAGATCAGATGGGAACTCAACATTAATTGGACGCGATTGACTCCTGCAAGAAAATAATTATCTGAAATCACCAATATGTTGTACATAATTAAGCTTATTGACAAAAGATCGAATCGTTTCTTCTATGTGCTTGAAGACTTTTTCTCTTTATAAAGGCAGTGAGACAGTTAGAGATCGAAATTTAAGCACTTAACATTGAAAAGAAAAGGTCGATAGAGATAGCACAAAGGTTATTCGTTGGAAGTCTCTCTACAACTAGAGTACATATGGCGGAGTGCAGCGCAGAGCATTTTTCAATGTCAAACTATTATCAACGTTGCATGCCTAAAAATAAAGTTGAGAATAAATAACCTGAGACGCGCGCCTCTTTCCGCTTAGACGCGCTCTCGAGCTAATGGAAGTTTATTTATTTTCAACTTTAATTCAACTGATGCAAGGTTGATATTTGATGTGATTGAAACCAAACCGTGTCGGTTTATTTGTCAATGCAATCTGTGGGCGACGTTTTAGCAATAACCTAGTACCTACTGCCAATGCCGCATTGGTTCATGTGAAAGCGGTTTTAATCCGCTTTGTCGTGTGAAAAAGGTCGTACTGAAAAAATATAGGTAAACGAAAACAAAAAAATATGGGCGTAATCCCTGTTATTTGATATGCTGCTCGCTCTATCATCGTGAAAATGATAGTTAAAAATTGGTCCTTCGGTCCGCGATTTTGGCACAAACAGTAATTTGATGAGGCCTTTATTTTTAGGGTTCCGTACCTCAAAAGGAAAAAAAACGGAACCCTTATAGTATCACTTCGTTGTCCGTCTGTCTGTCTGTCAAGACTCTTTTTCTCGGGAACGCGTGAAGGTATCAAGTTGAAATTAATGTCAAATACGTAGATCCCTTAGAGGTTCCTTGTAGGCCCCTTAGAGTTCTAACAAAATCAAGCTTCTAAGTCAATGCAATAAAAAAATATGGCCATTTATGCCACATAGTTTGATACTCGCAAGTAAATCAAAACCTATAGGTAGGGTACTTGCCGTTGTCTTAGAATCATGAAATTTGGCAAGAAGCAGGGTCTCACAGTACAAGAAAAGGAAAAAATCCGAAAATTGTTAGTTTGTAATTTTATCACATTTTTTTTTTAGATTACGATATTAGTTTGGTTATGTGATAATTTATTTTCAACTACGGAACCCTTCATTGTGCAAGGTCCGACACGCACGTGGCCGGTTTTCATACCTTGACTAGCTCTGCAGCAGCATTTTATCTGAGTAACATTAGGTAAGTAGTTTAAGAATACCACAACAGGCAAGATGTTCCTTATTTAGAGACAATCCATTTAATCACGATACAATATTTAACTAAAGAAATCAATGTGAAATATACTTACTACTATAACACACAAGAAACAAGGACAACACCATTATAAAAGACTTACGAAGAACAACACAATCTCAACCAAAACAATCTAAACTCGTGCGTACCATGCTCCTCCTAATCTACACGTCAACCCTCCATAATACATGAGATGTTCCGTGTTAGCAAACAAAATGGTTCCTTCCCACTCCTCTTTACAAATTGGTACCTTTGTGCCTATAAACAACCCGTTCTATGACCTTCGAGTCGCAATACATTTTCTTTAGGAACCTCGTAAATGTCAGATGCATTAAATTATTTACTTTTTATCGTGTTTACGTCGTTTCCGAGACATTGTTTAGGCAGAAAGTCAAGTGATACATTTGGTTTTTATATTGGTTCATTATTTGTCCTTTTATGCGGACGTTAAAGATGTGTTTGTACGTATTCGTTTTTGTAGGGAATTGTACGTCCGTTTCAAATTATGTTCATATATTATACAGAACAAATTAATAATAATAAAAAAACAGAAAGCGAAGTGAAAATACTTATCTATTGTCTGGAATTGAAACAACTTTACCAGCAACATGCAGAGTACCTAATCGTGATGTCATCATCTTCTTTTCTATTTATCATTAAAAATACTCTTTTATTTCCAGGAGCGCCTGAGTCAAGAGGAGGTGACGCGACTCAGCGACGTGCGGAACTTAGTGAACCAGCTGTATGAAGCGCTGAATGTCCGCGAACATCAAATTAGGAAGGAAAGGGAGTTGAAAGCACAGCTTGAGAAGCTGTCCACTGAGCTGCAGCCGCTGGAGGAGGTAAGGTCCTTGTTTAGTCCGGCTTCCAAGTGCTGGGGCTCTGTCTCGCATAGATCGCAGCATTATGCTGAGCGATGGTAGTTTTGCGTGGATATGATGTATATTTTCCCCCAACTTGTACTTTTTTGTGTTTCTTTGCGTCTTGTTTATCGCAAATAAACGTATTTTCTCTCTTTCTTCGTCAATGGCAACTGGGAAAGGTTCTTTCCAAGAAAAAGAGGTTTAACCCCTTCCACTAGTATCTGAGGAAACTTCTCAAATGATACGTGATTTCAGAATGTGCCATTGAAATGATATCTCTGCCGCAAAACCATATTGACATGAAAATAACTCTATCAGTTACCAGATCTTAAACTACCAGTGAAAGAAGAAAAATAGTGTAACTTTTAACCCCTTTAACCTAACGTCATTTGATTGCCTAAAAATCAAGATCTTCTACTGACTTTATCTGAGAGTAGACTTTTAAAAATTGAGATATTCTGTATTTTACTATCTGCCTTATTGTTAATATTGCTCCGACAGACAACGCATATTTATAAATCATTCTTACCAATGTCTTATACACTTTCCAGAAACGCTCGAGCCTCGAAGTGGAGACAACCCGTCGTACCTCAGCTCTGACGTGGATTGGTCTAACACTGATGGGCGTGCAGTTCGGGGTACTGGCCCGCCTGACCTGGTGGGAGTACTCGTGGGACATCATGGAACCGGTCACCTACTTCGTTACGTACGGCACCGCAATGGCCACTTATGCTTACTTCGTTTTGACCAAACAGGTGAGGTTTTTTGTGTAGCCTAGTTATACCAGTGGCGTGCACTCCATACATGCAAATAAGCTCTGCATACCCTGTAGTCCCATACATACATGCCCCTCGAAATGATAAATAACTTTAACGCAAGAAAAATCATAGTAATAACTATATTAATCTAACTTATTCGCTATCTCACTGTTTATAACGCGATTTACGCGCCATCTATTACTTTTATTTGAAACTAATTTCTTGAAGCGAGCGGCGACAACCGCGCAGGCAGCGCTCCCGTTGAGCATAAGCAGAACAACACCGTGCTTATTTTTCATACAACGCAACCCGTGTAGTACACAGCAATAGTGTGACTGTGTGCGTGAAAATGTATGCGTGTGTTTAAGTTCTGGAAGCACAGCTTATTTTGCAACCCGTCCAAATTAAGAAGCCGTAAAAGCACCGCTTATTTGTTGATTACAGAGGGTTGACTTTTTTAGTCGGATTGACCAAGATTAGTTCGTATTATTTTGTAATTGTAAAGTTTTTACACGCTTTTATTCAACTTGCAATGTTTGTTTGTTTTTTCGCCATATTGTTTTGATTTGATTGTTTTTCTTGGCGCAAGTGATTGACTGTATATTATTATGTAATTATTTTAATCATTTGTAAAAAATTGAAAATTATACCTGTGAGACCTGTGTCGCCGAAGTGTGTTAAATAAATTAAAATCTGCCGCTTTTCGACGTTATATTTTGAGGAAAAAGTTAAATTCATTGTAAACGGAAGGTGTGAACCCGGGTTTTATTTAACTCAAAAAAAAAGGTAATGCCTCTCGTTATATTCATAGAAAACTTTTGTGATACCTAATTATTACCTACTGGCAAATATGTTGTGTATAACACAAACACATTGTATTTTATCCCTTGCTTTTTGTTTACAAATCAAGATAAAAATAATATTTGGACCTTTATCGGATATTCAGATTAAAATATTTTAGATATTCGTTGTGGTCGCAAACAAACATCATGCGAAGCCAATGGCGCCGTGCGGTAAGAGTCAGTGTAAGATTAGGGTTATGGTAGGTGAGGTCGGGAAAAAAAAAACTTAGGTAGGTACTAGTTTCAGCTTGTTAAAGTTTTTATTTTTATTTTAGACGTGCATACCCAGTCTGAAATCTCTGTGCACGCCACTGAGTTATACGGTGCTTCTGATTCTGTGATGATGGCTAATAAGGCTGTCATCATCATCATCTGCCTTCCTTTTCCGACAATGTTAGGGTCGGCTTTCAGTCTAACCGGATGCAGCTGAATACCAGTATTTTACATGGACAGACTGCCTATCTAACCACCCCAACCTAGTATCTGGGTAATACGATACCCCTAGTAAGACTGGTTGTCAGACTTTCGGGCTTCTTACGATCCGTAACGACTGTCAAGGTCCAGGAATGATAGCCGGGACCAATGGTTTAACGGGCTTTCCGAGGCACGGAGGAGTTTCGGTATGTAAAGACCCCATCTACGGACCAACCCCGGCAGGCGTAGGTTAAAACCTGATGGATCGACCCGTGCGGCTGTTATTACTTAGCCACGAGCTCCTCTGTCGTGCTGCGCTGACCCCATATGAATTAACAGAGGGATGATGATCAAATTTACAAATATGTTAACGGCAATGGATTGCCATTTGCCAGCAATATTTTAAATAAAATAAGTACCTACCTACGTTTGCGGATGGTCAGTTCTAGTTTTAGTTCTCTTAATATGTAACTTATCTTTCCAGGAGTACGTGTTACCCGATGTTAAGGACAGACAGCACCTGTTGACTCTGCACAAAAAGGCGAAAAAGATCGGACTCGACCTCAACCAATATAATAATCTCAAGGATGAGGTGAGCACGACCTTAAGTATTCTTTTAATCTTAATTACTACACTTTCTTTAAGTTTTTTTAGGACAGTTATTATTGAAACGAGGCTTGGCAGGTTTTTTCAAGCAGCCGTGTCAGGCATATATTTTAGTTTGAAAACTTATGGTCCTTTTTTACGCTAGTAATAATCCCATTTTATGAGACTCCTACTCTAAATATGACAGCACCACCTAAAGATAAGTGATTTACCAATATTATCGTCGCTAAGCCGTGAAAATATCACTTGTAGTTTAAAACAGCAGCGAATTTAAAGTTGAAAACAACCTCATTTCAATAAAAAACAATTGCATGGTATTTAATGTTGAAAATTTTCAACTCAGATTGAAGTATAAGTACATATCAAAGTTTCAACTCAGATTGAAGTATAGGTACATATCAAAGTTTCAACTCAGATTGAAGTATAGGTACATATCAAAGTTTCAACTCAGATTGAAGTATAGGTACATATCAAAATTTCAACTCAGATTGAAGTATAGGTACATATCAAAGTTTCAACTCAGATTGAAGTATAGGTACATATCAAAGTTTCAACTCAGATTGAAGTATAGGTACATATCAAAGTTTCAACTCAGATTGAAGTATAGGTACATATCAAAGTTTCATATATATTTTTTCTGAAATTTTCTGTAGGCTCATTTAAAAGCTCTCAAAAACAACCATTTCACCACTATACTCGCCTTAATAGACCAAATATGTCTGAACACTGTCCTTATTCTGGCTGTCCTCGTATGAGAACACTTTGCCATCTTTTTGCATCTTTAGCTAATTTGAGTACCGTTTACATACCACAAAACATTCATTACAGATAGCAAAATTAGAAAAAGACCTGGGCCGTCTTCGCGACCCCCTTCACATCCATCTCCCGCCTCCAGTCGGAAAGGGGGGAGACAGTAAGCGTTCTCCACTAACGAAAATAAAGGATATGCTGGAGGAGACCAGCAAGAAGATGAAAATCACGTAATATTGGCTGAACTTCCTGCGCCTGGGAACCAAACGGTAAGGCGCGGTACTACGGTTGTATAGGGATAATATAATGCTTGTTGATAATGTACTGTAACTTGCTTGCTCGTGTGCGATGGAGACCGTTGAAGTGGTAAATAGTTGTTTATTTTTATTTCATAGTTTGAACGTCGTTTTGTTTAAGGAATGCCAATAATTTTGTATCATATATAGGTACACAAATGTGTTGTTGTGGTTTATCAAAGGTATCTAAAATTATAATGATGTTGTCTAAGAACTTCAGATATAATGCGATAATATGTCGCAGCCAACTGGTTGAATTAGCTGTTTCGTCAACCGCCTAGCCATTTCACTAAACGCCGCCATTCAATCAACGGCCTAAATGTTCAGCCAATATGTCTAATATAACATTTAATGAACTGGCTGGCTCATACTTAGGCCATGTATACAATAGGGCCATGCAATAGGGTATTTCGGTAGGACATTTAAATATGTTATTTCATTCCAATTTAAAATTACTGTTAAAAGGTAACGCACCGTTCTTGAGAAAAACATACTATGGTATCTTTCATAAAAACACTTTAAAGTTGATTCTGCAACGTCTCCGGCGCTGCGAGAAGTGCAACCCCATTGCCCTTACGTAACAAACGAGGCACCCATGCTCACCTCCGCGGCTTCGGCTTGCTGGTCACCTCCGTCGACGAGCCTCAGCCTCTACGCCTCGCACGGGTGCCTATGCTTTGTCACAGCGGGCAGGGGCTGCCCTCCCTTCACTCACTTACTCTGGCTTACTCTAGGGGTAGCAGCCGAAAGACTACGTGGAGTCGGGGTGCCCCGGTTCGGTTTTGCGTAAACGCATTTAAACTGTGAGAAACTCCAGAAATATTGCGGCTTGTCGACGCCCTATTGACAGTGTGGATTTCAGCGCCAGGTGGCAGAAAATGGAACTTAATTGAATTTGAAATGTCCTGGGCTAGACAAGTAGTTAAACACTATCGAACCAAGTAATTTGCCTAGCCGTTTTTGAAAGAAAGAAAGAAAATACGTTTATTTGCGGTAAACATGACGCAAAGGACAACAAAATAAAATAAACAATGTAAAAAGCAAGTTTTGGGGAAAATATGCGTCACATCTACGCAAAACGGCTACCGCTCAGCATAATGCCGCGACCCCATGCGAAACGGAGCCCCAGCGCTGGTTTTCAGCGATTGCCGGCGTTGACGCGATGACGTCGACCGGTGCAGCATGTGATAAATAATATGCAATTAAAAAATAAATAAAATATAAAGTTAATTCTATAGGTATAGGTAAAATATACAGAAAATGACAATATTCCCGCATTCCGCTCCGCGACAGCACCGACTCCCACGCCGCAGAATGCGTTATCTGTGCGCGCAACTGTCAGCGGCCGGAAACATTAGACATATTACATAATATTTGATTGAATGGCTGAATATCATTCAGGCCGTTAATTGAATGGTGGCGTTTAGTGAAATGGCTAGGCAGTTGACCAAACGCCTAATTTAACCAGCTGACTGCGACATATAAAACCTTACTTTTCAATTGTTTATTATTACTACTATCATTATTTAAATGTAAGTGATCGTCGCACTGAAACACACGAGCATTTTGTGTTTTGTAAGTTAATCTGTTGTAAAATCGTACTGAAATAGTTGTTGATTCCTTTTTGACGAAAGTACTCGTATGTTATTTACTATGTATACAAAGTCCGTAAAAGCAGTTGTCCTTAAAAACCAAAATGAAAATAATATTCTCTCTTGCCTTAATTCGACTTTAGTAAAATATATAATATTAAAAAAGAGTTTATTGTACTTTTCTTTCTATTTAAACATTTAGTTAATTATACATTTTTAGGTTTTTTACTAGTTTGAATTATGCTCAGAAAATGGTTTCCTAATCTAATTAAGTAATATTTATTTATTTAGTAACAAAGTATTGATTTCAGCGTTTGAGAATGTGCAATAAACTAACACTACAATATAGGTGCCAATGAATTACTTAGATATTGAAATTTAAACTTCTGGGGATGTGTTTTTATTTTGTAACATAAGTTTTACGAAATCTAGTCTTTTAACTAATGTTCTTTGTAGATCGTTTTCTAAGTTTAAACGCGCACAAATTACTACGCTAAAAGTACCTAAAGAGAACTCATTTGTTGGCTAGTGGTCAACAAATCGACCAAGCATGGGTGAAATGTGTTATTAGAAAAAAAATGTCGAACTAGTGCTGAAACATAAGGGTGTAAGGGACAGCCCTTCGTAAACTAACATGGTGCATTCAGCTCCTTATTTGGAATCATATTACATCGGAAAGCTCAGGAAAATTTTATTTTTTTAATTGTTTTTTCAGTTACTGTTCCTTTATTTCAATGTAAAATTACATTCTCTGTAAGCAGCACTCCATTTATGTATTTTAAAGTCTGTTATTAAAACTTTTGTCATGTTTTTTTTTTTTTTTGCTTCGCACGGTTTGTGCATTTAGCCAATGTCACGTTTAGTTTTCTTATGTTAATGACTAGACAAAAGCAGGTAGACTAGAAATTGTTTATTTTTATTCTTCAATTAGATTTCTTAGCAAAAATTATCATTATTTTGTTGTACCCTAGTGCTAAGCTGCGTTTGTGTTACAAATAAACATGTTTGTATTATCGTTTAGAATAACCCTGTGTAAGTACATTATTTTAATGTTTAAAATCAATATTTTCATACATTTTGTTATATTACTTATTTCTCTTAGTTTTAAGCCAAATAATTGCACAAATAGTTTTGTTTAGTTAATGATCTGATGCTTGTTAGTTTGATTGAATAATGTTGCCAATTGTTTTAATTAAATTTTTTTGAATATGCCGTGTATTTAGTGGCTAACATGTCCATATAGTACTAATTTTCCCAAATCGATTTATGAAAAACCTGAAAATACGTAATTACCACAGATTGTTCGGTAGGTTTTCGACTAAATACTGAAGTAGTGTTACTTTTGAGATCCACTAATTCTTAATAGATGGAAAATAATGGCTTCGAGAAGCAGTACATAAAATGCTAATTCGTCTTGTTCTTATGTGAGTACATATGCGGCATTAAAGGGTCAGAACATGATCTAAAAATTAACAATCCAATATCCAATAGGGTTGATGCCTGGGTAAAAATAAAGAAATTCTATTTAGTCCGTCAGTCAGTTGATAAAAAAATATTAGACACACTTTTGTTTTATCATATTAATAAAAAAAATACTTAGATAAAACGCATTGCAGTTGGGGAATGCGGGCTCGCTAGTCACAACTAAGTATAAGAAACTACGTATAAAACCCAGCAAGGAGTGACGTCATGCCACACTCTAACTCAATGTATCGCCGTAAGTAATCTTTTGATTACGTAAAAAAAGAAAAATACGTGTCCAATATTTTTTAATAATGTACAAGTCGGAAAATTTTTTAGACATCATCCCTATTGATTTATGTGTACTTTAATTTAGTTTGCCCTCTTTTTAAAATCTATAAATCAATCTAAATTAAAAAAACGCCGATTTAAAAAATATTATTCATAACTGGATCGAAAATAATCTTTTAAAAATCATTTTTTTTTATCACCAATATCTAGTTAGTTAAGCTGTATAAAAACGATTTTGCTTATATACCCTAGCTTATTCGTTATAAATGTACAGACAGAGGCCAGCACATCAAGCTACCAAAATCTGTCAAATTTCTCTGATAGATTTTCAACTTTACCACAAAGAAATAAGGTTCATATTCAATTGGGAAAATTTGACAGATTGGGGTAGCTTGATGTGCTGGCCTGTGTACTACGAGTAGCTTGAGCTTCTTATTTTGCATCAATTTCATCTAATAATAAAACTAGTAAATTCGGTAGGTTAAATATTGGCTGTGAAATTAATGTGTAACAAGCATTATTCAGTCCATAGTAAACTTTAGTACCATTATAATATGCTTATTGGATACATAATGAATAAATAAAATAATCTATAACATACGTAAATGATTTTGTAAACATACATCGAAGTTAAAATGACTTAATATCTTATACAATTTAACCGATCGGTGAGAGCAGTGAACAAACGATTTGTTAAGCAGTTTATTGTTAAAATATGCGAAGTTCAAAGACTCATACAATACAATCGGTTAAATTGTGTTGATTTTGATTTTATAAACAAACATAAAGTTAATAAAAACACCAGCGGGGTGATTGCGTATCACAATTACGATGGAAAATCCTTTCATTTGGCCAATACGGTTCTTTGCTGGAAGCTTCGCCAGGAGAAAGCGCTGAGTGTTTATGACTTGTCAGAGATAATGAATGAAGAGCGACCAATCAATGACAAGAGAACATTTAGCGCCATCTCGCAGCAAAGTTTTGAACGAGGAACTCCAGTGGCAGTTGCATGAAAGTAACAAACTCTTAGCGCCATCTACGCGGAACTAATTTGGCAGTTTTCTTCCCGCGCAAACGAATTTTTCTAACTTATGAAGCAATGGATTAGCAATTTCCTTCAAAATCCATCGGATTATGATTGAAAGTGTGTTACGCAATTGAATTTCAGATAGATATAGATAAGCTATGTAAAAAGTGTGTACTATGAACAACTTTTATTAGGTACTCAAGCTGAGAAATGAAAGTTTCTACGTCTGTCTCTTCTTACACTGAATTAAAAGTGAAAAAAGATAGGAATAGCACTATGGTAGCGTAAGTCTAGCGTTGTGTACTTCTACGGATGAAAATATTTGACCAAGTTTAGCGCCTAGATTACATTTTAAAGCCTTGGGCCCAATAATGTATTAGAGAGATACATTGACATCATAAAGGTAGATTTTCAGATTCAGTAGCTTTGCACCTCAAGGTCTAATGTTTCATCTGTAGAATGTTTGTCATCTAAATCATCGTATATAACTATATAAAATATATTAGCTGAGTAAAAAATACTTCAAGAAGTAATACTGTCTGCGATTGTCTAATCAACAGTGTAATATAAAGTGCTTTTTCCATTTGTTGGGTATGGCAGGAATGCATTGAAAGGTGAAAGGTATAGGGTGGTTTTAGGGCCTTGAGAATTCGGTCTAAAATTATTTGTATAGCCCTTGTATGTAATCGTAAGCACGCACATAAAATTATTCGCTCAATAACGGCTTCTTCTCGTGATTTGCTAATTTGCCTTTTATAGTCTTTTTCTATGTAATGTTTTTCTATCTATATAAATAGATTTTTATATACATACCTAGTGATAAGGTTATGGAGCAAAGCTTCTGTTAATTGAAATTTATTTACTGTAGTATCAAATAAATTACATTTACTTGTATTGTGTATATCAATGTCTTAGTTTTGAGTCTGTATTTTTCGAATGAGTGATAATGTTTGTATTACTAAGTTTTTATATGTTCACAAAGTTCTAAGTCTTGTAGTTCTAATAAAGGAAAATAGTTAGAAATCGTCTGTTGTAGAGTCATAGTTAGTTATTATAAAATTCTGATGGTGAAGTTTGATGTAAGAAAGGAGTCGATCATTATTTTTTGTAGCCCACACACTTAGCGTACTCATGTGAGGATCTAAAAGAGGTACTCACTTGAGTATAGTGAGCAGTTACGGGTTAATAAAAATTTTGGCCGTGTATGTAATATCGCACACTTTTAATAATAATAATTTGTTAATAGACACAAGTTCTGTTTCAATAATTTATTTAAATTATGGAAACGTATATAACTATACTAATTTATTTATTAAAGAAGTCTTACAATATTTACACATTAATATTCAATTTATTTGAATATCCTAGCGAACTGTAACCAATAATTATACATTTTTGAAATTATTAAGGACAAAAAATATTAGACATTGTTTGATCAATTTCACAATCGAGTAGTTAGGTACTTAATTATAAAAAATAAATATATCTATTTAGTATAAATTAATTTGACACCAATAAATTTCCTGTTACTATTTCACTCTAAAGATTGCCAAATTTAACCCTTCCAATGATATCCTATTCTTGTTATCTTTGTTACACCTTTTTGCATAATATTTCCTATATCGTTATGACTTATGGGGGGACTGCGGGAGTGGGGCATGGAGTAAAGTCACGCACACACACACATACAACCCGACTCCTTGTAATAGTTACTATTTTTCATTTTGTTATTACAGTCGTGTTGTTCGAATAAATTTTTTAAAAATTATTTTGGATATTTGTTTTATTTACATAACATAACATCACTCCTTGTTTCCACGAAGGGTTGGGCAGAGGCGTACCTAAAGTATACCCACATTTCGCTAGTTATGTTTAATCCCATGTACAGTCAAAAAAAGAGATATCTAGGCAGGGTAGAGTAACATATTTGTATGTGAATTGCTTCATGTTCAATTGTATATATATTACTTTGTTTTTGCAATACACCAACACAAAATTGTATATTGTCACGAAATTGAACATGAAGCAATTCACATGCAAACATGTTACTATACCCTGCCTAGATATCTCTTTTGTTGACTGTACCTAATAGTGTTTTATTAATTCTTATTTTAATGCTATGAAGACCATGGCTGGTGTTGTTTAGTTACTCGTGTAGCAGTAGCTCGTTTGCCTGAAGGACCTATTCATTTTATTCTACAATGCTTTGTCTACAGACTATACTTTATTTTTATTAGTAACGAGCACTTCCCGCGTGTATTTCTGGAAATGATCCACGGGGACATCTGTCTACATTATAAAGGGAACCTCGGTGCAAAATTTTAACTTTCTAGGTCAAATGGTTTGGGCTGGGCGTTGACGAGTCATTCAGGACTTTTATTTTTATATATTAAGATGAAAGGTTTAAAGTTCGGTTTTGTGTGTACTTTTTAGATTAGGAACGTACAACAGAATTTAAAGTACCACATCTTTATAATTGATTACTTCTTATCACCTTAAAGGATCAAGTCAAAAATCAAACACGACACAAATAGTTATAGAAATATTTATTACTTATATTACAATCCTTACAGCTTTATAATAATAGTTCGATGTAGAGAAACCGTATACTTTTCGAAATGTTACGTCTGATCGTTTTCTAGCGCTTCAGCAGGTGATATGGGCTTAGAACCGAAAGGGTATAAGTCAATACTTTGCACGTGAGCCCTAACTGACACCCCGGGAGGAACGCCAAAGTAATCTCTTCCTAAATTCCTAATGATCGTTGTACCGGGCTTATTATGGTTTATATTAAATCCTATAGCAAACTCTGGTGTGTTTTTATCATGTATAACTTCATCTACAACTTCGTCGCTTATATCATTTGGTGTCTGGAAAGGTTTTAGTGGCACATACGGTTTCTTCGCCGGCCTATACGGTTTGCTCGATGGTCGGCCCGGTTTGCCTGCAATTGTTTAATAATTTCAAATTTCCTTGTTTAGTATTACGATCTGTGCTGTATGTGCTGCGTGCCGTAAGGTGTTGGTGTAATAAAAACCAAATTGGTTGTGAATAATATTTATTGCGTTCAAGCAAATATAATAAATAATATTCGAGTGCATCTTCAGGCGTCGCAAGCGGATTGAAACTCGTGATCTTGTGTCACCTGATTACGATCGACTTTTTGGA
This sequence comes from Cosmia pyralina, assembly GCA_946251885.1. Lineage (NCBI taxonomy): Eukaryota > Metazoa > Arthropoda > Insecta > Lepidoptera > Noctuidae > Cosmia > Cosmia pyralina. The sequence goes on from OX276344.1 coordinate 23,917,557, forward strand.
TTCTGGTTAGCTTCTTTAAGGCTCCTTCAAACAATCGTGACAAGCGATATAATCGCACGCGACATAAAGGCACCGCGTGTCGCGTGACGAGCGGTGCATGTCGCGCCTGTTTGTACGAGCCTTTAAAGTGATCATGCTTTGAACTTTTTTTTGAAATATGCAAGTCTGATTCAGTAAGTAACCAAGAATCAAAAGTTTCAACAGAATTTTCAAGTTACAAGCCAACCTACAAGTTGAAAATTCCGTAAAAAGCTTTGTCCAAAAAAGTCGATACAACCGCTCGAACCACAGAATTCCCAAACTACGCCGTGCCGAAGGACCCCAAACAATATTTTGACCCTTCGGACCACGCAATTTTTGAAGACCGTGAATTTGAGTGGTAAATATTACAATTATAAACAAGATCACTAACATCAATCATTGCCGGTGCTATTCATCACCTGGTCCTTTCGTTGACTGTGGAGGGGGTCCGAATGGTCCTGTGGGTGATTGGTCTTCGTCTATGAAGCTTGATGTGTCATCGGCCCCTGCATTTTGAGTGAAGCTTGGGGGCGGGTTGTACTGGGGCTCACTACCATCAGCAGGGCTAGCGTCTGGGGGTTCTGGTCCTGATGCTGGGACATTATTGCTAGGTCTGTCTGAGTCGCTGACTGGGAATGGAGGTGGTTTTACGTGGCCTGATGCTGCGGTACCATCTGGTCCTGTAAGAAAGGATTTCGTTAATCGGTTCAAGGACAGTAAACGAGCACAATATAAGTTTAATTGTTATGACGCCTGTAGACGTCAAGCGCCCACGAAAGCGTTAGTGGCGATGCTAAAGTAAGAATGAAAATTGGATCTCATTTCTGGAGGGAGTGACTATAGAGGACGCTAAATATGAGTTAAGTTCTAAATACAGCGCTTACATGATACAAGCAGTGGTGCCCAATTAGAAAAAAACTAAAATAAAAATTTGGGAGACTGAAACACCCAAAAATAATGAATATTGCACCGTACCTTTGAACACATCATCAGCTGCAGCAGCAGGTGGGCTTCCGGCGCCATATTTAGAGCCAGCGTTGACAAACTCAGGGTCATACTGACTGGGTATCGTGGGGAAGTATGGCGGAATGTAGGGGTCGTTACTGTTCTTTACTATGCGGTAGCCGATGCCGGGACCCGCTATGTAGTTTACTGTCCTGTTGCGGAATAGGTGGGAAAAGAGAAAATTAATAATTTAACTACCTAGCTAAAAGTGAGAGGATGATATACTCATAGGTTTCTGAGAGACCAAGCACGACAAAAATTAGCTGACAGATTTTCACACTCTTGTTAACGGCTGTGATTGGCTGACTTAAATAACAACACCTAATGGCAACGATTCTCGGAATTTATGCCGCTTGGGGACGCTGTTGTAGATGTAGCTACGTGTAGACCTGTCAAAAGAACTGCTCAAATTATCTAGCCATTAGCTGGTTACCTGACAATGGCATGAATCTGACAATCTGCTAGCTATTTTTTGTTTTGAGCAATAGAAAGTTGGTATTCTCATCAAAACTGGTTTGACTGACACTGGCACGGCCACCATCAGGGATTCTAGTTTTGATAACACAAAACATTTGTCGCTAATGCCTCCAAATATCAGAATTTGGTCACTGGTTTAAAAGTTATAAGAGTTTATAGGTGACCGATCTGGGGAGCATCTCCCCAGCTTGGCCCAATTTGGGAGAAATCAGATCTTCGCTAGGTTCCTAGCTTTTGAGATTAAAATTGGGCCATGCTGGGGAGATGCTCTCCAGATCGGCCACCTATAAACCCTTATAACTTTTGAACCAGTAACCGACTAATCCTGATATTTGGCGACCAATTTCGACTAATTAGCGGCTAATTTTTTGTGTTATCAAAATAAAAATTCCTGATGGTGACCATGCCAGTGTCAGTCACACTCAAAACTGAATCCCTTACTATATAGGTAGAGGTATTCCAACCTCGTAAAGATACACTTAAGTTGCTATCTTTGGCATCCATTCCAATTCTTGACCCTCGAAAGCTGTTTGGAAGACAACATACCTCTGAACACCTTTATCATCTAGGAAAGTGTATGATCCTCTGACATTTCCTTGTGAGTCGCTGCTTTCAGTCCTCCTCTGGTCGGGACCAGCTGATATAAATCTGATGGTAAAACAATATGAACAGTAACAAGCGCATTTTGTAAAAGAAAAACAATGTGTAATGTTGTAGCGATTGCATGCGATACAGTTCCAAGTTATCCAGTTCGATCAGTTTCCTACAATGATGGCAAACAAGCCTATGGCATATCTGATGGTGAATAGTCACCACCGCCTGGCCATCGTGGTGTAGGTATGCGTGGCCATCCTAGAAACAACGCTGTAATGGCGCATGTCTCTCTCTCTCTCTCTGTCGCTCTCTCTTCTCAACCCGTATCTACCCAATGTTGAGTGTAGGTCTCCTCTCCATCGCAAACCCGGTCTTGGGCCACCCTTATCCAAGTCTTGCCTCCTCTTTAACCAACTTCAAAAAAGGAAGAGGTTATAACGTTCGTCTGTTATTTTTTTATTATTTATGTTCATCGATATTTTCGTCAATTGTGGATTTGAGATTTTTTTTTCATTTGGCAGAGGAAACGCGTGGTGGTCCAATATTAGTTTTATTACCTTTTCTTGGGTAGTTTTTGAATTAGCTTTTTTATTACGTATTTACGAGTATAATCCACTTTTCACTGTTGTATACATAGCAAGTAGTGATATACGAATTGGATTGGGATAGGTACCATAACTAAAAAGTGAAAAATAGAAACTTTTTAGAAAAAAAAAAAAAAAAACAATCGACTTCAAAAAAAAAAGGTGCCAAAAAACTTCCGAAATTAAAGTTATTTTTCACTTTGTAGTGTTTTTTTTTTTTTAAGTTAAGTCTGTTGTTTTTTGTAAAAAAAGTTTTTTTATTAATGGCTCGAGTGCCTGTGGTTAATTTATTTTTATTCCTCATCCTTCCGTAGGTGTACTTACAGCAAGTTAAAAGCTGCACTCTCGCTTTTCCAAAATATCTTTGAATTTATAATATCGCCAGGGCGAAATTTTAATTTCAAGATAGAAATGATTCTCTTTGTTTTCACCTAACTGGATAACTCATTACTGAAAGAAGAAACACTATAAGTACCTGTAAGACCCATCCCTGCCCCTTTGCACAGCAGTCCTTCCCCTGGCTTTAGTCTCCCCCCTGACAAGGGGCACGCGGTGGAAGGGCGAGCCAATGATGCTGGGGTTGTCAGGAACAGCTGAGGACACGTGGAAGCCGGTGTCTCTACCAGCTATGTAGGACACTTCGTGACGTTCACCCACGTCGTCAACGAAGGAGTAGTGACCTGGTAAGTGGGTTTTTGTTTAGCAGTATTTTAAGCACATACCTACACATAAAAACCACTAGATATGTAGACTGATTATACAGGGTATAAGTGTAAACAGTGGCAACCTTTTAAGGGGTCATAGTACTCATCATTATGAACAACTTTTACTAAGGGACGCAACCTGAAATCGCGAAAACAAACAGCTGTTCAATACATTTATGTTCGCATAATTAGTAAAAATGTAGGGACCAGCTGATTTTTTTTGCGTGCTTGTCCTTAACAAATAATCATTTAGGACCTTGCAAAGTACTCTATAATATATTGTTAAGCTTAATAAATTATCGAAGGCGGTCGCAAGCGCATTACTTCGAGCACGAGAAGTGTACGACTAAACGTCGACAGACACTACGCCGACAGACTGAACACCAACAAGACTTTACTTCGACTGGACTCTTCACCGACGGGACTCTTCGCCAACAGGACACTTCGCCGACAGGACTCTTCGCCGACAGGCGGGGCTCCGTCGACCTGCTGACTAAAACCCTAACCCTAAACGGTCGACGTCAGGGGAACCCCGAGGTTCAGTTTGGTTAGGTTCCTTTAAACCCTGCAGACAGAAATAGGAGCCCCGCTATGCGGGGCTCCGTCGACCTGCTGACGAATACCCTAACCCTAGACAGTCGTTTGGTTTGGTTAGGTCAGTTTTGTTTTTTTTTTTCTCTGTTTATTTTAATTATGTAAATTCCGTCGCTGATGAGCCCTGTCGGCGAAGAGTCCTGTCAGCGAAGTGTCTTGTCGGCGAAGAGTCCCGTCGAAGTAAAGCCTTGTCGGCGTTTAGTTGTGCACTTAGCACGAGGAGGTCCTGGGTTCAATTACCAGCTCGGGTAGAGTGTTATTGGGTTTTTCCATCAGGAATTTCTCTGTCGCAGCCCGGAGTCTGGGTTTATGCCCGGTTGATGGCAATAGGCTCGCCTCCTGTTACATAGGACTTAAACATAACAAGGGAAATGTGGGTGTACTGCAAGTACACCTCTGTTTAACCCTTCGGGGAATACAGGCGTGATGCTATGAGTTCTACTTTATTGTTGTTATTTATATTTAAATAGGTAACTAGTGTAAATGAGTAAGAGATCTACAAACCCGTAACATCGCCTCTGCTGTCAGCATTCTCATTCTTCGTGTAAGTCCTCGTGTCGATCTTGAACGAGTAGCTAGGATCTTCACTGGGGTCAAAGTAGGGGTCATCCTTGTTTCCGATGTTACCTCGTGGTCTTTGGTCCAGGTCCATGTTTCTGTGCACATTTGGTCCTTTCGCGCGGAATCTGTGTGAAAGAAAGTGTTACAGGCTACCAGAAAAGTTGATTAAAGTTGAACCAATTTGATTTTTATCAAAGTGATTTTGTTATTTATTTATTTCACTTGTCTCAGATTGTCTGTCTTGTTCGAAATCAAAACGATCTCGTCACCTAATAATTTTATTTTAAAAATATATATAACTCACACCTATATTACCTGCTTCGTTGAGTCAGTGCGAAAAGTTTTTTTCGCTGTAGAATGATATTTTAGCTCATGATACATTGCCTTTTAAATAGCATATTAAAAGGCAACTCATCTTTACAAATAATTTCAGCAGTGATCTCACTGATTTCATATTTAATGGTTTCAAAATAAAGTTATACTAAATCTACTCACCCTCTAGGACCAGCAGTATAAACAGTCTCCTTCACAGTATCAGTAGCGGGGTCCTTAGCTCCGAACCGTCCTCCGACGACTCCATTAGTGTTGGCATGTGCCAAATGATAGCTGGCCCCCCGGTCCTTGTTGGCGTACCTACGATCAGATATCATTCACTTGCAACGGCCTTAATTCGCAGCTTTGTATGCAGTATAGCGATAAAGTTAATGTTTCTAAAAAAACTACCTAAATGCTGCTGACAATAGACCGTTTGGGAATCCTTGGATGTTAATTTGTAGATAATTTTTCGTTTTGTTTTAAATTTTTGGTATATAACCGCATTTCGAGAGGCAGTGGACTGCTGGGCTGATGATGTTGATAGTAAACTCCGTTTAATTATAAGAGAAGTGAGAAGTTTAAAGTAAGAAAGTAAAGAGAAGCTTAATTTTACCTGAATTAATAATATAATTCAGTTAGGAGCTCTTTTTAACCACTAACTACACAATGATGTTAAGCCGCACTGTAGTTTCAACTGGAAAACAATCCCAGGCTAATTTAAAGAAATGGTGCTGTCGTCAAAAAAATATTAAAAGAAATATAACGATCTTAATTTCTAATTTCAAAATATATTTGTGTTGAAATAGTTTACAGCACCAAATCGTAATTTACATATTTTGGATAGTTATATGGATACACAATTATTAATAATAATTATTGTACTACAAGCAAATAAATGTAATTATAAAAAAAAACTCTTTTTTAAACTAAAGCACAAAATTCAGTTTTAGAATCCTTAACATGATTTTAAATCATCGTTAACTTTTAAATTATTTAAAAAATCATCCAGAAAATTTTTCAAAATTCCTATCAATGAACGCAATAATTACCCAAAATCGAACGATCCATCGGGATTCACATTGTTGTAGTCTCCATCACTAGCTCTAGCCTTCCCTGGAATAACTTGAGTCCTTACTCCCGCACAAAAACACACTACAAACACACTTCTAAATGTCCAATACATTTTCACAGATTACTATTATTTTACTATTGCATCACACACTATATGTTCGTTCGTTCAAATTCGGGGTAACTGTGGAGGTAAAAAACGTGGCTGCACTTATATATGGCGGTAAAAATGAGCGTCCAGTGGAGGCATAGCGCGTGAAAACGACCGGACGTCATTGTTATTAATATTAGGGTGATGTGGTACTGGAAGCTAAGAAGTATCGCTTAGCGCTTGGTCAAACGACTTATAAAGCTTTAGCGGTGGAAGCTATCAAGATGTAGGTAAATCTAAGTTTTGAAAAAGAATCTAATGTAATCACACTAACATTATAAAGGCTAAAAATTGTGTGTGTGTGTATGTTTGTTACTTCTTCACGCTCAAACGGCTGGACCAATTTTGATGAAATTTGGTATAGAGGTAGCTGACACCCTGGATTAACATATGTTACTTTTTATCCCCGCCTACGCGGGTAAAACCGCGGGGAGCAGCTAGTGTTTTCTAATATGATATTTTTCGATAGTTGGTGTAAGCAAGGCGAAGATACTACAGCTACTATATAAATGCGGCACCGATGGCAAAAAAGTTTATTCACGGATACAAAGTTCTGTGATCCCGCTTTCTAAAGCATATTCAGTTGCTCATCTCATCTATGAAAATCTAACCTTTGCTTATTTTTTCTTCGATGGCAGCCTGGTCAAAAAGGCAGAAAATATGTCCTTCAAGATTTACCTACCAAACGTTATTCGATTTGTTATTCCGTAAAATTATAGAAGAAATGCATTAAAAAAAGTAATATATAAAATTATAAACAAACATCAAATACAGCTCGCGGATACAAAGACCCCTCCGTATATTTCCTCCATAGCATATCTTTCACTATGGCAAAGACTAGACAAGATGCAGCTCCGCGAAATACAGCGGCCACATCCTTTATAGAACCAACCAGGAACAAATCGTTTACGATCATTATAATACTCGCCCAAACGGTAGTAATTATGTGCTCGCAAATTAATAACGCGTCTTTAGAGCCCACAAGATAAGAAGCTGAGGCGGATTGTGTGAACTTTAATTATATGGTGCTTAGGTGGTTATTTCTTGTTGCTATTAGAAGTAACTACTGGAACACAAAAAAATTAAGCCTCCAGGGATCTAGCCTTTCCTGCCAGGGTCGCGGGTTGTTCGAAAGAGATACCGTGGCCCTGGCGCAGGCAACTGAAGGAATACGGGTGGGTTTTAGTCAGTAAAAGTCTGACATTCCCTCCCGCTCCGCCCAGAGCGGGAGAAGTCATTGATGATTTCCCATCCACAAAAAAAAGGGATCTAGCCTTTATAGGTTATACAGTACGAGACGGCAGCTATTCATTCTATGTAGAAACTGAGCTCAGAAATTAAAAGTAACGCTGTTAGACATCTTCTAAAAAACCATTATTAACTATTTACAATACATTATGTAAGCTATACGTAGGTATACAAGTAGTAATTTTATTAATAATAATATTACGTATTATACAGCCTTTGTACTTCTGTAAAATGTGTGTTTAGTTATTGATGGAAAAGTAACTACCTACAAGATATAAACTTATGTATGGGAGCTACATCTGCCAACAAACTGCTGTGCAGTTTGGCAGAAGTAAAACGTTTTGTAATAAGATGTCACCACTAATAAACGCATTTTTATTTTCATTACTAACAACTAACTAAATACCAGAATACGACTATGTCGTCATTAGGTAAAAAACCTAAGTAAAGAGACATCATAATGGGATGTTTATTACAAATAAAATATTGGACAGGACAGCACTCTGAATCTAGAATCACTTCAAAGTCATTCGGACCATTAAACACTTACGAACCACACAATGCACTAATGATTTGATAATTCGTGTAATATACATTCATAATAGGCTATTAAATTCTGTAACTAACAGCAATGCAGCTGAAACAAAAATATAATGGACTTATCTTTTTCTAGACTAGATTGAGGTCGGCACTAGATAATAAACACGAAACTTATTACGAGTATACCTATTATAAAAAGTTTTATATTTTAAAAAAGCTGGTTTATTCTGGTGAATGAAACTAAAGATTCAATATATTTTTTAATAGAATTAGTATACGATCGAGTGTCTTTATCATGGCTACTATTAAACCGACCTACGGTTTCCATACAAATGTAGCGTTCGACTTTGGTCGATAAAAGTATGTTATAATGTCCCAGTTGGCAAGAAATTAAGCAGAGTTAACCAAAATTTTTATGCAAAATAAGGTCAACTAAAATAAGGAGGAACGTACCTAAAGATTTTTAGGAATTGACCTGCTAAAAAATGCTTTGGAAAATCCCGCTAATTAACTTATAAAGTTACCACACCTAGAGAACTATTTTTGCTCATAATTGGCAGATGATAAATACTTAATGCACCAACATATGCGTATCCAGAATAACTGCTGCAATAACTCAAGTTCTCAAGCTTTAAATGCTCTTACAGACTGGTATTCATTCAGACAATAACTCCATGTATGCTAACAATGAGCATTATTAACATTATAATTAATTAAATACACCTACAGAATTATTATAGTCACCTATGTATGCATTTGTTTGAATAAGATACTACCTAGCGAGATTCATATACAAATTATCTGTCGGTTATTTTTAGTCTATTATTTTGTTTAATCGAACTACTGCAAAGCATTTGATGTCGTCAACATGTGTTTTCTTCACACTCAAGTATTTTTAACATAAAAAGTAATATTAAAACTTTTATTAAACGTTAACAATAATCAATTAATATAATTGAATGACTTATTTCCTTCAATTATTGTTTCCCTAAATCGGCAATTTTAAGCGCATTCCTCAAGGATGCATACTGGGACCATCGCAAATGGTCTCTCTGTTCATTATCGACTTAATTAATATTAGCGTCCGGCGTTTGTTTCACTTCCCTGTCCGACGAGCCTTGTGGATGTAGCACAATGCTGTAATAAATGTCTAATTCTGATGAGAGACCTTTGTTAGGAATGGTTGCATGGTACTACGTAATGTCGGATGAGATGCATTGCTTGGTAAGAAACAAAATTCTTTGGTTAAAAAAATAATGAAAAAGTGCACAGACCTTCCACGGGCATGTAGTAGCATTCATTGTGCAATTTTTGGATAAGGGCACTTAGGGCGAAGTCTTGGATTAAATTATGTATAGGGGGGATATTTTAAAAACAGATAAGAATGATAACTTTTAAAATCTATAAATAACGTAGACGTATATATGCTACGCTAGCTCCCAACCATATTCGTGATACAACGAAAACAGTATCTACGATGCTCGTTCCGGTGCGATCATCTCGGATTATTAGTGTCGAATTGTACTCGCTGACTTGTGAAGCGAACATCTAAATTGACCTCACATGCTACATCTAATTGTTCTAGCCACTTTGAATCACACAGCTCAAGATAAACTGGTTCTTCGTGGCGTATTTGCATGTGTCCTTCCACCCGTGCTATTGTTTTGTGCGATATATAAGTTTGGTTTGGCCCGAAGATTTATAATGATAGGTAGCAGCACAATAGCGATTTGCTGGTCAGTTGCGATAATTAAGGTGGAAGCTTTAATGGTTGGTTAGTCAGTTAGATTACAGTAAAATAAAGAAATGAGTATTAATTTAAGCTCTTTTTTAAAAGGTGTCAAAAACTTTAAGGAATGCTTTAGACAATCAAACTGCATAAATTTTACTATGGAACCAACTTTGAAATCGCGAAAAACATATTAACTGTTGCTGTTCGCATACCTCGCCAAACAAAATGTACGGAACAGCAGATTTTTTTTTTCACAATTTCAATATTGGTCCCATAGTAAAAGTTATTCAGTTTGATGGTCTAAACTCCAAAGCACTCCTTAAAGTTTTTAGCACCTTATTTATATACTATAGCGGAACAAAGGATAACGAGTATGCTTCATTGGTGGAAGTCAGATTGGCAACGAATTTGTTGTCGTTGTTCACTCTATAAACGAGGTGCTGATATATCATTTCTGTTTTGATTAGCAGGGTATGGGCCTATTTCTACGATGACGATGTCCGAATAGTCACTACTTACCGAATAAATTCAAAAATTGAACCCAGCCAGTATGTATGTATGTGTTGTATTAAACGTATCGGCTGAATATCATTCAGGTCGTTGATTAAACGGCGGCGTTAAGTGAACTGGCTAAGCGGTTTACCAAACGGCTAATTCAACCAGTTGTCTGCGAGTTGTCGTAAGTTGTTGCAGCCAATTGGTTTAATGAATATATGAAAGTTTCTACCAAGTAAGTTAATAGGAACTTAATCGTAGGTGGTGAAACAGGCCCTAATTCTTCATAATATCTAACGAAGGGAATTAACCTTAACACTGTTAATATATTTTATTTTTGCCTAGCCTAGAAAAACCAAGATTTGACGTCTTGGTTTTTCCAGGACCCGTAGCCTGTTCAACTTCTCAGCTAACCGGACACAATCTAAATCAGAGATAAATTAATTATACGTATATTCAGCTCAATTATAATATTCAAGTTCTTGTACTTAACAAAAACAATGCGTGGCTTCACACAATGGTAGCAGCCTGGCAGAAGTTATCACTAATGTATCAGCATCATATTCGGAGTGCTTTGGCAATATCCTACCGTTCCTATCCTCCATTCAATGTTAAACCAACTGCTGAACGCTTCGGTGGCTCGGCTATGTAGGTGGGTACCTGATATTGAAATTCGTTGGAATTACCTTTTGACCTGGATTTCCTTGGCAAGAAAATGGTTCATGCTGATTACCCTAATATAGGTACAAATAGGTATATGTATGGTACCTTTTTGTTAATCTTAATGATTATATTTTTGGCAAGTCCAAAGCAAGCTTTATTTATATCATTAGCTCATTATTATTCGTTCATATAGCTACAGTTAGTTTTTGCCTTATTTACTGAGATATATTTGTACTGTGAGAACCACTATGTTGTTAGTTAATTAGGTTTTGAAGATTTTTTTTACTAAAATTCTGATTAGGAAATTGATCGAAATGCTTTTGTGTGCTTATACAATGTTAGCATACATAGGACAACGTTTAATTCCATCGATGACTAACAGTGAGTACCTTTTTCAGAAAGTGTAATAAAATTGGGAAGGTTAGAATCATCCATACTAATATTATAAATTCGAAAGTAACTCTGTCTGTCTGTTACCTTTTCACGCCTAAACCACTGAACGGATTTCGATAAAATTTGGCAAGGCTAGATGGCATCCCGGGGAAGGAAATAGGCTACTTTTTGTGTCTACAGGGGATGAAAGTTTGTATGGGAAACCCAGCATTTCTTAAGGACATGAAAAGTCAAATTTATGCTTTCGGTAGGAAACAAAGAAATATGTGGTTCAGCGTTATTGAAAAATTATCCCCTAAGGGGATAAAATAGGGGTTGATTTTAAAATTAATAAATTAATGTTACATATTTTGTGTAAGTACCTCATTTTAAGAGATTTAAGGGGTTGGAAATGTAGTCATAGTTCGTTTCTTGAGGTAACATTTACCTAAATAAAACAAAACAAATTAACACATAATTAAGCTACTTTTAACCCCAGTAGCGTCCCCGTGGGATATTTTCCGACATCCGCGCGGGCAAAGTCGCGGACAAAAGCTAGTATTCAGTATCAGAATGGTCCCTTCGTTACAACTCGCCTATATTGCTCTTATCTGGCTTCAAGTCTTTATTGTATTGTATTGTATGCCTTCGGTATTATTTAACGCTATTAACAACCAACTATGTATTCATAAACGTTTATTACCAATTACTTACCATGCTAGCATGGCATAAACCGCTTATATATGTAATTACCCTCATTATTTAAGAATTCGTTTTGACAACTGCTGGTGGACGAACAAACGGCGCCCGCGCCGGTGCCCGCCCACCGTGAAGATGCGAGATGCCCTTCGAGACCGGCCATTGTGCCCTACGACCTCCGTCCTCCTCAGCCGATATTCAATCATGTTGGGAAATTTTGTGGGAGACCTTGAAAGCGGCTTAGTATTTGAAATTGATGCTCTGTTTATAGGGAACTTGTATAAGCCTGTTCAGGTTGTTGGCTGAAGTACAAGAAACGAAAATATAATAAAAGGAGGACTCAATTTAATAATGCTCCTTTTGTGATGTACCTACATCACAAAATCGCTCTTGATGATTGATGACAGTGTTGTCATCAATCATCATAAGGCTAAGTAACAAATTATGTTACAGAACTTAGCTTAAATAAATAATATCATATTTTTTCTGAAAGGAAGAAACTGCAGGTTGTACGTACCTATTATTATGCGAGTGTAAATAGTTGCTCTGAACATCGACTTCCTTTGCGTGATAATTTTTTTTTTTTAACCACGGACTAGGAAAAAAGAAGGACTCCGGGCCACGCGTATCGGAAGTGAAGCACCCCACCGTACCTACCGATCTATGTGTGCGTGATTTGACAAAGACGTAATGGCGTCGTGTCACGTAATGGCGGCCGGTTGGCGTACTATGATGTAAATGTGTGCGTGAGGCGTGTTTGTACAAACGGTCCCGTCCATACTTACTGTGTTTCACTTTCAATATGCGTGTCGCGGAGTCCTCTTTTTTTTCTAGTCCGTGTTTTTAACATAACTTCCTCGAAAGATAGCACTGATAAGCAGGATCCTGTTCACTTTGCTGCAAAAAACTAAGTGTTTCTGTAATGAGCTCTTTGATGTCCACGTGATTCTTACTCAGAAAAACTTGTTTATTAGCTGAGAGATGAGATGCTTTTAGGCGTTTTGGTCTGGTTTAATAATCTGGGTAACAAGCAGTGGATAAGAATACTATCATGGCCATGGCACTACGTACCTCAATCGTACTAAACGATTTAAGGTTCCGCATTTACAAACATTAAAAAACGTTTTTACAAAAATACAACCGACTTCCAAAAATAACACTACAAAGTAAAAAATAACTTTAATTTCGAAAGTCGGTATCTAGTTAAATGTATTTTCGTTTTTTGCCACTGACTTTCGAAATTAAAGTTATTTTTTACTTTGTAGTGTTGTTTTTGGAAGTCGGTTGTATTTTTTTTTGGTTGTATTTTACACAACTAAAAAGTGAAAAATAAAAACTTTTTTACAAAAAAATACAACCGACTTCCAAAAACAACACTACAAAGTAAAAAATAACTTTAATTTCGAAAGTCGGTATCTAGTTAAATGTATTTTCGTTTTTTGCCACTGACTTTCGAAATTAAAGTTATTTTTTACTTTGTAGTGTTGTTTTTGGAAGTCGGTTGTATTTTTTTGTAAAAAAGTTTTTATTTTTCACTTTTTAGTTGTGTACCTACCCCACACAAATTGTAATACCACTACCTGCAAAACAAACTAGAACATCATCCATATAAAAGTGAGGAAAAAATACGTATTATTGAAGCTAACTCAAAAACTACCGAAGCAAAGTTAATTAATTTTATATGGGACTAACTCTCTCGAATAAAACAAAAAAAATTCAAATCGGTCTAGCCATCTTCGAGTAATCGGGGAACATATATAAAAAAAAAAAGTTCCGACGAATTGAGAACCTCCTCCTTTTTGAAGTCGGTTAAAAAACAACCGACTTCCAAAAATAACATTACAAAGTGAAAAATAACTTTAATTTCGGAAGTCGGTGTCTTTGGTTTTGTAATTTCTTTTTTTTGCCACGGACATCCGAAATTAAAGTTATTTTTCACTTTGTACTGTTTGTTTAGTAAAACAGTTTTTATTTTCCATTTTTTAGTTGTGGTACCACACAAATTCGAATACCTGCAAAAGAAATGAGAACATCATCGACATAAAAAAGAGGAACAAAATGCGTATTATTGAAGCTAACTCAAAAACTACCCAAGCAAAGTTAATAAATTTTACATAAAACCAATTTCGAGGTATACACTCCCGAATAAAACAAAAATCCTTCAAATCGGACAACTCTGTAAAAAGCTATACGTGGTCATCCATAAAAAAAAATGAGACTTGAGAACCTCCTCCTTTTTTTTCGTCGGTTAAAAATGAATTCATGAAACGGGATGAGATAGTAAGACCGCAAGAGCTGGAGCTACTGGCATAGAATTCATCTAAAATCTAACCAAAACCATTCATTTCCCAATTACTTCAGCTCCGCTAATTAGAATCAACCTCGAATCTCATCATAACTATATCCTTCCCTCACAATCACAAATAAAACAAATTCCTGTTTGAAGTGTTACGTACTCAATCAGCATACATAATAGTATACGTTTCCTAGTCATAATGCCTCGTGAAACACAAAGCTTGAGTAAAATTGATGATCACTATCAGTCATTGTGTCTGTCAGTATGTCCCACGACCTTAACTATTAAATACGAATCTGCTTAAATACAAAATTCAATTGTACAAGCGTGATAAGGTTCACCTTTTGCGTTTGTTTAATTATCATAAATGTAGGTTTTTCCTATGTATAAAGTGTTGGTGCTAGCGTGGGTTGAAAGGAGTTGGATGTTGTCTAGGATTGGATAAACACATGCATGTAAATCTTCTCACGTCGGCATGAGCTATTCAAGTATGACTCAAGTCTTCGTAAGAAACTCAGTTTGCTGAAAAGGCAACCTGGGTAATTCCCAGGTGTCATTGTCTACGACCAAAAAGATAAGAATTTTGATTTGTACGATTAGAGGAAAAATGCACCAATTACATATAGTTTTGATCATTTTCAGAAGATATCTGCAAAGTGCGAAGCAGCAACGCAAGAACAAAACATCGTTAAAATAATTTTATTGGAATGACAACCTAACACAGGACATACATCAACAAGGAAATCAATTTTTGGATGGACGCGGCTGAAGAACGAGATAGATCAACAAGGCTGCTAGCGAAATTTACAAGAAACCTGAATCGGATAGTAGCGATTACCTAAGACGAAGACTTTGGAACAACACAGCATAGTAGCGACATAGAAAAGAGTTGAGAAAGCAATTTGACCCCGCCAAAAGATTCAACGGTGAAGCTGGGCCTGAAACAGATTGGCGGCGATGTCGATAAAAGATGCCCATCCATAGATAAAATATCACCCGTCTCCCGTCTCTCCACCATTCCTTTGCCTGCTTTTTTTATGCATATCCGGTCCGGCTCTAATAATCCTTCCATATCCTTTAAGCATTCTCTACCATTATCATGGCCGTCGGTCTACTCCTTGATATACAATGGCCTACGTAACCTTATGAAACATTTAAGTTCCAGGGGCGTGTGTATTCTTTGAGTCCATTGGAGTAATCGACTCTGGTCAAACCACGCATTCATTCAACGCAAATGCCTTTCTCAGTAAATACAAAATTACACTACATCTTTATACCTACTTCAGTAGTTTGTTACACTCGTGCATGGAATTATGTAGAGAGTCCTACTTGACTCTCCGCATGACTCTAGTGGTCTGGAACTTACATAATTATGTAATTTATCAGATTTTTAATTTCATACAATTCTGGATGAATTATAAGGCTCGTTGTAGAATAGGTCTTGCTAAAAGACGGACAATGTATTTACTCCCTTTATTGAAAAACAATAAACTCTTGCACAAGCAGTCCTGTCTGGAGTTCCAACAATCAACTGTCATTGTTAACCATAAGCCATAAGCCTTACAAGCTAATTGGCCGTAATTTCTTAGATCTCTCACGATCTGAACAGTCGTAGCCTAACAATAATTTATATTTTAACACGCAATAGATATTTCTTAGCTGATAAAGTCAAATTTTATTGAATCAGGAAACAAAAACTCGTGGGAGACGAATTATGGTTATTAGTGGCTTGTTTCGAAACATTATCTTAATTCGAAATTAAAAGTGATATACTAGTTACGTATAATGTAATGATTTACCTTCAGTAACCACTTACATCCTCATCACATTATCTGTTATACATCTGATGAACATTTTGTCTTCTTAGAGCCTCGTAGACTATACAGACTTTTTATTGGCCGATAGTTTGGTCGGTATCATAATATGAAGATGTATGCCAGTGCGAAAATTATAACGATTCGGTATCGGCCGATAAAAAAGTTTGATGGGCGACACTATTGCCTTCAAACTGAAATGTCGGTGATCTATCAGCCAACTCAGCCGTCAGTATGGCGCTCTTCCACGCGCGCACACTCCGATTGTTTAGTCTGCCGACCCGGCCGATAGTTCAGTTTGATCCGAGCTTTGGGTGACGGATGGTTATGCGTATTTTTCATGATGGCACTGTCTTCTGCATCGCTGCTTGTTAAAACGTCGATCGCAAACTTGATAAAAGTTGAAAAAAAAAAAAACGGACAAGTGCGAGTCGGACTCGCACACGAAGGGCTCCGTAAGATAACTTTGTATTTCAGTGATACTGTGAATTACAAGGTTATTTTTTACAGTTGCAGAAAATCGCTCATATTTAGACAAAATACCTTATGAATCGGCGTTTTTAGTATTTGTTGATTAAATACAGTACGTATGGTACATGATGAAACAATGAAATGAAATATGATATGATGAATTAATGGAGGTATCAAGTTGAAATTAATATCAAATACGTACTAACTCTAATAAATCAAGCTTCTAAGTCAACACAATAAAAATATACAGTCATCTAAGCGACATATTTTGACACTCGCAAATAAATCAAAACCTGTACTTTCCGTTGACCTAGAATCATAAAAGGCAAGAAGCAAGGTCTCACAGCACAAGTAAAGAAAAAAGTCTAAAAATCATTAATTTGTACTTTTATCACATTTTTTTTTTTGCGATTACAAACATACATTTGCAGTTAGAAAATTGTCCGTGACGTGATTTAGGGAGAACATATTTTTCAACTACAGTGTTTTGTTTTTGGGATAAATGCATCCCAAGTACGGAACCCTTCATTGTGCGTGGTCGGACACGCATTTGGCCGGTTTTTTTTTTCCTGAAATCTAAGTAAAATAGGTATTGTTTGCCTGGCATGTACGTTTGATTCTAGAGAGCGCTGCCGCTACAATCTGCTAACCGACTTTGAACAGGCGGTACGGTACGGTCAGCAACAGAAGTCGGTTAACACTGCTACTTTTTGACATCATCTAAATTAACACAAGAGTTAATGTTCTTAAAATTTCAAGTACTTCTGTTCCGATTTGAATTATATATTTCGCTTAGTAATTCAGATTGACATACACTACAGTTAATAAAAAACTTTTTTACAAAAAAATACAACCGACTTCCAAAAACAACACTACAAAGTGAAAAATAACTTTAATTTCGGAAGTCGGTGTCTGATTATATGTATTTTCGTTTTTGCCACCGACTTTCGAAATTAAAGTTATTTTTCACTTTGTAGTGTTGTTTTTGGAAGTCGGTTGTATTTTTTTGTAAAAAAGTTTTTATTTTTCACTTTTTAGTGGTTCACATGTGCTTACCCCTTCACAGCGTACTGGCGTGATGTTATGTTATGAACTGGTGTGAACAACAAACAGACATGAGATTTCAGCAATCCCAGTCCATTTGCTATCATTTATTGAGGAGTTCCGTTGCCTATCTCAGAAGTTCTTCATCAGGTCTTCACCAAATTGAAATGGGACCACTCCAAGAAAGTACTCTTCCAAAAACTATCCAAATCGCTTCAAGTGTGCCTATAAAATTGGAAGAGTTTTCTCTATTTCTCCAGGATCCCATCATCAGATCCTGACTTGATGATCATGGGACCACCTGGGAAGTATACCCTTTCAAATAAAAAAAAAATAATCCAAATCGGTCCAGTCATCTTCGAGTAATCGGGGAACATACATAAAAAAAAAAAATAAAAAAAAATAAAAAAAAAAAAGGTTCCGACGAATTGATAACCTCCTCCTTTTTGAAGTCGGTTAAAAAATAGGGCAAACTCAGACATAAATATAAAATGCCAAAATCATGACATTTAAGAAGCTAATGACATTAATTTTTTAGGTATAGTTATTGACAGACTCTGTAATTGGAATCCACAAATAGATAGTGTATGTAAAAAATTAAACAAATTCGTATTTGCACTTAGAAAAATAAAAATTCTCACAAGTATAGCAACTGCTCTGATGGTTTACCACAGTCATGTTTGTTCTGTTCTAAGATATGGTTTAATCATATGGGGTAACTCTACAGACGCCCAGAGAGTATTCATTGCTCAAAAAAAAAAATGTATTAGATCGATTTTTAATCTTAAGTGGACAAATTCTTGTCGACCAATATTTATGCAGCAAGAACTGCTCACACTTCCGTCATTATACATATTTGAAGTAAGTAAATTTGTAAGAAATAATGAATCACTTTTTAATAAGTCCTTATTACGATAAAGCTCCGTTTAAAAGAAAAGTCGTTCAAAAACCATTTCTTATCCCAAAAAATTGTGCGATAAAAACTGTTTCACTATGGCAGTTATAATATACAATAAACTACCTGTAGGCATAAGAAATTTATCAAGCTTAGAATTTAACAGGACTCTCTATAATTGGCTTTGTGATAGATGTTTCTATTCAATCGATGAATTTATTAATTTAAAGCATTGATTTTGTATGTTAATGTACAACTTGTGTGATATGTCCAAAAAAAAAAAAAAAAAAAAAAAAAAAAAAAAAAAAAAAAAAACTGCATGAAAATTTTAAATTATGTACTATGAATTTATTAATTAATTTATTTTTTAAACGTTTTCAATTTTAAATTTAAAATGTTATGAATTTATTTTAAGCAGATACAGATAGATACAGTTATTATAAATCTATTTAAAATATTTAAGTATTGCAATTATCAATTATTAGGAATTAAGTGGATCTTGTATGTAGACTCGACATATAACTAAATGACCAAATTGATATTAATGACTTATTAAGCTATTGTTAATCAAGTATAATATATAATTTAATTTAATTCTAATTTTAAAATGTCAATGATTCACAATAATTTAATTTTACATAACATTTGCACAACCGAAAGGTTGAATATAGTGTATCAAACAAACTGTATAACATCTAATGTACATCCTATATTCTAGCAAATAAAGTTATCATTAATTTATTCATATTCTTAAGCCTATTTTATTAACACAAGTTTTGTTTATATTAAAATATGTATGTTTAGGTTAAGGTATTTATCTATGGGCCTGGGTCGCTTGAAATAAATGGTTTATTATTATATTTAAGGGATCAGTATTTGGTCCCATACATTTGTGTCGAGTAGGTATTGAAATTTAGTATGAGACAGCTGATAATTTTTTCGCGATTACGATGTTGGTGCCATGGAGAAAGTTGCTCAGTTTGATAGTCTACCTTTGTGATACATGCTGTATAAGGCGCAGCGGTTTAGGCTGTGCTTTGTCTGTCAGTGAATTTAAGATTGTTATTATGTGGCCTCAACCACAGAATTTTGGAACAAAAAACAACTTCTACGAGTAGTTATAGGTAATAAAAAAAAAAAAAGTTTAAAAAAAAAAAATAAAAAAAAAAAAAAAAAGTTTATTGCATATTAAAAAACGTACACGGAAATGAGCTCTTGACTTCCAAACTAAGTAGGACTTGTATTATGGAAGTCAAGGCACTCTCTCATTATATATGCTTAATGAATACAATAAAAGTAAGGGATGCATGCAGCAAACAAAAAAAAAAAAAAAAAAAAAAAATATTAAAATACCAAAAGAAAAATAACCAAAAAATAAAAAAGTAGGTAGGTATAACAAAATTAAGTTCTACAACTACCTGCGGAGTGTAGTATTGTCAAAATGTGAGTCAGTGTGATGAATGATAAGTGAGATTAGTGTTATGTGGTGTTACGAGTGGTGTGTTCGTGTGCTATGTGACATGTAGTTAATAAGTGTTAAGTATGTTCTGTACGCGGCGAGTTTCGTGGGGTGTGTCATAATATGAGGCGTTTTGTACAGATGAGTATGCGTGAGAGTCTGTGGTTTGGAATGTGTATGTGTATGTACAATAGTCAAGGTGGCTTAAGTAATTTTCCAACTTCTTCATAATTTAAGCTCATTAACCATTCGGTCATACATGTCTTGACATTAGATTTAGTAAGTTGGAAGATTTGGAGCATTTTATGACTAACATTGTACAAAAGAATGGATGTGACATTATAATGTCTCCGCGCTAATGCACAATAATGCAATAATGCATCTATTTACAATAAGATAAGATTTAAACAAACCCTTTTTACAGTCCGTTCAACCGATTTTGACTTGTATTCCGTAGGCTTAAGGATGGCATTAAAGGCAAAAAAGTGGTTACAATACCAACTGTTTACTGCAGCTGCCATTTGTTAGGCCACCAACGGAGTAGAAGTCAAAATCGGTTGAACGGACTGTAAAAAAAGGTTCGTTTTAATGTCTAATCTTTTTGTAAAGGATTGGAGAAAAATTAAACAGGTAGTAGATATATACAGAACTTTATTACATAAAACTTAAAGCTATGTTAAATCTATCAGTTCGTTAAGGATCAGCTAATTTAAGAAGTAAAAGTACCTAGTAGCATTTGCAGAGTTTCGTAAAATTCGATTTGGAAAAGATTGTAAACATAAAATACAGGGTGTAAGTGTAAACAGTGGCAACCTTTTAAGGGGTCATTGTACTCATCATTATGAACAACTTTTACTATGGGAACAAACCTGAAATCACGAAAAAAAAAACTGCTGTTCAGTACATTTATGTTCGCATAATTCGTCAAAATGTAGGGAACAGCTGATTTTTTTTTCGCGATTTCAGGTTAGGTCCCTTAGTAAAAGTTGTTATGAGTACACTTACACCTAGTTGGCTTGTATACATTTAGGAAAAAATACGGCCGTTTGGCTGCCTCCAGATAAGTTACTGTTAACGTGTCCAGCAAATAATTTGTAACAAATTCTGTAACTTATCTGGCAGATAGTGCCTATCCGGAGGTGTAAAACAAGCCTTAAAATTCATAGAGCTGTGTAATATAAAAATTCTTCGTGGGAAATCTATGGAGCTACTTTACAACTAAAATTATTGAGCATCACATTTTAGTATAGTTAATTACAACCTATGTACATGTACCTTAACTCTAGTGGTTTGTTTCGTGTTGGTAACTTAAGTAGAATTTTATGTACAGTAAGTGCGGGTTACTTTGACTCTAGGGCATAACTTTGGCCCAAATCGAGACAGATGTTTACTGTCATTAAATCCACACAAGGTTTCGCAAGTACGCGTCTATATCACCATCTAATAGTTACCGAAGGACATACGACGTTCGGTTGTGTGGTCGTGACACTTCGGGCAGTTTATACAGTTGTCTCGATTTGGGCCAAAGTTATGCCCTAGAGTCAAAGTAACCCGCCCTTACGGTACAAGAGATAAATTGAAACTTGTAAAACTTACAATTATTGCAAATTATGATTAATTAAAGTTACATGATTAAGGCGAAATGGTATCGTAATGGGGTCGGGGGCCAAACGGAGCTCCGTTTGGCCCCCGGCCAAACGGAGCTCCGCAAAAGAAAAAAAAAATCCGCAAAAAATCGCAAGTTTTCTCAAAATTTGCGTTTTTTATGAGAAAAAAACTGTTTTTCGATTGTAATTAAAACAATTTCACTAAAATTTCGTCTACACCTTCACCATAAAAGACATAAAGGGATTATGGGTTTGGTTTTTCAAAAAATGTGAGGTTATTTTAAAAAGAAATATTTTTTTAAATTCTTTAAGCTTAAAGAATTTAAAAAAATATTTCTTTTTAAAATAACCTCACATTTTTTGACATTAAAACAAACCCATAATCCCTTTATGTCTTTTATGGTGAAGGTGTAGACGAAATTTTAATGAAATTGTTTTAATTACAATCGAAAAACAGTTTTTTTCTCATTAAAAACGCAAATTTTGAGAAAACTTGCGATTTTTTTTATCGATCCAAATTGTGTCAATCGTGAGTTGGCCCAAATCATTTACTGAAACAAATCATCGTTTTCTATAATTATGAAAAAAAAAATTAGGCAAATTAGTAGTTTTTGAGGACAACAATTGATTTTGCGTGCAGCCGAAATGCGTCAAAAGAATCTTCTTTGGGACCCATTTCACCTTAGACCGGAGCAACGAAATCTAAGAAACACCTAGAATTTTTTACAAATCTGAGTAAGTACACGGTATCTTTATACATGTCGAGAATTAAAGAATTTTTAATATTTATTCGAATGGTTAATTTTTATCAGTTAGTTATAACTACATCGACAGTTTCATAAGGACGGTTTTAAAAAGGCAGTGTATTGGTGCGACAGTGTACGCTGCGTTACAGACCCGCGGTGCCGCAGTATTCGCCGATGCGGTCCGAAATACACTCGAAAATATCGAACGATATGTCACAGTTACGACCGTTGTCTGGAAACAGAAAAAGTGTTTTATTAAAAAAAAAAACAAGCTTTTATTAGTCTGCATATCATCTAGGACCAGAGCCCTTGTCGAGACGAATCAAACGAGCCCAAACTCTATCGAGTTACGTCATTTTTTTTCAGCTGCATCATCAGATCAGCTCCATGTCATAATAATAATGCATTGTCATCCGATTTATTTCCCAGGGTTTCCATAAGATTCCAAATTGTCCGTGGACAAGTCGAACATCAACGTTAGCGCAGATTGGGGTGGGTCGCGCCGCAACGCAACGCATTGATAAAATCGTCCATGAAGGACGATTTTTTCACTTTCGTACACTTTCGTACATTTTCATTTTCAGGTTAAGCTACGCTTGCCGGGGTTGGTCAGTGGATGGATGACCATCTTTACATACCGAGACTCCTCCGTGCCTCGGAAAGCACGTTAAGCCGTTGGTCCCGGCTGTCATTCGTGGATCTTTGACAGTCGTTACGGGTCGTCAGAAGTCCGAAAGTCTGACAACCAGTCTTACCAAGGGGTATCGTATTACCCAGTTACTGGGTTGTGGAGGTCAGATAGGCAGTCGCTCCATGTGAAATAATGGTATTCAGCTGCATCCGGTTAGACTGGAAGCCGACCCCAACATGGTTGGGAAAAGGCTAGGCAGATTGATTGTACATTTTCTGTGAACGCACCAGCGCACTGCTGTTTTGCCCGATGCGGCTGTAATATGCGCTTGACTTTGTTGTTCTACAACTTGTGCTGACACAAGAAAAGAGTACGAATATAGTACATTATAGTACGAATGCAACAAACTCACCCATAGGCACAGTTCTAGAGAACTTGTCGTGGTTCTTCATGAGACACTCTCGCGATGCCTCCAGCACCGCCATGAAGTAGCCGCGCTCGTTCACGCCGTCAGAGTATAGGCCCACCAGACCTTCCAGGGTCGGGAACCCGTAGCCGTCCACCTGGAAATGTAACAGTTTTAAAATTAGTGGGGAATTCTAGTTTAGAAAGGTCTTTGATGTGTAAACTCTTTCCTCTCGCTATCCTGCAATCTGTGGGAGTGAAGTCGTGTAAAGGGATAGAAGTGTGTGTGACAGGAAGTGAAAATATTTTTCTAATAGTTTTGAGTGACGGATTGAAATGTTGATTGTTTGCAACTAGAAAGTACATATATTATAATTAAAGTGTGAAAAAATTAACTCTAAAAATTTTAAGGAGTGCTTTAGACCATCGCACTGTGGGACCAACTTTGAGATCGCGAAAAAAAAATCAGCTGTTCCGTACATTTTGACGAGTTATAAATGCGAACATAAATGTAGGCAAAAGCTGATTTTTTTTCGCTATCTCAATGTCGGTCCCACAGTGCGATGGTTTAAAGCACTCCTTAAAGTTAATAGAATAATTTTTAACACCTTATATTACACTGTAAGGCTCCCTCGTTTTTTTTTTTTGTTCGTTATTAGGTTTTTCCATCAGCAATTTCTGAATGACAGTTCTGGGATTTGATTGCTTGTTATTATTATTTTGTGTTAGATATTATTCTGTAAATACATATTTGTTACTATCGCTAATCATTGGTCAACATACAACTTGATACTAAGATTTTTAAAATGCTATCCTATGAGTAACTAATTTATAATCAAATAGCACTGCAATACTATAATGGTACAGACGCCAGCACATCAAGCTACTACAATCTGTCAAATTTCTTTAATAGATTTTCATCTTTATCGCTAAAGCATTAGGTAACAAGGTTGATTGGGAAAATTAGACAGTTTCGGGTGGCTTGACCTGCTGGCGTCTGTACTGAAGATGGATACAAGAGCGAAAATACAAATACACATGCAAGTAGCTGGCATGCCATTGTGACATTGTCCAATCAGTGGTTGTTATGGCACACGGCATGCCAGCTACTTGCATAGTTTTGTACCAACTACAGGCATGTATATTTTGGCCCATATCTGTCCGCTGCTGCACAATGACCTGTCGTGTTCGAAGAATCTGTAATCCACAGATTTATTTCTTTTTCACAGGCTATTATTTCATAAAGCCGAAATCGACAGACCCAAGCGAAAACCTAGGCCACTTAAATAATAAAATTACGATTATGACTCGGAGGATAAAAATAACATTTATTGAAACCAATTCCATAGCAAGCCGTTCGAGATTTTATTGTACGATCCTAACTAGTGTATATAATATTGCTATAATATATTTCATACAAAAGAAATTTATATAGAAAAAACGTATGACAAGCACAAACTGAAGGGGCCCGACCCCCGACTATTAAATTCAATATCGCTTTTTGAATAATATATAACACAAATAAAATACAAGTTACAGCGTGTACCGAAGATCTTTTATGACCGTAATATTCCTGCTCAAAGGATTTCAAGTATAATAAATAAGCAACGAATTTTTCTTTTTCAGATTTACGAGCTTACCCCTCATGTTTTATAGTTAACAAATTGGAGCAATCTGTTCGTGACAGAACTATAAAGCATTAAAACTCGATTTAAATGTTTTTGTTTCTTCTTTTACGAGTAGAGTTGACCTCGGTCCTCGTATGAGAATAGCCGCCTAACATTAAGCGGAGATTTTCTTAATTATTTTTTAAATTTATTTTTGTTGATGATGCTGTTTCATATACGGGTAATTGCTTGATGAGTTCGAATTGGGCACGTACGTCCATTTCACAATGTTGCTTGGTTTTTAAATGACTTATTGGCCGAAAGTTCTCTTGAACATAAATACCAGTAATATAAGAGTAACTGACCAATACTCATTAATTTAAATAAAGCAATTATGCTTTGGTCGATTTTATTACGCAGTCGATGCATTCCATCACGCAAAACTGTAAGAAGTAGTACTTTCTGTATAATTTTCTGTCAGATTTATCCTGTGAGAATTTTCTATCATCGCATCGTAGCACAATTTTCATCAAGATAAAAAGGTGTAAAGTCTCAACCACTTCATCACACGTGTGATCCCTAAACCCAGAATCTACGACGAACAATATGAATTTCTCTCCATATCGAGGTAAATAAAAAGTAGGTACTTCATACTCGGTGGAACAGAAAGTTCGTTTGATAATTCTTTGCTCTACAAAAAGTGAATTGCGTCGATGACAATCAGGGTTGCAATGTGCATCCAATTTGATGTGACGATTTAAAAACACTGTGAGAATAAGGGCCGATTTTGCAATCGTCAGATAACTTTTATGTGTGAGGAAATATTCTCTATACAAAATTTGTCAAAACGTCAAACATATAGCACTATATCGGACGATGGAAAAATGGTTTGAAGTTCTTATTTTTGAAAAAATCACTTGTAAAGGGCATCGTAGTTTTTGGAGTTCAGTATACTTTTTATTATTTCATTGTATTTTTCAATAATTTCTTCAAATTGAACACACAATTTCTATCACAAGCCAAAGGATTTTAAAGGAAATTCATAATGAAAACCGAGTAGATGGACGAGACAGTGCTCGGTACGTGTAAACACCTCACCGAGTGCTAGACCGAGTTAAAGGGCGAGACAGTCACTCAGACGCTGTTCTATTTATTAGACCGAGTGTCCACCCCCGCGCTTCCCGGCACTGACTAGCTTACTCGGCAGATTTAAACATGCACTCGGTGCGTACTCGCCACACGGGCCACGGCACGGCACACTCACGTCGCTCGCAGCACGCTACCGTTTCCCGCGATTTTTGTGATTGTGTTTTCATCATGTTCTTGTGTTTTTGTTTGCTAAGAAATATGTCTAGGTATACACTTATGTACTCGTCCACCCAACTCTCTCGACCTAGTATAATTTTGCTGTCTCGCCCATCTGTTCGGTACGTGTGGTCAAGGCATTACGCAATTACCCCGCAGTTCTTTTTTCAAATGAAGAGAAGTCGGTTTGAACTCACTCATACAAACTTTAAAAAAAAAATTGAGCTTGTGACAGCCCTAGCAGTATTATCAGTTTAATCGGAGTAAACGAGATAGCAGTTACTTAGATAACATAGATGGATGCAGTAGGACAGTGGGTTAATACTTACAGCTTTCACTTTCCGGTACACGCACTGCAGCAGGCACTGGAATTAAGAAACATAATGTTTGATTTAGATATAGACACAGATTAATGAAAGATAAAGGACTTTTTAACCCATGCAGTAACAGGGTTGTGGAGGTCAGATAGGCAGTCGCTCCTGCATGTAAAATATTGGTATTCAGCTACATCCGATTAGACTGGAAGCCGAACCCAACATAGATGATGATGAAAGGACTTTTTAAAGCAAGAGAATCTTTTAAAGCTTTAGCACATCTCCGCCGCGAAACTGAGTCAATTGAACTGCGGTTTCGCTGACATGGTTTCGCGGCGGAGGTGTGCTAAGTCCCTTAATAAGGAAAAGTAAGTAGAAACAAATTACAGGGTGTCCAGTAAATAGCACGACATAATGCAGGGGGTGATAGCTTGGGTCAATACCTACCAAAACAACACAATATATGTTCAGCAAAATCTTACGGATTTACAGTTTTACAAAATTTTCCGAAATATCGAAAAATCTCTACCTTGAAACAGATTTTTAAGCATCTCGTAATGAAAAATTCCTTTTCTATTATTTTTTTTACATCAAATTATTCGTGAATAGTTACTTTACTCATTGATAAGTCTTTTTTCTATCAAAAACAAGAATGTTTTCAAGAAATAGTATTTTTTGTTTAAATTTTCACATAACGATTTTCTTTTCGCATAACTTTAACCTACAGTGGTGAAAAAAAATCCATAAGATTTTGCTGAACATATATTGTGTTGCTTTGATAGGTATTTACTGGACACCCTGTATATTTAAGACAGAAACAGGTTTAAGAGGCTGTCGCATTTTGTCACCTTTCTAGCTCAAACGGGACCAAATTTTTAAGGATGCTAAATGAAAAGATTATTTTTAGAAAAATATAATCAATTGGCGAACTTATAAATGATATTAATTTAATAGGTAATTATTAAAAACACATTTCTATTGTGGTATCTAATAAACTCAGCTCAATAAGTATTATGATCTGCATCCTAATTGCGTAACATATTATCAATCGGAGTTGGTTTCAGTTTGACAGTTCAACAACATTCATTGCGTTATTTAAGTTGTCGAGCAGACAAATTTTTCGAACATATGAAGCAATGGATTAGCAATTTGTTTCAAAATGAAACCAACTCCGATCGATAATGTGTTACGCAATTAGAGTGCTGTTCTTGAGAAGAATTAAATAATGCCAAGCCCCCGTAACGAAAGAACAAAATCGATATCATTAAAAACGTTCACTTTATGTTATTTCCGTTTGAAGTGAGTGCAATAACTGGAAAGGACATTCAGTGAAGTACTTCCAAAATAATTTTAATTTGGTCTTTAAAATCAGGACTGTTAGCAAACAGACTCCGCTTTATGGCGAAGATGGCGGGACGAGCTTGACTCCTACCAACAGGGAATTTAGTTGAAAAGGGGGTTGGAAGCCTGCAGTAGGACAATATAAATATTCTTGTTTGCTTCTTTTGATTGCTACACAAACCGGCCAATGACAAAATCTGGTAAGTGTATATTATCAGTGTAGTTGATCTGTCTGAGCCTGGTTTTTGGGGTTCAACCAAATTATGCAGCTCTCAGTTTTTTTTAGTTAAATTACCTTATTTATCTCTGAACTTCTATCAGGTAGGTAAAGGCCATAGATACTGTTTTTTTATATTTCTACGATAAAGGCTAATCTAGTCGTGTTCTGGCAGAATATCTCCCTTGTTCATAAAAATCTAAAACACTCTATAAACCTATTTTAGTCCTAGAAGTGTTTTGTCTTCTTCCTTCAAACTGAAATTTGAAAGAATTCGAAAGAAATTGACAAAACACATATAAGTAAAATAGGTTTATAGAGTAAGGTAAGTAATTGTAAGGGGTAATCCACTCACCCCAGCGATTCTCTTCTCGTCATGCGTGAAAGGCACCTCTCTCTTGTCACGCCGCCTCTGTGCCGGCATCGTGTGCTCTTCTTTGATCACGTCTAATGCCTCTGAAATAGAAATAGTGAAATTTTATAGCAAGGAAAGAAATAAAAAATGACTTGACGGAACGCACTATCATGCTTCCATTATATATCTTCTATACATACCTACTCGTATAATAAAATCGTAGTCTGCAGTGTCTGTACATTAAAGATTTTTGCAAAAAAAAAGTAGGTACTGAAAGACGCGAGAAACAGAACGTTTTTGAAATTTTTGTATGTTTGTCGGTTTGTTTGTTTGTTTGTGTACGCATCACGTAAAAACCACTCATTGGATTCAAAAAACGGATTATGTACTGAAAGGCAAGAAGCTTTATTGTGACTGACATTTAGCGTTTATTTCATCAAAATCGACCAACAGAAACAAACGATATTATTTTTTTAAATGTTTACATTTTTTTTTTTGTTTCTCTCACAGCGCCATATTTTTTTTTTACTATCGTGAAGCAATCGTTTCGAAATTGGTCAGGTATGTAGCCTGAAACCTTGAGAAGGTCGTAGAATACTTAAGCTGAATATTTTTATATAAAGAAAGTGGATGAAGTCGCGGGCAACAGATGACAGCCGGGTCTTAACGTGCTTTCCGAGCCACGGAGGAGTCTCGGTATGTAAAGATGGTCACCCATCCACGGACCAACCCCGGGAAGCGTAGCTTAACCTGATGGATCGACCCGTGCGAATGTTGTTACTTAGCCACGAGCTCCTCAAGTTAAATTGCTATTATAGGTATAATAGCAATAAAACAAAAAAACGATTTCCAATCTTATAAACATTTGACTACGGGACGAGGTCTACAGACTCGTGCTGCACTTAGTAACTTTAAATTAAATTAAAATTTGAAGGCTTTGAAGTTTCCCCAATCCGATTCAGTTCTTCTGGCTTCTTTAATCATGATTTCAACAATATTTAAAACAGGCACAACCTCAGATAACGCACTCATGTGCACTCAAAGACGAAAGCGAGTAGGCACTCGTTTAAATCACATTTGCGAGTTACCATAATCACGATCATAATTGCTTTAATACCAACTCGGAGTAAAGTGGTTTACGATTATTTTACGTAATAAACGATCGCTTTGGAGAATTAAAGGGTGAGGCATGTTTGTTTGTTTGCATGTTTTTTGATTCAACAGAAAACAAAACAATTGAAGAAAGTTGTGTCACAATTTAGACCACACAAGATGTCGTAATTTTTTAAGGCACAGGCGATCTTTGGCGTAGTTTTTCAACCTTCAAGCATAATATTTTCGTAGGTCAATAAACGCTCAATTCGAGAGGCTGTAGTTGGTACATCATTTGTATTATTTAGCATCAGGAAAGAAAAACAGCACATTTTGTATCCACTGAAGTAGAGAACTAGTGTAAATCTTCGTCGTCTTACATTTATAATGCTCCAGAAAGTGGCTAGCTAAACTTCGCGGACGCAATGGGTATCAATAACTAAACACGATAAAATACTAAATTTAAGAAATTTGATGCAACAAAATACTACATACAAAATAATGTAGGCACGTCTTTACAGTGGTGCATCTTTACAGTGGTGCATTCAGTAGCCAGAACGCAACATTGTTTTTTTGACAGGTTTACCTCGTTCTAAACAAAATGCTTCAGTGTTTTAACAACCTTGTAAGCACTGGCATTTTGTCCAGCCACAAAAGATCAAATGTTTTAGGCGCATCTTGCTTCATAAGGAAGAAATACATAACAGTAGAAACGTAGAAACTCGTAAATTGTGTTGCGTTAGTATTTATTAAGTAGTACCTAGCAGGTACTGCTGTATGTAGGCCAGGCGGGTCACGATCCAGCCGCAACTTAACCAACGCTCACTTTCGATACCTATGCAGGTACTAAGACGTTTCTGGATTGGAGCCTATCTGTAGCTTTATTGACAGAATATGGAGTAGGTTAGTGTCTAATTTATAACTTGTAAATTTTGCCAACAGAATACATACATCAAAAATACTGTTTGCATGTCAAACTTTGCATGTCTAAATAAATTAAACTCAACGTCAAGTGGACGGAGCCGGTTTAAAGGAACATAACCATACCGAACCTCGGGGTACCCAATAATTATAATTTTTACAAGTTTTGATATTCAATTAGTTAACTAGTAGTGCATAATAAGTTTATTAGATGGCATTTGTTATTTTTGATGAACAGTTAGCATTTTTGATATAAAATTAATATTTTTGTTGTGACTTTGGACAAAACTTGATGTATAAATAATGTTTAGGTATTATCTGTTCAAGTTTTGATATTCAATTAGTAGTGCAATCATTGATTTGGTGTACATGCAGATTATAGTATTTGATATAAGAATATTTTTCTGGTGTGCAATTAATAATTTTCCATTTATACGACCCATCTATCAGTTACGAAAGTTTACCTACAGGAATAAAAATTGATTCTGCTTCAAGTTTTCCTTCATGGCAAATGAAAAAAGAATCAAGGGAATGCGTTGATACAGATTACATCTCTGATATTACGACATTTATTTACTTACATTAGGTACTTAGGGAAACATTTAAAAGTCCGTGATAAAGTCCGTCGTACTTTATGGATCGGAATGCTGGGTACTGAAGAAGACGGATGAAAAAAAATTGCATACAGCGGAGATGAGAATGTTGAGATGGATGTGTGGAGTGACGAGAATGGATAAAGTAAGAAATGAGTATATAAGAGGAAGTTTGAAAGTGGCGCCAGTGACGGAAAAGTTGAAAGGAAATCGTTTGTCTTGGTATGGGCATGTAATGAGGAGAGACGAAACGCATGTGACTAAAAGAGTGATGAATATGGAGAGGCAGAGGAAGGCCAAAGAAAATATGGATGGATTGTGTGAGGAATGATATTAGGTCTTTACCTATGAAATTGCCGTTCTGCAGTACTGACCATTTCAAATCAAAATAATTTTTGTTTGGCTAAGAATTCTAATTTCAAATTAATTTTATTTTAAAAACATGGATTTTTTTTCCAAAAGTAGTCATTTGTTTATTGATTAGTGTTACATTTTCATCGCATTTCAATCTTTTTCGTCATCATGGATACGTTAAAAATTCGAGTAATTATGGAATATGAGTACCGTCGTGGCAGCAACGCGGCACAAGCGGCACGCAACATCAACGACGTTTACGGAGCTAACACTACAAACCAACGCACCACTTGTTATTGGTTTGCTCGCTTCCGTTCTGGAAATTTCGACCTGAAAAATGAACCTTGCGGTCGTCCGAAGACTTTGGTCGACAATGACGAATTAAAGGCGATTGTGGAAGCTAATGATACACAATCTACGGCTGAATTAGCAGCAGCTTTCGACGTTAGCGTCAAAACAATATTGGTCCATTTGCGTCAAATTGGCAAGGTAAAAAAGCTTGACAAATGGGTGCCCCACGAACTCAATGATCGCCAGCGCGAAGTACGCGTCGAGACGTGCCTTGCACTGCTCAACAGACACACAAATGAAGGAATTTTGAACCGCATTGTTACCTGCGATGAAAAATGGATTCTGTTTGATAACCGCAAGCGCTCAGCAAGTTGGTTGGATCCTGGTTCAGCACCTAAACAATGCCCTAAACGAAAACTTACCCCTAGAAAAGTGATGGTCACTGTTTGGTGGTCTAGCGCCGGTGTGATTCATCACAGCTTCTTACCAAACGGGGTGAGCATTACTTCAGATGTGTACTGTGAAGAACTGAACACAATGATGGAGAAGCTGGCACATCTCCAACCAGCATTGGTCAATCGCTCGTCTCCGCTGCTCCTGCACGACAACGCGCGACCTCATACTGCACAGCAGACGGTCTCCAAGTTGCAAGAACTGGGGTTGGAAGCTCTCCGTCATCCGCCCTACTCACCAGACCTTGCGCCTACAGACTACTACTTTTTCCAGAATTTAGATAACTTCTTGGCGGGAAAAAAATTCAATACCCGAGAGGCAGTACAAAATGCCTTTGAAGAATTTGTTGCCTCCCGTCCAGCTGATTTCTTTAAGAAGGGCATCAATAAACTGCCACTGCGTTGGCAAAGATGCATTGATTGCATGGGTGATTACTTTGATTAATACAAATAAAAAATGCATGAAAAAAATTCGTTTAAATTTTTTCATACAAAACGGCAATTTCATAGGTAAAGACCTATTATGAAAGAGAACGGAGTGCATGATAGCGTGACGGTTGACGGTTGAGAATGGAAGAAGAAAACGTGTTGCGCCGGCCCCAAGTAATATGGGACAAGGGCAGGAAGATGATGATATGCACGTTAATTTTTACGTTCTTTTTATAAATTTATAATTTATAATATACGTGCAAGTAAATTTTGAATTTAAAATGAATAAAATAAAGTCAAATTGTCTGATACTCTTTGGTTACCCTATAAATTTCTCCAAATATGTTTTTGCTACGATCTATTTCTCCCAGTCCTTTTTTTTATCTTACAGGTTTTTCTATTACCAATGCAGCCTACCTACTAATTAGTTTCTGACTACAGGCACTAAATAGGTATGTTCTTAACTTTTTGTAAAGAGAGAGCAAATATCTGGCAGCATAAAATATTAGGTTGGGGAAAAAGTCTTTTCGCATTTTATTATGTATGAACTTAAAATAAAATCTCTTTGGCTATACTATTTGTATCTGGCTGGTTTTAGTATCATTGAAAGTATAAATTTTAAAGAACATAATTCCAAATTCAAATTAGGAAAATGTGTGATTTTCATTTGTTTTTCGTACTGTCAAGATGAGTGAATCTAATGAAGAAATTCGATACATTTTAAAATTTTACTACAAAAAAGGTAAAAATGCAACGCAAGCCGTGAAAAAAATTTGCGCTGTTTATGGACCCAGTGCAGTATCTGTGAGAGTAGCACAAATTTGGTTTTAGCGTTTTCAATCCGGAAATTTTGATGTCAAAGATGCACTTCGCTCTGGTCGCCCTATTACGGATAAAATGGATGCCATTTTTGAAAAAGTGGAGCAAGATCGGCATATCAGTAGTTACGACGTAGCTGAAGAACTGGGAATTGACCACAAAACAGTTTTGGCGCATTTGAAAAAACTGGGTACACGAAAAAGCTCGATATTTGGGTACCTCACGAGCTCACTGAAAGAAACCTAATGAACCGTGTACTCATTTGTGATTCTTTATTACGACGTAATGAAACCAAACCATTTTTGAAGAACTGGTGATGAAAAATGGATCACGTACGACAAGAACGTGCGAAAAAGGTCGTGGTCAAAGGCCGGTCAGGCTTCACAGACTGTGGCGAAACCCGGGTTAACTCGCAACAAGGTGATGCTGTGTGTGTGGTGGGATTGGAAGGGCATTATTCATTATGAGCTGTTACCACCAGGCAGGACCATCGATTCTGAATTCTACTGCGAACAACTGATGAGATTAAAGCAAGAAGTTGAGAGAAAGCGGCCGGAATTAATCAACAGAAGGGGTGTGGTTTTTCATCATGATAACACTAGACCTCACACATCTTTAGCCACTCAGCAAAAATTAAGAGAGTTTGGCTGGGAGGTGTTAATGCATCCGCCGTATAGTCCTGACCTTGCACCTTCAGATTTCCACCTGTTTCGGTCTCTTCAGAATTCTTTAGGCAGTGTCAGGTTAACATCATGAGAGGACTGCCAAAACCACTTGTCGCGGTATTTTGATCAGAAGTCCCAAAATTTCTATAGCAACGGGATCATGTCCCTACCTACAAGATGGCAAAAAGTTGTCGAACAAAATGGTACCTACATAATTTAGATAAATGTAAATAATGTATATTAAAAAATCTTTTGAATTTTCTTAAAAAATGCGAAGAAACTTTTTCCCCAACCTATTATGTAAATGCCTTGCTTTTCATACATGTCAAACTATAGCAGATTCTACAGTAACACCACCACATAACAAATGCGACAATATATCACTTTACCAATGAACATTCGCAAAAATAAAAATATTTTCGAGCGAAAAAGAATTATCCTTCACATTAAGTAAAGCGAGCAAAGTAATTGGTCAGTAATCTATCACAAAGTTGCTGTTGCAATCATTAACTGGAAACTTGAATACCTAATTAAAACCTCATAAAGGAAACTGGGTATTACCTTCATGCAGTTCTTATAGCTATGTGAGTGATAAGTACTTAGATTAAGTAAGTAATATAACATAGTCAGTAAGTCAGTGATCTCTGTAGTGATCTGTGTTCTGTTGTTCCCTTTTCTTATCCGTTGAAGTTCCTGGTGATAGAATTAGGAAACAGGGCGGTTGCAAAAAAACGTAAGATAATATCAAATAGTATATTGATCAAAATATGATTCGCGACTATAACATATAGTATGTATTTACATAATAATAATGATTGAAATCATCAATACTTACAACTCTCTAAAGTTAAAAGTAACCTACTGAATGACTTTTCCATGAAATCATGACATTTGAGTTATCAATTCTAACTTCGAAAGATGTGTTGATGATTCTTATGTTTATAATTAAGTAAATACATAATTGTTATAGTCGCAAATCATATTTTGATTATTTGATTAACATATTATTCTACCTGACACTGACCAGCAAATTACAAAAAAACCTAAAAAAAAATGATTTTCACGGGCTACTTTTGCGCATCCCCCTTAAGTTATAAGAGAACAGGGCTGTCCGTCCACTGTGTGTAACCAGTAAGTACTTAAGTCAGTTTGTCGATTCTGTGTTTGTATCTGTTTTCTTCCTAATTTATCACAAAGGTGCAGTTATTTTGTAATACCATTTGTTTTTTTCAATTAAATTCTTTAAAATATTTGCAATGCCGGCTTTTTTATTCTTCTCTTCTTCGTTGCGTCGATGGCACGGCAGTTAATTAAATTGTGTTGGCCCAAAACTTCGCCACATCCACGGTGGCACGGCAGAGGGTACTATGGCTACATTTAATTCAAACTCAAAGCATTTATTTCAATTAAACCAATTACAGGCACTTTTGAATTGTCAAGGGGTTGGTCAGTCGGAAAGATTAAGCTAGTTTCCCATTCCAAAGCGTAGTAGGTAACTATGGAGAATAAAAGGCAAGAAACTCCTCGGACACTCTTTTGAATCAAAATATTGGTTACATCATTCATGTTGAATATACAATGTAGAAAGACATGCACGTTAAAAGCGACCATAATAAAAAGTTATAAACTAAAAACAATTTAACTAAATTAAAATAAGCCGTGGCAGCTAAGACACGACCAGTCCCTACTGACGGTGCCCGTTCACGAACATGACGCATGAATCAGCACCAATTAGCTCAACCATTTTGAAGGGAACTTAATGATCCAACACACACGCCACCACCAGCGAGACATTTGAGTGAGCATCACATATAGCTACCTGCCAGGGCACATTCAAGTCAATGAAAGACGTAAACGGTAGGTTTAGTGACTATGTAGTGCTCACACGTGTGCTAATTGTGCTATGTGCTATATGGGGCACAGAGCGCAAGGAGATGGAACATAGTTTACGACATAGCTCCGCATCCACACCCAGCTAGACCGAGGTAGCCCGTCTTGGGTTCAAAGGCAGTTTAGAGACTTACCAAGTGGGCTATAATCAAACTTGATCATCAGACCAATCAAATTCAAGATCTGCAAGTAGCAGAGCCGGATAAATTAAGTTATTAGATTGTGTAAGCAGTAAATCATACAGTAAATTGGCCTCTATATGAAATGTTAGTAAACCACTATTGATTGGATACTTATGTATGTTACAATATCCTGCAAACCAAAGGAAACTCAATTACCGCAAGCTTCCTTGCTGCTTGTTGCTTGAACAACAATTAGTTTTTGTGCCGGACTACAGCTCGGTAGAGTTTTGAATTCGATTCTCAGGTCAAGAGTAATTGTGGTTTGTTATTGGAAAATACGCAGTTTTTATTTTGTTTCCTTTTCCAGCTAGATTGAAGAAATTAACGTTTCTGTTAAGGCGAAAATAATGGTATCGTTAAGGGGTTTGGAGCATTGGTATGACCAAACAGAGCATGTAAAATTTATCAATTTTTTTTTATTCCATATAGAGCATATGGAATAAAAAAAAATTGATAAATTTTAATTGTTACACATTTATTTAAATTGCTTTAATTACAATCAAATAAAAAAGTTTTTTTTTTCAAAAAATGCTAGTTTTGAGGAAAATGCGATTTTTTGTATCGAGCCAAATTGTGTCAATCGTGTTTGGGCCCCAAGAAAATCTACAATTTTTATAATCGTGGAAAAGAATAAGGCATACTTAGTTTTTGATGACAAAGAATTATTTTGCGTATAGCCGAAATGCGTCAAACTATCTTTACGTAGGATAGCCATGAGATATATCTAATATTAATTATATGAATTATATTATACCTGATACAATGCTAGACTGCTAGTTTAGTCTAGTAACATGAGCCTGTAACATGTACATGTTACAAGTACATGTTACATGTACATGTTACAGGTACATGTTATATGTACTTGTTACAGGTACTAAACTGCAGGGTTAACTTCACAAAATAAAATTGGTATATTACAGGATTATGATATTTATTACTCTATTCACTCCATCTTTAGCCAACCAGTTTAGTGCCTACCATATTGCCTTCATATTAGCTAGTGATATATGTAATTTGAATGTGGAGTCGTAGAATTTAATCATATAATGCAATTTAACGGTACAAACCAGTCACTGTGGATTGCGGTTCATCATTAAAATTATGTTGTATCGTAAATGTTTGAGGTAAACTGCAAATTAAAAATATGTAGAACGGAGTTAATAAAACGGACGATTACTTACAACAAATTAATAGTTTCAGTCCTATTTTAATGCCTTCTAAGTGGATGGTAGTCATTAAAGATAGATAAAGTGCGAGAAATTACGTTTGAAATAAGATAAATTTAAGTATTATAAATTAAAGCTTTAATAATTATAATCTACCGCACTAATAGCTCACCAGTCACGCACTTAAAATATCAGTTTAAAAGTTAGTTTTTTTTGTGTAAACTTCACAGACGTAATGAGTAGGTACGCACGGCTACAGATCAAGCTACCTATACATTTCCGGTATAAGCTGATCTCGCTTCCCTTACAATGAGAGGTCAGTGTAAACTGGAAATGTATAGCTTGATGTGTAGCCGTGTGTACAAATCTAAAATATCCAACACGATATAACAAAAAAAAAAAAAAAACAGATTTTCTCAACTCGTACTTCAAGTAACATCACTACAAGCGATTGTTGATCCCAAAAAAAAACACCTAATCTTTTTTATTTTTATTTAATCGTGTTTATACAGGGCGTCCCACGACTTTGCCATATAGAGAAGAGGTACCTTAAATACTTTAGAAAAATTTATTGAATTACGGGAAGCGAAATTATTGAAAGAGTTAC
Source organism: Cosmia pyralina (assembly GCA_946251885.1). Lineage (NCBI taxonomy): Eukaryota > Metazoa > Arthropoda > Insecta > Lepidoptera > Noctuidae > Cosmia > Cosmia pyralina. The sequence goes on from OX276344.1 coordinate 23,955,348, forward strand.
AATTTTTATACCTACAACAGGAAGGGACACATTTTGAGCATTTAATGAATTAAATTGCTTGTATATTGAAATTAAACGTACCATAATATCATAATTAAATGTTAAATTTCATGGTCTTCCTTTTATTTTAGATGCTATGTTATTTAGAAGAAATAAATTTATATGATTGAATCATTCGATCGGTACAGTAAAATAACAGGATTTTTTTTTACATTTAGCGGGTCGATTCTCGGTTCAGACAGGCGATTATTTAAAATTCTTTGAATGCAGTTCGTATTGTTTTTAAAATAAAAATGAAGTTCATTCAGTAAAATTTTCTATCTAACTACAGTATTTAAGGTACTTTCCCTCCATGTGGCAAAGTCGTGGGACGCCCTGTATAACGATGCTAATCACGTCTGCGGAGTTTCTCTGCTGTGACCCTGAATATGAAAAATCTAAATCCCGGGTGCGACTAAAAAGTTAGATCACTTTTCAAGGTCTCTGAAGCAGTCGATGGCAGTTATTTTAGTTATCCACTGACGCGTCCTGCTCCCCGCGCGACGTCATTAGGATTGTCCTTGAGAAATATGAGACTTTTTGTCGGCGCGCGACGGGGCGCCTAACCACAACACGGCTTGTACACAAAAAATTTGTATCAATGAACATTCAACGAATGACTGTTTCCTAAAGTGGATAGACTAGGCTAGATTACGAATTTTGATTTAGAACAATAGATGATTTAGTTTTTTTTCAATAAAAAATATTTTATTGGCGGTAATAACCGCCAATAAAAAACAATTAAAATATTATTTTAAAACACTTTCATGCAATGGTAGCGTGAGTGGCTATTGCTGTCCCTAGTCTTTGCTGCCGCGTAGTCTGAATTACTGTTGGCAAGGACAGCAAGATTGTTTGGATTGCCCTAGATCTTCAGTGATTACTACCCAAGGTTTAAATGGCAGTCACGTATAAAGATTAAAGGTCGCAAATGCAATAGAGCCCCAGCTACTATCAGACGTCTGTATAAAGACTTAGGTACTACATGATCATAATTATGCCTTTCTTATATAACAACACCGACATTTGCTATCACTGTCTGCGTTTGGTAAACTAAACCACCTGTAGATTTTGTAAGGCTTGTGGCATTCACCAGCGTAATACTGGTTTTTTTTTATACGTTGTTATTTTTTTGTATTTGTGTATTTTATTTTGTATGGGCCACAACTGCCTGAAATATAAGAATATTTAATTAATTTATACCCCATTCTAGAGAATATAATCGAGTTGGTTTTCGCCATATTATGTTGTGGAATTTAGACGTGACTGAAAATGGTGATAAATCTCGCAGTATTTCCAAACTAAAGGTAAATGAACAGCCTCTAGCAACAAGCCACACATTGACTTAAATAAGTACGATTAGTAACTAACCAAACGCTATTTATGTCCATCATCTTTTACCCTTTTATTTAATCTAAATAATTTTACTCTTATTAAATTTGTACCTTTTATTTTAATATCATGATGACTATTTGTAATGGATTCATCAATGTAGAATTCAGATTTTTAAAGATATGATCTAATTTTATAGATATTATGACACTATATTATAATTAGCATGCTAACAAAAGCTGAATATGGTGAAACTGTACCTGTGTAACGTCTTTGTAAACCCATATTATGCGAATAAACTGATTGATTTGATTTGATTTGATTTGATTACCGCATTTTGAGAGAATCGATCCTACATTTCCCAATTCTACAATAGGTTCCGAAAATAATTGTTGTTCCCATCATTTCATTCAATTGGTCATGACAAATTAGATTGTTTAATTTTTAATAATTTTATTCAAGTAGATTCTTAAAGATTTACGCGACCTACTTATCAGTTACCCCCTTTTAAAACGTAAGGGGTAACGCTCAATTAACGCAGCTCATGCTATTAAACATTGCATCAAACTAATAAACAGGTACGCGACGCGTAGAGACAATTGCACTGATCAGTTACCCCCTTTTAAAACGTAAGGGGTAACGCCCAATAAACGCAGCTCATGCTATTAAACATTGCATCAAACTAATAAACAGGTACGCGACGCCTAGAGACAATTTTATTGCACTGATCAGTTACCCCCTTTTATCGTGAGGGGTATCCAATTAACGCAGCTGTCTATACACGGCAATTGCACACTTTCGCAAATGCACAAGTTAGGTACAGTCGAGTGCACATCGCATGTCCTGCGGTGCCGCAACCTGCGACTGCGATGCAATGTGACGCAACGGAACTATATGGGTCAGTTGCTCACACATACCGACACGGTTTAGAATGTTGTTTGTTTATGGGTCAGTTACTGAGTTGACTTATCAAAGGATCTTTGCGTTGGGAAACTGTTTTGTGGTTGTAATTGGGGATTTTATTAGCAGACTCAATTACAGTTCATGCTTTATAATAAATAAACTTTTTTTTTTTTAAATCGGCTAATATTGTTCTGTATTTTCTGCCTACCCCCATGGGAAGAAGGCGTGACTTTATATACGCGTATGTATGAATGATATTACTCGTATGTGCCTTATTTTTGTCCTTGACTGCCTCGTTGGCCTAGTGCTCACAAGCGCTACTACTGAGCATGAGGTCCTGGTTCGATTCCCAGGGCGGGCAAAGTGTTATTGGGTTTTCCATTAAGATCTTCTCAGTGGTAGCCCGGAGTCTGTATTTGTGCCCTGTTGATGGCAATTTTATGCCCCGTTGATGGCTATTGCCATCAACCGGGCACAAATACAGACTCCGGGCTCGCCCCCTATTACATAGGGGACTTAAATATAACTGACGAAATGTGGGTGTACATAGGTACACCTTTGCCTAAACCTTCGGGGATTCAGGCGTGATGTTATGTTATGATATTTTGTCCTTTAAATTTACAGTAAGCCGACGCACGGACGTAAAAATATCGCGGCGATTTTTCTTCGCGCACTGGATATTCAACGTTCTGCTTAGCGCCGAGAGTTGAAAATCCAACAGTGTATGTTTTCGACGCGCTCCAATGCACTCTGTTGTTGTTAGGTTGTATTCTCGAAGCTCGGCTCAACACCAAGAGTTGAAAATCCAGTGTGCTAAAATCCCGCCGCGATATTTTTACGTCCGTACATATATTTACATATTTTTACGCGATATTTTTACGTAGGTACAGTCAGCAACAAAAGTCGATTAACACTTGCAGTAATTATTAAGCAAAATATTTAATCCAAATCGGAACAAAAGTACTTTAATTTTTAAGAACATTTACTCTTAACAGTTAAACGAAAAAAAGCAGTTTGTCGAATCAATTTGTGTTAATTTAGATGATGCCAAAAAGTAGCCGCGTTTACCGACTTCTGTTGCTGACCGTACCTATCGTCTTGAATGATGTACGCGGCTTCTAGCAACTAAAAACTGCACGAAGATTGAACAGAATATTCCTTCTCCGAAAATCGTGAGCAAATACAGATACATGGACGAATGCAATATTAAAATTAATTATATGTAAGTGGACTAAGGTCAAGCCTAAGTATTATCTGCATGTATTTCAAATATTTAAAATGGTTTTTTTTCCGTTCCGCAAATATTTAAAATACTCATTGCCTCCAAAAGCTATTCCTAGAATATCGCTGAAGATTTTAAGAGAAGAAAATTATATTGAAAACACGTTGAAATAAACGTTTTCCTCTTACAAAATAAACGTTACATAAATTAATGGCAACAAAATTAAGAAAAAGAAAAAACCGTTTAAGTTCTGTTACGGCATTCTTTTTTCAAAAACTGACCGGGAATTCTGGGAAATGTTATTACCACAATATTAAGAGTGTATTACACAAGCTAATTACACGCTAATAACGTGAAATAATGCGAAGTAATGCGAAAATGTCTGGTGGTGCCGTAAGAGGTGACCGGACGACGACGGTTGCACCATATTTGGTGGTCTATGGTCATGCGTGTGATGATGTACTTTTATTTGACCTCAGAATCAGTTCACGCAAAGTTGCGACATTAAAGTTTCGTATGTTGTGAATATTCATGTGGATAATAATTAATTTCTAACATCTAATTACTTAAATAAAATTTTAATAATGATTGTTGAGTAACATATTATGACTTTTTCGGAATTGATCTAAAATTAAAATGTCAGTAGTGTTTTTCGATTGGCATTGCGTTCTCTGTTACGTTAAAATTATGAAACCCCAAGGAAATGGACTGTCACGTTGTGTTTTCCATATTTAAAAATACATTGTTTGCTCATGAGCATGACTCAATTATCTCTACTTAACATTCATGTTCTTGAACAATTCATCTCAAAAACCTCTTAATATTAGTTCAGGTGTTTTTCAAAGACGTCGTATGCAGACAATGGTGCCGATTCTCTTGTGAACGCACTAAACTAAAATTAGAGAATCGCTATCTTTTACTAACAGGCAGCGCGAGAAAAGGACGGCTATAGCTATGAACTAAGTTGGAGATATCAAACTAGTTCACGCCTTGCGCTTCACCGTGTTTTTTAGTCGACATGTTTTTACGTGTCGTCTAAATGTCTATGGAAAAATTAGTTCGAACTAATTTGACAGCTCTAATTTACTTCCGTCCCTTTCTTGTCATAATAGAGAGAAAAAGTTAGCAATAGCCTAAATTAAGTTTAGTTTGTGCACAACAGAATCGGCACCATTATGTCATAAAACTAGCGTTTATTTGTTAAGTATGGCTATTTTCCGCACAGAATGGACACATGAGTCAGAAAATGATCTCAGGTTATACAGTTACGGGTTTCAACCTTCCATATTTGTGGCTGGTGACGTGCCTACACAGTATCGATGCACAGGTAAATTAGAGGAAGCAGATTTTTTAAGATTCGATTTTTTTTTTTTTTTTTTTTTTTTTTTTTTTTTTTTTTTTTTTTTTCGGTATTAGCTGGATTTTAATCTAGTAAAGTTTTGTAAAGTTTTCCATAGGGATGCCTTAATACGAGTATAATGGTTGCTTAAAATAAAAACTCCGGCTAACTGTGGTTATGGCATTTCATTGTGGTTTTGCGAAAAACACAAATTCAGGATACCTAATACGGGCCTTCTGCCCGCGACTTTGTCCGCGTGAAATTTCTTGTTTTAACATAAAATATATCCTATGTCACTCGGCAATACTCGTACATGTTACTTCCGATTAATAATAATAATAAACGGTTTACACATACAAACATTAGTGAAAGAATTTTCGGAATCGGATCAGTAGTTCTGAAGATTAAGTACCTACATACAAACTCATAAATTTTAACTCTTTATAATTTTAGTATAGGTAGATGCCAATAACCTAAATGATTGCGTGAGCAATGTATAGTTAGTATAAAAGTAACACAACACAGGACATTCCGTTAACACCATAGCGGACATACCTATTGTTGCAATGACATCGGTTGGAACACGATGTTTATAATGCTAACAATGACATTAGCATCATAAATCAGTGAGCAATGGACACTGTCCTTTGTATACCAGTACCTAGGTATACAAAAACTCAAAAACCACTTATCAGAACTTAAATAAATTTCAGTTAGAACTTAAACAAATTTCAGCCGGCTAAATAAGCATAATAAGCATTACTATGCTTATTATGCTTATTTAGCCGGCTTCAAAAAAAGGAGCAAGTTCTCACTAACTGAAATTTATTTAAGTTCTGATGAGTGGTTTTTGAGTTAGCTTGAATACCCAATACTTAAGTATTTTTTCACTTAGTGTAGATATGTTGTGATGTTATATTAACCTCCTGTCACTGTTATTTTGTGGATTACGGCCCACTCCATCTCACTAAAAAATAACTTTAATTACGGAAGTCGGTGGTAAAAACGAAAATAAGAAACCAATGACCGACTTCCGAAATTAAAGTAATTGTTTACATCGTATTGTTTTTTTTTTTTTGGAAATCTTTTTGTAAAAACTTTTTGTTTTTGTTTTTTGTGCTTTCTACTGGTATCTTATACCTAGAAAGAAGAAAGAAAATACGTTTATTTGCGGTAAACATGACGCAAAGGACAACAAAATAAAATAACAATGTAAAAAGCAAGTTTTGGGGAAAATATGCGTCACATCTACGCAAAACGGCTTTTAACCTCTGGACTCGCCTCGTATGATTACACCCCTCTCTGCCAAGGTAACGGATTTTACAATCGAAGGCGTTTGCAAAAACTGTTTTAGAATCGATTTTCATCAGAGTCATAATCGTTTTCGCTGAGTAAGATGCTCGGTGAAAAATTTCACCCTAAACGCATGCATGAAAATGTAAAATGCAAAACACCATCCCAAAAATATGGAGTAACATTGCATACGTATGCAAGTATTTGCAATAAACGCCTTCATTCTAGTCTTTCTATTTAATTATATAATCCTACTATCCTTCTAATCACACTAATATTTTATAGGCGAAAGTTTGTGAGTGGATGTGTCTGTATGTTTGTTACTTCTTCACACTCAAATGGCTGGACCAATTTTGATACAATTTCGTATGGAGGTAGCTGACATCTTGGATTTACACATAAAATACTTTTTATCCCAATATTCTTACGGGTTCGAGACTTACGCGGGTGAAACCGCGGGGCGCTGCTTTAATTGTTACTCAATCACGCCAGAACGGCTGAACAGATCTGGATAAAAGGCACAGAGATAGATTATAGGTTGTCTGGAATAGCATATAGGCTACTTTTTATCCGGATATTCTTACAGGACTTACGCGGGTGAAACTGTGGGGCGCTGCTAGTTTAAAATATTTTCAAAAAAATGCTTACCTTTAGCAATAACTAGCTTTTATCTAACACTTTACAGGATACTCTCTGATTCTCTTAGAAATAGATGCGTGCCATGACTCCATGAGTCTCATGGTTGCAAGATTACCAGTTGCAGAACAAACACTTCCACGCAAACTTAGAAGGCTCTTTCGCCACTGCACTATTTACATCATTTTCAGCATTTTTCCACATCACTATACTCGTAGGTACAGAGAAACTTCTCATACGTTTTTGTATTGCAATACTTGTCAATATGCATCGAGGACAGTTTACGTATGTAGGCAGCAGATTTCAACCATACTATTATACCGTCATAGCGAGTTAACCTCATTTGTATGGGGTATTAGCCCTGTTTTACTTAACCTGTCTCAAAACAATGACTCTGGCATCTGGTGTACGGGTGACATTCAGGCTTGATTAATTTGAACACCTGGAAATGGTATACTATGCTCTAATAGAATCAAGGTGAGACATAGTGTTCAGTTTTGGGGGAATAGTTTTAAATATTACTGCCAGAGACCGCCTGCCTTTGTACTCCAAAAGAGAGCCATATGGTCCGCATATCACAAATAGAGAGCTGTCGGCCACACTTTATAAATTTAAAAATTCTTACTGTGCCCAGCCTCTACGTTTTACTATTAGTAGTTAGTAGTAGTTGGTGAATTTTAAAAAATACCTGCATAACTATGAAACAGATGAGGAGAGACAGTTGAGGGAAAGTACGCGCAGGAAATATTTTAAAAGCAATATAATACCCCAACTTAATATTGTTCAACATAGTCCTCAATATCAAGCAGTGCGGATTTTTAACAGGTTGCCATTGGACTTGAAAACTATAATTTACATGAGTTCATTTAAGGCAAGGCTCAAAGCGATCCTATTGGAGAAACGTCTTTACTCGATAATGATGACTTATCAACTTTAAAAAAAAAAACAATTGTTGGTTAATGTGAGACTGGGTAAAATAAGTATGTATTAATATTTAATTTTTAATTGTATTTAATTTGTAATGTTATTAATTTTTTTATTTTTTGATTTAAGCTTTATAATTTTAATGATTTTTTTTTATTTATTTATTTATAATTGCAAACACAATGTGAATTATTCCTGAATAAAAATTGAAATTGAATGTAAGGATATACCTATCATCAAAGATATGGTTAAAGATCTTGAGGAGTCGAAATGAATCAGTTTAGATATTAGCTTTTATAATAACTAGAAGAAGCATCTAGTATGAATCGAAGCTGACTCCAATGAACTTGGAAAAGATTAGACACATTGAGGAATCTCGTAATAAATGTAAATGTAAGGAAATGTAGAAAATTAGAAACAACAGTTTTGTCAATTAAATGATCCATGACGACGATAATGATATAGATGGTGTTAATTTACGATGGTGGCAATTAAAGTAGCAATGCGATTCTCATTGATTAATTTATTTGAAAACATTTTCCTGAAACGTAAGTTGTTGCTAATCTTCCAAAATAATATTTATTACAATTATAAAATCGGCTACAGCTCTTTGGAACTTGCATTCGTAAATATAGGAAGCAGCATAGCCTAGTAATTTAGGTACCTAAAACAATAAATTCAATTATGATCTACGTGCCTAAGCATCTTCATAAAACTAAGCTAGCTAGCTAGCTATATCAAGGCTTTCAGTAAAACAGTTCCTTGTACATACGGCTACACATCAAGCTATACATTTCCAGTTTACACTGACCTCTCATTGTAAGGAAATCCTATACAATGCGAGATCAGCTTATACTGGAAAAGTCTGGCTTGATCTGTAGCCGTGCGTACGTAAGTACATACATGCATTATAACTCGATCTTGAAAATATAACCTTTAGAATATTTCCGATAATTTCAGATAAGGTCACTTGTGTACGAATTTAATTTGATCTATTTTGTGGCAAATGTTAATGTTAATTTTATGGATTCATTCATTAAAAAATAGATCATCCTTATTTTTATCAGTGTATCGTTTTATTAATTAATTTTATTTCCGCAGTCGATAAATTATTATCTAATAAAAACCGTGTGCCGAAAAGCCAACGCCTGAAACTGGAGTCTTTTTTTTTCTCGCGGCCGTCAACTAAATCTTGTTTTTCTACATAGTACAGAATAGAGTAACAAACGAAACTTATTCAGCATACATATCTCTAAACTCAGTCCGAAATGAGATATAGGTAAGAGTTAGAACTGTGTATGTATTTATTAGGGTTACACCCGCGCATTTCGCGCGTAATTTGTGATTATTTAAAATATATTTTTTTAAATTTAATTTTTGCATAAAGCGCGGGGAGTGTGTGTACCGAATATTCAAATATCCAAAAACATTTAACGGCTATGTATTTTGTGGTCACTTAACACTAACAGGAGTCAAAAATAACGAATAACGAGTCATAACATAATACTCATAATACAGGGTTATTTTTCAATGACCAGCCAAATTTTTACAGGGTGTTCTACCCATGATTATGAACAACTTTCACTATGGGACCAACTTTGAAATCACGAAAAAAAAAATCAGCTGTTTCATACATTTTGGTGGAGTAGGTATTGAACTTTTGTATGAAACAGCTGTTTTTTTTTTCGTGATTTTAAAGTGGTTCCCATAGTAAAAGTTGTTCATATTCACGGGTAGAACGCCCTGTGAAAGTTTGTCTGGTCATTGAAAACTAACCCTGTATAGGTAACCTTATTCCAAACGAACGCTATCCCTAAAACTATATTTCGGTCTATCGTTTAGGAGTCGAATTTAATATTAGGTCTTTACCTATGAAATTGCCGTTCTGCAGTACTGGCCATTTCAAATCAAAATAATTTTTGTTTGGCTAAGAATTCTAATTTCAAATTAATTTTATTTTAAAAACATGGATTTTTTTTTCCAAAAGTAGTCACTTGTTTATTGATTAGTGTTATATTTTCATCGCATTTCAATCTTTTTCGTCATCATGGATACGTTAAAATTTCGAGTAATTATGGAATATGAGTACCGTCGTGGCAGCAACGCGGCACAAGCGGCACGCAACATCAACGACGTTTACGGAGCTAACACTACAAACCAACGCACCATTTGTTATTGGTTTGCTCGCTTCCGTTTTGGAAATTTCGACCTGAAAAATGAACCTCGCGGTCGTCCGAAGACTTTGGTCGACAATGACGAATTAAAGGCGATTGTGGAAGCTGATGATACACAATCTACGGCTGAATTAGCAGCAGCTTTCGACGTTAGCGTCAAAACAATATTGGTCCATTTGCGTCAAATTGGCAAGGTAAAAAAGCTTGACAAATGGGTGCCCCACGAACTCAATGATCGCCAGCGCGAAGTACGCGTCGAGACGTGCCTTGCACTGCTCAACAGACACACAAATGAAGGAATTTTGAACCGCATTGTTACCTGCGATGAAAAATGGATTCTGTTTGATAACCGCAAGCGCTCAGCAAGTTGGTTGGATCCTGATTCAGCACCTAAACAATGCCCTAAACGAAAACTTACCCCTAGAAAAGTGATGGTCACTGTTTGGTGGCCTAGCGCCGGTGTGATTCATCACAGCTTCTTACCAAACGGGGTGAGCATTACTTCAGATGTGTACTGTGAAGAACTGAACACAATGATGGAGAAGCTGGCACATCTCCAACCAGCATTGGTCAATCGCTCGTCTCCGCTGCTCCTGCACGACAACGCGCGACCTCATACTGCACAGCAGACGGTCTCCAAGTTGCAAGAACTGGGGTTGGAAGCTCTCCGTCATCCGCCCTACTCACCAGACCTTGCGCCTACAGACTACTACTTTTTCCAGAATTTGGATAACTTCTTGGCGGGAAAAAAATTCAATACCCGAGAGGCAGTACAAAATGCCTTTGAAGAATTTGTTGCCTCCCGTCCAGCTGATTTCTTTAAGAAGGGCATCAATAAACTGCCACTGCGTTGGCAAAGATGCATTGATTGCATGGGTGATTACTTCGATTAATACAAATAAAAAATGCATGAAAAAAATTCGTTTAAATTTTTTCATACAAAACGGCAATTTCATAGGTAAAGACCTATTATATACATATTAAGGGCCTGTTTCACCACCTACGATTAAGTTCCTATTAACTTACTTGGCAGATAATTTCATACAAATTCTGTTCTATTTTTGAATTTATTCGGTAAGAGTGGCTACTCGGACATCGTGAAATAGACATTTAGGATAGTATCTTTATTTGAAACCTTTGAACAATGCAGAAAAGAAACGCAGCTTATTTAAAAAGCTATGTTTGATGTTCCGAAACTTCAAAAAATATTTTGGAGCCACCTTCTGTGCTCTTTTCTAACTCACTAAATAGCACTAGGTGAAATAACAAAAGACTTAAATGCAGATACCTACTAGACCTCTAAAACCGAGGTCACAGAACAATGCAATGCACGACTAGCAATATCAGCAGTAAGAGCTAATTGAACGAAATCATTAGCAGTCTGTAAGCGTACTTGCACAAAAGAGCATTCAAATATTGAACAGAGAGCAAGAGCAAGGAACTAGAAAGTTCTTTTTAAAAACATTCGTCTTTCTGTTATGTTGCATGTGCGTGATCTAAATTATTATTGCTAAAATGTTTTGCATGTTATTTCAAAAGCCAGAATAGAGGTAGGTCCTAATTCTTCTATATGAATTGATTCAAAAGCTGTCTTTGTGGGCTTTCGTCATTGTATTTTGAATAGGATTGACTTATTCAAGATGACTCTTTTCATGAGGCTATAAATAATTTATTTTTGTACATCTTATAGGTACTTACTATTATATGAGCAATATTTGTAATCAAGTTCTCGAAAACGGCTCTAACGATTTCGATGAAAGTTGCAATATAGGGGTTTACGGGGGCGAAAAATCGATCTAGCGTCTCATATTTGGGAAAATTCTTCTTCTCTATTTGCACCCGTGCAGGGCTCGATCGCCCAGGTACGCACGGCTACAGATCAAGCTATACATTTCCAGTATAATATGATCTCGCATTGTATAGGATTTCCTTACAGTGAGAGGTCCATATAAAATCGAAATTTATAGCTTGATGTGCCGTGTGTACTACCTACATAATAATATGAGAACAAACCTTCAATATTAAATGTAGAGACAGTCAAGTTAACATAACACCGAAGGGATAGATAGAGGTGTCCCATATAATAGAGTCCCATATAATAGATGGCGATCCTATTGTCATCAACCAGGCACAGAGCCAGACTCAGGGCGAAGCAAGCTAACTTTAGTATTACAACCTATAGTAGGTGAGTAGTGCCGCCAACTAGCTCCACCATTGAGAAAAAAATCATAAGGCTGAAAATATGGAACATTTTGAAATTTCCTATGCTCACATTTTTAGTCAGATGAGGTAGAATTTTTTGACCTCATCTGACAAAAAATGTGAGCATATGAAATTTGACTTAAGATTTTTTTTCTTAATGGTGGCGCTAGTTGGCGGCACTACTCTCCTTAACAGATAGTAAACTGCAAATTGCAAGGCCAATGTAGCTGTTATTGCTGTAAATGAGTTGGTGAGCGTTGGATCCTTCTTATCCCGAAAGCAATGCCAAACATTAGTCTGTGGTGATTAAGGAATTCTCTTTGTTTACATCTTTATAAGATAAGATCTGATAAATACTAGTGTAAGTAAATACGTAACAGATCGTTTATACTCGTAAATGTTGAACCATGTGTCGAGTACGTCTCGTTACGTATGGTGAGCGTTTACTTTCACTGCGCATGCGCCGACCTTGACAACGCGTGACCGCGACTGATCGAGTTTTGATACTAGCTGCGATACAACGGAGGTTGGAAATAAAGGAAGCATGAAATATTTTTTAATATTTATTTGATTTTAGAATAGATCATGAAATCTTGACATAGAGCTCTCTTTGATTATTTAAAAAGTCAGCTTGCCTCAGGTAATATTTTATTGATTGATACAGAACTTACCTTCCAAATAAACAACTGAAATGGTAGATTCTATTAACTTATTTAATTTCACGAAAGTACACTAAATCAATGATCCTTGTTTTCGTAAAATTAATATCTTAAATATGTACCTGGGTCTATGAATCTCTCTGCTTTCTTAATCCAAGTTTTCGCGAAAAACATTCCGTAAATAAAAAAATTACAGTAACCAGCACCGATATAACATTGGTTTTACTAAATAAAAGATCAAAGGTGAGATTATAAATACTAATATACCTACAGATCTCCCAGTACGCGCTTCGGCAATCATCGTGTATCTTCGGAAATACGAACGCGCGATTATGAGATCTATTATAGAGCTGTTACAAGCATGAAAGTAACCTATTTTGTATTACCATGGCTACAAAATTTGAAATTAACAATTCTATGAAATTCCAAAAATCTTTTCAAAACTTATGAGTGACATAATATGACAAAATGCGACCAGAGTAGGTAACCATCACAGAAAAAACTTCATACAAACTCGCAATGATGCACTATATGTCGCAACGTTCGTACTAGTTCGGAAACACGAAGATTACTGAAGTGCATACCTTTTCTGGTTTACCTGGACATTATATGTTGGTTAAAACGATTACTGATCGTCCCCTTCACTTGAATTAAGTTAAGGCTTTAAAAATGTTGTTACGAGTGCAGTATGCACACAAGGTTCCATTCAATTGTGAGAAAAAATCTTTTGATTCTAAAAGAGAATAAGAATAATAAGAATAAGAATAATATTTATTACACACACAAGATTCATGATAGGTACACTAAAGCAGATGTACAAAACAACAAAACACAGATATCTACATAAATCTACACAGATTATGTAACCCTGTCTCCTAAACTAGGTAGTCCTGTATCTTAGGAGACAAGAAGAACAACAAAAGAAAAGTAACAAAAGTAGTAAAGAAGAGTAACAAACATGATTGCTATATTGTAAATTGTAGTATGAACAAAGACCTCAATTTATTAATCGTGCGTGTAGACATCATTTCGTGAACACACTTGAATTGATGATAATTCCTTTAGCCATCGTATTTATTTTTTTTACCAGCTGGTCATTGCAAATCTGCATATCTCTTTACAAACATTACACCCACATACTCCCACTCACACCCCCCACTACTTCCACTCTCATTCTGTTTTTTTCCCCTACATAGTTCTCACATAATCTGATCATATTAGGTGTGGCTGACACTGGCATGGCCACCATCAGGGGTTTTAATTTTGATAACACAAAAAATTTGTCGCTAATTAGTCGAAATTTGCCGCCAAATATCAGAATTTTCCGGTCACTGGTTCAAAAATTATAAGGGTTCATTGGTGGCCGATCTGGAGAGCATCTCCCCAACTTGGCCACTTTTATAACTTAAAAACTAGGCCACCTAGCAAAGATCTGTTTTCGCCCAGATTTATTCGCTAAATAAATTCAATTCAATTTTTAAGTATAGTCCAAAAGCTAGATCATAGATTTTATCGTAAACTCATCGATCTAGCTCTTGGACTATACTTAAAAATTTAACTCATTATATCTTCTAAACTAAGACCCAACTCTGTGACTTGGCGAAAACTTGCGACTAATTATCGACTAAATCTGGAAGAAAACAGATCTTTGTTAGGTGGCCTAGTTTTTGAGATATAAATGTGGCCAAGCTGGGGAGACGCTCTCCAGATCGGCCACCATTGAACCCTTATAAATTTTGAACCAGTGACCGACAAATTCTGTTTTGGCGGCAAATTTCGACTAATTAGCGACAAATTTTTCATGTTATCAAAATTAAAATCCCTGATGGTGGCCATGGTGGTGTCAGTCTACTCATATTAGAAATAATATCTGAGTTTGTGTCAGTCGACAAGTAAGAAATACTAGCCTCCATAATATAAGACGTATGAAAACACAGGAAATGGAGGGGATAAAACTATTATTTTTATCTAATTTGTCACAGCTAGAGAGAGTTTTGCATTCAATGAGTAATCATACTCAACTGGGACAATGTTCCGAGAAAAATGTACTATTCTAGTTAATATTTCGTTTTCCCCGCTCAGTAGATTCATATAGGTACTCAATAGGTTTTGTGTGTGTTAATGGGTTTATACCTACTTTTATTGGTGTTATACAAGGTAATATTGCGTAGGCAGTATAAATCCACCTAAAATAGTATTAATTAATATGTTACCTCTTAGTATGGAGAGTTTAATTTCATCCTGGCACAGAGTTATGACTCGTTCTATCTTCTGTGGCGCGGTGGGTGGGTTTCGGCATCTTGATTCCTAGAAATAGAGAGAAGAAGAAATAAGTAAATACACAGAACACAACTGAGACAGAAAATAAGTGTAAAGACAGTTTTGTGGCAATTAGTGTTCTAACTTTTTATATATTTTTAACCGACTTCAAAAAGGAGGAGGTTCTCAATTCGGTTCCCCGATTACTAGAAGATGGCTAGGCCGATTTGGATTTTTTTTTGTTTTATTCGAGAGGGTATACATCACAGTTGGTCCCATATAAAATTGATTAACTTTGCTTGGGTAGTTTTTGAGTTAGCTTCAATAATACGTATTTTTTCCCCACTTTTATATGGATGATGTTCTAGTTTGTTTTGCAGATAGTGGTATTAGAATTTGTGTGGGGTAGGTAAACAACTAAAAAGTGAAAAATAAAAACTTTTTTACAAAAAAATACAACCGACTTCCAAAAACAACACTACAAAGTGAAAAATAACTTTAATTTCGGAAGTCGGTGGCAAAAAACGAAAATACATTTAACTCGACACCGACTTCCGAAATTAAAGTTATTTTTCACTTTGTAGTTGTTTTTGGAAGTCTGTTGTATTTTTAACATATAACAACAGTAAACTTATTACGGTCGGGATTACTTCTAAAAAAAGGGCTCGTGGCTAAGTAATAACAGCCGCACGGGTCGCTTGCCGCGGTCGGTTCGTGGATGGGTAACCATCCATTACATATCAAGATTCCACCGTGCCTCGGAAAGCACGTTAAGCCGTTGGCTCCGGCTGTCATTTGTAGATCTTTGACAGTCGTTACGGGTAGTCAGAAGCCTGAAAGTCTGACAACCAATCTTACCAGGGTATTCAGCTATACTGGTATTCAGCTGCATCCGGTTAGTCTGGAAGCCGACCCCTACATAGTTGGGAAAAGGCTAGGCAGATTGATTGATTGATTAATTCTAATAAAAGCTCCATAATCTAGAGTAGGTTGATAATTTTTGTTGTTGTTGTTGTGTTGCCTAGTTGATGGCAATAGGATCGCCCCCTATTATGTGGGACTTTAATGTAACTGGCGAAATTGGGTGTTTTTCTTATTAAAGGTACAACTCTGGCTGACTCCTCGGGGAACAGAGACGTGATGTTATGTTATTATTGTTCTCTAACGAACATTTCTGTCTACAACCAAAACTAAAGAATAAAAATCGAACGAGTCGAGAAATTCTCATTAAAAAAAGTGAAAAAGCAACAACTATCTTCGTATCTTCTACTCTATATTTATTTTTTCATGCCAAGACACTAAAACATGTTTCTAATTAGTTATCCAAAAACTAGAGGTCATAATATTAATATAATTAACTAATAAAAACTCGTTCCTTTGTTTTAAATGTCACGTCTTTCGTTATAAAGTTATTATAAAGATGGCCCGTAGTTTCATGCATTTTTAAATTGGGAAGCACTGTACTATAAGGCGATTTTTTATAGTAGCTATTTTTTTTTGGTAGAATAATGTATTTAGTGTATTTTTAGTGTATTTCTGAAAACCCCAAAACTAGCAAAACCGAAAAAAATCGCTAAACTTTCTTTCGGGATTTGCGGGATAGTGGGAGTATTACACGTGTGGAAGATCACGTGGAGGGTCTAAATTTCTCACCACGATGCACGATCTCACGGTCCTACGATCTTTTATTGTAATTGTAATTGTATTTATTTATTTCAATCAACTTTGGATCATAGGTACAATTAAACAGAAAAAAAAAACATTATAAAATCAACAACACAATTAAAATTAAAATCAAAATTAAAATTATAAACAAAAGGAGTACAAATAAAACTTTGTTATTTTTAATTTAATTAATTATTTGCTTCATACTGAGGTCATTGCGGTAGCACCTATTTAAAAATGAATTAAAGTTAAAAACTTACAATATTTATACTAAAAACCATTAAAATCCGCTGTTACTTTGTCTGAATGTAAACAACCTAGGAGTGAAATTCGTACAGTATCTGTGGTAAAATGACAATTTATACAAGTAGGCTTTTATTAAACTAGTATTTTTTTCCCCGAGTAATATGCGTTTGCTAGCTGCGACATTTTGCAAGAGGCGTGGTGGCCCAGCAGAGCAGTGGTGGCCCAATGGTATAGGCCCAACTTGCGAGTTGCTGGTCGTGGGTTCGAACTCAGCCAGGCGCTTTACTTTATGTAACTAATTTCTTCACCGCTGCTCTCAAAACGGTGAAGGAAAACATCGTGAGGAAACCGGCATGTCCTAGAACCAAAAATTCGAAGACATGTGACATGTACCAACCCGCACTGGGCCCGCGTGGTAGTTAACGCCTGCTCCTTCTCGAAAGAGTGCAGGCCTGTGTGGAGCCAGTGGGAACACAGCAGTGGGGGAGTGGGTTGATTATGCCGTAAATTTCTTCAAAAGAACAAAAGTAGCTAGGAAATGTGGTCTCAAAGACCTAAAGGCGCGACGCAACTCCAGTAGATCAATTTCCATGAAGTTTTCAAAGAAATTGTTCCACCAAAGTTGCTTTCGCGTCAGTCGCGTCTTGCCTGTCTGCGGAACTCGTAATATACATTTCAGAACATAACATTTAGAACAGCAATGAACGCGGATGCTACAAAAATGTCTTCACCTGTACAGACGCCAGCACATCAAGCTACTACAATCTGTCAAATTTCTTTGATAGATTTTCATCTTTATCGCTAAAGAATTAGGTTCAAGGTTGATTGGGAAAATTTGACAGTTTCGGGTGGCTTGACCTGCGGGCGTCTGTACAATGAACCAAAGACATCAGACATAAACTCTCCAACCTGTTAAGTTAGTTCTAACATAGACAACAGATAATGTTGTTAAAACTTGCAGTAACAAAACGTTAGTACTATGTTGTTGCCTGTGTTGTAAACTGTGCCTACGCATGGGAACTTCGCACTTTCACTTGTCACTACAATTGTGGCAGAACATCTTCGTTCTTCCATTGTTTCTATGCACGTTAAATTCTAGTGTCATGTGGATATAAGTAAATGCAAGTTTTAATAATTGTTACGTATAATTTATTTCGATGCACATTTGGACTTTAAGAAAGAAAGAAAGAAAGAAAGAAAAATATTTTATTTGGGACACGCACAGGAAATACAGTTAAAAAGGAGCATATAAAAGTAACAAAATAAACATTAAAAAACAAAAAAAAAAAAGAAATCAGACTAAAAAAAAAAGAGACCTGTGCGAGGCCAAAAAGGCTCCCATCTCAGCATAAAGCTGCGATATTTAAAAAATAAATACCGCAACGCTGGTATTCTGATAGGGCCTGTGTGATGCCACGGACATACCCACGGATATCAATTAAAAATCGCAAGGGGAATAAAATCAAATAAAATAAAATACAAACACTAGAATACTTGAAAAGAAAAAACAAAAACCGTCAATAAGGTGTAAAGTTCGACTCGCGCTTGACGCCCGACGCTTAAGCTTGACGATGCAAACGACTGTCATCCTAATTAATATTAAAAATTCGAAAGTGAGTTTGTTTGTTTGTTACGCTTTCACACTAAAACGGCTGAGCAGATTTCGACTGCAAAATAACATAGGCTACATTTTATCCCGGTAGTACGTTCCCGTGGAATAATTTGTGCCCTCCACGCGGGCGAAGCCGCGGGCAAAAGCTAGTTTTAAATAAAGCAGAAACTATTATTTTGACGAATTTGACAGTATTATAAAGAAGTCACATTTACAGCAACATTTTTTTTAACAAAGGTTAAGAAACAAAAGTTAAGAATCCGAAAATAATAAGACATTTATTATATAGAACTAGCTGACCCGACAGACGTTGTTCTGTCTTAGCTATGAATATTCTAATGTAAACGCGCGAAGTTCCCGGAGGCGCAAGCTAAGAACATTCTGAATTGTCTAAGAAAACTTAATTTATATTTTAAGAATTGAACTAAGATTTTTTTGCTCAAAAGTAAAAAACCCGAAATAAATATAAAGTAAAAAAGTCAAAAATATGAAAAAGATTAATTGGAGCTAATTAATTTGAAACAAAAAATTGTTTTGAATAGGTATGAATGTCGGCAATTGATTTTTATTTTAGAATACTACATGGCTGACCCGCCAGACGTCCTGTCAAAATTTCAATAAATCGAACGGCAGGAAAACAAATGAACAACTGATTATAAAATTAATTTGAATTTGGAATTCTAAATAGAATGAAAGATTCTCGACAGACATTGCCCTGCCCAAATTTCATGTATGAGAAAATGAATTTTCTACATATTTTTTTTCGCCAATTTTCTAATGATTTTAATAGTTATTCTGCTATTCGGGACGGAGAAAAATACAACAAATCAAAAACAATGAAAATCGGTCCGGCCGTTCTCTAATTATAAGTGTTCGAACAAACCCGACTTTGTTTTATATTTATTATGATAATAGGGACATAATTGCATTAACACCATCAACCTGACTAATGCGTAAAGATCGTCTACGCATACAGGTGAAACAAAGAAATTCTTAAAATGGTTTTGTTACACTTTCTCATTTTCATTAGTAGAAAGCATGAGGCAAGCCATGAGCACGCATAACTTAATGTGGAAACGGAATTCTGAGACTTATAGGAGTTTGTTATAAGGGTCAAGAAACGTAGAAAAAAACACTGCTGGTTTTTCTGACCAGCTTGTGCAGGACCTCAAACTCAAACCATTTAAGTATTTCAAGTATACCAGTTACAGGTACTTTTGAATTGTCAAGGGGTCGGTTAGTTAGAAAGATGAAGCTAGTTGGCTATTCCAAAGCGTAGTAGGTTCTTATGGAGAAGAACGGGCAAGAAACTCCAAGGATACTCTTTTAAATCAAAATATTGGTTATGTACATCATTAATGTTGAAAATATTATACATGTGAGAACAATGTAGAAAGACGTGCACTTTAAAAGAGTTCGTATTTTTTTTTGTCATCCTGCACTGTCCCACTCCTGGACAAATGCCTCACTCCACTCCTTCCACCGTTCGCGAGCCCGCGGGTCCTCCTTCTAGTTTTGGTGGAATCTGTCCAGTTCATCCCGCCATCTCCTACGTGGCTTGCCGCGGCCTCCCCTCTGTATCTCTGGGCACCAGTTTTATGCTATCTGAGCCCACAGTTTGTCTGGCATGCGGCAGACATGTCCTTCCCAGTCCCGTTTAATTTGGGCAGCCTTTTGAGCCACATCAACTATCTTTGTTTAGGAGCACACACGACCCGTTAATTTAACCGTCCGTAATAAAAAGATAAAAACAACTAAATTAAAAAAAGCTGTGGCAGCTAAGAGATGACCAGTCCCTAATGACGGTGCCCGTTCACGAACATGACGCATGGATCAGCACCATTGAGCTCAATCATGCCATGACTTACTTTAGAGCAGTGGTAGCCCAGTAACGTCCGCGACTTACGAGTTGCAGGTCGTAGGTTCTAACCCAAGCTGGCACTTTACTTTGTGTAAATTATTTCATCACCACAGCTCTCAAAAACAGTGAAGGAAAACATCCTGAGGAAACCTTCATGTCCTAGAACTAAAAATTCGACGAGGTGTGTGACATCCATCAACCCGCACTGGGCCCGAATGGTGGATTAGACTATTACAGAGAGGAGGCCTGTGTCCCAGCGGTGGGAACATTATACGCTGATAATGCCATATCCAGGACCTATGTAAGACTTCCCTTGGGAATTCATAGAAGGCCAATCTGGATGGCAATAATAATAAAGTTGGGTACAGTCCAAGCATATTCACTTAGCCTTATAATGTGCTGTGTGTGATTCCATGATGTGACAGCAATTTCTTATAATTTTGGCAAGGTGGAGTTCAAATTCGCCCATGCTGAACAAAATCCTGCTAAGTAGGCTGTCCACAATTTTTGGCACAGATACGTAAGATTAGACATGGTCAATGCTCGTGCCACAAAGTAACCAAACAGTCTGAACTTTTGTCTATTGTTCTAACAATCGAAAGACAATAGATTACACTAATCGGATATTCAATGACGTTTGTTTAGCGGTGGTGTGTCAAGGATCTTTATGTGGGTGCACAAGCTAGTTAGACGTGGGAGAACGAGACATCATGAGCCTAACCTTTTCTCAATTTGAAGTGATTAAGCATAGTCTGGCATTTTGCTTATCAAAAATGAAATCTGACTAATTGAGTGATGGATAGAATATGTAAATGTTGATGAATGGCTTACATGTGGGAGGATACTTAAAACTCTTTCTTCCTTGCCCAAACCATTCGTTCCACCTGCTGAAGATCTGCCACCTAGACATGGAAGTCTTTAAACAGACTCCGGATCCAGGTTGGCCAAAGCAAGGAAAACCTGTTCAGGTGGAGATTCACTGTTCCACAAACGATATCATCTCCTGCGTGTCCTGTCAGCTGCACGTTACTGGAACTGATGAACGCTAGTGATAACGCCAAACATGTAGCCGAATTCCAGAATTTTATTATTTTTTTTATTTATTTTTTTTTGTTTGTTTCACGCTGAGAAGAAGAGAAACAGCGTGACTGATGAATGTAAAGGTGTTAGTTGACCCTGTCAACTGATACTTTGCCTTTTTTTTTTGCTGCGGGGAGAATCGAAGGGCAAAATATTATACATAGTTATGGCGCCGTCCCCGAGTAAAAAGGGCCCAGGACAGGCAGAAGGAATTAATTAAAAAACGTAAACTAATGAGTAATGTTTAATATGACTGCTAAGTTCATTAGCACTAAAAAGCAACCTCCAAACCGGAAAGTGAAGACCCACATCAATACAAAAGCTTGATAATTCATCGTATTGATTCTAAACTTACTTTGCTTTCTTTGTATCCGTATTTAAATCCATGTTACATTGTATGATCTTGTAAATTTATAAAAACATAAAAACAATACGAGTGGCATTTGCTTTGACATTCAGAAATTATTAGAGTGGAATCCTCAGTGTCGAGTTTGTGAGTATAAAATATAACACCGTCGTCACACTGTGCAAGTTATCAATGTCACTTAGCAACTGTTGGTGCGTAAAGTTAGCAATTTACCGACCTATAAGTTAATTTATGTTATGAAAAAAAAAATTAATATAAATTGAAGAAAAAAAGTGGAGAGTTAAACAACGAGAAGAATGATGAGCAAAAAGTATCTAAACCACAAAAGTTGAGAAAGAACAAATTAAGTAACTGATCATAAGGAAAAAGTTACAAATATATTTGCATACACACGAGTCCGAGTTCCTCAGTGGGCCAGACCATCACTTGATACTAAAGCTTACAAACACAACCGACTTTGGAACAAGAATTAGTAGATCTCAAAGTATTTCCAAAGCATCTCAAACAATCCATAACAACAGCAATTTCGAAAGTAATGTCACTAATATTGCAAAAATCTTTTCGTAAGCTAAGCTCCCAAAATAACTTAGCAAATTAGAAGTTACTCCACAAAGTAAAAGAGTACAAATTATAATACGATTAGTATGCAAATGAGATATTTTGAAACTGTTACAAATATTTTTGTTATTGCAGGTTTTAGTAGAGTCTAGGATATTGTAAGTTTACGTCATATAACATAATATTGTTGCTAATATATTGTAAACATTAGAACATTGTGAGCATGCGGTTACAAATAGATACACATCTTAACAGTCAAAATTTTAATGGATTTTGTGAGAAATGTGACTATGATTTCCAAAGAATTTGATTAAAATCTAGCTTGTTTGTTAAGTGGCCTCCAATAGTGGGGACAAAATTTTGTTAGGCAGCCAAGAGATAAAAAACGATTTGTCTTAGAGAACCACAAACTATACAAGAAAAGAACGTCTTTAAACACACTACGCTTCTCCTAAAAAATCAACTTGACCTAGGTCAAAATATGATAGTAGGTATTCTCACGAAGCAAGACAAGAGATAACGATTATTGCATGACCATCAACACTACCAATATTCAAGGCGCTAAACGAATGTAGGGAAAATCATGAC
This sequence comes from Cosmia pyralina, assembly GCA_946251885.1. Taxonomy (NCBI): domain Eukaryota; kingdom Metazoa; phylum Arthropoda; class Insecta; order Lepidoptera; family Noctuidae; genus Cosmia; species Cosmia pyralina. Next base: position 23,978,307 of record OX276344.1, read on the forward strand.
GTTGTGAAATAATAAGACATTGACGATTAGATAGGTACCTACTGGTTTAATTTGTACCTGCCCTTATAAGTGGTGCTTTAAATACACTGCTGGTGATAGAAAGTTGTCATTTCAAGAGATTTTATGCTATCAAATAACGGGTGTATTTAGTAAAATTGGTATAACGTGCAACCGGTGGTTTTAATTCGAATCCGGAAATCGAGAGAAAACTCGATTAGTGTGTAATTATCTTTCACGCAAGTTAGAAACATGAACTTGGTGCGCGTTTTGCATGATTGATACCTACCTATTTAGGTGTATCTATAGGTACAACTACATCAATAACTATATCTGTGGAAGACTAGACGGCATGTTCAGGCCAAATGCAGTTTTACCGACTATTAAAATAGGGACGAAGTTTACGGATGGTCTAACACGTGCCATGAAGCATCATGTTATCATAACTTCGATATTTCTCTTGAGGGCAATATTTTAGGAAAAAAGCGTCTAGTTCTTGAGCTTATTCTCTCATTATTTAAAAACTTATGTTTTACTAAGAGAACGACGATGACGACAATTTTAGTCTGTGAATGTAGATGTTCCGAGATTAATATAGTCTGGAATGAATATCCAGACTATGTTAATTTCGGTGCATCTACGTTCACAAACTAAAATCTCAGTCATGCCATACTATCTTATTTACAGAAAGTTTGTAACTGCATAAAAACTCAAACCAGACTTTGGCATCAAGTGTCTCCATACTAATCCTACGTCCTAATTACCTAACTCTGTATGCCAGACAGCCTCATGATGCAAGATACTGAACTCTGTCTCTTAGCCAATAGGTTCAACTAGAGACCAGTTGCCGGCGCAAGCGCAACACCAGCCTGAACGACTACTTATGTAACTAGCGGAACATTGATGTTAATGGTATTATCAAAGAAGTTTTTATTGGTTTGAGAATTTATATTAGTTTTTATGTTAGTGTTGAATTGTTGTTTTGTAATCGATCTTAGCTTCAATACACACACAACACACCCACACACAACACACCCACACACACACGCCCTAACACACACACTTTTATCTTTTTTAACTTTTTCTTTTTTTTTTCTCCATTCGCTCAGGTACGTCGACACAGTCTACTATTATACTTATAGCATCACATTATAAGCTGAATCACTGTCTTTCAAGATACAGGTTTCCTAGTTTGAGATGCAGGGTTTCCCATATTGTGTACAGATTTCAGTTCTTAGATTTGTATCGTATTCTCCACCATAGCTCATCTAAATTGTCTTTATATAAACATGTTAATCTGTATTTTTATGGAATAAAGTTTTATTATGATTATAATTGTTTTAATTGTCTTTGACATAATATTGGGACCCTGGGGTTCCGGAACCTTTGGAAGGCGTACGAATGGCCGAAGCCAACTCGCAGAGGCCCCTTAGACAATTTTAAATGACGAGGAGGCACTATTATAATTTAATATCCCGACATGCCTGAAGGTAAGGAGGTAAGGTATTATAAAGTGCTTAACATTCCTCGTTTGTCTCACAAGTTACCAGTATAATAATGATTAAACTATCAGCTAAAATACTAACTTTATCAGAAATTAATGTAAGCTTTTCTGGTTCCACACTGGTTGTTTTTTCTTGGTATGGTAATCAAGAATTGTAGTAGCTATATCATATTTGAGCTGTGATGGCCCAGTGGCAACGGCCGTGACTTGCGACTTGTGTAGGTCGTAGGTTTGAACCCAGACAAGCACTGCACTTTGTGTAAATTATTTCATCATTACTGCTCTCAAAACGGCGAAGGAAAACATCGTGAGGAAACCGGCATATCCTAGAACCAAAAAACCGGCCAAGTGCGTGTCGGACCTCGCACAATGAAGGGTTCCGTAGATGAAAAGAATTAATCCCAAGAACAAACGTAACATTGTAATCCCAAAATAAAAGAAAATTATGTGTTGTAATTACAAATTAACAATTTTTGGACTTTTTCCTTTACTTGTGCTGTGAGAGCTTGCTTCTTGCCAAATTTCATGATTCTAGGACAACGGGAAGTACCCTATAGGTTTTGATTTACTTACGAGTATCAAAATATGTCGCATAAATGACCGTATTTTTTTATTGCGTTGACATAAAAGCCTGACTTTTTTAGAACTCCAAGGGACCGTAGATCTATCTACGTATTTGATATTAATTTCAACTTGATACCTCCACGCGTACCTGAGCAAAAGGGTCTTGACAGACAGACGAACAACGAAGTGATCCTATAAGGGTTCCGTTTTTCCTTTTGAGGTACGGAACCCTAAAAATCGAAGATATGTGACATTTACAAACCCGCAATGGGCCCATTTGGTGGATTATGGCTCGCTCCCTCTCACAGAGCGGCGTGTGTCCGAGCAGAGGGAATATTGTAGGCTAATTACGCTATGCTATACGCAATTTATATTATATTTAGCGTAGCAAAATAGTGATTCCTTGACTGCCCAGTATCCATCCTGATGAATATTTAAATCTCCTTTTATAAACCTTTGGTTGGATGGTTATTGATTTTTAATTTCCAAGCTGTCTACCAAAACCAACGTCTTTTCAGTTACACAAACCGTACAGGATATTTGAAATACAATAAGTATGCTGTGCTCATCGCAATGCACCTACTATGTGCAACTTATACGATCGAAACATTGTCTATTGCAAAATTATCCGTGACGGCCGATAGTGCAGCATTAAGTAAGATCATTTGCTTCTACTGGCTTATTCAAGGCGAAATATGCCTTGATGATTGAACACTAGCTTTTGCCAGCGGCTTCGCCCGCGTGGATGTCGGAAAATATCCCACGGGAACGTACTACCGGGAATACCTTCATTATTCCTTGTCTACATTATAAAGGGAACCTCTGTGCAACAGCTTTCTAGGGCGTTGGTGAGTCAGTCAATCAGTCAGGACTTCTCTTTTTATTTATGTAGATGATTGTAGTCGAATTTTCTGGATATTATGTTGCTGATTCTACATCTTGTTACATTTGACTAGCAAAAAGCTGACGCTCTATTTTGACTGGGTATTTAATTTTGAACTATGTATCCAATTGACTGCTTGCTTTTCGTTAGACACTAAAGTTTCAGTTTGATAAGGAATTGGCGACATACCAATGGAAATTATCTATGGACCGTACATAGCTACTTGACCTACTGACCAACCTACTCTATGGACCTACTTGAGTCAAACTTTTGGTCCATAAAGATACTTGTACTTTTGCGGAATTTGGTCTATGCAGTGAGAAGCGATACCTACCTCATTCACGTATTCTCAAGCAATGTTCAAAGATTACATTTTGGTGTAAATTCTCTAACAAAAGGCGTATGTGAATCAGTCACCTCGGCCCGAGTGGGTGCGGCCTTGCTAAGTAGACTATCTGCTCGCTTTATAAGGCATTGTGTGGGCCGCAATGACGGACTTACAAGTCAGTTTTAAACCTTATATTACTCATAAACGGTATTAGGTTTGATGTTACCTTCACATCTTAGAAACGTAGCAGGGAACGCAAGCAATTTTAAGAACTAATTTAAATGGCTATGGGATGGCGGCAAGACCTACTCTGATGGTGATAATCATAAAGCCAATATAAGACGCTTCACTTTTTTTTTTGTAAATATTATAAATATAAAATATTATAATATAAATATTAAAATTTTTATTTATTTAATCCACAATATCCCATGATGACTAAAAACTTTTTTTTTGTCCGTCATGTAGATTAAAAAAAACATGGGACACGTATTTTTTCTTTTTCTACGTAACGTACGTACCAACGGCGATACATTGAGTTAAAATGTGGCATGACGTCACTCATTGCTAGGTTTTATACGTGTAGTTTATTACAGTTATGACGTAGCGAGCGAACTTTAATGCGTTTTATCTAAGTAAATAATTTTGTATATTAATAAAGCAAAAATACGTGTCTAATATTTTTTTATTATCTGACTGACGGGCGAAATGGTTTTTTTTTTTACCTAGACATCATCCCTATTTCATCCAGAACATAAATAATAAATAAATAAATAAATAAATATGTTTGGACATATCACACAACGCCATCTAGCCCCAAGCTAAGCAACCTAATGCTTGTGTTATGGTAACGAGATGGCTGATAAACTACTTATATACATTTTTTTTTTTGTAAATACATACATATTATAGATAGAAAAACACCCAGACTCGGAACAAATACTTGTAGGTCGTACAAATATTTGTTCCGTGCGGGAATCGAACCCGCGACATGCTGCACATCATTACCTAGATGTCGATGTAAACTACTTACCTACTTTATTTTATAGTCGTCACCATTTTTTTGCTATCTTATGGAGTGACGGCTGATTGGCCCTGGACACTGACGACCAGTACCAAGATACCTTATTGGTTTGATAGGTGAACTGACGATAGCTTAATTGGAAGCAGATTTACTGTCTGACCTACCGACCTAGCCCTTAGGAATAGGATATACTTTCGTTTATCAGCTAGGTATTCGACTAACTCTCACTTAAATATTGGATCATTACCATTTTCATTCATAGTTTTTATCTTTTTATTCCTGCAGGTCTTTCTACATTGTTCTTACATGTATATTTTCAACATGAATTATGTAACCAATATTTTGTGTCCGTTCTTCTCCTTAAGGCGATACTAAAATAAATTGGGGGCTTTTTCGTAATCATTTATTGAAATAAAAAATAAACAAATATTTTTTTTTTTATTGCAGTATGTATAGATTTTTTTTTTTTTTTTTTGATATATGCTTATTGAATATTTGATTAATATTTTGACTGAAGGAAAACACTATTGAGTTAAATTTCCTCCATAGAATTTAATTCCGAAAAGACCTCTACTTTTTTATATTTTTTTCTGTAATTCTAAAATCCTAAGCAAATTCATTGCAAAATTACATTCTAAATGTGCGCACTAGGTAACTAAAAACTAAGACTCAATTTTTTTTTTTTTAGATTTAGGTTAATTTATTTTTAAACAATTTTTATTTGGTTTGGCGCTTTTATTTTGGTTCCAGCGCATTGTTGCGCTCTCTTTCTTCGCATGTGGAAGTAATTGTAATTATAGTAAAATAATTTAAGTAATTTATTCCCGCCCAGTTAGCTTTTTATGTATCACCTTATGAACCTACTACGCTTTGGAATGGGCAACTAGCTTCATCTTTCTGACTGACCGATCTCTTGACAATTTATTCAAAAGTGACTTTAGTTGGTTTATTTGAAATAAATGGTTTGAGTTTGAGTCATTTTAATACCATTTTGTGTCAATAATCAGGATGATCAGCAAAGAAGTAATTTATTTTGATTTTCTTACACGAAGCGTCTTCTCTATCTTAATTAGAACCATCTAGAAATGGGCCATCTAGAAACACCTTTTGATTGATTTATTAATTTCACCAATCACCATGAAACATAAAATCTATGTAACTGACGGAATAACGAAATTTTAATCGACCAACGGTATTTTAGCCAATTTCTTATTATTGTTATTAATTTCATTCGTCTTAATTGGAAGACAGTTAGCAGATTATTTAATGGAACAAAAAACCAGGTACCTATTAAAGGTATATTTACCGAGGTAATTCCGTAACACACAAAAAAAAACCATTCATAAAATGACAGTAAAATTATTGATCGCATTTTCTTTAATTTTGACAGTTGAGCAACATTCATTGCGTTATTTAAGTTATTGAGCAGACGAATTTATTAAACCTATGAAGCAATGTATAAGAATAGGTTATACGGGCTGGTACCCGCAACTCCACGTCAATGTGCGTATTTTGCATAAAATGTATAAGAAATATCCTTCAAAACTCTCGGATTGTGATTGAAATTGTTTACGAAATTAGGGTGCCTGTCTGTATATCATTCAGCAGCATCAGGTTAAAATAGGACCCAACTTCAAATCTGTTTACTTCAAAAGTCCACAGAATTAATTATCAATCAGTTTGATCATAGGAGACACACACAATTTAAAACAATAGAATTCAAATTACTGTAGCCTGTAAGACGATTGCTGGGCCCAAGTATCATACTACATCTCAGACCAGCACGGATAGGCTAGAGATCCAGTAATGCACGAAGATATTATTGCATAAAGAGGTATGCCCGGACAGTTCTAAGCAAAGCCTTACTAAAAGGTAGATATTTATATCAAGAACCATATAATCATACAAACATTTCCTTTAATAAAATACATTAATAATAACCTGGCAATTATTTTAATGGAAATATAACGACATTACATTTAGTTGACAGTCTCTTGTTACATCAGAGATGTCAAACCTTTGGCCGTCGTCAGATAAACTATTAGGTACCTGCGGTTTCTTACGTATCATCGCAAAGTAAATAAATAGGTGGAACCAGAAGTTATAGGAAGCAAAAGAAGAAAAAAAAGAAGGAAGGAAGTTACAGAAGCAAAAGGGGATGATAAATTGATAAACTTACTTACGCGAAGATGCTAATTAATAAAGCAATTGAAGAACTCCCAGCGCGACCATTAAGAATTTATGTATACATTCTCTCATACATTTATCAAAATATTTTCTTACGCCCAAAATGTGCTAAAAAAGTCGCAGTCCCAGTTTTTTTTAGTAAAACGTGTATTGTAGTTTGAAATACATGATTATGCTGGGGTAAGGTTCTTTTTATCGGTCTTTTGCGCATCTTAATGTAGTAATCTTCTGTAACAAGTTACCTATTATAACTTGTGGTGTAAAGTAATTGATTTTTAGCTCGGTTTCTGCGGATTACCATTTACCACGGTAATAAGGAGGCCACAGCCGGCATTGGAGCAACATCATTATATAATCGTACGTCGAACTTTTTAAAGGGAAATCTCTCAATCTACATAAAGAGTAATCTCCGAGAAATGAGTACTTTGAAAAGTAATCAAGTTATTACAAGTAAATTCATTGCATATTGGAACATAATCTTTTTATCTTGTAACAATGCGTACATGTTAGGTTCAATATTATCAGATTGGTTCATACGACATTTACGGGATGTGAAGGGTTTTGTTGTATTCGAAATCACATGCCAATATAACTTTATTGGTTGGATTTATGTAAATCACTGCGGTCTAAATTCAACTTTTATTAGTTTTACGAAATGCAGTGGAAGTTTATCATACCAAAAACCTGCCTGCATAGTTTCGTAAACCAAATAAATAAGATTGCTTTATTAATAAAACTAATCATATAATAGTGCAGACATTCTAATAGTTTGGTTTGGTATTTATATTATTATGTTCCTACTGATACGATCAGCTGAACAAATTAAAAAAATATTTCACTGTTTTGAGAAACATTGCATTTATATTCATTTTCATAAATTACTGAAGCGTTGTTACTAACCCACCGTAACCAAGAAAGTTGAAACACAACAATTACCTACAAGAATTATTATCGTAACCGGTTAATCCGTTTCAACGTGAAAGCATATCAAATGCCATTACTTTTTTACAATACTTAGTATCTATAACAATATCATTGTTTCTTTAGAAGTTTAGAATAATACCTTCCTTACTCATTCCCTACATTTCTAATTGCGTTGCTTTCAGAACGTCAGCTCCATAATTATCATAATGCCATAACATTTTGAGTGCGTTGACTGAGCACTTTCACCTTGCTTCATTTGCACGCACCAATTGTTGACGACACCTGTTATTGGTAAACGTTTGCATACAAGTTACATTATGCGTGTTTCCTTCAGTTTCATTGTTAATTAAACGGGTCTTTGAATTGATTTGAATAATTTGTGTTGTTTGAATATATGATTCAGTGTTTGGAATATTTGAATACATCTCTCGTCTCTTAGAAGAAAAACAAATAAATTTTAATGTAGGTATACAAATGTGCACACACATCATAAAGCTCATACCTGGGCCCTTATTTCTGGTTACAGGTCGGGCAAAGTGTTACTGGGTTGTTCCATTAGGATTTTTCAGTATAAGTAGGTAGCAGTCGCGGAGTCAGGATTTGTGCCCGGTTGATGGCATTGGGCTCGTCCCCTATTACATGGGGCGTAGTCGCCCATAAACATAGCTCCCGAAATGTGGGTGTAATATCCTACACATCTGCCTAACTCTTCGGGGAATAAGGCGTGTGTGTTATGTTTTTATTTGCTTTTGAACAGGACACTTACTAAAATAATAATAACTGTTAGATGTCTCTAATGCCCGATTTCTAAAGTATTCTTAAACCGAGTTTATCTATTTCGATTTGGCAAATTGCAAGTTTATTGAGGATTTCAGATACATAATTAGCCTTTGATCTGACCATTAAGTTTTATCCGTAGAGTAATGCAATACCTACCTCGCTCATTTACACATTTTACACAATTGAGTTAAGAGGATACATTGAAGCGTGGTTGCGTGGTAGCGTGGAGTCATAACGCCACTTCACTTACACATCGATAGCTCGATCTATCTAGTTTGACGCGTGAGAGAAGACTCTCACGCGATCCGGAACTAAATGCGCTTCGTTTAAATGTAGATTTATGACAATATTTTACACTAAAATAAAATTTTAGCTTAGTAAGTTTTTAACATATTTAAATATCTTCGATTTAAAGCAAATTTTACTACACATTAAGGATCATGTTTCGGTTTTAGTACAGCAGTAGACAATGTAGTCAAATAACATGTATGGAAATTCCAAATGATTTAACCATATACATTTTGTAGCGACGCGCTCAATATACTTATCTTAAAACTTAAAGTAATCATGTGTTTAGTTTGTATGTAGCATCACTAATAGAAAAGCTAAGAGCACGGGACACGCTGGCGTCTGACATGCATGTCACATTGTGGACCCCCCGCCAGTCTGCCACCCACTGCCATCGAACGCGAATCAATGCGCAGGCCCAAATTTGTAATTTTGCGCACGCGGCCATCTTGCTATTTTTTCAAAACTCAATAAAGGTGTTTTCAAAGTTCGCCTGTGTTTTCGTTGCGACAAACCCGGTTCCTGCAGCACCACCACTAACATATTTGGTTTAAGAATTTTAAAAACATAAAATTTATCGATGTATCCCCTTAATAAATTGTAAAACTAATCAGGCCTAGCCCATTCAAGGTTTATGCTAGGTATCTTTGAATATGTATCGTGTATGAATCACTGATCCTTTGCAATAGCCGCGTGCTATGTTCAACGCCCTTCGAACTACATAATATTATACATTAGCTACAAGATTGGATTTCCTGTTCAAAAGTCAACCCTTTTCATATCATCATACTTTGTAATACCTACATTATTTCTAAGATTTATACTGTATTTAACCAATTTTTATTTTTGAATAAATTCTATTCTATTCTATTCTTTTCAGGAGTCGGAATCGGTTTCATTTTGACAGTTCAACAATATTCATTGCGTTATTTCCGTTTGTCGAGCAGACAAATTTTTGGAACGTATTATGAAGCAATGGATTATCAATTTGCTTCAAAATGATTCAGATTCCGATTGATAGTATGTTACGCAATAAAGGTGCTGTTACATTGTAAGTATTACTTAGGCAAGCTGATTTTTTATATTCATTACTAGCTTTTGTCCACGGCTTCGCCCTCGTTTACCGGGATAAAAAGTATTCTATGTGTTAATCCAGGTTATAAAGTATCTGTGTGCCAAATTTCATCCAAATCTGTTCAGCCGTTTTTGCGTGATTGAATAACAAATATACAACCATTCACATTTCTATTACTAGTGGGATAATCATTTAGTAAATATTTCTTGATTAGTTTAGTACTAGCGCCAAATACTTTTACTATCTAAAGCACTCAACAAGGAGACTTAGAAAAAAATAAAGGTCAATCAAATACAAGGAAAAAACTGTGCAGGAATTAAATTAAAGTAAGTACCTACAGATAATATTATTATGTCGTTGGTAATAATAGTGTCCACCAGTATGACAAGTTACATTCAATACTCAAGGCCGGCCTAGTAACTAGAGCAGCTTTACATGTGCCAAACTAAGGTCTTAAACAAGTTATATTAATTAATATTTTAATAAAATAAGATTAATATATTGGGAATCAGATTAGAACCTTATTAATTAATTATTTTCATTAAATAACAATTGATTTGGAAAAAAGGGAGGACATTATTAGATGAGGTTTGATATGCCGTTGAGCCTAAATATTAATGAATGTATTTAATATGTAGATGCATAATAAACAAGTAGTGCCTTCATCTTCTTGATCCTTGATCCCCAGTATTTAAGTACTAGCTTTTGCCAGCAGCTTCGCCTGCGTGGACATCGGAAATTATCCCACGGGAACCGTACATTTTTCCGGGATAAAAAGTAGCCTACGTGCAATTCCAGACTATAATAAATCAGCCGTTCTGGCGTGCTGGAGTAACAAAAATCCAACCATCCAAATTCGCATTAATAGTAGTAAGAAATAAGATTATTTCCTTAACACATTTATATTTATGTGTTTAAATACTAATAAAATTAGTTCACTGGAAAGTAAACTCATAATTCAATAACTATGAGTATAACCAATTTAGATGCAATTATTAAGCCAATTCCCTGCAATAATTGTAAGTAGATTAATTACTGGCAATCGATAATTGTAAAGTCTCGTTCTCACACGATTCAAGTAGCAACCATTGATTCAATCGTTGATAGTTAACGAAATTTAAATTAATCTATGAATGGTCTTAAAAAATCACCAATATTGGCCAATGTGTGCAATGGTTACGGTACAAGGGGTACTTACGGTATCAGCTGATATAGCGCTATCACTCAATGAAATACCGAAGACGCAGAGGCAACACAGGAGACCACCGATTTTGCGAACCATTTTTGCACAAACACTTGTTTCTTTTTAATTAAAATAAACAAAAATATTTAATTGTGACAGCGGCCAAAAATCTCGCCTTGAAAAAAATACAATATTAATGCGAGCGTGTCTTCGTTCGAAATTCAAAATGTTTTTTTTTTAATCAGTGTTTACGGCGTGCGGCGAAAGGTGCACGGCCGGTCGCGGTATGGAACGTAACTCGCGAATGTGACGATTTTTGAAAGGCCCGCGTAGGAGGGTTTCGCGCCGATTTCTGTCGCGTTCCGATTCATTCAGGTGATGTAAGGACCAGGCAGAATTGTGTTTGTCAAGCAGGCAATTGTTTTACTGTCCCATTAAAAATTGTGTAAGTTCATCGAAGTCATCATGGAAATACCGTTTTGTCAGATAAACAAATTAGGAAGGTATTAGATACTACACATACATAAGTACTTCGATGTAGATATCTAATTAATCGTAGTTTTTAGATAGAGCCTCGATATTCAGTACCCAGGCTAATCCGAACGCCGCTCTAATCCGAACTGCGATACGGCCCCACCCACACGTTCTCGCCGAAAATGACATCTCGTTGTCCAAAAAAAATCTGCTTTGTAAATGGGGAAGAAAACTGACAAGTTTTTCCACGAGGTGTCGCTGGTATCGCTTGACTCATAGAAAACGACATTAGCTGTCAAATTACATACAAAACTTGTTTACAAAAAACTTTGGATGGCAACTGACAAAAAAATGCTGTGTTTGTGCGTAATCTGTTGTATTAACAATGAAAATCATTCATTTTTTAAAGACTTACGATTAAAAAAATATGGGAAAGAGCGACTAAGATACGCAATTTTACAGCTTCCGAAAATTTGAAGATTATGTTTATATCCATCTTGGTATCAGCAGTTTCATGCTGCTGAGGTATCCCACAGTTCAAATTACGATCAAATGATTCGATTCTGTAACAAATTTAATTAAAATTCAGATTTAATTACTAGGTTATGTTCGTAACTCATGTCATTAGTCATGAAACATCGAATATGTTATAAAACTACTATGTAAGTAGGTACGTAAAAGTTTGTAATTACTACGATATTAATGAACGACATGTTGCTATTTATAAAATTGGGTTTTTTTCTTCAATTATTAACAAGAAAATAGGCTGTGAATACCTGCTGACCAGATCCGCTTTTCGGCCTCTTAGTGAAGCTTTCAGTTCTTCAGTTCAGCTTTTAATTGAGGTACTGTCCACGTTGAATACATTGTTCGTTGTATTAACAAAAAACACACGCTAGTTTAAGATAAAATTATATAAAACCCGAAAAACATTGAGAGATAAAAATGACAGTGCGATGTTATGAGTCGAGCGATAGTAGCGCCACCTGTTCATAGCTTTGCAATTTCTTTCCCATTGAGAGACAAACCTTTTTCGTGGTCTACAAAAAAACCCGCCAAACTAAAATAGATCAGTTTATGACAAAGTGACTTTTTTTTTCGTGTTGTTTTTTTTTTTTTGAAGTTTTTTGAAAACGTATTTTTCAGATATTTCTTAGTTTTTATTTATTTTTTCTTTTGAACATACTTTAATCCGAACGCTCCGTGAGTCCGAATAGAGGTATGTTATTGTCAATTCGGATTATCGAGGCTCTAGTCACAGATTAAATGATAGTACTAATACTCTAATGTACCTATTAGTAGGTACTATCGTTTATATAACAAATAAAAATTATAACATCATTACTGTCAACATTGTGAGGAGCTCGTGGCTAAGTAATAACAGCTACACGGGTCGATCCATCAGGTTAAGCTACGCTTGGCGGGGTCGATCCGAAGATGGGTGACCATCTTTACATACCGAGACTCCTCCGTGCCTCGGAAAGCACGTTAAGCTGTTGGTCCCGACTGTCATTCGTGGATCTTTGACAGTCGTTACGGGTCATCAGAAGCCCGAAAGTCTGACAACCAGCCTTACCAAGGGGTATCGTATTACCCAGTTAATGGGTTGTGGAGTTCAGATAGGCAGTCGCTCCATGTAAAATACTGGTATTCAGCTGCATCTGGTTAGACTGGAAGCCGACCCCAACGTAATTGGGAAAAAGCTAGGCAGATTGCAGATTGATTACCGTCAACATTGTACAGCTCCAACGTCTGCTTACTGTTTTTTTTTTTTTTTTTTTTTTTTTGGCAGGAGTGGGAAATCCTCATGGACGCCTAGGCTGCCTCACTTATGAGCCAGTCTGGGCAGTGCCGGACTCTTACCGGCTAAAACCACACTCCTGCCTTACAAGTGTCCCTCTGACATAATCAGAGCCCTTTTCAATCAATACTTTCATTATATAATACAAAATATTTAAGAAAAAACGACTGCTTACAGGTTTACAGTAATCTTAATAAGAGAGGAAAATCGATTAAGTGTGAATATTTGCGTAACATATTGATGTTTGATGTTATTTAATAAGCTTAGTTTACCGCTGCTCCTTGTTTTTATTAACTGCCTGTTGCGTGTGTACTATGGGCCAAAGTTCCGCATGATCACCTCAAAGGCGATAATCGCATGCACGGCTCATGACTCGATCGCACAATGTTCGTTTGGCACTAGCTGCGCTCTCACAGGAATATTTTTCTTAAGTGAGCATGCTTAAGTTTTGTCCATAGTACCTACCTACCGTTTTATTTTTAGTCTGTGTTCTTTGTTTTTTTTTTTTATGTGTGTATCTTTAGTAAAAACTTTACATATTAAAAATGAAAAGGCGTAAATATTATAAAAACCTTGAATGCTGTGCCCGCCGCGCCGTCAGTTTTTTGAACCACATGGTGTCACGCGAGCAGAAGCTAAGTATTTACTTTTTATAGGCGTCTGCCATAGCTTGTAGTAACATTATCAGCTGGGCCAAGTTATTAGCTAAAGTTAGCTGTCCATTATGACTAGGTAGGTACAGTCAGGAACAAAAGTCGATTAACACTTGCAGTTTTTTAATCTTAATTATTAAGCGAAATATTTAATTCATATCGGAACAGAGTACCTACTTACAATTTTAAGAACATTAGGTAACTCTTAACAGTTAAACGAAAAAAAAGCAGTTTATCAAATCATTTTGTGTTAATTTAGATGATGTCAAAAAGTAGCAGTGTTAACCGACTTCTGTTGCTGACCGTACAGTTCTTTCATTCATTTATCATAATTCTTAATCCCTATGCGGAGAATATTCAAAGACTGAGAAATTATAGATACCTATAAGGTATATTAGTTATTAATAATTTCTCTATTACAGAAGATGAGAAGTATGTACTTTCATCTTCTGTTATGTCGACACGCGATATTATTATGTAAGTATGTGGAAATTTGCGTTAATTCAATGAACCTGTCTAGCCAACTATGTTGGGGTCGGCTTCCAGTGTAACCGTATGCAGCTGAATACCAGTATTTTGCATGGAGCGACTGCCTATCTGATCTCCACAACCCAGTTACTAGGTAATACGATGCCCCTAGGTAAGACTGGTTGTCAGACTTTCGGGCTTCTGACGACCCGTTACGACTGCCAAAGATTCACGACTAAAGAAAGCCGGGACCAACGCCTATACGTGCTTTCCGAGGCACAGAAGAGTCTCGGTATGTAAAGATGGTCACCCATCCACGGACCAACCCCGGCAAGCGTAGCTTAACCTAATGGATCGACCCGTGCGGCTGTTATTGCAGCCACGAGCGTTAACTCATACCCTGATAAAAAGACTGGCCAGTCCACAGTTTGGTAGCTTGACCTGCGTGGCTGAATGCTCCGGATGCGTCAGATGAAAGTTTAGGTCTGTACTGACGTCTCTCAAGGAGGCTTCTTAAAACCAATTCTCAATAGGTACCTAATTATGGGGCGCAGACCAAAATGAAACTTGAAAATACGTTAAGAGAGGGATGGTGCATTTTATGACCTCTCTCTTAATCGCTCAAACACATTTCTATTGTGTTATCTAATAAACTCAGCTCAAAAAGTATTATCTGTTTTTGAGATGAGCTGAAAAATGTGCTTTTATTATAAAATTATTTGCTAGTTCGCTAATTGATTACATTTTTCAAAAAAACATCTTTTCATGAAAATTTGGTCCCATGTGAGCGAGAGAGGTAACAAAATGCGGCAGCCCTCAAGTATAAAATAAACTCCATTTAATTAAAATATAAAAAAGAAAAATACACTTCGTAGCTCTTTTAACTTGCTTGTTTTTCTTTTTCCTTGCTTTCTTTTCCTTTGCTATTTTTTTTTTTTTGTTTGTATTCTGTGTCATAATTTTTTCAAAATTCGAGATCACTTCTGCTTTAGGTATATTATTTTAGAATAAAAAACATACAGATAATAACAATAGATTAACTTGCTTTCAGACAACATTATATGCTAATTAAAATTCCCACAGATATGAAGTATAGATTATTTTTTTTACACCCAAAGTCAAAATATATCCTCCCGACCGAATTTCGGTCACAGCGGCCAATCTCAACCGAGATTACCGAACCAACCGAACCGAGATATTTGTGCACTCTCTCTTCCCTCACTCTCATAATCAAACGGGATGGCCATCCGACACGACCCAGAGAGATCAGACATAGGACCAAAATGGCTACACGTGCTTTCCTATGCACGGGGGTCATACCACCAGATTTGAAACTCCGGGCTGCTACTAAGAAATTCCTTATGGAAAAACCCCGGACACTGCCCGAGCAGCACCCTAATTGTGTAACACATTATCAATCAGAGTTGGTTTCATTTTGACAGTTCGACAACATTCAGTGAATTATTTACGTTGCCAAGCAGAAAATTTTTTCGAACATTTGAAGCAATGGATTAGCAATTTGTCTTCTCAACAATGTAAATAATACAATGAATGTTGTTGAACTGTCAAAATCGAACAGATACCGATTGATAGTGTGTTACGCAATTAAGGTGCTGGTTACCCCACGTTCAGCAGTTGCGCTTGCGACCATGAGACCAATCGGGTAGTTTAAACACCTAGTGTCTCTACCTATAATAAACTATGCCTTTTCTCCTTTTCCCAGGCTCGTCACTTTCCTCAAATCTTTTGAAATGGTGCCAACTTATTTATATTGGCACAACCTACCTGGCTTTCTGCCCACACCGTTAAAGTTGCGATCACTATAATTCACTTCTTCGTTATCGGCTTTTGGATGTCGATCTCACATGGTGAAGTTATCATAATCATTTTCACAGATGATATTGGGGTTGTGTTTGAGTAAAACTTTAATTGAAAACAATTTTTTTCAATACTCTTCCTCGAAAACTGGTTCATATCGCACTACGATTAGGTTCACAATGCAATGTATTTCACCCGTGTGCGGGAATAAAAATTACCACAAATAACTTATACCAAATTGGTTCAATGCCTTTATTCACATTCTCTATTCGGGGGTGAATGTTTTTTTTTAATCTCGGCGAAGAGATTATGCGTCTTTACGGCTTTAATATATTTTTAATATTTAATTAATGTTTATAGATGGAATGTCATCAAAAACCATGATTATTACAATAAAAAAAACGTTTATGAACAAATTAACATTTATTTGTGTTATAAACTCAAAAATATTTGGATTTTCTATTATTCATATTAGGCTGGTTTATCGGCTTTATACCTTTGCTTCTCCTTCAACCTGGCGAAAGCAAAGCGCGGAAAAAAAAGAAAATTGAAATCATAGTTTCCTAATAATTCACGACAAAAATATTTTTCGTTATTTTATTTTATTTCTTCAAAAGGTATTGAAAAACGTCGTTTGATACACATGGACATTTGTTATTGCAATTCTCGGCTCAAAAACAACCTCGCCTACGGCTCGGGTGTTAATTCCGCCTCGAATGCAATAACAAAAATTCTCCACTTGTATCAAAATGAAAGTGCAAAAACTATTATGCAAAAAAAATGGTTGGTAGACAATTTACTGGAGATTCCGTTGGATGTACTCGCTTATCACCAAGAGACAAAGTTGAAATGTCTGATGTGCCAGCAGTATAATAGAACGAAATCATGAAAATGTTAGTCTAAAAGACTACCTACACTGAAAACCTTAGGTACATAATTTAACAAATGGAAACATAACTACATCGCTAATTAAATAAACTCGCAGAAATGTAGATCACACTGCACAAATATTGTTTCAATGCACTGCCGCACTGACGAGATAAAATAAAAATAGTTAAAATGTACATAACTAATCAAACTTTGCGGGAGACAAACAGTATCACAGATAGCACACAATTTGCAAACTCGATCACGTTACTCGCTTAGTGTCGTTTTATTAGCGGAAAGAAAAACACGCGCTGTGCTCGATAAAAAAAAGTATTTAATAAGTATTTTAAAAAAGAACGTGTGCAATGACTTCCAAATGGGACAACGATGAAGTCATACAAAGGTTTAGGGAGTATTTGAGGATTCCTAGTGTCCATCCGGATGTTGATTATGGTAAGTTTTAAAAGATAAATTTGCAATAACTAACAAAATCAATGAATAAAATGTTAAAAAATACGAGATTTGTATTAACTTTAACTGATTTCCTTATTTTTGATGGTGTGAGTTACGCATGATTTACCTACGTAAGTCATTTCAACAAACACGATAGGGAAAATAGCTATGTTATAAACTTGGTATATAGATGTTAAACAATACCTAATTAACTCTATTAAAATTATTTCACGCAATGACAATTGTTATTTAGAATTTTGCCTGAATAAATGAAATATAATGTCAGATCAGCAATTTGTATTTGAAAACTTTGCTTTATATCTAGGAAGTTTTCCCTTTTCAGGCGACTGTGTCAAATTCTTGAAGAAACAAGCAAGTCTCTTAGGTTTGCCTGTTGCCGTCCATGAGTTTGTGCCCAAGAAACCAGTGGTGGTGATAACATGGGAAGGTTTGCAGCCAGAACTAGCCTCCATACTGTTAAACTCTCATATGGATGTTGTTCCTGTAAATGAGGTAAGAATTTGTTTGTTTAATGGGCACGCTCTAGCTCCTGCACGGTGCCGCCATCAACCTTCTGCCCTGACTTCAATTTATTTGCGATCAGCGCCGAAGGTCTTTTATGTTATACCTACTTATAAAATTATACATCTCTATCAGCCGATAACTGTGTATTCACACTTACCTTTTACACGATCCATCCAGAAGGCCAAAGCATGTCGTTTCTTTGGCCTTCTTCCTCTATAAATATTTACGTGACATCCCAGTTACTGGGTAAGTAAGACCGGTTGTCAGAATTTCGGGCTTCTGATTACCCGTAATGACTGTCAAAGATCTACAAATGACAGCCGGCACCAACGGTTTAAAAGCTTTCCGAGACACGGAGGGGTCTCGACATGTGATGGATGGTCACCACGGACAGGCATCGGCCAGCGTAACTTAACCTTCGATCGACCCGTGCCGCTGTTATTAGCCACGAGCCCCTCCGTGACTAAAATAACCCCCGTTCGTACCTAGACGTGATGGGTATCGATATCTAAACATTATAATTTATAAAACAAAAAAAAAAAATTGATGATGTTTTTTTTGGGGTCATCAACCTATAAGGATCAATCATCATCATTATCATTTCAGCCGAAAGACGTCCACTGCTGGACATAGGCCTCCCCCAAGCACCACCACTTCCCGCATCCAGCGGATTCCATTAATTAATGTTTAATACAAAATATTGCAAAACAATTTTAAATGAGTACGGTGGAGGTTTTTGCCCTTTCTTCTCCATACGAAAACGGGCGACTAGAATCAACTCAATTTTTTTTTTTTTTTTTGTAAATTTTGATGTTTAAAAGTGCCTTTTATGTGCCCATTTCAAATAGATAAATGATTTGACGTTTGACTTTTTTGACCGGTAAGCCAATTTAAATACCAGTTTACAAATCAATATAGGTAAATCCATCCACATTCATACTTCAAACTTTTCTGCCGTCATGTCCCTCATTCCTCACTGTTGAGAAGGTTGAGAAATCAAACTTCGTGACTATAGTTGAAAATGGTACCTACGTTATTTCCGTTTTTTTTTATGTCGAAGAGATCAATTTTGTTCAGATACCAGCTGAAAAAATTGGTCTCTTCGACCAGCTCAAAATTTATAACAGAGGTTAACTCTATAGTGCTCTATATTCTCTTGCTTCTGTGTTCCATACTACATACAATACGTACATTTTTAAAAAGAGTAGTTCTCTTGTATGAGCACACGTTCATTAATCTATCTTACCAAATTAAAGAATATGATAATTAATTCTATGTTAGTAGAAGGTCAGCTACTCAGAGTCCTCTAGACATTGCTTGTGTATTTCCTTACATTCCCTTACCTTTCTGATAACGTAGGTATATAGGTATAGTCCCTACGTCCATACGAATCCTACGATAACTCGAAACGGATTTCCGGCCGAACCCAATAACCTATCTGTCACCAATTTTGGCATACTGGAGATAGAAAAACCTCATCTATGGTTTTAACGTCCCAATAATCTAAGACAGTTAAAACAAAAGAACACGAACGAACGAAAGGAACGTAAGGACTGCAGATAGAATTATATTGTCTACCACCAGTAGCGATCTGTCTTTTACTGACAGCAGGTTATTGGGTTCGGCCGATAGTTTACATAAAATAAATGACATCTGCGATACCTATTAAACTTTATCTCGACAAAGTAATCCCAACATTATTAGCGAGTAAACAATTCTGTTATCGGCAGAGATAATATCCAGGTGAGCACAAAGTACACTACATCAGTAAGATAAATACTACGTTTACTATCCATTAGGTTAATCTAAACATAAAAATTATCTAAATAAATACTGTAATTAATACTGTAATATAGTTTCCAAGTACACATAATATAACATCACGCCTAGGTATGCTCTCTACACCACTAATTTTTAATTAGTACAAATACTTACAGGCCTTATTAGAGAAGGTCTTTTTATTCTATGTCCAAAGTCTCAATAAATAATATTCATAAACAGCAAAGTTATTAGCGTTTGTTTATATCCCAAAACGTCACTCAGTTTATGGAAATATTGTACAGGCTATGTAGCCTGTATAATATTATTATACTACTATGTAGTAGTATTCATTAATCATGGAAAAGCACTGCGCGTAGTATTTTCTAGTAGCAATTGTTATGAATAATTGATTTAATTATGAATTTACCAATCATGACAAATTTTCGTGGACAATTTTGGGATTTAATTTTTTTGAGTTTAGACTACACAAATATGATCAGTAACGGGTACGGATAGAGCCCCATTTTTTTTTTTTGTATTAATTAAAAAATAGTAGTGTATATTAAGTCCCATGTTATGAACCTATTGCGTTCAACTGGGCACAAAACCAGACTCCGAGCTGCTGCTGAGAAATTCCTAATGGGAAAACCTAATAAATCTTTGCCTGACCCGGGAATTGAACCCAAAACCTCATGCACTGCAGACACGCTTGTGACCACTCGTGACATTAAAACGTGAAGCGTCTGTGACGTCGTGGCAGTTACTATTTTGCTGAAATATTCATATTTTGCGGGAAATTGACTAAACGGAACCATATTAATCTGTTCCTCAATAAAAACTTTTTTACAAAAAAATACAACCGACTTCCAAGAACAACACTACAAAGTGAAAAATAACTTTAATTTCGGAAGTCGGTGTCTGATTAAATGTATTTTCTTTTTTGCCACCGACTTCCGAAATTAAAGTTATTTTTCACTTTGTAGTGTTGTTCTTGGAAGTCGGTTGTATTTTTTTGTAAAAAAGTTTTTATTTTTCACTTTTTAGTGGGTCTGTTTATAATTTGTATAGTTACAATAGTCTAATGTCAATTGCTCATCACATGTTACAAAATATTGCTTTTTCCGATGCTGGGACGTTAATTGTTGAGGAGTTCTGCTGGTAAGAACCAGGAGAACTCCTCAAAAACCACTCACCACACGCATTGTGTGACGAGCGGAAATTGCTTAGCAACCATATTAAAGTAATCGAATCGCAACCCGTGAAATATTTATCATTGAGTAGTTCCGGTAGCCATCTGTGGTCTTCATCATCAGTTCCACTTCACCAAGTGGTGCTTTCCGAGAGCAAATGCACGAGCTACTATAAAAAATACCCAAATCGCTATAGGTGTGCCTATAATATTTGAAGAGTTATTTAGAGTTATTTGGGAAGTATACCCTTTCCAACAAAAAAACATTTTTTCAAATCGGTTGGCAAGCGACGGAGTTATGCGCGAACAAACATAAAAAAAATAAAAAAATACAAACATCCGAATTGAGAACCTCCTCCTTTTTTAGAAGTCGGTTAAAAAACAGTCAACTAGCTTAAGGCCCGGTTCACATTGTCGGTTGCATATTGGCATAATAATAAGTATGTACCAATTTCAATAGAGCTGTTCACATTATAAACTGTCGGCGACAACACATTTACCGGATTTCAGTCACGATTTCGGTCGGGTCGACATTGCGGGGCAATTGCGTAAGACACTATCAATCGGAATTAGTTTCATTTTTCAACAACATTAATTGCGTTATTTAAGTACCTATGTTGTCGAGCAGACAAATTTTTCAAACATAATTATGAAGCAATGGATAGCTATTTGCTTCAAAATGATTCAGATTCCGATTGATATGGTGTTACGCAATTAGGTTGCGGGTTTGTACCGCTCGGAGTGGCGAAACCCCCTGCCCGCATCCCACCACCCGCGCATTCCCTGCTCTCGCCACCAGTTTGTACATTACTTTGTTCATCGGCGGTGGTGGTGGTGGTGGTGGTGGTGGGGGTGGCGTGTACACAGGGAGGACTCGTTAAACATGGAGGGCGAAATAAATAAAGAAGTTCTGATTTCTCTACACAGAAGCCCCGCGACTTGCTCGCGGACGTGTGACTCCACCCCGGACTGGACTTCCGAGTGAGTCGCTCTCAGTTTACACGCGGCTCACTTGTGACAATAGACTCCACACATAACATACATCTGTTGCGTGATGCGTGCTAGGATAATTTAGGCGTGTCACGCAGCAAACAGTAGACATTCACCTCTACACAGGCGAAAAAATACACGCGTGAAGACGCAGCGCGGGCGCGCGATTCACGTAGACACCGGGTGACGTCACACAACACAATGTCACCCACACACCCATTACACGGTCTCCCTAAGCCTAACCCGTGCCAGGCTCGGCTAGCTCTGAAAGTGGGGCGGGCGGGAGCCACTCACCCCTTCTGTAGGAACGTCGAGTCCGTATCTCTGTCGCAGGTCGCCTTCTGCTGGGCTTCCCCCATGTAGGTGGGGGTTCCACCAGGTAGGGGTTGACCGCCGGGATACGGTGAAGAAAGCGGCGCTGGCTAGCAGCGTCGTGGCGTGCCTACAGACACAGATATAGCAATCATTCACAGGGACGCGCATATCCGCGTCCCATCATCCTTAGGCCGCAGTAGGCCGAGCCAATGAGGGGCCCGTATTGACGGGCCAGCGCATAGCTGCTGCGGAGAGGGGGCCACGCCCCGGCACCGCCAATCGCACCCCCATGACGGGGTGTAGCGATGACCACTAGTGCTCTACACAGAAGCCAACTCACAACTGCTTTGTGACGAGACGAGCCGGGTTGCGGTAAATCGACGGTAACGACGCAGGTGGTGGTGTTCACATTATGTCGGATCGGCAGCTTATAGTGTGAACAGCAAGACCCGACAGTCGGACCGACCTAATGTGAACCGGGCCTATTACCAACACCGGGTACCGGGTATATCTCTAGCTAGGTAATCAAAATCAAAAATGAAATCAAATAATTTTTAATTCAGGAATATACCCATATAAAATTTAAAGATTACAAATTACAAATTATTCATTAATTATAAATTATTAAGTAAATAAGAATTATTTTAGCTGGAATATTTTCTATATACGAAGAAACAGTTTACCTCGTATATGGCCCTCAATATTCCATCGTCAGATTTATGAATTCGGTTCCTATAGGAGTCCTCTGACTTTCCCATGACTACGTAAAAGTCATCTATCTTGCTTTCGGCAAACATGCCGGACGCACAACACCGATGCATCTGAATGCTTTGTTATATTGAACACGCAACGTGTTGTAAGCACGTTGCGTGTATTAGTACCATAGCGCACGAGGTGTAACGGGAATAACGTTAAGGGATTCGGGATAAAACAGTGAACAACTAACATATTCAATCATAATATTCCAGGAAAAATGGACCTACCCCCCATTCGACGCTGTCGTTACAGACGATGGGTACATCTACGCGAGAGGGACCCAGGATATGAAGAGCATAGGAATGATGCACCTAGAAGCCGTTAGGAGGCTGAAAGACGCTGGAGTCAGGCTGAAGAGGACTGTTCATGTATCTTTTGTTCCTGGTTAGTATTTGATAAGATGGAATTAGTTATCCCTAACGGGGTGTGTTCAGTAAACTGTATTATTTATTATAGGCACAGCAAAATCAATCTGCCTAACCTTTTCCCAACTATGTTGGGGTCGGCTTCCAGTCTAACTGGATGCAGCTGAATACCAGTATTTTACATGGAGCGACTGCCTATCTGACCTCCACAACCCAGTAACTGGGTAATACCTCCCCCCCCCCCCCTTGGTAAGACTGGTTGTCAGACTTTCAGGTTTCTGATCTTCATTACGTAACACATATTAAGATGGCAATCGATCGCAATGCCTTCCAAAAGACACTTCAGCGGTTCAGCCAAGTTCATTGTGTTAAGGCGCTGCCCTAACCGGGACACCGTAAACCGTCCACTTTTTCGTCACACAGTTAGCCGTATTGCTACATATTAAAAGCCCCAAAAAAAAACAGTATAATAATATGTATAGTCAAGGGTATAAAAAAGACTTATACAAAGATATCTTATATAAAAAAAATTGCCAAAATGGAGACGAAAAGACTTTTTCGTCTCGAAATGCGTGACGACTATTCATGTTTTTGGAACTATAAAAAAAGAAAATTTAGTCAACTAGAGAAGTATGTAAAAATGTTTTCTTATTGGTGTAGCTTTTTTTTTTAAAATTAAATTAAAACTGCGAAATAACTTTCATATGCCAGACACGAGATTCAACTAAAATCAAACGCAATGCCATTTTCTACTGTATTTGCATAAGTACCTTTACGATTTACTATTTGTGCATTACCGCGCCTTAAGTAGACAAATTTTTAACACATCTTTTCTTTTTTAGACGAAGAAATCGGTGGCGTAGATGGAATGCGCGCGTTTTCAGAATCTCCAGAGTTTAAGGAACTGAACATTGGTTTTGCGTTAGATGAGAGTGCGCCCAACCCGAATCCTTCGGAGATCTTGGCTTTTAATGGAGAAAGAACAACTAGACGTGAGTTTTTGCTTTAATCCCTTCTAGATTTATATCCGGAACTTCGTACGCAGGATTTAGAGTTATTTAAATAAACTTTTACTGTGCTTTTACACACCGCTCCGCTTCGACCCCATACGGTTTACAAACTTTATTTTTAACCCCTCAAAGGCTTTCTGCACCCCATGTGTGCATCAGGAAAAACCCCTTTACATAATAGGTATATAAGCTTATATATTATATATATAAACGTAAAAAAACACCATCCGATGGAAAAAAATCATCCTACGTAGTTGTGTACCTATGGGGTTCGCAACTAACCCCCCTCCCCCCTCCCTCTGGGGGTTTTGGGTTTATAAATTAGTACATAACTGCACTTGAAGAAACTAAAATTATTTTCCATTTTTGTTTTTTTTAGTTGTGATAGGTACCACACCAGGTTGTGGGGATTTCTGTGGTAGGCACTCAATTTTCCGTACCAGTACTTGCTATGTGAATATTTTCGCATTATCGACATCTATATTTAAAATAATAATAAAGCTGAAGAGTTTGTTTTTTTGTTTGTTTGTATGTTTGAACGCGTTAATCTCTGGAACTACCAGTCGGATTTGAAAAAATATTTTTGCATTTGATAGCCAAATTCTTGAGAAAGGCTATAGAGATATGATATAGTATTTTACATGGAGCGACTGCATATCTGACCTGCACAATTAGCAACTGGGTAATAAACCCCCCGTAACGACTGTCAAAGGTCCACGAATGACAGCCGGAACCATAGATATATGAAAGAAGGAGATATGCCCGGTAGTTGAAAATGTATCAGAACCCGATGTCGCTAGGTTGGCCCCACCACCGCGCCACTACTACACATGTAGTTCACTAAAAGCAATAGATACAAAGTCGCGCACACACTTGCAATTCATAAATCAGAACATACTACACAATCAATTATAAACCTTAACTCGTCACACACAGCGTGCATTTACCATGCACCGTACAACTTACTCACACAAAAACATCTGGCGCTATTATTGTGTTGTGCAAAAAGCAATTTATTTTACATATACGCTAGTGATTGACTAAATCGGAAAGTTATCGATACTTCTATTTATTACTGTACAAGAAAAATTTGGGGTCCTGAAAATAAAATAAAAAATGATATGTCCAGAAAGTATTATATATTTTAAATTAAAAAAAAAATGTATATTAAAAAAAAAACACGAATCAATAAATTAAAACAATCCGGTTAAGTTGGTTTAGGCTGTGAAACCATAGGAATTGTTGAACCCTGTTATGATGTGTTTACTCACTGACCTGTAAAGTGGAGGTATTTGTTCAGTACTTGACGTACTCTTAATTTTGGGATTGCCCATTCAAAAAGCCTGCGAGTTTTCTTTAGAGGCTGGAACATTTCTGCCTTAAAGTGAATTGAGCATATGGTGCTACATTTTGTTGGGAACCAGTTAGGTGGCCTTCCTGTGGCATCAATCCATTATTTTTTTGTATTTGTATCTTTTGGGAAGCTAAAAAGGTACTTTATGAACTTTTTTATCATTTACATAATAAGTATAGTCTATATAGTCTATAGGAACTAGTTGGCCGCTGAGACAGGGGTGAGGCGGCGGTTCGCAACGCACGTACTGAGTAATGCGCCCACGCTCCTCCATCCCACCGCTCACATACCTAAGGCGCGATCAACTAGTTCCGCGCGGTCTATACTTCTTAACCTCACGATGAGTAAGCAGGTAGCAGGCAACAGGCGAATAGGCTTTTGTTATTAAAAAAAAACCCTTAGTTAAGAAATAGTTAAATATATGAAAACAAACACATGCCATACTCATGCATAACAAATAAATAGCATGAATATGTTGACTTATTTTAAGCAAAAATCACTAATATTTTATCTGAACCATACCGATTACTACAACGCATTCGAATCTTGTGGTGCATAGTTAAAGACTTTAGCGGAAGTAAAATACCAAAACCAAAAAAAAGTAAGGAAATAGCACGAAGATGCGATAATTTAAACCCTAAAACACTCCACCTAAACATTAATAAACTTACTTTACGACCGTTGGTTATGCATTTCTCAACTAGGTAAAATAATCAAAAACAGTAAAAAAGATTATTTTAACATTCTCAAAGGTTTTCCAACCGTACTTAAACGTCATCTTTTCAAGTGTTCCAACCGGGCTAAAACGGTTGACAAATTGAAAAATAAACTATAATAGCAATATAATATTCGCTGGGCAATCGACATTATTATCGATAGCCTACTTTAGTGGATCTTAACCTCATCACTATCTCGCCGCAAGACACAGCGGCTGTACTATGCGACGCTCCGCGTAAATAAAGTATCGTTTTGTTATTTTTACATTGCTTGTCCAGTCGCTTAGCGACATACTTAAGGTAGTGGTTAAGGAGCAATGTATTTGCTGCAAAAATAGTACAGCCGCTGCGATATTTGAAAACAAAAATAACGTAGTAAAAGCAAGAAATATTTTACGATTTGTTGTTTTTTATGATTTTAAAGATAAATACAGTAAAATACTTTTAATTACATATGGTAAGTGATTCCGTGAGATACGAAGTTTTTAATATCACTTCGGTTTTTGCAGGAAACCACTGAAGAACACGGCATTTTTATAATTTATCGTGACCACGGTCGAAAGCGTACTAGTTCGCGGAGACGGCCATTTGGCGAGTAAAGGCACAGCGTGCGCATAACGCGTGGACACAGGCACGCCCCCATGCCACTTCTCCTGTTTTTTATATTTCTATGGCCGGAACCAACGGCTTTCCCAGGCACGGAGGAATCTCGGTATCCACTCACGCGATAAATGCACGAGTGACCCGGAACTAAAAACAAGAATTATAAAGATGGTCACTCATCTACTGGCCAACCCCGGCAAGCGTAGTTTAATGTATTGCATCGACCCGTGTGATTGTTATTACCTAGCCACGAGCTCCTGACTAAGATTATGTCTGAACTTTAAAAGAGACTGTGACCTCTGAGTTTGTTTCGATATTTCTTATCACAGTAGTCAGATAAGAAACACCAAACTTATCTAGTTTTAAAATATAATTTAATTTTGACGTGAAAAAGTATTAGTTATAAACCAATTTACAGAAATGGATATCATTTACACATAATATGAAAAATAAACTTGTTGAATGTATAATCTCTTCCTTTTTAGGGTTCCGTACCTCAAAAGGAAAAGTTGTCCGTCTATCTAGACAATCAGTCTGTCAAGACCCTTTTTCTCAGAAACGCATGGAGGTATCAAGCTAAAATTAATATCAATTACGTAGCTGTATGGTTCCTTGGACCTCTTAATCATGTTTCTAAGTCAACGCAATAAAAAAAAATACGGCCATTTATGCGACATATTTTGATACTCGCAAGTAAATCAAAACTTATAGGGTACTTCCCGTTGACCTAGAATCATGAAATTTAGCAAGAAGCAAGGTCTCACAGCACAAACACAGGAAAAGTCCGAAAATCGTTAATTTGTAGTTTTATAACATAGTTTTTTTTAACTCAAACTAAAACCAATAAATCTTCGATCAATAATAAGCAATAAATAAACCAATTACAGGCACTTTTGAATTGTCAATGGATCGGTCAGTCAGAAAGATAAAGCAAGTTGTCCATTCCAAAGCGTAGTAGGTCCCTATGGAGAATAACGAGCAAGAAACTCCACGGACACTCTTTTAAATCAATAAGCAGTTGCAGTTGTTGTTGTAAATTTGCAGTTGTAGTTTTGACTGTGACGTAATCGTTGTTTTCCCGAGAACATGTTTTTCAACTACAATGGGACACTACTACCGGCTGCTACTAATACTTTATATTTCACTGTTTGTTTTTGGATAAATTCATCCCAACTACGAAACCCTTCATTGTGCGTGGTCTGACACACACTTGGCCGGTTTTTTTGAAGTCGGTTAAATATTATGACTAGCAGTCACAGGTCGTTGTAATCACTAGCGTGACTCACGGGACATTCGTAGCCAGCTCTTGGGGCTTGAGTGTTAACTCGAAAGACACACGCAACATTCATAGCGATGCTCAAGACGTACATACATACGGCTACATATCAAGCTAAACTTTTCCAGTATAAGCTGATCTCGCTTTGTATAGGATTTCCGTACAATGAGAAGTCAGCTTATACTGGAAATGTTTAGCTTTTTATGTAGCCGTGTGTACGTAGCTGTTTGAAGGACATTAGTTGTGACTATAGTATAGTTATAATCTCGCTGCAGACTCGGTCATACATCATTCGAGTGTTTCGCTCTCTTTCCCACCCACGGGCCTTATGGGCAGGCCACGCCCACACGTAGTCCTGTGCATTACTGCAGTCGATGAGTGATATCGATAGTTTTATATATTTATAAATGGGTGATAGAAATAAATACACGTTTTTTTTTTATTTTATTACTCATATTAAACATATAAACAAAGAACGTATATATAAAACTAAAAATAGAAAATTAAAAAAATGATTAAAATGATTCTGTTATCGATAATGGCCTTGAGCGCGCGCAACTAGCGCACATCCCTACTTCGATTATGATTTATGACCAAGTCTGCAGCGAGATTTTAACTATACTATAACAGGACATTTGTAGCTATACGCAGGACATTCGTAGCGACAGGTGACTTTCGTAGCATCTTTCTGAAATTACGTAGCCATGTTACGGGATATTCGTAGTATTATATTTAATTTTTGAAGCTCTCTATATAGCTCGTTGTTCATTGTTTGCTCTGGACCGGCTGCGGCGGCGGCGGTCGCGCGCCTTTGCCTCGCGGTGCCTGTTCGCGACTCCGCCGCGCCGCCGCACTATGGGACCAACCGGTATTTACCATAGAAATATAAAAAACAGGAGAAGTGGCATGGGGGCGTGTTTGTGTCCACGCGTTATGCGCACGCTGTGCCTTTACTCGCCAAATGGCCGTCTCCGCGAACTAGTACGCTTTCGACCGTGGTCACGATAAATTATAAAAATGCCGTGTTCTTCAGTGGTTTCCTGCAAAAACCGAAGTGATATTAAAAACTTCGTATCTCACGGAATCACTTACCATATGTAATTAAAAGTATTTTACTGTATTTATCTTTAAAATCATAAAAAACAACAAATCGTAAAATATTTCTTGCTTTTACTACGTTATTTTTGTTTTCAAATATCGCAGCGGCTGTACTATTTTTGCAGCAAATACATTGCTCCTTAACCACTACCTTAAGTATGTCGCTAAGCGACTGGACAAGCAATGTAAAAATAACAAAACGATACTTTATTTACGCGGAGCGTCGCATAGTACAGCCGCTGTGTCTTGCGGCGAGATAGTGATGAGGTTAAGATCCACTAAAGTAGGCTATCGATAATAATGTCGATTGCCCAGCGAATATTATATTGCTATTATAGTTTATTTTTCAATTTGTCAACCGTTTTAGCCCGGTTGGAACACTTGAAAAGATGACGTTTAAGTACGGTTGGAAAACCTTTGAGAATGTAAAATAATCTTTTTTACTGTTTTTGATTATTTTACCTAGTTGAGAAATGCATAACCAACGGTCGTAAAGTAAGTTTATTAATGTTTAGGTGGAGTGTTTTAGGGTTTAAATTATCGCATCTTCGTGCTATTTCCTTACTTTTTTTTGGTTTTGGTATTTTACTTCCGCTAAAGTCTTTAACTATGCACCACAAGATTCGAATGCGTTGTAGTAATCGGTATGGTTCAGATAAAATATTAGTGATTTTTGCTTAAAATAAGTCAACATATTCATGCTATTTATTTGTTATGCATGAGTATGGCATGTGTTTGTTTTCATATATTTAACTATTTCTTAACTAAGGGTTTTTTTTTAATAACAAAAGCCTATTCGCCTGTTGCCTGCTACCTGCTTACTCATCGTGAGGTTAAGAAGTATAGACCGCGCGGAACTAGTTGATCGCGCCTTAGGTATGTGAGCGGTGGGATGGAGGAGCGGGGGCGCATTACTCAGTACGTGCGTTGCGAACCGCCGCCTCACCCCTGTCTCAGCGGCCAACTAGTTCCTATATACTATATAGACTATAGCTTAAGATACTTATTATGTAAATGATAAATAAGTTCATAAAGTACCTTTTTAGCTTCCCAAAAGATACAAATACAAAAAAATAATGGATTGATGCCACAGGAAGGCCACCTAACTGGTTCCCAACAAAATGTAGCACCATATGCTCAATTCACTTTAAGGCAGAAATGTTCCAGCCTCTAAAGAAAACTCGCAGGCTTTTTGAATGGGCAATCCCAAAATTTAGAGTACGTCAAGTACTGAACAAATACCTCCACTTTACAGGTCAGTGAGTAAACACATCATAACAGGGTTCAACAATTCCTATGGTTTCACAGCCTAAACCAACTTAACCGGATTGTTTTAATTTATTGATTCGTGTTTTTTTTTTTAATATAATTTTTTTTTTAATTTAAAATATATAATACTTTCTGGACATATCATTTTTTATTTTATTTTCAGGACCCCAAATTTTTCTTGTACAGTAATAAATGGAAGTATCGATAACTTTCCGATTTAGTCAATCACTAGCGTATATGTAAAATAAATTGCTTTTTGCACAACACAATAATAGCGCCAGATGTTTTTGTGTGAGTAAGTTGTACGGTGCATGGTAAATGCACGCTGTGTGTGACGAGTTAAGGTTTATAATTGATTGTGTAGTATGTTCTGATTTATGAATTGCAAGTGTGTGCGCGACTTTGTATCTATTGCTTTTATTGAACTACATGTGTAGTAGTGGCGCGGTGGTGGGGCCAACCTAGCGACATCGGGTTCTGATACATTTTCAACTACCGGGCATATCTCCTTCTTTCATATATCTATGGTATTTACCATCTCAAAAATCGATAACTCTGTTGTTTTGTGATTTTTCTCCTTGAATTTTTTTTCACGTATTTGTGAATATCTAGGCAATAAAAGAAATCAAACATCATCATTTTAAAAATTATACATTTTTCTTAAAAAAATGACAAATATAAAATTATACGAAAATTCATACAAAAAATTTTACAGTTATATTAAAATAGCAATAAAAGTTAAACTTTTGCTTAACATAAGTTTAAAACTAAATTATTATTATTAAACAAACAGTTACACGATAAAAAATTAAAAAATTTTAGCGCTTATCCTATTCATCACTTTCTATTTCCAACAATTCTTTAGCTTCGTCAAACAATTCTTTGGATATTAGAAAACTTGGTTTATTTAAGCTAGATATATAAGGATCAGTGTATATAACAAAATATGCAGAACGTCTTCGTTTGTTGCCTGGAACACTTCCCAGCGTGATGTAACCTATATTTCTTGTAATCATTATTTCGGGCTTCCTGGGCATCTTCGGATAATTGTCCTATAGGCAAAACTGCATAATGCTCTATTATTTTAGCACCATGCATAAGTACTTTTTGGACCGAAGATGGCATATAATACCAGTTATATTTGCTTACTTAAAATTGCGCGGTTATCAATGTGTACTGGCCGAATTTTTCTGCGTTTTTTTCCCGATGACATAGTTTGAAGAATTACATATAATCTCTTGATTAATTCTTCATAAAACAAGATAGACATCAAAATATAATAATTAAATATAATATTTCATACTAAAAAGAAGAACCGTAATTTTCGGGGATTTTTCTATTTTCCCCCGATTGACATTATTGCTCCTAAATCACCACTGGCGCAGAAAACGCGCAAGTTTTTTTTTAATCCTCATATTACTGAATAGGTAAGATCTCTAATGGAGTGATTAACTTGACACCGGCAGCTTTCGGCAACAAGGAAAACTCCAATTGAATTAAACAAAAACGAAATTTTCTTTACTTCACTAAAAAAATATTAAAAAATAAAACAAAAATATTTTTTTTACAAAAACCGAAAGTGGTTGCAAAGTGTACATTCTAAGCTATATAATGATGTATAACACTAACATGCTTCCATGGAAAACTTCCGAATAATTTTGTGTTGAACTTAATTTAATTGGCAAGAAAATATTTATGCCCAATGTTTGAGGTTCATTTTATAAACGTAAAACTAAGTTATTTTTTTTTTTTTGTAATTTATTCGTAAGTTCCATCCTTTGAGAGTATAGAACCATAAAGAAATCTATGGATTTACGACTTTCGTCAAAACAGTTTTCGCGATGGAAAATACTGTTCGGTCCCATAGTGCGCCGCGGTACCGTTCGGTACGCATACTGCTCGATATGACAACCCAGGCGCGGTCAATTTGCTGAACGCCCTGATTGCTCAGGAGCCAGATGTTTTGACATATTTTATGTATAGCATTAAATGTTTGTTTATAACTTTTAGTTAAATGTTATGTTATGTTATATTAAGGCTTGCTCCGGGCTTTGGTGTTTACTGTAAGTGCAGCAAGAAATTGTTGTTATATAAATAAACAAATTTACCTACTCGTTTAATAATCGAAACCAACCGCTCTTTTAAAACAACATCATTAGGAGAAAGAAGCTCAATTCATTGCGTTAGCTCTTTTCCTAGATGGCAATCAGTAGGTACTTTAATGCTCTGTGTGTCTCCATTTATATGACCTAAGTGTGTGAAATATACTTATAATTATTTGAGATAACGTCGGTGTAGCAACGGTAAAATACTGTCATAAATCCTAGGTAGAGTTCCTGCTTATGAAACTATTTTATGTGCTGCGTTTGGTAACTGCTACTAGTTGTGTGAAAAATACGAAATTAATTTACCTACACATAAGAGTCCTTAGTGCGAGTTTGTATACTTACTCGATCGCGTTAATGTAAACTTCAATTTGTAGAATAAGCGCCGTCTGGTGACTATAATGGGAAACACAATTATTCCATACAAATTGACGTAAGTTAACGGTAACGTAAAAGCGATCGAGTAAGTATAAAAACTCGCACTAAGCCCTCTGGTTACCTATACCAAACTGTCAAATTTCTCCAAATGATTTTAAATTTAATTATTTTAATTATGTTGAAGGTTAAAAGGAAAAAGTTCTATCTCAAGATGACATGAAAAAATACTCTAAATATTTTGGTCCTTTTCATTCATGAGCTTGCTTGCATTACCTTGTTTCTACCTCTTTTAATGAGTGGCCAATTACTAAAGCGTTGCCAATTACTATAGCAGTTACCTTAAATAATTAGTTGTTGAATAATTTATTATATAAATTTTATTAGATGGAGAAACGACATAGGTGTAATAAAATGCTTTAAATGTCGTTTCTTTAATTTCAAGTGTGTTTTACCTAGTACTTACGTATACATAATTTTGGTATACATTACATTAAATTATAATTTTAGTTTATAATTTAATTTATTAGAACTTAGATGTTAAATAAATTCTTTAATTTCAGAATAAGATAAGAAAAATCTTATAATAATATGTATTTACTATTGTGTTGCAGAAATCACTGTAACGTGTCGGGGTGAGCCCGGGCATGGCTCACTACTCCACTCCGGCACTGCTGGTGAAAAGGTCATTAGCAATTGAATAAATATTCTTCTTTTTAAGAGAGCTGGCAGGCTTTTTGGTTAGTTGTCCTCAACTCAGCATAATCTGCATATAATTTTCCCTCTGCTGAGACACAGGCCACCTCTCTGTGACAGTGTGGGTTGGTAGATCTCACGTCTTCGAATTTTTGGTTCTAGGACATGCCGGTTTCCTCACGATGTTTTCCTTCACCGTTTTGAGAGCAGTGGTGATAAAATTATTTACACATAGTAAAGCGCCTGTCAGGGTTTGAACCTATGACTTACAACTCGTAAGTCGCGGCCGTTACCACTGGACCACCACTGCTATTACTGGGTCACCACTTCTCAGCACTGTGCTAAAATTAGACCACCTATTTTGGCAGGAACCGAATGTATTAGGTACTGAAATTGATTTCCCAATAATGCCTATAGATTTACTCGAACGTTATTGTCACAGTGTCACTCGATATGCTGTGTTTTGATATTTAAGATTGACAGCTTCTTACAGATTTGCTCTATTTTATCCATCGCTACTGTCGCCAGTTAACGATAGTTAAATAACAAGGTTTAATCAATATTTGGACATCACTATAGATTATAAAATTCACATCACTTGTTGATTTACCGATAGACAAAAACAATCCACATTATGGCGACCGACAAATTTAAAAAAAAATACTATGTCAATCGTCGGTTGCTTACACTTTTACTCGATTTTATTTGGTTTACTTGTCGATGGTCAAAAATCGAGCAAATCTGCAAGCACTTTAATAGGGTACTATCTATTTTGTTTACAGTTATATTACATAATCGATAAGTTTATGACTCTTCGCGCTGAAGAGATGAAGAAGGTAGACTCTGTCTGGTTCGGTGACGTCACAACCATCAACTTGACACAGTTATCGGTAAGATTTTACAATGAGAACCACCGCCCCAATCGCGTAACACACTTTTAATCAGAATCCGAAGTATTTTGAAGGAAATTGCCAATCCAGTGCGTGTGTTTCAAAAATTTGCCTGCTCGACAACCTATGCAAATGTAAATGTCAATGTAAGTGTGTACTCCAATCACCGTCACCCCACTTTTTCACACTGGGAATACTGATAAAACCTGCCGACCAGCCTAATTGCGTAACACACACACACACACTATCGATCGGAATCTGAATAATTTTGAAGCAAATTGCTAATCCATTGCTTCATTATTTTATTAACTTCGAAAAATTTGTCTTCTCAACACCGCCACTGCTCCATCGTAAATAACACAATGAATGTTGTTGAACTGTCTGAAAGCGATTCTGATTGATAGTGTGTTACGTAATTAAGATGCTGATAAATTGTCAAAATGGAACAGAAATTGAATACAAGATACAAGATATTTATTTTGTAAAACATGAGTGCAGAATTATACAGGTCTTAAAAATAATAAGAGGTAGCTACATGTTTTGCCAATGAATGAAATTATCTGCTACATAACTTCTCTGTTTTTAAACAAGGTGTAACATTTATGAACAACTTTTACCGTGGGACCAAACCTGAAATCGCGAAAAAAAATCAGCTGCTCCTGCTGTTCCCCACATTTATGTTCGCATATCTAGTCAAAATTTAGGGAAGATCTGATTTTTTTTGCGATTTCAGGTTTCGTTCCATGGTAAAAGTTGTTAATAATGATGAGTACATTGACCCCATAAGAGATGATGCGTTATTTAAGTTACTCTATTTAGTTTATTTTAGTCCGTCAGTCAGACAATAACAAAATATTAGGTCTTTACCTATGAAATTGCCGTTCTGCAGTACTGGCCATTTCAAATCAAAATAATTTTTGTTTGGCTAAGAATTCTAATTTCAAATTAATTTTATTTTAAAAACATGGATTTTTTTTTCATAAAGTAGTCATTTGTTTATTGATTAGTGTTACATTTTCATCGCATTTCAATCTTTTTCGTCATCATGGATACGTTAAAAATTCGAGTAATTATGGAATATGAGTACCGTCGTGGCAGCAACGCGGCACAAGCGGCACGCAACATCATCGACGTTTACGGAGCTAACACTACAAACCAACGCACCACTTGTTATTGGTTTGCTCGCTTCCGTTCTGGAAATTTCGACCTGAAAAATGAACCTCGCGGTCGTCCGAAGACTTTGGTCGACAATGACGAATTAAAGGCGATTGTGGAAGCTGATGATACACAATCTACGGCTGAATTAGCAGCAGCTTTCGACGTTAGCGTCAAAACAATATTGGTCCATTTGCGTCAAATTGGCAAGGTAAAAAAGCTTGACAAATGGGTGCCCTACGAACTCAATGATCGCCAGCGCGAAGTACGCGTCGACACGTGCCTTGCACTGCTCAACAGACACACAAATGAAGGAATTTTGAACCGCATTGTTACCTGCGATGAAAAATGGATTCTGTTTGATAACCGCAAGCGCTCAGCAAGTTGGTTGGATCCTGGTTCAGCACCTAAACAATGCCCTAAACGAAAACTTACCCCTAGAAAAGTGATGGTCACTGTTTGGTGGTCTAGCGCCGGTGTGATTCATCACAGCTTCTTACCAAACGGGGTGAGCATTACTTCAGATGTGTACTGTGAAGAACTGAACACAATGATGGAGAAGCTGGCACATCTCCAACCAGCATTGGTCAATCGCTCGTCTCCGCTGCTCCTGCACGACAACGCGCGACCTCATACTGCACAGCACATACTGTTGTGCTCGCTACGTCACAACTACTTATAAAATCTAGCAAGGCGTGACGTCATCGCTGTAATCTTTTGATTACTTACGTTAAAAACAGAAGAAAATACGTGTCCAATATTTTATTAACCCAAAAAAAAATGTAATCTTCATCCCCATTGTGAAATCCAATAATGAATCGTGCCATTTTAGAGAACTTTCTTTCTTTCTCTAGGGTGGAGTCCAAGTTAATGTCTTGCCAGAGATGCTATCAGTATCATTTGACATAAGAATTGCTCCAGACGAAGACCACGATGAATTTGATAGAATGGTAAGTAGGTACAATATAATTATCATTAACATAAAGCTAGGACATCAACAGCGAGTCACCCCTTACTATACATCACATATCACAAACTGAAAGGTGTGGTCTATATGGATATGGTACAGACCATCAAAGGGAACAACTTTCTCCATGGGACCAAAATCGTAATCGAGAAAAAAATATTAGATGTTCCATACATTTGGGTCGAGTAGGTGTTGAAGTCTTGTATGGGACAGCTGATAATTTTTTCTCGATTACGATGTTGGTTCCATGGAGAAAGTTGTTTAGTTTGATGGTCTGTACCACACCTTTAAATTTGACCACACCTTTCTGATACACCTGTAGACAAGCAAATTAGGCAACGCAACGTTTTGCACAAATTCCTCCCTCCTCATCACTTTCGGTCAACGCCGGGCGCACTGCACTTCCGCACTTGTGCGCTTGGCCTTATGGAGCAACTTCGAAGAGATTATTACCAATTTCAGTCCTCAAACCACTTCTTTTTTATTACATAACTAGCTGTTGCCCGCGACTTCGTCCGCTTTTTTTATATACAAAATAATATTCAGGTCGAAAAGTAGCCTACGACCTTCTCAAGGTCCCAGGCTACATACCTGTCTAATTTCAGGATAGTAAAAAAAAAAATATGGTGCTATGAGGAAAAAAATGTAAACATTAAGTTAATATCTTTTGGTTCTATTGGTCGATTTTGATGAAATAAACGCTAAATGTTACTCACAATAAAGTCTTTCAGTAGTTCGATTTTGAATCCAATGACTGGGTTTTACGTGATACGGGCACAAAGTTCCAGTACTTTTTTTTGCAAAAATCCACAGCCACAGAAGGTTTACGATTTTATTATTTGTATTTATAGACAAATAATGCTTGAATATCTGTAGTTATCGAGATGGTGCGAGGAAGCGGGTGAAGGCGTAAGTTTCGAGTACATAGTCAAGAACCCACAAGTTGAGAGTACCAAAATAAATGGCGGCATGCCTTTCTGGGACGTCATGAAGAAAGTAGTCGCTGATATGTAAGTTGGACTAAAAGTTAACAGCTATAATGATCATATCAATACAAACTTTTTTACAAAAAAATACAACCGACTTCCAAAAACAACACTACAAAGTGATAAATAACTTTAATTTCGGAAGTCGGTGTCTGATTAAATGTATTTTCGTTTTTGCCACCGACTTCCGAAATTAAAGTTATTTTTCACTTTGTAGTGTTGTTTTTGGAAGTCAGTTGTATTTTTTTGTAAAAAAGTTTTTAATTTTCATTTTTTAGTGGTTCACATGTGCTTACCCCTTCACAGCGTACTGGCGTGATGTTATGTTATGAACTAGTGTAAACAACAAACAGACATGAGATTTCAGCAATCCCAGTCCATTTGCTATCATTTATTGAGGAGTTCCGTTGCCTATCTCAGAAGTTCTTCATCAGATCTTCACCAAATTGAAATGGGACCACTCCAAGAAAGTACTCTTCCAAAAACTATCCAAATCGCATCAAGTGTGCCTATAAAATTGGAAGAGTTTTCTCTATTTCTCCAGGATCCCATCATCATATCCTGACTTGATGATCATGGGACCACCTGGGAAGTATACCCTTTCAAACAAAAAAAAAATAATCCAAATCGGTCCAGCCATCTTCGAGTAATCGGGGAACATACATAAAAAAAAAATAAAAAAAAAGGTTCCGACGAATTGAGAACCTCCTCCTATTTGAAGTCGGTTAAAAAGCCAAGACATTTAGTTTAGAATGGGAATTTGTATGTCAAACTTTTTTTGGTTATGACATGTAATGGTCCAAGAAAGTACAGGTACCTGTACTTTCTTGGACCATTCTTTTTTTAACAGACTTCAAAAAGGAGGAGGTTCTCAATTCGTCGGATTATGTATGTTCCCCGATTACTCGAAGATGGCTGGACCGATTTGGATTTTTTTTTTTGTTTTATTCGAGAGGGTATACATCACAGTTGGTCCCATATAAAATTGATTAACTTTGCTTGGGTAGTTTTTGAGTTAGCTTCAATAATACGTATTTTTTCCCCACTTTTATATGGATGATGTTCTAGTTTGTTTTGCAGGTAGTGGTATTAGAATTTGTGTGGGGTAGGTACACAACTAAAAAGTGAAAAATAAAAACTTTTTTACAAAAAATACAACCGACTTCCAAAAACAACACTACAAAGTGAAAAATAACTTTAATTTCGGAAGTCGGTGGCAAAAAACGAAAATACATTTAACTAGACACCGACTTCCGAAATTAAAGTTATTTTTCACTTTGTAGTTGTTTTTGGAAGTCGGTTGTATTTTTTTGTAAAAAAGTTTTTTACTAACCCATTATTCATAAAAAACTAAAACATAGTGTGTAGTGTTTTGTCATTTTCTATCGAATTATGCTTTGAGTTTGAAAGAAGACAAAACACAGTTTTAACTATAAAATAAGTTTGTAGAGCTTTTAGATTTTTTTTTTTTTTTATATATATAGGGGGTAAATGTTCTGCACTTATTTCAATAAGTAGTAAGAATAAGGGTCTACGAATAGCAAGAGTTGCACGAATATTCCGACATTTCCAAAAATACTTTTTAGATAGCAATACACTGTCAAAAGAGTAGAGATGAAAACAAAAGAAACTGTATTATAATGTTATTAGCATACAAACGAGAAAAATAAAAGTTTATGCAAGGAGTTTTTAATGTTGTTATACAAAATGAGAATAATAACAGACGGAATGACTATTTGAACTTGAATTACATGATTCAAGGAATGTCTGTATAGGTAGCTCCTGAATAATTTATGCTCATGTAGTCCACAATACTATTGTCTCAGTGGTATAGTTCTAGACCCACCATACCACCAGGAGAATGCCCAGTGGTATGGTGGGTCCGCAATGAGCCAATAGCAAGGTCATCATCAATTTATATCTAAACTTATTTCCTCAGGGGCTTCTCAATACGCTGTGTTACCTGCCCAGGCGCAACGGACTTGCGTTATGTTCGCCGTCAAGGTATTCCAGCCATCAGCTTCTCTCCGCTCATGGACTCTCCGATTCTACTACACGCCCACGATGAGAAAATACATATAGACATCTTTAAGAAAGGAATTGATATCATTGAGAATGTTGTACACGCTATTGCTAATGTGTAACTACATGAATGTAATGCTGGCAATTTATTGTGACTTTACAACGGACCAGATCTTGGCCATGAGGAATACGCGTGACCGAAAGTACTGTCCCTTGAAATGCCAGTCGTACCTTTGTGCTAATCTATCTTAATAAATGACGTATTTTTTATTATGTTATTGCTTGTATCTTCTTATCTAAAAAATTAATTGTTGTCCCTTAGTGTCTAAACACACTGTGCCGAAGGTACGCGACCGAAGTTCGGCATCAGGATTACGCCTGCAATGCTATTTGAATTACTGATGACACATTAC
This sequence comes from Cosmia pyralina, assembly GCA_946251885.1. Taxonomy (NCBI): domain Eukaryota; kingdom Metazoa; phylum Arthropoda; class Insecta; order Lepidoptera; family Noctuidae; genus Cosmia; species Cosmia pyralina. The sequence goes on from OX276344.1 coordinate 24,018,414, forward strand.
GACCGAAATTACGTTGCCAAATTACGGTGTTGTTGAATCAGCCGCGGAAGTTCGGTCGTGAACCTTCGTCGGCATTGTGTGTTTGGACATTTAGTCTCGCTAAAAGTTAAAAACGGCTTGACCGATTTGATTTTTTTTTATTTTTATTCTCCTTTTTATTGGGGTGGTTTAAAAGAAAAAAAAAAAGAAAATGAAGTTTTGATACGACAACGTCAGCTAGTACACTGATAAATTAACAAAATAAAGTGAACGGAGCAATATATGTTTCTAGAACATGATTATGTAATCTATACATATAATAAAATTGTAGAAAAGTGGTGTCTGTACAATGGAAATATATAAAAGTAATAAAAGTAGCAGGGGTTGTTATTATATCGATGCCAAACCCGAGATTGTAGTTAAATTTTTTTTTGTCTGTTTATCTGTTTGTCGGTTTGTCTGTTTGTCTGTGTGTTTGTGCACGCTAATATCAGAAACGGCTTATTCGATTTAGATGCGGTTTTCACTAATATATTGCAGTAAGCTTCACTTAACATTTAGTGTTTATTTCATGTCAATCGGTTCATAAATAAAAAAGTTATGTCAATTTAAAGAATTACGGCCAACATTTGTTAAGGTATTCTATCAGAGTACGTTCACGCCTCAAGCGCGCCGGCGCGTCCGTGGCTTATTATTAAACCGCGCTGAGAGCCGCGCCGCTGTTGCCCCTGGCTGGAGGCTTTTGAGCTCGCTTAAAGGCACCCACAGGAAAGTCCGGTTAAGTAGTCGAGACCTCTCAAGGTCACACTACGAGACGCCATTCAAAAAAAAAAAAAAAACGCGCTGCTGCATAAGGATTCAGTTATTCGTAGCAAACGCACGTATTGTCTATTTATTGCCTTTATTTTCGTTTTCTTTTTCATCAAACATATCATGTGACCGTCTAAAGTCCGATGATTACCTACTGCCCGATGCATTTGTACCATTGTTAGGTACTTTCATGTTCTGTACAACTTTTTTGTTTTTTTTATAAGCCTAGCTAGTTGTCTGTGTGTCTGATTTAGCACGCATAGAGATTCTGGTGGTCATTCTGGGAGTCTCGCGTTTAATTTTCATGTAACTAGATTCGGGTATGGGACTATTTCTTCCTAACTGGCTCACTAACATAAGACGCGTCTAGGACAGCAACGAAGGTCGCAAATCTTTAGAGTATTCTTCTATTTCTTGTAACGTCAAGTCTCTAGTTTCTGTTAAATAAACGTACAGGAATACGACACCTGTAAAAGTAGGCAGAAATTACTCAACGAATGCTAGGTACGGTCAGCAACAGAAGTCGGTTATCACTGCTACTTTTTCACATCATCTAAATTAACATAAAATGATTCAATAAACTACTTTTTTTCTCTTAACAGAGGAGCTCGTGGCTAAGTTATAACAGCCGCACGGGTCGATCCATCAGGTTAAGCTACGCTTGCCGGGGTTGGTTCGTGGATGGATGACCATCTTTACATACCGAGACTACTCCGTGCCTCGGAAAGCACGTTAAGCCGTTGGTCCCGGCTGTCATTCGTGGATCTTTGACAGTCGTTACGGGTCGTCAGAAGTCCGAAAGTCTGACAACCAGTCTTACCAAGGGGTATCGTATTACCCAGTTACTGGGTTCTGGAGGTCAGATAGGCAGTCGCTCCATGTAAAATACTGGTATTCAGCTGCATCCGGTTAGACTGGAAGCCGACCCCAACATAGTTGGGAAAAGGCTAGGCAAATGATGAGTTAACCGAAAAAAAAGTAGTTTATCGAATCATTTTGTGTTAATTCAAATCGGAACAGAAAGTATTTAAAATTTTAAGAACATTTGAATTAAATATTTCGCTTAATAATTAAGATTAAAAAACTGCAAGTGTTAATCGACTTTTGTTGCTGACTGTACTTAATTAATACGTTTGTCAGAGACCAAACTCACGTATTCTCTGGTCATGCCTACTTACCCACTAAGGAAAATCCACCAAATGTTACAGACATATAATCCACGCCTATAAAGTCTATCGCAAAGGTACTGGCAAACATCATAAGGGTACGTACAGAAACTAATGCACCGCCGAGTATCCCTCGAACCTGAATATTTCAGTTGATATCTTAATGATCTTCAATAAATAACTTTGTATTGTGATGCCTCTTGCACAAACTCTGAATCCATTATTAGAATCGTACGTTTAGATGATATAGGCAGAAATCAAGAAAAATCTGTAATAATTATACACCACTAATTTTAATTAGTACAAATACTTAAAGGGCTCATTAGAGAAGGTCTTGTTATTATATATGTAAAGTCTCAATAAATAATATTCATAAACAACAAAGTTATTAGCGTTTGTTTATATCCCAAAATGTCACTCAGTTTATGGAAATATTGTACAGGCTACCTAATAGTATTCATTAATCATGGAAAAGCACTGCACGTAGTATTTTCTAGTAGCAATTGTTATGAATCATTGATTCAATTATGAAATTTATGAATTTACCAATTATGGAAAATTTTTGTGGACAATTTTGGGATTTCATTTTTTTGATTTTTGACTACACAAATATGATCAGTAACGGGTACGGATAGAGCCCCATTTTTTTTTGTACTAATTAAAAAATAGCAGTGTATAAGTACTATATAACTTTTATCCGATTACGTCCAGATAGAAGCTATTAGGTACCTACTATAGTTTACATATAACTAAACCGATGGAGTGTACTAGTAATCGTAGCTTGTCGTTACTGACGGAATACTCGGAAGCCAGTAAGACAAACTTGTGATCACCAATCTGTAATAGTATCAGTCAGGGTGATGATAATGACTGATTCCTCTTTGAGCATTCATTGTTGACTTCATTGGGAGGGCTATATAGTAAATAATAATAAACCATTTATTTCAGGCGACACTGGCCCTAGATAACGACCTTAACCTAAACATACATATTTTAATATAAACAAAAGTTGTGTTAATAAAATAGGCTTAAGACTATGTTAGTAGCACTCCTCTTTGCACTAGCTTGACTTTAAGTGCTGCCCTGTGGAACTTGTCCGCGGAAGCGACGGAACACCACGTCCTGCGTCCTGCTATGTTAGGCCGTGGGACCCTTCACTGTCTTATCATCCCTATTCCATTTTACCTACTCCGACCACTATGTAGCTACCTGTTCAGCTCTGACGTTCACCTTGTAGGTACTTATTCTAATCATTTTTAAATAGGTTTATAACATTGATGTATAAATTAGGAAGATATGGTTCGCGCTCCTCGACGTAGACCGCATAAATTGTGATCACGGACACAATTGACCTTAGTAGGTGTGGTACAGACCATGAAAGTAAACAACTTTCTTCATGGGACCAACATCGTAACCGAGACAAAATTATTAGCTGTCCCGTACAAAGCTTCAATACCTACTCGACGCAAATGAATGGGATACACAAAATAATAATTGAATTAGATTTATAATAATTTACTAGTGTTTATTACTTCTTGAATAAATAAATAAAATTAAGGGAATGAGATTCAAGATAGAGAAACGAGAAAACATTTGATTTAGGACCATAGCACATGTCTGCCGCGAAACCGCGAAACCGCATGATGTTTTGCTGATGTTATGCAGACGTTCCGCTACTCTAGTAGCGGAACATCATGCCAGTCAGTTGAAATAAATTACTGCGGTTTCGCTGCTATGGTTTCGCGGTGGAGGTGTGCTAAGGGCCTTAGTGTGGATTAATTTCGCCTTTAGCTGTTTCGAAGACATTTGGATAGATAAAGGGTCTCGTATAACGATTATTTGCAAACTGTGCTGTGAAGACTGGCTTCAATTTCTTCGTCTTCAGGTTCTTATGAATGTTTTCTTCGAAAGCTGATAGGATTTTTAGAAGAGTCGATCGGGAAATTTGGTTGAACTCCACGCCATCAGTGAATTTTTTTTTCTTTAAATCTAGACATAAAGTAATACAATTTATAATCCATCCAAAATAATGTATTTAAGTGAAAGTAACTATGTGTCTGACTGTCTGTTACTTGTTCACGCTTATACTGCTTAGCAATATAGACCATGGCCTGGGTTATGACTTAGGAACCTACATTGTTTGTCCACCGCACCGGAACACCCGTCAACGAGAAAAAGATGACGGTGGCGAAGTAGCGACAGTACCTACTATGGCCGAATAATCTCGTTTCTTGTTTGACGTCTCGTTCCCAATGCAGTGAACAGTCTTTGGATATTTTTTGTTTCCAGTACGTTCCCGTGGGATTTTACAAAATTTTTAAATAACAGTGTTAATTTTTATTGAAATGTAATAATAGGTCTTTACCTATGAAATTGCCGTTTTGTATGAAAAAATTTAAACGAATTTTTTTCATGCATTTTTTATTTGTATTAATCGAAGTAATCACCCATGCAATCAATGCATCTTTACCAAAGCAGTGGCAGTTTATTGATGCCCTTCTTAAAGAAATCAGCTGGACGGGAGGCAACAAATTCTTCAAAGGCATTTTGTACTGCCTCTCGGGTATTGAATTTTTTTCCCGCCAAGAAGTTATCCAAATTCTGGAAAAAGTAGTAGTCTGTAGGCGCAAAGTCTGGTGAGTAGGGCGGATGACGGAGAGCTTCCAACCCCAGTTCTTGCAACTTGGAGACCGTCTGCTGTGCAGTATGAGGTCGCGCGTTGTCGTGCAGGAGCAGCGGAGACGAGCGATTGACCAATGCTGGTTGGAGATGTGCCAGCTTCTCCATCATTGTGTTCAGTTCTTCACAGTACACATCTGAAGTAATGCTCACCCCGTTTGGTAAGAAGCTGTGATGAATCACACCGGCGCTAGACCACCAAACAGTGACCATCACTTTTCTAGGGGTAAGTTTTCGTTTAGGGCATTGTTTAGGTGCTGAACCAGGATCCAACCAACTTGCTGAGCGCTTGCGGTTATCAAACAGAATCCATTTTTCATCGCAGGTAACAATGCGGTTCAAAATTTTTTCATTTGTGTGTCTGTTGAGCAGTGCAAGGCACGTCTCGACGCGTACTTCGCGCTGGCGATCATTGAGTTCGTGGGGCACCCATTTGTCAAGCTTTTTTACCTTGCCAATTTGACGCAAATAGACCAATATTGTTTTGACGCTAACGTCGAAAGCTGCTGCTAATTCAGCCGTAGATTGTGTATCATCAGCTTCCACAATCGCCTTTAATTCGTCATTGTCGACCAAAGTCTTCGGACGACCGCGAGGTTCATTTTTCAGGTCGAAATTTCCAGAACGGAAGCGAGCAAACCAATAACAAGTGGTGCGTTGGTTTGTAGTGTTAGCTCCGTAAACGTCGTTGATGTTGCGTGCCGCTTGTGCCGCGTTGCTGCCACGACGGTACTCATATTCCATAATTACTCGATTTTTTAACGTATCCATGATGACGAAAACGATTAAAATGCGATGAAAATGTAACACTAATCAATAAACAACTGACTACTTTTGGAAAAAAAAATCCATGTTTTTAAAATAAAATTAATTTGAAATTAGAATTCTTAGCCAAACAAAAATTATTTTGATTTGAAATGGCCAGTACTGCAGAACGGCAATTTCATAGGTAAAGACCTAATAAACATAACCTAAAAATAACAAAATTATATTCTAACTAAAACTATTCTCAAACTAAAACATGGCGTCGAAAAATTCCTCCGCATCGCTGTCGACTGGTAATGTACCCAAAAGACTGGCGGCACTGCCACGTTGTACGGCAATGCTTAGCCTCCGGCCAAGGCAATAGCCAGCCTTTGGGTCACGGGAAGTGTCATTCAGCCGTTTCGAGATATCCTTAAAGAGACCATGAGCACTCGGACCCCACGGCCCGACGGTTTCAACCCCAAACGGCTCGAAAATATAGTTACCAATAAGGTTACTATATTTACGCCGTTTGAGGTTTTCGGCAGCCGCAGCAGCGAAGCCGGCAAGGCATGCAGAGCCAGGAAGATGGGATGGTGTAAGAGTATCGACACACGTTGCATCCCACACTAAAGGACTACCCACCTTCCATGCAAATAAAGACATGCCGTCCGGTCTCTTGCCATCGTCGCGTGCCAAGCCATTGGGTTCTAATACAGCTGGAACGCCGACGGTAACAAGAGCTCGTCGGATGATGTCATTAATGTTCGCGTGCCGCGCTAAGCGACCCGCACTTCGGCTGCAAGACAGGCCGTGGTGTCCGAGGCTGTTGACAACTTCTCCACAGTGACAGCGATGAGGAGAACAACATGGAGCTCCAAGTCGCAGGGAAGCAGCGAGGCGGAAAATAGTGTCGTCGAACAAAGTGCCCATGTTCGACGACGGTAGTGCATGAAGCATCCCGTGGGATAATTTCCGAACTTCAAGCGGGGTTAAGCTAATCATTGATAACGTAACTTTACAAGCTTTAGTTGCTTACAGCAGTGAGTCAGGACCTGGCTGGCGTGAGGAAGACGCCAGTATTTGAAATCCCATTTTTGAGTTTTTCTCCCATCAAACATCGCGAGGAATGTTATCAAGGGAGGGATGAGAATGGGACGAGATATTTGCGAAAAACTCAATAAGGGGGATTCCAATTTCCAATAAAATTTAAGTTTATGCTCGTTAATTAACTTAACTTATTATTCTCTAATTATAGTTAAACTTATTATTATTATTCACATGGTCTAGCTCTAGAGCGACAACGAAACGAGGTTTGTCGCAGCAAGAGCACCAACAAAAGAATGCCAGGAGGCAATGAAGCTTCTAGTCAACGACGTACTAAGAGCATACATCGAAGCGTGGTTTATCTTGGTGTGTAAGTGAAATGGCATTATGGCTGTCTAGTTTGACGCACGACATAGCTTAGAAGTCTCTTACGCGCACCGGAACTAAACGCGCTTCGTTTAAATGTAGATTTATGACCGAATGCTACACTTAAATCATTTTTAAGCTTAGTAAGTTCTTAATATTTTTAAATACCTTCGATTTAAAGCAAATTTTACTGCACAATAAGGAACTGTTTACGTATAATCCTATAAAACAGAAAATAGACGCACTACTTCGGAATTTTTTTCTGTGGAAAAAAATTCAAGTAATCATGTTTCGGTTTTAGTACAGCTGTAGACAATATAGTCAAATAACACATATGGAAAATACAAATGATTTAATCATATACATTTGGTTTTATAGGAATTTTGAAAACACAAAATTTAACGATGTATCCGTGTTAACAATAGTTCCGAGTATGGCATTGAATGGTACTTTAATGCCCCATCTTGGCCAACAGTGAATATAAACAACATCAGCAGATGTTCTCAACACACATACCTACTGACGCCACATAGGTACAAAGATTAGTCAGATTTTTGTTTGTTCATAGTTGAAGACTACATAAAATTTATTTAATTTCAAAACTTTCTACCTACTAGTTAGTAGTTTTATTTTCGACGAACCTTTTTTCACCTCACTCTTTTTGACGATCGCCTCGCAGAACAAGATGAGACAACATAAAAGCAAGACCACTTTCATGACTTTGTTGAACGAACACACATTTCAGACTGGAGTGTTGAATGGGTGTTATCAGTTCCGATAACGATTTGGCTCGTACTTTTGGAAACTCGATGTGATTTCGCCGATGGTCGCTCACCACCACTAGTCCTGTGTTGCTCCATCTCTTTCCCACACTGAAATAATACAGTTATAAAAAGAAAAAAAAAGTAACTAGAGTAAAAAGTAAGAGAGGTAGAGAGGAGGGAGGAGAGGGGGGGAGTAGGGTAGTTCTAAGAGGTGCTGCTGGCAGGCCCTGTGACTTTAAGACTACGAATGATTATGTCGTTGTCGTGGCCAGATCTTAGAAGTGTTCATTTAATGAAGTGTTCAGTCATTTCATGAAATGGTTGTGTTACATGAAATAGCCAGCTAAAATTGAACATATTAATTTAATGATGCCAGTCAACGTTTGGCCATATCATTAATGTAAGTTATCTGTCGTGGTCCGATCGTAGAAATGGCCATATCGTGACGAAAGCAACCTATTTATCGACATTTCCAGCTGACCACTGGGCATATATCGCAAAGTAGTTGCATTTCACGCGGCTAGTGGCACCCCGACCAAATGGGTTAGGTTAGGTTAGAACTGTGACCAACGGCGAGTGCTACATCCAAGTTGGTCGCAGTTACTTGGCTATTAAGGCCTCCATTTCTCCTGCGCTGATGTCGGTCGCGTACGTCTTTTGTGCGTACGAATATACATAGTGCTCTTTAAGGCGAAGGCGCCAGGGTAGCCCGCGAAATTCAAAATTTCTTACGTTTTTTGCAATTTGCAAGTCAGTATTAGGTTTTATGTTGATCAAAATTTTATTCGCGGCCGTAACAAGTATGTATTTACAGAATTGTAATCATTAAAGTCATCAATACAACTCTTTAAGACCACGTAATCCTGTTGAATGACTATTTCATGAAATCTTGACATTTGAGGATTCTACTATGTTAAGGAGACACTACTGTGGTGTTACTGATTAAAAACATATTTGTTACGGTAGCGAATCATACTTTAATCAACATACAACCTAAGACTGACTTATAAATTGCAAAAAACGTAAGAAAATTTGAATTTCGCGGGCTGTCCTGGCGCTTCCCCCTTAAAGCACTACACCGCGACGCTGACGTCAGCGGCACGTACGCTGCTACGAGCCGCGCGCGCGTCGGTCTCGCTTGTCAGCACCGCGTACGTCGATCGACTGACGATCATGAAAGTGTGCGAGCGCCCTCAGTCTGTTACCGACGATCAGCTGAATGCCACGCATGCGTGACAGTCGCTATGGATATCGTACCGTAGAGCAGTCGGTATCGCAGTACGGTATTATATCATTTATTTGTCGCTGACGACGCGCCCGATCGTACGCGACCGACATCAGCGTAGAAGGAATTCAGGCCTTAGTATTTTTAGGACCGACGCACAAAAAATACAAAGCGACATCAACGCCTCTACCGGTGAATAATCTAACTATTTTACGATATGATCAGTAATGTTTGGCCACATCATGAAGTAGTCGTGCGTTCTGTTCATATCGTCAAACGTAGAGTATTTAATGATCTGGCCGGACCAAATCATGATGGTACCAGCGGTCGATGTTCTATTTCATAAAATCTAAGATCTGACTACGACATCGATGACACGTCAGAAACAAGCTGAAAATAATCCATCCTGGTTCAAAAAACATACTTGAATAAGGAGATGAATCATTGTCCTTTTGCTCTGCTTTTCAGTGGCTTTCTTCATCATACTTGGTGTACATGAGATTTCTGGGACAAACCAAGATCAAAATCATTTGTTACGTATAAATTCAGTGATTTGGCGTTTAGCCTGTAGCTTGTTCCTCATCATCGTCGTCTCATAGGTAGCGGTGAGACGATGTTCATCTCTTTCCACGTCTTGAATCGTAGGCAGTAAGTAAATGTATGTGAGACAATCTTTAGTAAGGGATTTATTCATTCAATCGTTGTTATAAGCAACTGTTTAAAAATCAAGCAAATAATTTGGGAACGCTGTAGGTTTACACAAAACGACAAAATCATAAAATATTTTCTTTATTTTCAATTAATCAGATATGTTCAACATTTTCTTTACGTTTAGACTATTCTATACTAAAACGCTATCACAAAATGCTTCACTATTTCAATTATAATAAATTAAACAATAAATAAAATGCATTGTATGCTGAAGACAGAGAAACAAATTAACTTTAATTATTTTACGTATTATTTAAATATAAATTGGAAAGGACAACAACACTTTGTTTTGTAAAAAACTTGCCCATATTAAGGGGAAAAGTAATTGATACACAAACAAAAATAAATGGTAAAATAGAAAATATATGAATGAAAGAAACAAGATACTTGGAACGAAGTTAGGTAGGACTTGACTGGTGGAAATTGTCACGTAAGGAAAAAGCGTTATGTATGCCCGTCCCCTCCATGCAACTTTCTCTCTCTCTCTGTCTCTTTCTACTATTACGAGTATGTGTGTGTGTTTTAAAATATCGGCAACTCAAGTCTTACAATAGGTTTATTGTGATATTAGGGTGGATATTATTTTACAACAGATATGATAAAAAAGAAGATAACATGAACAAGATAATCTCCCAAAGCACGGCTTAAAAAAACCTGTATATTTCTCCCACATGCTTGTAAATATTTCATGGTTTTTTACTTTATTTTTGCACCATAAAATGTTTTGTCCTATCCATAACAAAATTATTTAATTGTGACCACATTTTTGTGACTCGATCATTTAAAAAATGGCACATTTTTCCGTAGGTATAATGTCTACAAAAATAGAATTATTTAGACTAATCTTAGCACAATCTACCTACAGTATAATACTTTCACAAAATATACAACATATCGCATCACATACAAATCACAACTTTGTTAAGGGCCTTAGCACATCTCCGCCGCGAAACAGCGAAACCGCGAAACCACATGATGTTCCGCTGATGTTCCGCTACTTGAATTGAAATACTGCGGTTTCGCTGCTATAGTTTCCCGGCGGAGGTGTGCTCAGGCCCTAAAACACTTTTACAGATTATTAATAGACTGGTAATAATATTTATTAAATATATTAAAATAAAAATATTATTACCAGTCTAATAATATTTTTTAAATGTATTTTTACATAAGTATCTCGGGACCGTGGGGTCCCCCGGTCCTTTGACGAGCGCACTCTGGCAGAGGTCCCTTAGACAACTTTAAATTATTATTTTTATTGAAGTAAACCAATAAACTAGTATATTATAGGTATCATAAGATAAAAAGCAAGTAATGAAGACGTTCCAGCATCCACATTTAGTTACCAAAAAATGTTATACGTGCTTTTGCCCGCGACTTCGCCCGCGTGGATGTCGGAAAATATCCCCCGGGAACGTACTACCGGGAAATTCTTCCTATCTACATTACTGTGCAAAATTTCAGCTTTCTAGATTCAAGGGTTTGGGCTGGGCATTGATGAGTCAGTCAGTCAGGACTTCTCTTTTTATTTATATATATTCCACTGTTGGAATTAATAACAATAATTCAGGAATTGTGTAGTAAAATAAGATTACGCGGTGCGCCTGTTTTCCGGAAGGAGTCGGGAATGGTGTATTGTGTACACCCACATTTTGACAGCTACGCAAAAGAGCCAATTGCCATTATCCGACTCTGGCTTGCTACTGAGAATTTCTTAGATAAAGGATAAAATCCAAGACCGTGGCTCAGCAATCAACCCAAGAATGAGAAACAAGTAAATTCCCTCTTGACTCGTCGACTCATTGTAAACTTTTGCCCGCGGCTTCGCCCGCGTGCATGTCAGAAATGATCCCACGGGAACGTACTACCGGGATAAAAAGGATCCTATATCCGAACTCAAGTCATGATCTACCTGTGTAAAAATTTCATCGAAATCCGTTCAGTCGTTAAGGATCGGTACCAGGAAATCGTGTAAACGGAAAAAAAAACGTCTGGCTAACTCAAGAGCTTCTCCAGGCAGTGAAAAAATCGGATTGAGGATTAACCTTGTTTATTGTATTGTTAAAAAAAAAAAAAACACAAAAACGTGCAAAAGCACTGCAGTATTTTAATAACTTTACTCTTGAGCTAGCCAGACGTTTTTTTCGTGGCTGTGTGACTTTAAGTTGTTTGTAAAAAGCAGAATCATACGTAAATTATTTACGTATGATTCCGCTTTTTACAAACGACGTCGTCCATTTAAAAACGCTCGTAGTTATGAAATATGCCGAAGGCAAAATGTAAATTGCCTTGTCACTATATAATTATTTTAATTTAACACAACATTTATTTTTATGGACAATTCAAACGCCGTTTACAAAATGCCGCGGCAAATTGAAGTATCTAGTTCTATTGCTCAAGGCTCTCGCCGGCCACTGCCACGGCACCGCTCGCTCGGCTCGCACGCGGTTGGTCACAGTTCTAACCTAACCTAACCCATTTGTTCGGGGTGCTTAGTTACTGCGACCAATTCGGATCGCGCGTGGTTAGTCACAGTTCCAACTGAGCTTACAATAGCAATCAATGTCGAAATTATAACAATTGAAAGAGTTGCCAAATATTTTCCTTCGGCATATTTCATAACTGCGAGCGTTTTTAAACGGACGACGGTCGTATGTATAATGACGAATCATACAATCTGCCTGCGACAGATATCCAAACCTAAACTTATCCAAAACCATACCACGATTTCCTAGTACCGACTTTTAAGACGTGAAATAGTAACAGATAGACAGACGGACTTACTTTCGCATTTATGAACGCGCATTTATTTTATGAATGGATTCCAACTGCAGTCGGCAGATAAATGAAGCACGTAAAAATGGATCTTAACAATTACAACATAATAGTTATTATAGGAACCAACCACTCACGTTCACACGATTTAAGTAAATAAAATGCCTCACAATCAAAGGCACTTCGTTTTTCAGTATCTTTAAGTTTACATAATTCAGACAATCGTAGAACAGTTAGATTTGGTATTTCTTGTATGATAACATTAATATTACAAAAATATTTGGAAAAAATATTATGACACGTTTTTACATTTTAGTCATTTGTATCAATCATTAATTTATTTATTTACACGTTCGATGAGTTAATACTGTACTTACAAGTTACAATAAAAATATAGGTACAGTCAGCAACCAAAGTCGATTAACACTTGCAGTTTTTTAATCATAATGATTAAGCGAAATATTTAATTAAAATCGGAACAAAAGTACTTAAAATTTTAAGAACATTAACTCTTAGCATTTTATGTTAATTTAGATGATGTCAAAAGTAGCAATGTTAACCGACTTCTGTTGCTGACCGTACGTAAAAAAATCTCTTCCTGATTTTGAATTTGTTATTTAATATCAAATATTTAGCAGCTTTGCTGAACTACGTGGTAATAGGTAGGTAACTCCGAAGAGTATGTAGGTATGTACAATTTAACGATTATCTAAAAGCATTACACTTTCATACTGCAAACTGTTTCGTATAAAGTGAAGAGCTCCGTAAAAATTCTCATTCATAATTACAATCTCAAGTTTAAACGTCGTAGATGGCAGTTAAAAGCATAAGGAAAGCATCGCTGTCTCTAAATACTGTCACGTTCTTTATAAGACATTGGTCATAGTTTAAATTGGCTAGTTAAACTCCGCAGATGCGAAGGTATCGATATCAAAATACGATAAAATAAGATAAAAAAAGGTTTTTTTTTGAGAGGTCAACGACCTCTGTTAGTGTCGTCACTTGAAGTTTGAGTTGAGAAAAACATCACGTCTGTGTAATTTACACAAAAAATAACCGATTTTTAAACTATCATTCGAGTTATTTCAATAACTGCGGTCGATGACCCCACAAAAAAATCATTAAATTAATATATTTTTTATTTTATCAGGTCTAGATATCGATACCATCGCGTCTGTGCAGTTTAGCTAACCTGTTTAAAATAATAATATAATCTTTCCAATATTGGAATCATTCTCTAATTCTCCAAAGTTTCTGAAGTACCTACGGCCTTTCAGAAACATAAGTTCAATTCTTCTCTCTTTTGAGCGAATGCTGTAGTTATGCTGTGGTAAAAATATTTGCGAAACAGTAGTTTGAGGCCGACTGATCCTATTCTCTAACTCATCATTCAAATATTTAAATACTAATCAGAGCTCATCAACTTACACGAAAACACTGCACACCACATCACATCACATCGCATCACATCATCACCATCATCATCCGATCACGCTGCTGTTGCTTCACACTGCGTGTTGCGTCTTGTCAAAGATTTCGTTCTGCCGCTAAAGTAATCTTCTATCTCTTGTAGAGTCTTGCCTTTTGTTTCAGGGAGGCAGAAGTAGAAGAATATTATTGCTGTAAAAAAAATAATTATGAATACTTTAGTATCAATCACTGGACTCTCATTATCTGTCTAGCCTTTTCCCAACTATGTTGGGGTCTGCTTCCAGTCTAACCGGATGCAGCTGAATACCTGTATTTTACATGGAGCGACAACCTATCTGACCTTCACAACCCAACTTTACGTAATACGATACCCCAGGTAAGACTGGTTGTCAGACTTTCGGGCTTCTGACGACCCGTAAGGACTGTCAAAGATCCAAGAATGACAGCCGGGACCAGAATATATGAAATATTCTTGTAAGGACTACAGTTACAGGTAGAGATAAAATAAAACTCACCAAGCAAAGACATGGTCCCGTACAGGCCGAAGACGCCGTAGTCGTTGAGCGAGTGTTTGAGGTAAGGGAAGGTCTTCACCACGGAGAACACCGACATGTGAGCCACGCACGTTGTCAAACCACCCACGATGCCACGCACCTGGAGTGACGAATTAAGTTACTACACTACACACTTGAGACGCTGGACCAATATTCCCTATGTGTTGTGTGTTATGCCATATAACTGGATCAAAGCTGTTGATGCAAGAGATGGTACAATACAGGAGGAGGATCCTACTTTGAAAAAAACTAATAAAAAATCGAAATCTCATAATGGGTAAAAAATCTGCAGTTCCCTACATTTATGTTAGCATAACTACTCGTAGTCAAAGTGTAGGGAACAGATGATTTTTTTTCGCGATTTCTGGTTTGGCCATATAGTAAAAGTTGTTTAATGATGAGTATACCCCTGAAGAGATTTCGTATATGAATAGATAGACGTTTATATTATGTCTACCCGAACTGCTATCGGTTATTATGGTCGGTTGGTCTGCCCAAAGTCGTTTCAGCTAGCTTATTTTGTGGGATACGTCAACTAATGTAATTCTCGGTCGGATCACCTCATTCTGGATTGGTGGGGCTCCAAGCATATCCCTGTTCACAGCTTGCAGAGCGTCTTTACATATTATCCCCAGCCTCATCACCATCCTTCTTTCCCTTATCCTTAGTTTAGATTTACGAATCATCATTCATATCATCATAGCTTTTTCCAGTAGCTGAATACGAGTATTTTATATGGAGCGACTGCCTGTCTGACCTCCACAACTCAGTTACTGGGTAATACGATACCCCAAATATATATTATGTATGAATAATATAATATAATCATCATTCTAAGTAATCTTCTAGACAAATAAAGTTACCTGTGTCGGATAAACTTCACCAATCATAACCCAGGGTATGATCAAGTATCCCAGCGTGCAGGCGATGACGAAGATGAAGATGCTGACCACTGGAATCCAGGAGTGCTGTGGTGTTAGTCCGTTGTCCTTCCAGAACTTGACGTAGTACATGTATACTGACAGGATTAACATTGTGATGCCGCAGCCCAGAGCTGGGAAAAAGAAAACAAGGATAATTTAAGACTCCTGGTACAAAAAAAAATACTTGTTTGCTAGACCAGTTGGATAAATAAAGTTAATCACCTTCAAGATTAAAAACTACTCAGTTGAGTAGTTTAAAGACGTTTTCACAATGACGTGAAAATGTCTTTTTTCTGACCGAAAAAAACATGTAAGATTTCAACCACTAATAACTACGAGACTTTTTGCTCGAGTAACGATTGAGCATTCAAAAGACAGATCATATTTATAAAAAAATTAAGGCCGGATATAATTTGCATAATGATGGCGCATGCGCGCGACCCTCTACTTTTCACTATGAGTCGAAATATCAATTCTTTACAATTTACTTTAAAAAAAAGTAAAAACCGACTTCAAAAACCAAAAACGAATAAAATAACTTTCATCAAAAACTTAACAGCTTCTGAAGTCGGTGTCTTCAATTCTTCAATGCACCTTAGCTTGGCATCGACTTCAGAAGCTATTAAGTTTTTTATGAAAGTTATTTTAGTCGTTTTTGGAGTCGATTTTTACTTTTTTTTTTTTTTTCAATTAATGAACCTCTAAAATCTTTTGTGATTCTAATGATACAGACCTTTTTTTAATAATGGAGCCTTTTCTTAAATTTCTGGCATTTTTTCATAGTTGGTCGCAGTAACTAAGCTAGGGTACTCCTACCGAGCTGGTTAGTAAAGGTTTGGTTAGAACTTTGAACAACCGTGCGCGAGGCGAGTGAGCGAAGGCAAGCGGTACCACGGCAGTGGCCGGCGGGCGCTACATCCAAGTTGGTCGCTGTTACATTTAGTATTTTTAGGATTAGGAAACAGGACTTATTTGAGGTTCACAAAAAGAGGCTCAATCAGAGTGGCCAATAATATTTTACGAGCGCAAAATGCGAATTCGATTAAATAAATGCCATATTTTAACCATGGCATGACGTATTCTTATATTAATGTATTTATCTTTAACCTTGGAAGTTTGGTTTTTCATAGCTTAGCTTTTATTAGGTCTACTCACCAGAGATGAAGGTAAGAATTCTCCTACCGCACCTACGGCAGAGGATGCAACCAACGACGGTGAATATAACTCGAACTATGCCCATGGATATTGTCAGCCAGTATTTGTCAGCCATGGCGCCAGATGCCTGCAACAGTAACGTTACATCAGTTCTGATGAAGAAAGCTTTGCTTTGGTTCAATAGCGGTGAACGGTTAAGAAACCTCATCATCATCATCAAGTTCAAATAGATTGCTGCATTACCAAACTTAGTGCAGATTACACCTGCAGCGTGGCGTCAATTTAATTAAGTTCAAGTTATTTATTTCATAAACATACTGTATACATTTGTGTCGAAACTTAAAGATAAAGTTTATAAATACAACAAAATAAACAAATCTGATAGCTATTACGTTCATGCAGATTTCAGATTAATGATACCTAAACTGATTGAGTTTTGCGTACCTATGTAGAAAAATGTATGATCGATTGATGATTTTTTTAATATGTTAACCATATTATCAAACTTAAATTGACAACATATTGTTGATGCGACCGCTCTGGAGGCGAAAATAGTAATTTGCGAAATTTCTATATTTGAAAAATTTCTCATGACTATAATTTCTGATGTGTATTAATAATATATATTCAATTATATTTCATACTAGGCGACCCGCCAGACGTTGTACTGTCAAAATTTCAATTTCTTATTTTTGTCCCATTTTTTTTTCTTCTAAACCCCAGTAAAGAGGAGAATGAACAAAAAAAATTCAAATCGGTCAAAGCCGTTTTTGAGTTTTAGCCAGACTAACGGAGAAGTTTTTTTTTTTATTTAGAAGAAGAAGATAATGTAAGTACAGGATAATGGTAAATACCTCAAAAACGTCAATGGCGTAGAAAGTGATGGTGTTGACGCCACACCACTGATACACGAAGAAGTAGATAGCCAGGATGGTGAACGGTTTCAGGGTTGAGGGTGACAGTAGAGCCTTGATTATTTCACGGGGACCATGTAACCTGAAATAATGATGACGACGAATTAGTCGGTGTATTTAAAAATTATTTTGTTTTGTTTCAAGAATTATAAAATTTCCTTAGACGGAAGTCACCAAAAATTAATCGTCTGCTTCGATCGTCAACCGTCAGATTCAACAGAGTACAAGCAGTGTATATTTATCTAACATTCATCATGATCTGCCTAGCCTTTTCTCAACTATGTTGGTTTAGGCTTCCTGTCTAACCAGATGCACCTGAATACCAGTATTTTACATGGAGCTACTGCCTATCTGCCCTCCTCAAGTCCAAACCCCAGTTACGATACCCCTTGGTAAGACTGGTTGTCAGACTTTCGGGCTTCTGACGATCCGTAACGACTGTCAAAGATCCACGAATGACAGCCGGGACCAACGGCTTAACGTACTTTCCAAGACACGGATCTGATCTGTAGCTCAACCTGATCGGTCGACCGTGCGGCTGTTATTACTTAGCCACAAGCCTCTCTATTTATCTAACATTAAGAAACATTAAGTTGTTTATCTAATACTTATTTTGAGACCTTGCAATTTCTGTTTGGCTTATATTCTGCTGGCCTCTCTTGGTATCATTGTGAACAACAACTCTGTTGATTGGAACTACAATTGAGCAGCAAAATATAAATAACCAAAAAGTCAACAACATTGACCGTCATATTCCATATCTTATACACCGTTCCCAATGTATCATGAATTCGTGACGACTGCATGCACAATCAGCCTATAATGTTCCCACTGCTGGGACACAGGCCTTCTATCTGTGAGAGGGAGTGGGCCTAGATCAGCCATGCGGTCCCAGTGTCGGCTTGGTGGATGTCACATGTCTTCGATTATCATTTCGAGGACATCCCAATTTCCTCACGATGTTTTCCTTCACCGTTTTGAGAGCAGTGGTGATGAAAAAGTAAAGTGTCTGTCTATACGACCTCAATGTCTTGACTCGGAAGTCGAGCCTGTTTCCATTGGGCCAGCACTACTCTACGGCTGCATGTGTCCTATTAAAGGCGTCGTGGCTTTGTGTATTTATAAATCGAGCTTTCACGTTTTGTGAGACCTTTTCAATCCATTATCTAGGCCTTAAACGGAATCCGCGGTTAAAGGTCAAGCTAAATATGACGTGTCCAATTATCGGCCAATTTCAGTGCTCAGTTCTTTATCTAAAATACTTGAACGAATCCTCAACACTAACTTAACGAAATTCCTCTCAAAAAATAAATTAATTGCAGACAACCAGTATGGATTTCGTTCGGGTATCTCCACAGAAGATTCCGTCTCTGATTTCACCAATGCTCTGATTGGCAAACTGGACACTCGCTCGCCTTAAATGCTATGGTGTTTTCTTAGATTTAACGAAGGCCTTTGATACAGTTTCTGTTCCCAGACTTGTGGCCAAAATGGAGCATATAGGAATACGTGGTGTGGCCCTGGATATTTACAAAGATTACCTCAGTGGGCGTAGCCAGTGTGTTAAAATAGATTCTGTTTTTAGTGACGAAGAGTTTATCAGCTACGGTATACCTCAGGGGAGTATCTTGGGACCCACACTATTTCAAATATATATAAATAACCTTTGTCAATTATCTCTCATTCATTGTGACATTTTTACCTACGCAGACGACACAGCACTGTTGATCTATGATGAGACCTGGGACAAAGCTAAACATAGAACTGAACTCACCTTGAGAACTGTTATGGACTGGCTTTCCATTAATCTCCTGACGCTTAATGTTTCGAAGACTAAAGTAATTCAGTTTCTACCACCAAATTCACCTAAACCACCAACGGATTCAACTAAAATAAAAGCGCATATTTGTCATGATGCCTCTCCTTGCAATTGTAATTGCCTTGCTATGGTCTCAAATGTTAAATATTTAGGCGTTCATATCGATGAGAGGCTGGATTGGCGTGTTCATACGGATACACTATGCTCCCGGCTTCGTAAACTAATTTATTTATTTAAAGAGCTCAGACATTCGGCCGACATTGAAACAGCTTCACTTGTATATCGTTCCCTGTGTGAGTCGATTATTACCTACTGCATCCCGGTGTGGGGAGGAACTTTCAACACCGTGATTCTTAGGGTAGAAAGAGCTCAGAGGGCTGTCCTCAAAGTTATGTATTTCCGTAAAAGGGACTACCCCACAACCCAGTTGTACTCCGAAGCCCAAGTACTCACGGTGAGAAAACTCTATGTCCTCCGCACTGTCTTGCGTCGACATTCCACGATGCCGCTTGATAGAAATCTATCCAATAGGCGGATTGGCTTTCCTATCTGCGAATCTGTTCAGTATCGTTCTGCGCTTGCCCGACGACACTTTCGTGTACAAAGTTCCCTTATGTACAATAAAATCAACAAGACCCTATCAATTTATAAACTTACCCTGCATAAGGTCAAGCTGAGTCTAAAGCCTTGGCTACTGTCCCTCAATTACGACGAAACAGAGCAAATTTTATAAACTCTTTCGTAATATAAATTCTAGCCTATGAGAGGCACTCAACTTCACCCTTTACTCGCGTTCCCAGTCAACCTTTCCTGTACATTCAATTTCAATTTACACACATACTCACATACTTCAAGCACACACCCACACACACACACACACACCCACCACACATAATACACGCACACACATACACAATCTCCACTACAGGCTTTTTCTAAACTTTTTTGTATTAGTTTAGTCTTTTTATTTTTTCATTGTTTGTCTTATTGCATAAGTTTTCAATTGTATTTATTCCCGGGAGAGGGCACTGGCTCTTGTAACACAGGTTATCACCTAGCACAAGTGTCAGGGACTTCACACTATTTGTAATTCACTTTCTTATGTAATAATAAAGATTATTAAAGATTAAAGATTAAAGGCGGTGCTGCGGTGTGTCAAAGTCATGACTTCATACAGAAATCCAATTAACCTCCTACATGAAAACAAGGGATTAATAGCGATTATAATATGTGCATGTACTACAATTCTAGTCTGCATCATGCATGCTTATTACAATTTTAGACGAGGAAGTAATCGCACAACGAGACGCAAACATGTAATAATAATATACTTATTTATACAGCCGCATTCATATTTATAAACACTCGTATATCTTGTATATTGTCGCGTTTACTGTCATTATCTACGCCAGACAAGTGAGTTTAGATCATGACTCTATCTATTAACATAAAATAGCGATCTATTAACATTGTGAGTAAAATGTCACACATTATTATCATTGTGTATATGCTGCTTTCCGTGCATTGAACACTTTTCTGTGAAAGCATATGCACAAATACACGTGCACTCACTCACATACGTATAACTTACAGACACTATCTTACAACACCAACACAACTGACACAAATCACACCACCACCGTTTATATCTATTTTCATCATAGTTTTCCTGCCCTTGTCCCATGTTACTTGGGGTCGGCACAACACGTTCTTCCATTCTACCCTGCCAACCGACACTTTGTCATTCATTCCCTTCTCTTTCACATCATTCCTCACACATCCATCCATCTTTTCTTTGGCCTACCTCTCCCTCTCCATCCATCAACATTGATATTCATCACTCTTTTGTCACATGCGTTTCCTCCCTTCTCATCACATGCCCGTACCAAGCCATACGATTTCCTTTCGACTTTTCTGTCACTGGCGCCACTTTCAAACTTCCCCTTATATAAGGTGGTATAAAAATTGTGTATTTATAAAGATTACAATAGTAAAGAAAGAGGTAGCAATTGTTTTCATTGACGAAGCGACACATCGCGCGTAGTTTATGAACCACGTTATGCAGAATAAAGTAAGTATTTATACAATTAGGTACTTTATTTTCTCAAATTGATTTAACTATTCCGGGGTACGAAATTTCTTCACTATTGTAATCTATATACTCAATAATATCTCCCATTGAAGCCGTGGCAGATATTTTTATAGCACATTATAATAGAATAGAATGGAATATTTATTTGCCAGAAACACTCATTTCTTACTTTATCCATTTTCGTCACTTCACACATCCGTCTGATCCATCTCAATATTCTCATCTCCGCTGCACGCAATATTTTTTCATCCGTTTTCTTCACGGCCATACAGTACGACAAGCCTTATCACAGACATGTAAATTTTTCCCTTTAGCTTCAGGGGCATCCGTGAGTCGCAAGTTGTTCCTGTAACCTGTCACCATTCTATCTATCCAGAGTTGAACCGGCGCGTTACGTCTCGGTCTACTTCGCCATCTCCTTAGACAAGCGACCCGAGGTACCGAAAGTCGGAGCAGCTCGGTGAGGGCGTTCCAGCGAGAGATGTAGGCACAGGACTGAAGAGACCGCCAAAATCACAAAACAAGTACTCTGTTTTGTTCCAACTTAACCTCAGGCCAACAGTCTCCAGTCTTTCCCACCACATCTCCAATCTGCTCTGGACCTTTTTTTTTTATACCTATTTTAAGTTTTAAGAATGTATCTTTTTAGTATAATATAATTGTTAACGGAACAACGGAGCCTGGGTCTCACAACACAGAATCCTAGTGTGAGGTCTAGGAATTCAATCCACTTGAATGTAATCTTAGCGAAATTTTATTCATAGAAGAAAAATCTTCAAGCTAATTATGAATCAGGCCCTTTGATTTGATTTCCGATGTATTTATATTCACTAGCCCTTTTTTGCTAGTGTCTGACACGAAATTCGCTTTAGAAAGTGATTCTTATAATGATTTTTGTTATCAATTGACTCATTCCTTGCGATTGATAAAAATATCTGTACCAATAATAACTGTTCATAAGATGTAGATATATGCCAATGGCCTTGAATAGTTAGGTTGCGAGTTCTGTGCTGAGCTCACGCAACGCGTCGTACATCCAGCCAGTAATACGACTCACCGATCAAGGAGCGCTGACCCAAATTAGACGCATTATTAATTTATTATACATACAACAAAAGGTATTTTAATAAAACACGTAGTACCTATATTAAAAGATAAATAATTAAATCCGCGTTAGACATAACTTTACAAATTAATTACACTATGTAATACAAACATAATCTAAAATACTAACAGATTAAATTATTTAAAAATGCCCTAATTTAAAACACTTATTTTCGAAACAATTAACACTATCTACTCGTTTAAACGTGGTCTTCAGTTTAAAATCATTAAAAGACGGTTATGTGCGGAACGCTAGCTCACAAAGACTTATTTTTACACAGGTAATTGGACTGATTTTCTAATATATCAATATTGAACAGTTCCCTGCACTTGTTTGTAAATACGATGTATTGTGCTAATATAATCTACCACGTCTACTGTTACTAAGAAATATTGAAAACAAAGCTAAACGAGAACAAATTATTTAATAAAATACTATCTTATTTACACTAGATTATTACGTTCTGTTTAAAGTAAATAATATAATTAGCATTTGCTATTGACCGATGTAAAAAGATAGTATAAAATACAGTCATAAAATAATATTCTTTGTTCGGTACAGTAGGGACAGTAGGGAACTACGAACAAATGTACGAAACGGCACACACACAAACGTGGCATCGCATGCCACAGTAAATATACCGAGAGCACCGCGACTATCGCTTGGGGCCTCGTCGGTGTACGCGTCTGTGTGTGTGTGCCGTTTCGACAGTTTGTACGTAGTTTCCTTACTGTCCATATATTTATTGTGGTTAAAGGGCCTAATATTTATTTAGTTAGAGTTTTGAAACTACCTACACTGTAGATTTTAGGGTATTCGAATCCGAACGAATTTTATGGCTTATTTCGACGAAACGAGTATTGCTCAAATTAGCACTGCAGTACTTACAAAGACGGTCTGGTTTTCTGGCAATTTCAGTAAAATTAATACTTACGGTTCAACATGATTCTTCTCTTTGAATGCTATCATCTTCTGTATCTCATCCTCTAAGTTGCAAGTGGACCCTCTAAGCTTCGCAAGGGAACTCTCAGCCCTCGCCCGCTGGTCCTGCTGCAGGAGGTAGTTGGGAGTTTCCGGGAGGATCAGCATACCCAGGAACGAGAGGATAGGAACTGTTGCACTGATGCCTGCGAGTACGTTCCATGATGTCGCACTGCCTACCACGTACTGGAAGGAATGAAACAGATTGTATAAGAACCAGTGCAATGAGACTATGGATTTAGAAATAGACATTTATTGCACCACATCTTCTTCCCAGCTTACACTATGAAGTGGTAAAGGGCGGGCGTTTTAGAAGACTGTCTATTTAATTATGACGTTAGAAAAGAGCTGACTCTCAGCCTAATTAAAATAAATGAGTATTGATTTTTATTTTAGACAACCTATATGGATGTTTGGTGTATCTTCACATATTATAATAAATTTACCTAAATGAAGATCTATGGAAGATCGGCAAAACTGGGCACTATGGTCTTCATCCTTTTATACAATACTCAATTGCTAAGTAGTACTTAGCTCATTAATTATGAACCTTGCTGTAAGGAGATACTTTCTCATGATATTTACTTGTTTTTTAAATCTATTTATGTATGTTTATTTAAATGTAATATAAACATAACCTAAAAATAACAAAATTATATCCTAACATAACTAAAACTATTAAAAAACTAAAATATGGCATCGAAAAATTCCTCCACATCGTTGTCGACTGGTAAAGTACCCAAGAGACTGGCGGCATTGCCACGTTGTATGGCAATGCTAAGCCTCTAGCCAAGGTAAAAGCCAGCCCTTGGGTCATGGGAAGTGTCAACCAGGTGCTTGGAGATTTCGTTGAATAAACCATGAGGACTCGGACCCCACGGCCCAAGGGTGTCAAGCCCAAACGGCTCGATTTACTTTTGTTAAATTGATACCCACGACACGTGAAATTCAAACTGATTATCTATCCATGGCCAAAAAGCGCTGGTCGGATGGCACGACACGCCAGCATTAACGACATCATCCGTCGGGCTCTTGTCACCGCCGGGGTTCCAGCTGTTTTAGAACCCAATAGCTTGGCACGCGACGATGGGAAGAGACCAGACGGAATGACCATAATGCCTTGGAAGTTGGGTAGGCCTTTGGTGTGGGATGCAACCTGTGTTGACACCCTCGCGCCATCCCATCTTCCTAGCACGGCGTGCTGTGTTGGAGCGGCTGCTGCAGGTGCAGAAAACCTCAAACGGCGCAAATATAACAACCTTATTGGGAGCTATATGTTTGAGCCGTTTGTGGTTGAAACACTAGGGCCTTGGGGTCTGAGTGCTCATCGAGTATTTCGGGACATCGCCAAGCGGTTGGTCGACTCCACACGGGACCAGAGGGCGGGCCTATTTTTAGCTCAAAGAATTAGCATTGCCATCCAACGTGGCAATGCTGCCAGCCTTTTGGGCGCTGTTCCCACTGACAGCGATGCGGATGAATTTTTTGATGCCCTATGAGCTCTTCCCCTTTTTTTTTATTATTATTATCTACTGTTGCTCTTTTATCTCGACTTTAGAAATACGAGTAGTATATGCGATATAAGTTTTTAAACTGTCATGGTCATTAACATTATCATTATTGGTCATTCAACAGTAAACATGGTAAATGTCCCGTTTGTGTTAATAATAATAGTCGATGCGCACATATAATGTCGCAGTGAGATGATTCTAGCCGTGATATAGATATATTCCTAAGGATATATCTAGGGATAAAGCTATAAAACGTAATATAGTTATATGAAAGCAGTTCATAACTATCTTACTAGGAATATAACTATGATACGAGCATGATCTAGTAATATACATTATGTAGGTATTAAGGCACTCCGACCAATTTTTTTTTTTTGTGTAGGAACAATTTATCTATATGTAATATAAACATAACCTAAAAATAACAAAATTAAATCCTAACATAACTAAAACTATTAAAAAACTAAAATATGGCATCGAAAAATTCCTCCGCATCGTTGTCGACTGGTAAAGTACCCAAGAGACTGGCTGCATTGCCACGTTGTATGGCAATGCTAAGCCTCTGGTCAAAGTAAAAGCCAGCCCTTGGGTCACGGGAAGTGTCAACAAGACGCTTGGAGATTTCGTTGAATAAACCATGAGCACATGGACCACACGGCACAAGGGTTTCAACCACAAACGGCTCGAAAATATAATTACCGATAAGGTTATTATACCAAATAGATTAGGTTAGGTTAGAATTGTGACCAACTACGCGCGAGCCGAGCGAACGAAGCGAGCAGTCCCGCCGGAGCGGTCGGTGAACGCTACGTCGAAATAGGTTAAAGTAACAAAATTAGGGCACTCCGATAGTTTTCATATAACGGTATATAGCATATAGCCCTAGGGATATAACTACATTACGGCTGCAACCATCTTACTGCGAAATATGCATATACACCTTCAGACACACCCCCATTTACCGTAGAATAAGTATTTTTTGATAAAAATACACTCGTAAGCTCATCAATCATGATAATGAATGACGTATCAATCAATAGTGCCTTACGTAGTTACCACGTGTTTGCCCATGTAATATACCAATGTTGTTGTCAACATGTTTGCCCAGCGGCGACAGGTCTAATTTTATAGAATCAACAGTTCAATTATGATCGTTACTATAGTTGACAGCGTGACTGCCATCCTACGTGACACGTAATATGATTGATTATGTCAATATGAACTTGTAATTTCACTCTAAGAATATTATATTGACTGAGTTGGAAAATTTTTAACACATTGTTAATTTTAATACTCGTTTATTATTAAAACCTAATAATGGATGGAATTAGTTCTAGGGTGTGCCGGTATACAAGAAACATTCTTTACAATAGTATAGTTAAAATCTCGCTGCAGACTCGGTCATAAATCATTCGAGTGTTTCGCTCTCTTTCCCACTCACGGGCCTCATGGGCAGGCCACGCACACACGTAGTCCTGTGCATTACTGCAGTCGATGAGTGATATCGATAGTTTTATATATTTATAAATGGGTGATAGAAATAAATACACATTTTTTTTTATTTTATTACCAAATTTACTACAAAGCATATTAATTATATAAACAAAAGAACATATATATAAAACTAGAAATAGAAAATTAAAATTCTTCGTCTGATAACCTTAATGATTCTGTTATCAATAATGGCCTTGAGCGCGCGCAACTAGCACACATCCCCACTCCGATTATGATTTATGACCAAGTCTGCAGCGAGATTTTAACTATACTATAGCTTTGTGTAAAATTAAGAGTGGCTGATGTTGTGATTTCACACTTGATCCCGTAGCAAATTAAAGTTTACTGTTTCTGGTATGTTATCTTTAGCCTGTTGCTTCTATAGATACCATTAAGGTAGGTCTATTATTGCTGGGAGATAATTATTTTGTTCTTTTTTTATGTACATGGTCTCCTGATTGCAGGGTAGAAAGTTCATTGAATGTTTAATGTATTTGTCACCAATAAGTCGAGATAATTGAGTCCGCGTGACTATAACTGCCCATTCTATGCTTAATGAGTTATTGTTATTGAAAAGTGCATGCAATTAATTAAATTCATAAGCACACCGATGTTGTTTGCATTTTGGCTCCTTATTATCCGACTGAGTGATTAATATTCTTATAGGCTCATTTTTATTGATGCATACCATAGGGCCCGCATGCAAGGAACCGTTTTCATTAGCCGATAGGGCCCGTATGTGGGTTGCTGGAGATTTATATAGCATAACTTATGTGCCTAAATTAAAGAAGGCTCTTTGCAATCACTTCTTTGACAAAATAACATAGCCCATGCAATAAATAAGAATATACAGAACGCGAAAGTAACACTGTTTGCTACGTAGTATTAATGACCATGTTACCAAGAGATTTGATTTATAATCTCATGATTATAAATGGATCCAAGAAAAGATGCCAAAGACTAAGATGATAGGGCAAAAAAGGAAGTTAAAGCTGTTAATATTATGACAGCTGATAGAGATGGATGGGAGAAAAAGACAAATTGCGTGGAGGTAAATAAATGGTGATAATGAAGGACCGTAGAAGATGCGACAAATCTGTCCTCGAAGCGGGCATCCAACTTACGCTCTTCAAGAAGCCAGAAGCTTCATCTTGATTAAAGTCATGTGATTCACTCACTCCATCAGTAATGCTTCATTCGCTAATCATGGCGGCTTGCACTCTAATTGGCTACTCATGAACTTTGCTACATAATAGCACCTGTCACATGACTTTCCGGAAACGTGGCCCCCGCGTAAATTCAGCTGCTACTTCAGTTGGGTCGTGAATATTACATTTATGTCTACATCGAGGCGAAATAAAATTGTAAGCGGCGTGCTAAAAAGTGCGCGAGTCCAGTGACCTTCAAGCCGCATATTATGTAATCCGCCCCTTTGCTTTACTTTTTATTTTATCATGTTTATTGATACCCATCACTTCTGGGGAGTTTCGCTATCTAGTTTAATTTGACCTTGTAACGGGTGTACGAGTCACTTGCACTCGCCGTCATCATATTGCGGGAAATACGTTGTAAGAAGGTACAGACACAGATTACTACAGATGCGACACTCCGCAAAATCATTTAAATAAAAAGCGACTCTTGCTACGACACAATAAAGCGCAATTCAGCTCGCACAACGCTTTATTACCTACAGTTATATTCACCTATAAGTTGCCTCTCTTTCTATCGCGTAACTCTTATACCTTCTGACTCGTTAGGGTTGTCTTCTTTTACGACGCGGCGCGTGAGCGAGTATCGAACTAACGTGCGAGCCGGCCGGTGCGCGGCAGCCCACACTGAATTGACCCAGTGAGATGAGCCCGCCGCGTACTTGTAGCTTCTTACCTAAACTGCGGAGTGTCCCATCTGTATTAATCTGTAGTACAGAAGACCATACGACAGTAAATTAAACTGCGTATAACTAATGCCGTTCCCAGAACATTCAATCAAATATATCCAATAGAATAATCAAGTAGCTAGTCAAAGATCAGCGAAACCCATAGTCGGCCCATCACTACTGTGTATTTAGTTTGAAAAAAATCACTTCTTTAATTTTGATGCTAGGTATTTAATATAATAATAATATTTATGTATTTTTCTCACCACAATATCCTTATAAAATAATAACAAAAAAAAACAAAATTGTCCAGTCATGGGCTTAAAGGAAAAAAAATTGTGATTATTTAAATTAAATTAAATTATATTTTGATAGTTCCAAATACTGTAATGCCATTTGCGTGTTGCCAGTGTTTTTGTCGTAATATTGTCTCCACATTGTATGCTAATGAGAAAACGACGTACCTGTATCAAGACACCAGTGGACACACCAACAGATGCGAGAGCGCCCAGCATTCCTCTGAGATGTGGCTGTGAGACCTCGCACGTGTAGACCCTGGCAGGCGCCCCCACCATGCCCGAACCGAAACCAATCATCAGCCTACCTGTAATATACGGACAGATTATTATAGTCCTTGTCATTATCATCTGCCTAGCCTTTTCCAACTATGTTAGGATCAGCTTCCAGTCTAGCCGGATGCAGCTGAATATCAGTATTTTACATGGAGTGACTGTCTATCTGACCTCCACAACACAGTTACTGGGTAATACGATACCCCTTGGTAAGACTGGTTGTCAGACTTTCGGGCTTCTGACGACCCGTAACGACTCTCTAAGATCCACGAATGACAGCCGGGACCAACGGCTTCACGTGCTTTCAGAGGCACGGAGGGGTTTCGATATGTAAAGACCACGGACCAACCGCAGCAATAAGGCGAATTTCGCAAATAAAAAGAGCAGTGGTGGCCCAGTGGTGACAGCCGCGACTTACGAGTTAGATCGTAGGTTGGAACCCGGCAAGAGCTTAAAAAAAAAATATTTTAAATTCGAAGACATGTGATATGTGCCTACCCGCACTGGGCCCGCGTGGTGGATTACGGCCCACTCCCTCTCACCGAGAGGAGGCTTGTGTCCCAGCAGTGGGAATATTATAGGCTGATTACTTATGCTCGTAAATAAAAATACTAGATTCCTATTCCTATAATGTGAACCTAGTGATATACCGTGATTGTTAAGGGTCCTAGAAACAGGCGCGACATGCGACGCGAATTGCATGCGACACAAAGGCACCGCGTGTCGCGCGACGCAGTTGCCTTGTGAATAAATAAATTAAATTGTACTGATTGAGAACACAACCTAAAATGCAACAAGAGAGTAAAAACTCACATTAAATCCTATAATAATCTGGTCTTTAACCATGACTCCTCAATCATCATTCTCCTGCCCATAACCCAATCTATTTGGGGTCGGCGCAATATGTCCTTTTTTTCCATACCAACTATTATTCGTCATCTCGGTAGTCACCCCCTTTCTAGCCATGTCATCTTTCACACAGTCCATCCATTGTTTCTTTGGTCTTCCCCTAGCCATCAACATTCATATTCAAAACTTTCCTCACGACGTTTTCCTCATTCCTCCGCATCAGATGCCCATACCATGACAACCGATTTCTGCACAACTTTTCAGTCACCGGTGCCACTTTCAAATTTCCTCTATGTACTCATTTCTTATTCTATCCATTCGTGTAACACCACACATCCCTCTTAGCATTCTCATCTCAGCTGCATGCAATTGCTTTTCATTCATCCCTTTTGTGGCCCAACATTCTGATCCATACAAAACAGCAGGTCTAACCATGCCTCCCACAATATAGTCCAATAATATACGGAGATAATAATTGGCATATTAATATCGTATCAGTTACGTTCCAGGAACTGTTGGACGCTACTGAAAGTACAGAACGACACGCTCAGAATAAGTAAGGATATTTCATAAAACTTGCTTTTCTCTCACTCACGTATTGATAGTTGAGGATACCAGAAGTGACCATGATTGTAGACACAGCTTTTGTCGTGATATTTTCGTCTTTTCCCTCGGTGTACTGGTGGTAAGTTCAATATTTCTAACCGACAAAAACATGTAAGATTTCAACCGCTAAAAACTGCGAGACCTTTTATGCTAGAGTAATGGTTGCGCATACAAAAGATAGGTAATATTTATAACAATTTTAAGGTTTGATATATCAAACCTTAAAATTGTGTTTGTATTGTGTTGTGTTTAAATTGTTGTGTTGTTGTTAATTGTAATTGTAATTGCAAACTATAGTTTGCGAATGACGTTTCACTGCGAGTGCACGCGCATGTGCTCTCCACTCTACTTTTCACTATGTATCAAAATATCATTTTTATTAGTGTAGCGCAAATTTTTTTAATTAGCTAGATCAGTTATTCTGATGTCTCTATCAAGAGTTGACAAAGCACTACCAGGACCAAAGAGAAAAACTCGACACAAGTCACAAGTTGAGAATGCTGATTGTTAACGCTGTCAAGACGCGCGCCCGCGCAAAGCAGCCTCGCGCATCGCGCCCCGCACCTCGCCGCACCCGCTGCGATGGCCCACACCGCGCCAGCCAATAAATCCATTCTGAATCTCAAGCTCCGCCAGGAGCACACGACACCGATTATTCCCGATGTCCACCACTTGTCTGGCCACCACTGGGGGACAGCGAGACAACTTTAAAACATTATTCTCGTTGTCCACCACTGGGGGACAGCGTCACAATTTTGTAAAGTATTTCCATTCGCCACCACTGGTGGACAGCGACACGGATTTTTTAACATTCCCTATGGCCGCCGTTGGGGGACAATGGCACAACTCTTTTGATCCAATTCCCACTGGCCATCAATTTAAATTATTTTAGAGACCATTTGGTTTTATGCTGAAATTACTTTTATCCAATTCTAATGCTTACGTAATAATAATGACATAATATTTCTTTCCTTGTATAATATAGTTAATTTAATTAATTATAGGTACTTAATTCATTAAAATTAAATTTTATTTTCTTGCTAATGCTTATTATTATTAGCTATACTTATTATTATTACAAACGAAAAAAAAAAGTATGTTTACAGCGATCAGTTTATTCAAGAAACCCAAATGGAACTTGTAAACGGCCAAATATCTGTAGGCCAATTTCTAGAAATTATGAGAAACTAATCAGTACTTATTGTTTTTTGTTTAACTATGTGGTGTTTAAGACTTTTGAGTAGTACCTACATTATGTTTAATTCAAGAAACCCAAATAGAACTTGTAAAGGCCAATTTCTAGATATTGTGATAAATTATTATTGTCTTTTTGTTTAACTACATATGTGATTTTTAAAACTGTTGATTAGTTTATAATATTTAATTTTTATTCCTCCGTCGAGGAATAAGATAATAAAACTGTGATTATGATTATAATGTTCTAGTCGATTTTAAAAATTGTAACCTATCAACCAGCTGTGGAAATTATGTCGGTTAATTACCCACTTCAATAAAAAATAAGCAATCAAAGCTATACTACGAGTAAGTAGTAGGATCATTTTTTAATACTTGAGTGAAACATTTAATAAAAGTTGATTCAAGAATATGACTATTATTTACCTACCATATAATTTAGAAATATTTAAATTAGTCTCACCCTTAGCCCTGCTAAAAATCAAATCCGTAAGTATAATAAGCTATCCTTTACCGGTCTCTAGATTAAAAAAATTAAATTGATGGCCAGTGGGAATTGGATCAAAAGAGTTGTGCCATTGTCCCCCAACGGCGGCCATAGGGAATGTTAAAAAATCCGTGTCGCTGTCCACCAGTGGTGGCGAATGGAAATACTTTACAAAATTGTGACGCTGTCCCCCAGTGGTGGACAACGAGAATAATGTTTTAAAGTTGTCTCGCTGTCCCCCAGTGGTGGCCAGACAAGTGGTGGACATCGGGAATAATCGCACGACACTAGCATACATTTAATTTGCCGAACCTATTTTTTATACTATTTTTGTAGAAAGTAATTAAACATTATCATTAGTCGCAACGCGTCGTTTCTATTCTGCAAAGGCCTTCCCACTGATAGCTAACAGACACACAGGAAATAAAAATAACTGCAAAGTAGTAAGTAGCAGTTCTAATCGTTAATAATATTATAAATGCAAAAGTAAATTTGTCTGTACGTATGCCACCTTTTCACGCCTTAACGGCTGAACGGATTTCGATATCGATTTCGGCAAACAGGTAGACTATAAGCTGGGCTAGAACATAGGAAAGGCTTTTTATCTCGTCAGTACGTTCCCGTAAGATAATTCCCGAACACCTCGCGGGCGCAGCCGCGTGCAAAAGCTAATCTTAAATAAGCTCGCTCTCTTTTAACATGAGACTTATAGCAGTACATGATACAGAAACATTTACTTACCAATATAAAGCATAGGAACGTTCTGTGCAAAAGCGACCATAAGCCATCCGAATATGAGTGGTATTTCCGTGATAATGAGCGTCCTCCGACGTCCGATGTTGTCCATCAGGTACCCGCTGAGGATGCATCCTATTGGAGTACCGGCCGCGCTGAGACTGGCTGGAACAATGGAAAAGTTAATGTAAGGATGGTATTCGTCTATAGCGGAAAGAAATAAGAAAATAAAACACACAACACAAGGATCTGTTGGCGTTTGAATGAAATTAATAGGGGTGTTATTGGTAATTTGTGAAATTAATATTATAAAAGATATAATATTATGTAATATAAATACACTTCTGGACACATCTATTGGCCCACCTTAGAATTTAGGTTTCGATGGCCCCTACCGAAATATGATTGCTAGATTGAACAAAAACTGTTGATGCAGTTTTAAACCTGATACATTTTACCATCTTTTTCGATCCTATTGTTTTAAATTTGAATTCAGAATACCATACGACATGGAGCTACGCCTAACAAGTCGGATATGCGCCTTGTTAAAGGCAATTGATTTTTGAATAAAAAACATGTTTTATCAAATAAAGGTTTAATTTAATAACGCGTGTTGCCTCCATGGGCATCTACCACAGCTCTCATACGATTAGGCATAGAGTTTATCAACCGCTCTATGAAATTTTGAGGGATCATCTCCCATTCCTCTTCTATGGCAGTTTTCAACTCCTGCATCGTCTGGGCAACTGGCTGACGAGCCCTAACACGTCTTTTTAGCTCGTCCCACATGTGCTCCATGGGGTTCATGTCTGGGCTTCTGGCTGGCCAGTCCATAACTGTGATGTTCACATCCCGAAGATATTCCCTGACGATGCCGGCCGCATGGGCTCTTGCATTATCATGCATAAAAAGGAAATTTGGGCCCACATAGTCCGCGTATGGTATCACGTGAGGTTCTAAGCACTCAAGAATGTACCTTTCAGCATTTAATGTTGGCAGCCGTGGTCCTGTAACAACCTCAAGTTGAGTTTTGCCGCTCGCGGATATACCGCCCCAGACAGTCCATGAGCCACCGCCATAAGCAACCCTCTCTTCAAAGCAGCATTGTGCGAAACGCTCTCCCTTACGTCGGTAGACCTTCTTCCTTCCATCATTGCCATGTAACACAATTTTAGACTCATCAGAAAAGAGTACACGGCTCCAATCTTGCTGTGTCCAATTTAAATGACTGCGTGCGAAATGAAGGCGCGCTGTTCGGTGGGCTCGCGTTAGTTTGGGGCCATTAGCTGGCTTGTGTGGTACCATATCGCGTTCTTTTAACCTTCTCCGAACAGTTCGAGCGCTCACAGATACTCCGTGGAAGTCGCGAAGTTGGTTTTGTATCTCAATGGAGGTAAGGTGACGATTTCTCAAGCTGGTCGTCACGATGAATCGATCCTGCTTTTCAGTTGTGACCCGAGATCGTGGCCTTCCTTGGCGACGAACAAAGCCGCCAGTCTCTAGGTACCTCCGATAAACATTTTGGACCGCAGATCGACTTAAATTAAGTTGAGCACTCACGTTTCTTTGGCTGTGTCCGGCCTGAATAAGTGCCACAGCTTGGGCGGCGACTTCAGGTGAAGTATCCATAGATTATTGATAGAACCTCACCCTAATGTTAAGAATAAGTAATGTTTGTTGCAAAACCAAAGATATCAATCACTTTTTCAAGAATTAAATCCAAGTAAACCAATAAAACCAAGTTTTCTTAGTATTCCATTGTTTGATATCAACAAACAGGCTCCAAATTGTCTTTTGTTTATTTAAATTCTGTGTTCGAAATTCAAAAAAAGACTATTGAATGAAATTGTGAATGTGCCAGGTTCAAAACTGCATAAAAACTTTTTGCTCGACCTAATATAAAATTTTAGCTAGGACCAAACGAAACTGAAAATACAAGGTGGGCCAAAAGATGTGTCCAGAAGTGTATATTATTGTACTCTTATTTTTTTTAAATTAGTCACAACTTGTCTAGTTTTAACGATGCAAAGAAGGATCGAACAGACACACTACAGACACCAAATTATGTACAACCAATTCAAATTCAGGGATATACGAGTACATAACTAAAGTAGCCTCCTTGGTTCAGTGGTCGTAAGCGTTACTGCTGTGCATGAGGTCCGGGTTCGATTCCCGGGTCGAGCAAAGTGTTATTAGGTTTTCCATTTTTGATTTCTCATAGCAGCCCGGAGTTTGAATTTGTGCCCCGTTGATGGCAATAGGCTCGCCCCCTATTACATGGGGCTTAAATATAACTGGTAAAATGTGTGTATACCTCTGCCCAAACCTTCGCGAAATACCGGCGTGATGTTTGTTATGTTATTTGTGAAATTGCAGTATTCTGAAATTGTATTGAAAAACAAGACGGCGGCGGCGGAGTTAGTTGCGAATTTTTTTTTTTGCGACAAAATATAGGTAAGGTACAATTCTATCTGCCTAGCCTTTTCCAACTATATTGGGGTCAGCTTTCAGTCGGATGCAGCTGATTACCAGTATTTTACATGAAGCGACTGCTATGTAACCTCCACAACCCAGTAACTGGGTAATACGATACCCCTTGGTAAGACTGGTTGTCAAGACTTTCGGGCTTCTGACGACCCGTAACGACTGTCAAAGATCCATGAATGACAGCAGGGACCAACGACTTAACGTGCTTTTCGAGGCACGGAGGGGTCTCGGTATGTAAAGATGATCACCCATCCACGGTCCAACCCTGGCAAGTGTAGCTTAACTTGATGGATCGACCCGTGCGGCTGTTATTACTTAGCCACGAGCTCCTCTAATTTAAGGTACAATTGTAGTGTTTACAGGAGTATGGGAAAAGGTCATTAGAAAAAGATCCAATGTTTTTTTCTTTCTTCTAATAAATGAACCCATGACTAGAAGAAAATGATGATAGCATGATAGAGAAGAAGGAAAACCAGATTCTTCGTCAATTGAAACCTGGCTTTTCCCAGGGAAATTGAAATACCGCCTCATTTCAAGAAGTGTATTTTTGGTATTATTCGCAAATCTCACTCTAATCTCTTTGTAAATCCCAGGCTTAGAGGTTCTGTATGTATGTTATGTTGGCTTGTATCAATAGGAAGACCCTTTTAACCGACGTAAAAAAAGGAGGAGGTTCTCAATACGACACGTTTTTTTTTTTTTTTGTATGACCACGTATAACTTTTTACACCGTCGTCCAATTTGAAATTTTATACATCACAGTTGGTCCCATATAAAATTGATTAACTTTGCTTGGGTAGTTTTTGAGTAGCTTCAATAATACGTACTTTTTCCCCACTTTTATATGTATGATGTTCTAGTTGCTTTTGCAGGTAGTGGTATTAGAATTTGTGTGGGGTAGGTACCACAACTAAAAAGTGAAAAATAAAAGCTTTTTTACAAAAAACTTCCAAAAACAACACTACAAAGTGAAAAATAACTTTAATTTCGGAAGTCGGTGTCTAGTTAAATGTATTTTCGTTTTTTGCCACCGACTTCCGAAATTAAAGTTATTTTTCACTTTGTAGTGTTGTTTTTGGAAGTCGGTTGTATTTTTTTGTAAAAAAGTTTTTATTTTTCACTTTTTAGTTGTCAAATCTATTTGTAAACTTATTTCTAAGAACAAGAATATTGTACTACAATGGATACCGGCTCATGTTGGCTTGGAAGATAATGAAGTAGTGGA
The DNA here is from genome assembly GCA_946251885.1 of Cosmia pyralina. Lineage (NCBI taxonomy): Eukaryota > Metazoa > Arthropoda > Insecta > Lepidoptera > Noctuidae > Cosmia > Cosmia pyralina. Next base: position 24,054,687 of record OX276344.1, read on the forward strand.
TCGATTGGCGAAAGATGCATGTGATGATGGGTTGTTTTGTCCATTACTTCCCGTGCACAGTGATTTTTTGTGTGTGGTTAAAGAAGAATGCACTAAAATGTGGCACGAACACTTCGATCAGAGGTCACTGAGCAAGGGAATCTGGTATCGGACGATCCAGCCAGCACTATCTCGTTGTTCATGGTTTGACCAGGTAAACATGAGTCGGCCGGAAATTGTAATGGCTCTTCGGCTTCGATCGGGACACATTCCAATGAACAGTTTTGCTTTTCTCATGGGTAAAGTTTCCTCACCAAATTGTCCGGAGTGTAACATAGTGGAAGACACTTACCATATACTGATGGAGTGCGTCCGGAACGAGGCCGAAAGGGTCATATTGTTGTCCAAATCACTAGATGTTGGAAGATGCAATAGTATTCTTGCGTCCCCATTGTCAAAGGACGCAAGACTCTTATATAAGTTAGCAAAAATAGGATTTAGATCATAAGGAATAATTGTTTGTACCGATGAGGGTGGCATAATCAATTTGTGATTAAACTCTCTATAAATTAATTAGAATAAAAAAAAAAAAAAAGTCAAATGTCTAAAAATCTTATTTTTGCCTTAATATTTTTTGTCTTAACAAATCATTTCACCAAACGTTTATTATCTGAAGATTGTTTGCTGTAATAAATCATTTGATTAAAGACCAAATTCCATAATGACATTATACTTAGTAATATTTTGCCAAGTAAAAATTTGACCAAATGAAAATATGCGTACTAAAATCATTCGAAATATTGCAATGGTATAAAAAAAGGTTGCTAAAATTTGTTTGGGTAATGAAATTTTGTCAAAATCTTTTTGGCAAAACGGCAGGCACCCATTTAACTTATATATAATATAGTAATCTTTATGTTTTGTCAAGTCGCAGAAGCAGGGCCAGGTCACTGGTATTACATAATGCCTAATACATAATGTACTTCAGGAAGAACACGACTCCACATAATTATGTAAACACATAACGCGCATGCCTAGGTACTCGTCTATGGTAATTTATCTTGTAGTGTTTACAAAGTATTATCTCGAGCTTACAGAAGATGGGATGTACGTATGTGAGATAAGAGTACAGTAACTAATTATCTAATATCTAACTGCGCTAAGTGCGCAAGCGCAATAATACGTGCGGATTAATTTTAGCAGAATTTTTGGTCAATCAGTCATCTTTGAGCTCTTTTTTTGTCATTTTCGCTCAAATTGTCTTGAATGCGGAGAATAATCGCATGATGTGTCTAAACGATAATTTTAGCCTTCGTAAGCCAGACATCAGTGTTCAATTAACCTGTACAGTTATAGACTACTAACATTGTTAAAAAAAAAAAAACTAATTTTCTACTAGACTAGCTTTTGCTATCTGCCGATGCCGTCAAAATTGGTCCAGACGTCTCGGACATTAGCCGGAACAAACAAACAAACATACAGACAAAAAATTTGAAAATTGTTGTACTGTAATACTTTTACAATAATACGCATTTAGTAAAAAGCTGTTATTTTGACATTACAAACAGATTATTTGTATGTAATATGTATGTATATCTCATGAACGAATTAACCACTTCGTTCATGGTATATCTATACTAATAATAAAGCTCAAGAGTTTGTTTTTTGTTTCATTGTTTTTTGTTTATTTTCTCTGGAACCACCAGTCGGAATTGAAAAATTCTTTTTGCATTTGATAGCTCAGTTCTTGAGGAAGGCTATAAGCTATTTAACATCACGCTAGCATCCTTACCAGGCGAGCAAAAATAAAAATAATCAGAAAGAACGCTAAGCGAAAACGAAGTAACAGCGCCGGCAGGCGACGCGATGCTACGGGGTGGGTCGGGGGAACAATAAACACGCGAATGAAGTCGCGGGCAGAAGCTAGTAATTTTATATAATATAGATAGCTCCCATCCATTCACCGACTATAAAAGAGCTGATAATCTTCAAACAGCTGAATAGATTTACTTGAATCATAGTTAATAAAATAACACTCTCGATCAAGTCACCTTTCAAACAATACAAAAAAAAATTATATAGATCCAGTCGTTTGGGAGCTGCGATGCCGCAGATACAACACACAAAGGTGTAACAGGTTAAACTTATAACACTCCTCTCCGTCGGGGGTTAAAAATGGCTATTCTTACCTATCCAACTAGCTTGATCATCATTAATATGTATAAATGAATCCGGTTTCTTCAGTTGCGGCAGCGACGTGGCAGAGAAGCCGAAGGCCATGCCCGTGTTGATGGTACCCAAGTTGGCAATGAAGGATGCCATCACCTGCCTCAGGGCTGTACCCCGTCCTGCTTTGCCCAGCTGCTTGTTGGGGAAAGGAGTCTTCGTGACGGTGGCTGGTACTCCATTGCTGATGAAGGGTATGGAGTCTTTTCTGGAACAAAGATGGCGGATTATTTAATAAATGGTGAGGAAAAAAAGATAGGTGTTACGTTTGAAAAAAAAGAGATTTTTTGTGTATGATGGTAATTTTTTACGCTAGTTATTCTACACTCAATACTCGATATCTTTATTGATTTACCATAATGTGTACTTAGGTGGTAATTATATAATTGAGATCGTTATGTACCCTTTAGGGTACAACAAAAGAGTAGGAGAGAGGAAGCCCTGTTTTAGGAGATCATGAATCATTATTATTGCTATATTATTTAATTTATTATTATTCCGAATGAAAATAAAGTAGTTACAGTCAGATCTCCTCTTTTCGAGTGGATGGCAAAGGTAAAAATATTGTAGATATTATGTTAGATGAGTTGGTGGTGGCCACGCCAATCGCGGCATCAGTGGCGTTTTTTAGGTCCTCAGAAGTCCAACATATGGGACATGGTTTAGTCAGGAGCACCGCATTCGCACGGCCATGATGCCAGCCAGAACAACAGTAGGGGAGACTGAGTATGGTTTACAGCGGGTATGGGTCACAGCGGTCATAACCGAACGAATACGAAGATTGATCGGCGTCGAAGAATGGCGAAGGCAACACCTCCCTCCCCAGGTGTTGCCTTCGTGATTCTTCGATCAATGTTCGTTTTCGTTCGTTATGTTTTCTGTTATGACCGCTGTGACAACCGACCCGTGAGACAACCATACCCGGTCTCCAAGTTATTTTAAATGCTGTCTACAAAAACAAAAAAAAAAAGATACATTATAACACACACACACACAGCTGCCTGAAATAAAGGAAATTAAATTAAATTAAATTAATTAATTATAACTTTAATCTTGAAAAATCAGTAGTGAATCAGCACCATCAGCATAATAATTTTGATGGCCATTTTTTTCCTCGTAAAATAAATTCATTATCAATTAAACATCGACATAACAATTAATAGGTACACTTTATTGTTTAAAAGACCTTTGTGAACGGTGTTAGGGTTATCTTCCAGAGATAACAAGGCCTTTTCGACCTCACACTCGCATTAACCCTCAGATGCCAATGTTACTTAATATATTACTATCAACGTAAATATTGTTAATTCCAATACAATGACTTGTAAACATGATAATTGCCATTAAATGTTATTATTATGCATCACATGTATAAAAACTGCAGTGATATTTTTATGGTTATTTTTATCATTTGTATAGAGGAAATTCTTGAGTTAAATACAACGTAAAGATTTAATTTATTCTAATCGATTCCGCTTTAGTTTTTCTTGTAACTGTTGTGATAATTCAGGTAACATTCATACATACTTATATTTAATTATTTATGTTCATTCAACTTGTGACAAAGATAATGAATTGACATTTTGATGATAATGATTTATCTTCTAACTAGCTGATTGAGTACACAAAAAAAGTGAAACAATAAACGCAACATCCTACGCATCCACTTAACGAAATTTACAGGAAACAATTAAAGGAAAACGCCCTGCATCCTAATTGCGTAACACATTTTGACAGTTCAACAACACAGTAAAACTTGCCCTGTAAAATTTACTACCCCTCTTCACCCCCTTAGGGGTAGATTTTTGAAAAACCCTGATACACGTTATTCTTCATTTTTGATCTCAAGTATAAATACTGAATTTCGAGTTAATCGGACCACGCGTTAAAATTACTCCTACAAACTTTGACACCCTATATCCCTTTTTAGGGGGTAGTTTAGGAAAACTAAAAATGACAAACTTTATAATTTATTTAGATAAATATTCGTGCCAAATTTCAAGGCTATTAACTCAAGGAATAAGATTTTTCATACAAACTTTGGACCCCCGTTTCACTCTCTTAGAGTGAATTCGACCAAACATTTATACCCAGCATAAGTCTTATTCTTCGATTAAATTTTGAATTTTTGACAGTTTCTCCAAACAAAAACTGTCAGTCGTCAATTTTATTCCACGAATAAAAGATATCCGACTTTGGTCAAATTAGCCCTTAGACGGTTAATTTTGAAAAATCCTTTCTTAGTGCACCCCTAGACCTCATAAGGAACCTACGTGCCAAATTTGGAATCCCACCAATTCAATTCAATTTTTTTGCAATTTGGAATTTGGACCCAGCGGTTTTGGTTGTGCGTTGATATGTCAGTCAGTCAGTCAGTCAGTTTCTTCTTTTATATATTTAGATTATACTTAGTATAAGTATAACTAAGATTGAGAATAACTGAAAACATGCGGCTAGATAACGCGAAAGAACACATTCAAGATAACACTAATAACGTTTGTAAAGGCATTATTACCTATATCATCTACATTTCGTCCGTTGTCGCAGAAATAAGTATCAATCAATCAATCTGCCTAACCTTTTCCCAACTATGTTGGGGTCGGCTTCCAGTCTAACCGGATGCAGCTGAATACCATTATTTTACATGGAGCGACTGCCTATCTGACCTCCACAACCCATTAACTGGGTAATATGATACCCCTTGGTAAGACTGATTGTCAGACTTTCGGGCTTCTGACGACCCGTAACGACTGTCAAAGATCCACGAATGACAGCCGGAACCAACGGCTTAACGTGCTTTCCGAGGCACGGAGGAGTCTCGGTATGTAAAGATGGTCACCCATCCACGGACCAACCCCGGCAAGCGTAGCTTAACCTGATGGATCGACCCGTGCGGCTGTTATTACTTAGCCACGAGCTCCTCGCGCAGAAATAAGTATCAATCAACGTTAAATAAGTGTATAGTGTGATTAATAGCTTGTATCATGTAACTTTGTTTCTGACCAGAGTAAAATGGCGGCTGAAAGCGTTACATTTTTGCCTTGAAAACATTTCTTTTTTGGCATAAAAATTTTTTGGTAGGATCCACCAGTTATGTTTGAGTGTCATGTAATGGGGGCGAGTCTATTGCCATCAACCGGGCACAAATCCAGACTCCGAGCTGCTGCTGAGAGATTCCAGATGGAAAAACTCAATAACACTGCCCAACCCGGGAATCGAACCCTGCAATGCTATTCTGTAAACATCTCACCGTGATAACTTAAGTGAAGTGAGCGTGAAGTGAGCTGTCATTCTACCTGATGCTAGGGGTTGACACAATTGACAGCTCATTTTAAGCTCACTTCACCTAAGTTTTCACGGTGAGATATTTACAGAATAGCACTACAGGATCTCAAGCTCAGTAGCGCTTGCAACCACTAGACACCAGGCAGTGAAGGATTAACATGTGAAGTTGTCTTGTGAAAGCCGTAAAAATTAATATCTTCGCCTTTTTTTACTGCAATCTGATTGTTGAAGACTAAATGATACGCCTGACCGTTATAACTATATTCTTTCACTAAAAATTATACCTGTATGAATTCCTTGCGCATTTATAAAACGTATCATTAGTCCGGGTTTGCTATCTTTCTTACATTTCAAAATGTTGAAACTCTAAATTTAAAAACACTGCAAGTAATAACAGATTAATCGTATTTACAGCCATACAAATATAAAAACTATATCTATGAATACAGCATATTATCCGCGTTTTTCTTCTATTTCCGCATTATATTCTTAGAGAGTATACTGGCTGTTAAATTGATTAATGAATGACTCCTCCCGAATAAACGTTACTATGAGGCCATATTGATCACCCAGTGAGCGCTGCAGGGGTTAACAATGACGTCAGAGCTAAGAGCAGTTGAATGAAAATATTTACTAAGGCAAGTACCTACTCATCTTTGTTCCCTAAAACGAAAATCTGGATAAGGGATCCGAAGCATTCCATTGATCCTAGGGGCTTGTGGCTAAATGATAACAGCCGCGGTCGGTTCGTGGATGGGTGACCGTCTATTACATATCATGACCCTTTCATGCCTCGGAAAGCACGTTAAGGCGTTATGGTCCCGGCTGTCAATCGTAGATCTTTGACAGTCGTTACGGGTAGTTAGAAGCCCAATAGTCTGACAACCAGTCTTACCAAGGGGTATCATGTTACCCAGTAACTGGGTTGTGGAGGTCAGATAGGCAGTAGCTCCATGTAAAATACTGGTATTCAGCTGCATCCGGTTAGACTGGAAGCTGACCTCAATATGTTGGGAAAAGGCTAGGTAATCCAGTAGCCTCGCGTGCAGCTTATAAAATGGACATCAGGAATAGAAGGAATTGTCTTTACGGCTATAACAACAAATGATAAAAATAAAATAAAGTTAAAAATGAAAGGGACAACAAACAACAAACTCATACAACAACAATACAATAAACTCTTAATTTTTTTTTTTAAATCTTACCCTAGACGTGGGGTGTCATTGTCTAGAACAATGTTTTTTTTTTTTCAAAAATGATGAAATTGGGGGCCGTAAAAGTTGACAATTTTAGACCATTTTTGTACGAGCTCTATCGCAACAATTAATCAAGTTAGGAATTTGAAACTTCTGTATATCATGTACCATAAACTGTATTTAATCAACAAATACTAAAAACGCTGATTTGTTTAAAAAATTACTTTGTTTAAATATGGGTGATTTTCTGCAACTACAAAAAATAACCTTGTAATTCATAGTACCAAATGAAATGAAATAAAAAGTTATCTTTTCTATTGTTAAACATATAGGTATGGTACGGAACGCTTCGTATGTGAGTGAGCCTGACTCGCACTTGGTCGATTTTTAAAGTTAAAAGCTGAAATTAGTCAGACACGATCTACAAATAATTCAATATTTCATCATAGTAACATCGGGGTTGATAACAAACTGTCCTCATATTATAAGCATTCATGGCGAGCCTGCTCTATTAAGTAAGTAAGTGAGGCCACGAAAATTGCCATTAAACCAGTATTTATTATTCTGCATCGCTGGAGGAAAGTCATCAGGAGTATAAATGCTGTCATTGATGGCCTAAGTCGTGTTATCAAAGTGGACATGATTGTGCATGTGCATTGCACCTAATGAGGTGTTTCTGTTTAGACCTCATAAAGGGTTTGAAGATCAAGATTCTTTTCTACTGTGAGTGATAAGGTCATAGGAGCATTTCCATCGTCGATTTGTGGGTGTTGACAAGCCAGAAAAATATATAAATAATAAATAATTAAAAACTTTTTTCAGTTCAGAAACACGGTACAGTAAAAAAAAAATAGTATCGGATTACAATGCCTGAGGTGCTAGATTTTTACATATTCCCTGGACCCCACACTAGGATTCCCTGAGTAGAATCCACGTGAAGAACGGTTACGAGCGAAGGAACGGTCGGTTGTGTAGGTACGTCACTTTAAAAATGGCAAGATAGATATTGAGGAAACCAGCACCCTAATTGCGTAAGACATTATCCCCCCTATCATCCTCCCCCTCCTATCATTATTATTACCCTTCCGAGGGAACCGATACAGCACTGTCCAGCAAAGCAAGAGTGTAGTCCCGACTGTATCACTCCACGAAGGTTGAGAAGATCGTGGAGTACATGAAGGTGAAGAACAACTGAACCTTGAGGGTCGAGAAGTTGGAGCCCCGTCACAACACCAACATCAAGTAGTTTGTGGTGCGGGTTCCGACACACCATCTCGACACGTTCCTAAAGGAAGAGTTTTGGACGAAGGGTGTAGTCTACCGACGTTTTCGCGGCAGGCTATGCGACACCGCGCAGCGTAACACGACGCCGTCATTTCGTGTGTATTAGTTTATTTTATAAGTTATATTTTATATGTATTATTATATAATTTTTGTTATGTTGTAATTTTTTTTTTTTGTATTTTGTATGGGCCACAGCTGCCTGAAATAAAGGAAGAAATTAAATTATCAATCGGAGTTGGTTTCATGTTGACAGTTCAACAACAAAAGACACATTTTTCGGAAATATGGAGCAATGGATTAGCAATTTGTTTCAAAATGAAACCAACTCCGATCGATAATGTGTTACGCAATTAGCTTGCAGAGGAGCGGAAACTTGTTAATGAGGGTCAAAAAAACGAATCAATTTCGTAAACGTCAAAGCAAAACAAATCGATAAAAAATAACAAAATCTACTCATAAAACAATTTAGACAAGATCTTTTGGACCTAGATGACACAATGATTCTCACAATTCACCAATTGAATTCGCTGTCAAGCATAAAATTAATGTCCTCTGTTATATTCTCTAAATGCACGAAAACTGTTGGCCAAAATGCAATTAGATATAAATTAGAGAAAATAATACAAATTAAAACATAGATAATCTAGACCTCTAGAATATCTAGGTACCAATCAAGATCAGAGGCGTGAGGTCGATAGCGACAACAGTAACCAATGACTAATGTCGCTAGTAATAAGATGCTAAACACGATGTTAGGTTGGAGGTAGGATTTTGTTCAAATGCGTGTGAGTGCAAATCTTAGCTACATTTTTATAATATGTGTTAGGTTAGCCACATGCCTTGAGAGACAATGGCTTTGCTGGTGAAGAACATCTCTGTAAAGCCAGTGACTCTAATTGTTACACAAACTGACTACCAAATTAAATTGTCATGTGATTTTAAGAAATTATCAACTTGATAAATAATTTATTTTCCTGACTTTACAATACCTCAGGAGATGATCCTAATTAAATTATGCTTTTAATTTAACGGGCACCACAAAGATCACGACTGTACAGCTAGGCAGCGGAATTAATAGGTTTGGTCCTTTCCATGACGAATTTATAATAATTTTACAAGAGCAAAACCAAAAACTTAGATGTTCTTGCGAAAATTATCATCTCACTGCTTTAGCTGGACTATATACACGCTGTTTTTTATTGACAGGGGGCTGACACTATCGTGTTGTACCTACTCATCATTATGAACAACTTTTACTATGGGTCCAATCCTGAAATCCCGAAAAAAAATTGATGTTCCCTATATTTTGACGAGTCATGCGAACACAAATGTAGGGAACAGCAGATTTTTTTTCACGATTTCAAGTTTGGACCCATAGGTAGCAAAAGTTGTTCATAATGATGAGTAGGTACCTACTATCGTGCCAGTTCCCTAATCAATAAAAAAGCAGCGTGTGTATGAGATACTTTAATTCCTTTTTTAACCGTTTTACGAGTAAAAAAAAGGAGGTTTCTCAATTCGACCGATTATTTTTTTTATGTTTGTTCGCGGATAACTTCGTCGTTTATGAACCGATTTTGATTTTTGAAGAAGTTAAGTGGAACTTATGAGGAAGACCACAGATGGCCATTGGAACTACTCAATAATACGTATTTCACGGGTGGCGATTTGATTATTGCCAAGCAAATTTATGCTCGTCACAATACATATTATGTTGAAGAGGAGCTGATCGTGACTTCACTATCAGTTCCAGTTCTCCTGGTTCCTTACTGGAAGAACTCCTCAACAATTAAAGTCCTTGTATCGGGAAAAACAATATTTTGTAAAAGGTGATGAGCAACAACATTAGGCTATTGTAACTCAGATAAATTACAGACTGACCCACTAAGAAGTGAAAAATAAAAAACTTTTTACAAAAAAAAAACAACCGGCTTCCAAAAAAATACTACAAAGTGAAAAATAACTTTAATTTCGGAAGTCGGTGGCAAAAACTAAAATACAGATCCAAAGACACCGTCTTCCCAAATTAAAGTTATTTTTCACTTTGCAGTATTTCTTTGGAAGTCGGTTGTTTTTTTTTTTGTAAAAAGTTTTTTATATCAAGATCACACCGAGATTTATGCAAAACAAAAAATTATAAGCTTCAAGAATTGGTATCTTTGTGCATTTGTCATTAACTAATTTGTTTACGTCAAACTATTTACCCTGCTTTTGGCCCTGGCACACTGTAATATTTACTCTATTTACCACCTCGTCATAATGTTCTAAGACTAATAAGATGAGATTATTTTATTACCTACTTAGTGATTTTTGTCTACGATGTGCCCAATGTTTTTTTTCTGAGATGACATTATCAAACACTAGCTTCTGCCCGCGACTTCGTCCGCGTGAAATTTCTTGTTCCCCCGACCCACCCGGTCACAGCGCATCCCCTGCCCCTGCTATTACTTCGTTTTCGCTTAGCGTTCTTTCTGATTTTTTTTCTTTTTGTTCGGCTCCTAAAGGCGTGATGTTAAATAGCCTATACCTTTTCTCAAGAATTGGGCTATCAAATGCAAAAGATTTTTTCAATTCCGAGTGGTGGTTCTAGAGATTGGCGCATTCAAACAAACAAAAAAGCAAACTCTTCAGCTTCTTCAGTTTCAGCTGAAGAGATTGTTTTTTACATAGGCTTTAAATATTTTCTTAAAGCTTTATATATAAAGATTTAAGAAAATATTTAAATCTTTATATATAAAGATTTAAGAAAATGTTTAAATCTTTATATATAAAGATTTAAGAAAATATTTAAATCTTTATATATAAAGATTTAAGAAAATATTTAAAGCCTGTTTCACCACCAGACCCTATGAGAAATTCTGTTGATTTTTAAATTTATTTAGAAGCTCGTGCCTGTCCTGACATGAAGAATCATCAAAAGTCTAGGTCCAAGACCAAAAACTAGTTCTACCAAGTCAAGGCAAGAGATACTTACGACTATGGTAGCTACGCAGCTATATGTCGTCATCATCAAAGAGAGGAAGCGACAAGACTGTCGAAACTGCTTCCAATTGTCCTAATTAACTACGTAATTATGCTAACCGGGGAATCGAAGGAGTGGCTAGAACATCCGATTGATTACAAGATAACAGTAGGCCAGTTTTATAACCGAAATAAAAACTCCGAACCATCACCAACATCTAAAGGAACCAATCACGCATTCCTTTAATATAATTCATTAGAAAAAATAAATAAGTATCTTAGAATGTAAGTAAATAAATAAAGTAATATCATAATCATATATCATAAAATAATAAGTATAGCTAAATATAAAAAATAATATCAAACCCCATAATTTCTACGAGAAATAAACCCACCATCACCACAAAAATGATGAGATAACTCGCCGTAACTGACACAGACAGTCACAAAAACTTAAAACTAAGATCTGTTTGCCCTCAAATTCTCCAAATCTTATCGATAAACTATACAATAATAACTTGTAGGTATGCTAGACAGTGCAATAACTTAAGTAAGTAAGTAATTAGTACACAGTAAACATAAACCAACCACCCTTGGTTGACTGGAAGAGAATGCCTAAGGCATTAAGTCCGCCTTTGTACGTTTTGTGTGCGAAAAGTTTAAATAAATAAATAAATAATAATAAAAACATGGATAAGAAAATAAATCATAAAGTTTTCCAGAAACTGCAACAACACAGCTTAGATTAATATGTAAACCATGATGAAATCACACACTGGAACCACGGAATGCCACCTTTGCCCGATACTGGGACAACACAGGCTAAGCACCCAAGGAAACTTTGGAAAACAGTCTTTGCCTAAAACTGGGACAACACAGGCTGAACCCATGGAGCGAAAAGCGAATCCCAAACTAAATAGTTAAAAACTTACATAGTACCGTAATAAGTCACCTCGTTATGGGAGTCTTTTGCCAGATATGGGCTGATCAAGCTGCTCCTATGTAAGAAATATTAATGAATAAATGATTACAAAAATATATACCCCCATCCTCTTTTCAGTGAACTTTGTGTCGTAACTTCAGATAAACTGCAAGATTATGTGAATGTCATATTATACAAGGTTATAGGTAAAACACCAGCAACCTCATTGGGGTCATTGTACTAAAAAAAAAAGTCAGCTGGCAGGGTCCATAATTGTTGCTAATATAATAATTTCCCTACCAACTTCATACATTATGGTACGCAATAAAGAAATGATAATTGTTCCCTGCATTTTGACGAGTTTGATGTAGATAAATGTACTGAACAGCCGATTTTTTTCGCGATTTCAGATTTGGTCTCATAGTAAAAGTTGTTCATAATTATGAGTACAATGAGTCAATGGCCTCTTAAGAGGTTGCTGGTGTTTTACCAATAATAGGATTACTTTTTGAGTTTTTACACTGGTCTTTTATTTTTGACGGATATAAATAATTTTTTAAACTTATTGGAATTCAAACATCCTCTATCATCATGTGACAATTAATAACCTTCAAAGTAGGTATTTATGGCATCAAAGCATAGGCACGCAACATGTCATAACTCTCATATTTAAATTTGAAAAACGCTTTTGCTTAACCCTCAATATATCTGGGTATAGATTTAAACCAAACTTTGCACAAACAAATTATTTATATCCGTCAAAAATAAAAGTTGAGCGAAAAATTCTCTTTTTAATAAAAATTAAAATTTTTTGACGGCAATTTGAGCAAATGTTTGTGCCAATAATTGCCAACAGCAAGTTGGTGCAAATCTAATGAAACATAATTGGCCATACTTGTTTGTTTACAAAGTGTTAACCGCGGTGCACGAAATGGAATCACACGACTATATTATTGAACACTCACGTGTTAATAAGTTTATTTGCATAAGATATTGTGTTCTATATTGGCTTCAAGTGTTGTTAATTTTAAACCTATATGAAGCAACAATAACAAGTCTTGTTGTTGAGTAACGATTAAAGGACTGAGATCCACAAGCCTAACCTAATTTTAAGGGCAGGTGGATTTGACCTAGTCGCTCGTAAAGTAAATTTACTTTAACTTCAATGCCATACAAAGTTTTGAACTACCATAGACCTGACTATATGACTATATTTGATTTAAAACTCTGCTGTCTATAGAGGATGAGGATTTACTAGTATTCATTATTGTAATCAGGACCTTTCACACACCAATTTTTGAGACTCAGCTCGTTTTTGTGTTGAAAATTGATACGAAAGTTGGAGATAATATCAGAGAAACGTAGGTTTAATAAGTATTTCATGTAAACTGAAACATAACACACTAAACATATACCTACATTTTGGACAACATTTTTGAACCTAGTCCAAACCTTGCCAAAATCAAACATCTCAGATAAAATTCCTGATAACATCTAAAGAACAGTAATTAAAGTCTTCAACGCTATCTTTCTTTCTTAGCCTCATCAAGCAAGGCCACAAACGGCAAGTTCATTACAATATAATGTGCCACTATTATCCCAACAAAGCGAGCAGTCACAAATACGTCATCCTTATCTATCATGCGACACATTTATCTTTCTCAAACAAATGAAAATACTCAAACTAACTACAACTATTTAATTAGTTAATTTACTTTCCTGTTGATTGAACTTGTTTTGGGTAAAATCATCACATGATTTGATCAGATAGCATTTTCTGATATTGAAGACATATATGACTTTCATCACTATCATCATCTTGTATGCTTGTATTATAAACCCAATGCAGTGGTACTTACACCTACTTTTTTAGTCAACTTACTTTTAGTTAAATACTGTGGCGGCATCTACATCGCCACATACAAACTACGTTACTACGCGTCACATTGACGTCACGCAATCCTGCATCGCGCAAGTAGAGTTTACCGCGCAACTAGCATATATACAACGTCCCGACATCAACCGTCGGGCAGTTGCCCACCAGACACGACACCCGTCTGGTCGGAGGATCCTCCCTTTTCAATGGAGGATGAGGAACTTTACACCCTGTTCCTCATGCCTCTAAAATACCTTCGTTAAAAATTACTTTAATAAATCTAGCTTTCCCAGCCAAAGCCACAGTTGGGATGCACCTACTTTTAATGTCCTAATCTAACCTGCCTGTACTGTCCCACAGCAGGGCAAAGGCCTCCCTCTCCCTTTTCCACACAATTTTGTCTTTTGCTAGTGTCGGCCAGTACTTTAGCATGGAGTCAAGCTCGTCCTGCCATCTTCATCCTGACCTGCCGCGATGTCGATGTCGTCGTGCGTTTAGTGGAACCCAATCGGTGGTTCTCTTAGCCCATTTGTTATCTGAGATGCGGCAGACATGTCCGGCCCAGTCCCACTTGAGCTTAGCGACTTTCTGGGTAACGTCCGTGATCTTGGTTGTGTTGTGTTCCTTAATATACGGTCAGAAATACGAACCCCTCAGGATATTGCGCTCCATAGCTCGCCGGCAAACATCGAGCTTGGACCTCTGCTGAAGTATCAAAGACCAGGTTTGTGCACCATATAGTGAGAATGGGGCGAAAACACATGTTCATAATTCTCTAATGTAGAAAAACTTCATTATCTGTCTTAACACGCCTCTTAGGACACGTATCTAAGCCATCAGCAATGGGAAGAATACCGTCACGTAAACTTGTACTGTAATGTAACCATTTCCATTGCGGTGCCAGTGTCCATTAAAACAAGTAACATTCGGACTTCCGAATGTCACCTGTTTTAATGGTCATGCTTATGTTTTCAAAACCATGTTAATGTCATTTGGATACACAAACATGTCATGCTATGTTGACCACGACGTTGCTCAACCCAAAAGCCTTTGTAAATTTTAACTTGCGGTTAAAAAAATAAAGCTATCGTATGACATCATGCATACTGATTACATAGAAAAATAAATGTGACTTTTTAATGAACGTTACAACAAAGCAACTATGTTTATGTAAACTGGAAAATTAAATATTTGGGGTGTAGACCTTTTATCACACGTTTGTTCACGTTTGTTTGTAGCCAAAATTGTATATGCAGCAATAACAAACACTTTATGAAAAGTAGTTTATAAGGTTTGTCATGTCTTTCATATAATGAAGATTACCTGCCATCTTCGGGCATGAAGGCATCATGTAAATACCAGCCACCCGGAAAAATTCATAAATCAAATATTGATTTGCTGAAGTGTAATTTTACAATAATTTTTTCTTACGAATGTTTTTTTTTTTTTTGCTGGTGACCGTGACTTTAAAGTCTATGTATAACTCTGTTAGTATACCGAAGCCACGACCTACGTTTGTCGGAAAAAGATAAATCTTAAAGCCATAACCGATCTTGGATCATCTCATATAGAGCTTTCTGAGACGCGTGAGGCGTGCTTCAAATAGCACCAATACATCGGCACTTCATGAATTCACGTGGACAACCAGTATTAAATATTTACAATCGCATGCCAACTTTTAAGCCATTAAGGACAGCTAAACTCCTTTAGGAGGTGAAACGAAGAAATTCGGAACACTTAGAAGAGGAGAATTGGATAGTCCAAATTCTCCACTTCTATTCCAAATTTCTATGCATAGGAGGACAAGCAACCCTTGTTCAGCTGATTCTAGCTGGCGCCAGCATAGTAGCCGAATAGAATAAACCGTGGTATGATGTGATTTTGACAGACTTTTCAGGGGCAGCAATCCAACAGCAACCTTATTGTAATGAAAATAAAGATATCTCTCATTTTGACAGTGATGCAAGATCAGAGATAAAATAACTATGAAAGGAATGTAGTGGATGCTATTTTAATGCAGGCTTGAAAACGTTTTTCTCTCCGAAAACAATTTACTAGTGTCATGTAACAGAGATGAAACCACAAATAAAGAGCGGTAGGTAAGAGAAAAGAGAAATAGATAAAAATGACGATGAAAGACATGTGCGTCACAATTTTTTTCTTGCCGAAGTTTCATTTATTTTATTACGGATTACATCACACGATGTTCATTCAAATGCTATTTCTAAATCAAAATAGTAATAGATTTACTGGTTGACGTCAAAACAAAGCATATAGATAGCCGAGTACGTACATACTGTAGATACTTATTTATTTATATAAACGTAACGTACTCGTTATCGAGTATGAACTCATCCAAACAAACTATGGTAGGCACCTGTTTTGGGTGCTGATAAAGTATCGAATGTGACATTGACATCTGACACAGTTATGTAACTGTCAAAAACAGTTTTGTACGGGTCACTAATGTCATTATAATCCTATTCTTTATATTTCTCTCTAGGAATAGTATTCACTCTTTTTTTTTTTGTTATTTGTTTATTGTTTGTTTTTTGTTGTTGTTGTTTTGTTGTTCGTGTTGTTAATTATTAAAAACACATTTTTATTGTGGCATTTATCTAACTCATCTCAAAAACAGATAAAACTTTTTGTGCTGAGTAGGTATATTAGATAAATATATATGTTGGTATAGAATAGAAATGTGTTTTCAAAATTAGGTACCTATTAAATTAATATTATTTACTAGTTCACTAATTGATTACATTATTTATAAAAAGCATAATTTCATATTAAAAATTTGGTCCCGTGTGAGCGAGAGAGGTGACAAAATCAGACAGCCTTCTTAATTTGCAATCCTTATTCATTGCTTTCTGTTTCATCTAAACCAGAATCGGTAGGTATTGGACCTACTACTCATTTCATGATTCGCTTTCCCTTCAGGAACTGCTCAAGTCTGATTGCCGTTCCTTCCGTCATGTGAACACTGATTTTAGTTAAAATATAGTAAGTACATTATATGCACCTTAGCAATACATTTTACCGTAAGTGCACGCTAAAAATAGCAGGAGTGCGATTACTTTGCGCACGCCGTACGTGGCAAAGCGGATACTGAGACGACTGCCAAGCTTTGAGAACTAAGACGTAACAACACTAGGAATCAGTAATTGTGGTATTTTGTTCTAAATAAATCATAATTTCTGCCACGAATAAGGAATGCGTTGTTAATCTAGTCGCAAGAGCGATTGCTGAGCAGAGGGGTCAAAATTGATTTTGACCGTCTAGGAATTTCCATTAGGCTGCAGCCTCTGGACCCTCAGTTTGAGCTAAGTGTTATTTCTCATCTGATGTCTGGTATTGTGTCCGATTACTGGCAATAGGCTGGCCGCTTTTTCTAAGGGACTTAACTATAAATGACAAAATGTTGGAAGACTATTTAAACAACTCAACCTGACATTTAGGAAAATAATTCATAATAATAACAGTCTTAAAAAGCTGGAGCAGAAAATAGTACGAAAGAATACTATTATGCTAGCCCGGGACTGCAGTCAGCAGGGAATATGCAGAAAAACTAATCGGTGATCCGCATATAGCCGGCAAAATAATAATTGTGTAAAAATTAAATGCAAAGGAGGATGCTGCGGTTAGATACTATTAAAATATTTATCAGTTCATCAATAAAGAGGTGAATATGTTTTTGGCAATATGGCTTAGGTTCATAATTTTCAGCTTCAGTATCTAAATTGGATAGGTTGCGTTGTCTAAAAATAGATAAAATTTACGAGATTACGGTCATTTTTATTATGAAAATTAACTTTTAATGTTAGCTCCCGGACAATTATCACATTGCAGTTTAATAAAAAATCAAAGAAAACTCTCTAATCACGACTATTTATATCGTCAATTAATAAATAACGAGCCGTTCCCCCGAATGACGAAAAAAAGACGAGCTTCCATACAAAATTTCACCCCTTATATCCCCTTCCTTCCTTTCCTTTCTCTTTTCTTCTCTGTTATGTAGATATTCTTCCTTATTGCTCAACTTTATTATTTAAGGAACTCTTGTGCAAAATTTCTTGCTTCTAGACCCAGCAGTTTAGGCTGTGCGTTGTCTGTCAGTGAATGAATTAATTAATAAAAACACTATATGCACGCTATTGAATTGCACAAATCAACAGTGTGCATATAATCGATGATATTAGGGTCCTATTTATCGCAATAATTATGTTATGGATGGAACTCGTGTACTCGTGTGTGTGTATCTGTAAGTATATAAATAATAGTCTCAGCCATTGTAAAGTAAACGCAAAACATTATAATAAATGTTCAGTACTGGAGTGTTTCCAATACACTGCTGGCTCGAGCTATTTGTGTTTTGTGAATCAAAGCATTTATTTACTGCATTCTTTCTTTAGCAGAGAATCGTAGGATTTTTACATACTTAAACTCACGCCTTCTTCGTAAGCGGGAACTACATAACACCACCTGCTACGATCCTTCCACGTTCATACATCTGATCATACACGCACGCCGGTTGCGAGATTGCGAGCACTACAACCCTGACCTTTTTGAAGAACACCGCCAATAAGGTCCCGACATTTTGATGTATATTTGCATCACAATTGACGTCGCTACGAATGCGTAATGTTTAAAATTTTCCGGGTTGACTATATGCTATGTTTCCAGTCGCTAAACTACCTTTTGGTTACATTGACATTGTTTTGGTAGTTTAGATGATTGTGCAAGATATTAATGCTGAGATGTTCAGCTTAAGGCGAGTAATACCGCCAACTAGCGCCACCATTAAAAAATTGATGTCTCATACAAACTTTCATCCCCTAGTTTAAGGAGTTGGGGGTAAAAGCTCCAAGTTTTAGAATGTTTGATTTGTTTGTTTGTTTGTTGTTTGATCATCAGTGAATCAGTGACGAAATCGGGGTTTTTTAGATATCAATAAAATTTAAAGTATAAGAGCTATGCAATTGAAACTTTATATGTTTAATAAATCTACTATTGACATCATATCCCGAGAATTTTGTTTGTATGGTATAATCCAAACCCAAGTTATAAGGTTCAAAAAAACGACGACGCGCTTCGAGTAAAGGTAGGTAGTGCCCTTGCGCTTCGTCTTGGCGGGGACACTACCGTACCCCAATATGGTGCATACATAGGGGGTAGGCAGAAACTACAGAACACCACCTGCTACGATCCTTAGATACTTCTTTTGCTTCGTTTGCGTTCACACGCACGCTGCTTGCGAGTACACGCACCTGACTTCTCTGAAGAATATCACCATTAAGGTTACTGTATGACCTTCTAGGTCGTAATGATAATTAAGGTATTTATGTTTAAACCTAAATACTATAAATAGGTAATTATACCAGCACCCTAATTGCGTAACACATTATCAATCGGAGTTGGTTTCATTTTGAAACAAATTGCTAATACATTAGAAGTAATGTTATGTTTTATGTTAAATTCATTGCGTTATTTTCGTTGTCAAGCAAACACATTTTTCGAACATAAGATATGTTCAAAAAATGTGTCTGCAATTTTGTGGAACTGTCAATATGAAACCAATTCCAACTGATAGTGTGTTACGCAATTAGGGTGCAGAGTATCTGAGCTTATCAAAAGCGCCAAGATTTGCAGCAAACGTGATCAGAACGAGCAATCTTAAAACAATTTAATAACACGTTAGTCGATAAGATAAGAGTGATTGACGAAAGATTAAGTCCATTATAGTTGTATTTGCCACCCGGTGTACACATGAACGGCATAGCTAAAGCGAATGATCAGCATATCTGCTCATCAGATATCAGTAACAATAGTTTTATGACAGCGCGATAGTGGAGAATGGACTTGTTCATCCTCTTGTGGTCTCTGATAGTGTGTTTGTCTTAGATATCAAAATTAGCTCGTGTATAATATGACCTAATTATTTATTAATGAGAGATGAGATGAGAGGGCTATGCTTGAAGTTTCCCTACGTGATCGAATCACAAATGAAGAGATCCGCGGGAGAACCAAGGTAATCGACATAGCCCGATGAACCGAGCAAACTTAAGTGGCAGTGGGCAGGGCACATTGCTCGCAAAACACGTGGCCGATGGGGCCGAAAGGTTCTGGAGTGACGACCGCGTATCGGAAGACGTAACGTTGGAAGGCCACAAGGTGGACCGATGACCTTATGAAGGCCGCAGGAATCCGCTGGATTTGGAAAGCACAGATCCGGTCGAAGTGGCGGTGCTTGGGGGAGGCCTATGTCCAGCAGAGGACGTCTTTCGGCTCAAATGATGATGAGGTGGTGATTTATTAATACTTGATCAACAAACTTAGCATAACCTTAGATAACGTGCAGTGGTCACGTGCCGCCGCAGGGTAGCCAAAGAGTAACACGGGACTGCTGGTGTACTCCAGTGGCTACATTAAAAACCCATTGAGATGGACACACACGTATGGGACATTTCAAAGAGCTCAACTCCTCAGTCTTACTCGGTCTAAGTGCAACAAACCCCAAAACTTGCTTTAGACGTAGCTCTAGGACAAGCTGTGGGGGATAATACCCAAGAGGATTTTAACAAGCAATGCTTTTCTACGAGATGTACGACGAGTCTAGTGTAATAAAAACCATCAAAATAGGAAATCTTCTTAGAATGGATGAGACCAGAGCACCCAAACGTTTACTAGATAGTAAACCGGATGGCCGAAGAACTCGAGGACGGCCGAAACTCAGATGGTTGGATGGCGTAGACCAAGATTTAAGAACTATTGGAGTGAGAAATTGGAGAGAAAAAGCCGGAAATAGGACACGTTGGAAAAAGACACTTGACCAGGCTAAGGCTCACCTGCGGCTGTAAAGCCGTAGATGATGATGACAATATCTATATCTATGCCAGAGAATCGCGACTGTTCGATATCGTTAACTAATGAAACAGTCCATGAAAGTGTTGTAGTATTAGATGAAAGCAGTTATCTATCACCCTTTTAAAAGTTATCGCGTGGGCAGTGGTATACAGAACTATGGAAGATATCCATCGTTTAATGTTGTCCTGTGTGCTTGTGGCCAAAATGAAAGGCAGGGTTTCACGTCCAAATTAGTTTGTGAAATATGGCGTATCCTCTCTATTGGCAGATATTTAAAATCAGAACACTGGCCATTCGTGACAATTTTTTTTTAATGCCATTAAAGTTTTATTTTTCTTTTGTTTTTCATGTTTATTTTATTTTTTTCTGTAGAGATTTAAGTGCAATCTTTTTTGCTATCCACCTAACGATGATTTTATCAGTACTTATTTAGAAAATTACGATTCTAATATGGGCAAGATTTTGTGCGAATGCCCATAATGTTCGTTGTCATATGACACTCATTCAACTCAGTCACTTGCATGTATAAAAGCAAACCACATGCAAAAGCTGTGTTTTACATAAACGTTCGACAGACTAAAATACAGTTTTTTTTCAATGTCAAACATTTTGACGAGTCTCTAATTATGTTTAACGTTTGGCACTGTATTTCATTTCTCATTACCGGTACCGTACTACGTCATAGCAAACCATTATTTTGGTTGGCTTCATATTGAAACTGAAATAACTTCGCCACACCCACTTTGGTTATGTAAATCGAGTTTCGTGTTTCCCTGAATATGGACCAATGTTGGCACAAACAAAAATGGTTTTGGTTTAACTGATATTTGGGGCAATATTGGCTCTGAATGTTGGGCCAACATATGTTGAGGCAGGCTTGCATAACTTTTTTCATATATTTTGTGACCGTGGAACTGAAAAAGAAATGGGGGTGTGATTTTGGCTCCGTTTCATGTCCGGAGCGTTATATTTAGTTTCAATGTCAACTTATTTGTTTTGAAAAATTAGGCGCCATTTGTTTTTCTGTACAGGAAAAATGCATCTTGATGTTCGCGTTTTAGATCAAGCTATACATTTCAAGTATAAGCTGATCTCGCATTGTATAGGATTTCCTTACAATGAGAGGTCAGTGTAAACTGGAAATGTATAGCTTGATGTGTAGCCGTGTGTACCTACAGAAGAAAACGTGCATATACAATCGTCGAAGCAATTCTGTTGTGACAAAATCTCAACAATTAATAAAAATCGCTGGTGTAACTAAGCCCTTATCATAGACAACATACGATGTGTAAACTGCAACGCGGGAGATTTGACATAATTTGATGCAAAATTAAAATGTTATACAAACAGAAAAACTACATAACAACAACTAAAAACCAACACGAAAAATATAATATGCAAAAAAATCATAATTTCCAGGGCTCGCGATTTCAAATACCCGCCTGATTTATCATTATGAAACGATGCCAGAAATCCAGTAGACACGAGACGAACACGTGATGACCAAAAATAAATAAACATCACATTTTGGTGTTTGGCAACCCCAACGGGAACAGTCTAGTTACTTACAAAGGTAAGGAATTGGCGCGAAAATACGCAAGCTCGCGTGATTCTTGAGAATTGACAGTTATCTAGTTTCTGTGTTATTATTGTACAAAGGATTACGGAAATATAGTTGCAGTACGAAAACAGTCTGGAAAATTTCGATGATTAAAATTTCGGAATTTAGTTCAGGGTGAAATCAAAAACGTTTGACAGACAACGCATGACAAAGCCTGACTACTGAAGATACCAAATACAGATCATTGAATAATCAAACGATGTGAAGCCAGTGACGTGACTACTATATTTTATCATCGAGAACAAGACTACAATAAATATAATGATCTTCAGAGGATGTAGAGACTTATTAGGTAAAGATTCTTTTATGATAACTCAGTTCAGTTTCTATTAACATAGGTACGTATTAAATTATTAATGTAAACGGGATCCAGTCCAGTCATAAGAAAATACTACGCAACCTGATCCAACAAAGGCGAATACAAATGAATCATCATTATTGAACCCTGAAGCCCTATACCATAACTTATCAGATTAATACGAATACCATTACAAGTCATCACTGTCTAATTACAGAATTATATTACTCGACTATTTCCAAGAATTTAATTAATTTTAATCATGTGACAGAAAGGTTATGTAAATAAATTAGAATATTATTAAACTGTGGTTCGGGTTAATCGTTTACGTTTATAATGCTACTATTATTGAAACTTGTTGTGTAATAGATTATATAGTTGGTATATTGAAGGGAATATAGTCAAACAGTTTACCTATTGCGCATTAATCTCATGAATATAGTCGAATAAAAATGAACTGACGATGAATCAACCTGCAATCGTCCTCAGCTGAACAATAACATATTATGTATCTAGTAGGTAATTTACTTGTGACTTTAATTGTCGCTTGTGACTTTAATTTTGCGAATGAATTGACTGACTGTGTGTAAATCCCAGAATTTAAATTAAATCTGAATCAGTCGAGATGTTTTTAGGTTTCAAATTGGTAAAAAGGAACCCTTATGGTGCGACTCAGTCTGTCTGTCCGTCTGTCATAGCTGGATATCTCAAGAACTACTAAATCTATCATAAACTTCAAATTTGGAAGAGTTTTAGATGATGTTTGCCCAACTGTTTTGCAAATAAAAAAGATTTTTAATTGCAACAGGGGCTGAAAGTCTTAAAAACTTGAAGTAGGACTACTAGGACATGTGGGGTATCATATGAAAGAGCGCTGTTTCCACATTCTCAAACATTTTTTTTTTCTTTTTTTAGTTCGCATGGTTTTCGACTTTTGATGAAAAATGAAAAAAAAAATCCGTTCTCCCCCTTATCTCCGAAGTTTGCATAGAGAGAAATCTGAAATTATTCTATGTGATAGAAGTTTGTGTAAAGATTACAGCAAAAATAAAACGATGTCTCTAAATAACACACTTTATCAGAAATCGCAACGGAACCCTCGGTGCGCGAGTCCGACTCGCTCATGACCAGTTTTTTTTCTTTATTGGCTACACAATAAATAGGGGTGATGCCTGGGTAAAAAAAGAAATTCTATTTAGTTCGTCAGTCAGATACTCGTATTAAAAAAATATTAGACACGTATTTTTTGCTTAATTGTTTAATAAATATGACTTAGATAACACGCATTAAAGTTGGGGAGTGGGGGCTCGCTACGACAGCAGCGACGGGGTCTAATAGGGCCGATGCCGCCGGGGTCGCGGGTTGTTCGAAAGAGATACCGTGGCCCTGGCACGGGCAACTGAAGGATCATGGGTGGGTTTTAGTCAGTAAAAGTCTGACACGCCCTCCCGCTCCGCCCAGAGCGGCAGAAGTCATTTGATGATTTCCCATCCACAAAAAAAGGGGGCTCGCTATGTTAACTATAACTATAACAAACTACGTATAAAATCTAGCAAGGAGTGACGTTACGCCACATTTTAACTCAACGTATCGCATTAATCTTTTGATTACGTAAAAAAAGAAAATATACGTGTCCAATATATTTTACTAATCTACAAGACGGACAAAATAAAAATTTTATGTCATCATCCCCACTGACCCCATTGTTTAACTGTTACGATTTAAAATAATGTTTTACTTAAATCTACGGTTAGTGTAACAAATTCTTAAACTTAGGTTAGCATACGTAATAATTGTGCCACAAGCTACTATAAAATTAATAACTAAGTAGCAAAATAAAAGAAACAAGTTTAAAGAAGAGAAAAGTAAGTAAGAGTTTAAAAATAACATCAAGAGCAAAATTGTGATGTATGCAGAACATGATGGCTAGTCTAGACAGTTTTCGAATGTTCCAGTATTCTGATCAATGGCTAGCCGAATGTCATAGCATTCCAGTCAATATATACTCTGACGTCAGTTCCAAATTTTCCCTATCTGTCAGTAGCACTTGAAAGTGTTCATTATAACCCGTCATTAATCAATCTACGACCGTCCGTCGATTAGGCGATCAGTTATCACACTTGTGTATTACATACTGTGTTCTATTGTGATTAATACTGTTTACCTACGAGTATACGTTAGTAAGATAGCGATAACGGATCGTAGGCATGGCGTGAGGTGTGGTTTGGGTAGTATTCCATTGTTATTTTTGGTGTTTGGGAATGTATGGTCCACAGTAAGGAAAGCACAAGTCTTTATGTATGAGCCCTATCACAAAATTACGTTGTGGCAGATTAGTATCACGGCGACGCATCGCGTTATGTAGCAATTTGGTAGAATTATGTTTATTTTGAGTCTTATATATTTTTTTGTTTTAAATTTTAATTTCATAAGAACTACCTAACGTTTGTTCTGGTACAAGTTTTACGTAATAGTATTAATGTAGTTAGTAAGGTGACATTCACAATTAATTCAGTGCGTTTTTAGTAGTTTTATGGTTTCGAATGGGATTTTTTTTATAGCTATTCCATACATATTTCAAAAATCTGAGGCCGCTATGAACTAAACCACTATTTAGAGAGATATTATATATATTTTTCATTTCATTTGTACAGTAGTCAATCCACGAGCTCAACAAAATGCAGTCGCGCATTTTATGAAAAACTTGTTTCGGAATTTTGTCTATATTTAGGTAGCTACGAGTATATACCGAGATAAGAAAAAATTGCGAAAAGCAAAGCCACTGTAAGTCAAATTTATTTGTGTTATGCTTTGCAACTGAAACACTGAAATTCGTTGGCTATAAACCAAATTAACTTACTGTACCTATCTATACTAGGAAGTACAAAAAAACGCAATTAAATTAAATGCATCTTCATTTCATTAAGTTTTATCCTACACGAATTCCAGTTTCTGTGAAAATATTTTTTGTAGGTATTTAATGCGTTTTCGTTCTTCAATACTTACCACTTATACCCTGCAGTCTTCAAAACACACATGAATTCCAGACAAACTGACATGCCCATTTATCTATAACTCCACACAATATTAATATCTATGACAGACCATTTTCTTACTACCCACATTTCGGATTTTTTGCGAACACGTGACTGAAGTTCTGCCGGTATTACGCGGTGCCAAGAGAGCAGGCAAGGTGAAGGGTAGTGGCGAAGAGCCAGCTCTCATTCATTAGCGAATGCTCGCGTGAAACGGTCGACAACCCGGCTGACATTTTCGTTACAAGAAAATTGTAGAACACCCCACTTGTTGTCTTAAGGCGCTACCCCGAGCAACACCTTGCGATAGAGCGTTATTCAGAGGCTATTAACTCATTCATTAAGAGTTATAAACTACATCTAAATGCACATTATTAATGTTCGATATCCTATCATTACATTACAAGTTTTAATTTGTTTTTATGTGTTATAATTACTTTTATCTATACTCATATCGTAAAGTTTTGATTATGATTCAAAAATAGTACCCTAATGCATGTACAACTGAAATAAAATTAAAAAGTTTTATTATGATATTTCTTAACAAGATAATGCTATAAAATAACTTTTTTTCTATTAAAGTACTCTTCGGATCGACCAAGGAGTTTTCAATTCGATTTTTATCATTGTATATGGGGACCGCGAGCGCCCTAGCGTATGCGCGGTTGACCAATGATAGCTCCGTGACCACAGTAACGCAATCCACGTCACGATGGTATTCTTTCTCTTTTTTGTATCTATCGGGGAAGCGCCTTAATAAATGTAGGTGTGTGGTTTCTTTGTAAACTCTCGAATTGGTAAGTTATTATTCAGGGTAATAAATAATGTAGGTTCGGAAACGGGACCCTAACCATCATCATCTTTTTTTTTTTTTTGTTGACGCTGGGAAAAATGCATTACGCATGCCCACCCGTCGGGGGACGGGTGGGGTATGTGGGACTCCCCGGTAAATCCGGTATACCCACTAAACGACCCAGCGGCGCTCCCGCATCGCCGTGACGGGAGGGTCATGGGAAACTGGCTCAGCCTTTACGTCCACAACCCTCCCGGCGCATGCCCGCCTAGCTGGCGGGCCCCGCTTGCCCCCCAGCAGGTTGAGGGGCTACGGGAATGGCCGGGAGCACCTGAACATTCCCGTCCGGCACTGGTGGAGGTCCGTGCGATACAGGCAAGGGTGCCCCCGCACCCGTTGCCTGCTGGCCTCCACCTGGGAGGAGTCGGAGATGAGTATCAAACTCACGTCTTCTTCGACCCCTCCTCCGCCTTCGGAGCGGCGCCGCGTGAGGATCATCCTCCCGCGCCCGCTCCGCCGCCTCCTTCTGGGACATGACGTGTTCGCAGAAGGAGGCGACCGCCGCCCAGGACCTCTCATCCACCAGCATGGCGTTAACCACGCCGGGGAGCGAGAGGTCCGGTCCTATCACCGCGACCAGATCGCGGCGCGTCTCGGACCACGACGGGCACGACCCGAGGGTGTGCTGCGCCGTGTCCTCCGCCGCGCCGCAACCGTGGCACGACGGCGTCTCCTCCCGTCCGATTCGGTGCAGGTACGACCCGAAACAGCCGTGTCCGGACAGCACCTGCGTCAGACGGAAGGAGAGGAACCCGTGCGACCGCTCGAGCCAGTCTCGCAGCACTGGCCCGAGCGCATCGAGGGTCCGGCGGCCAAAGACTGCAGTGGCGAGTTCTCCCGTCCAGTGGACGACGATGGCGTCTCGCGACTCCCGTCGGAGGGCCTCACGCTCTTCCGGGGCCGGGCGTTCTCCTCTCGCCCTCCGCCCCGCCGTCCACTCGTATACTCTGGCGAGCACCCACGCCTCGAGTTCCCAAGGGGGGGTGCCGGCCAGAGCACAGGCCGCCGCAAAACCCACCGTCCGGTAGGCCCGCGCGACCCGCTGGGCTATGGCCCTCTGAGGCGCCCGCAATGCGGTGGCGTTCTCCCTCCTTCGGAGGGAGTCTTCCCAGATGGGGGCACCGTAGAGGGCCATGCTCCTCAAGATGCCGGCGTAGAGCTGCCGGCATCGCGCGCTGGGCCCGCCCGAGTTGGGCAGCAGCCACGAGAGCGCCCCTGCAGTCTTCAGCAGGCGCGACGACAGCCCGCTAAAATGCGGGCCGAAGCGCCACCTGCTGTCGAGTACGAGGCCCAGATATTTCATCTGGGCCTTTACCTCGATTCTGACGCCCTCCACGAAGATGTGGGCGTCAGATGGGGGGCGCTGCCGAGGTCCGTGGAAAAACACGGCCTCGGTCTTGTGCAGCGCCGCCGTCAAACCCAGGCGGCGGATCCTCCCTGCCACCAAGGATCCGCCCGCCGAGGCCAAGTTGGCCGCCTCCCGGAAACTCCCTCCCCGGGCGGTGAGGAGAGTGTCGTCCGCGTAGCAGACGACACTCGTGCCTCGGAGGAGAGTTCCCCTCAAGAGCCAGTCGTAGCCGACGTTCCACAGGAGAGGTCCCACGACCGAGCCCTGCGGAACGCCGGCCCCGACGGCGTATCGCCGGACTTGGCCAGTCCTGTCCACCAGGACGATTGCCCGGTCGTCCAGGTAGCTGGCCAGCAGACGCCGCATGTACCGAGGCACTCCGTGGAATCGGAGCGCCTCCAGGATCGTGGAGTGGGGAACAGAGTTGAAGGCGTTGGCTATGTCGAATGACACGGCCAACAACCCGTCCCCCGCCTCCATCGCCTCCTTCGCCTGGTCCTTCAGGCGGGTCAGCGCGTCCACCGTCGAGCGCTCAGCCCGAAAACCGAACTGAGCGTCCGACAAGTCCGGCCCGATGGTCCGCAGATGGCTCTTGAGGCGGGCAGCGATTATCCCCTCGAACATTTTCCCGACCTCATCGAGCAGAACGATGGGCCGGTATGCCGAGGGGGAGTCCGCTGGGCGGCCCTCCTTGCGGAGGAGGCACAACTGCCCCTCCTTCCACGGTTTCGGGAACCTCCCGCACGCAAGACACGCGCTGAAGAGGTCCCGAAACCGCTCCTCCATTTCAGTGGCGGCAATCGCCACCACTCTGGCTGGAACCCCGTCTGGGCCCGGAGCCGTCTTCTTGGCGCGGATGCGGAGAATCGCCGCGCCAAGCTCCGGCTCCGTGACAGGAGGGGGGGCCTGCTCCTCCTCCTCCTCCGCCGGCAGAGCCGCACTGCCCCGCGGCGGGACCATCACTGGTGGGGTGAAGCTGTCCCTGCACGGAAACAGGGACCGAACCACCCCATCCAGAAACGAGGGCTCCAGGGTCTCGGCAACCGGGGGGCCAAAGGGGCGCAGCTTGTTGCGCGCCGCCTTATATGGCCTCCCGTAAGGGTCGTTGTCGAGACCCTCCAGCATCTCGGCTCTCGCCGAGTCCTTGGCGGCGGCGATGGCACTGCCGAGGACCGCCTTCGCCTCCGTGTAGACCTCATAGAGGCGGTCCTCGTTGGCGCGGTCTCGTCGACGCCGCCGCCGGCTCCGTGTGTAGGCCCTCCTTGCCTCCACACACGTCGCCCGCAGCCCCGCCAGCTCCACCGACCACCAGTACACGGCGCGCCCGGGTGACGGTCTGCCAGACCGAGGCATGCTAGAGTTGCATACCTCGGTCAGAGACCCCCTCAGGCGCTCCGCCGCGGCGTCCACGTCCAGGCCGACAAACGGTGGCGAAAGCCAGTCCTGGACGAATGCCGCCTCCACCGCAGCCTCCCTGTCCAGGCGGGTGAGAGCCCACCGCGGGAACGATGATCGCCCCGAGGTGGTCCGCGTCTCTCCGGGAGCACCGGTGGAGATGTCGAACCGCACGTAGCGGTGGTCCGACATGGTCTCCACCAGGTCCACCCGCCAGTTCAGCACGCGCGCGGCCAACGCGGGGGTGGCGAATGTGACGTCCACTATTGAGCCACCCCGCCGCCGCACGCATGTCTGGACGCTTCCTCTGTTTAGGAGAGAGAGTCCAGAGAAGGCTGCCCACAACTCCAACGCCCGCCCGCGAGCGTCGGTGGCCGGGTTGCCCCAGGTTACCGACTTGGCGTTCAGGTCTCCCAATACGGAGACCTGACGCGGCGCCACCCTGCCGACCACAGCGGCCAGGACTCCGAGAAAATTCTCAAAGTCCTGAAGAGGGCGGTTTGGGGAGAAATAGACGCCCACAAGGGCTAATTCTCCCCACGCGGCCGCCACGTATCCCGGTCCCCTCTCTAATAGCGAGAGAGGAGGGGAGTCTGTGGAAGACCGCGCCGCTAGGGCCACCAAGCCGTCCTCGTCACCCAGCCAGCTGCCGGGGATCGAGTAGGGCTCGGCGACCACCGCAACGTTCACCAACCACTCGGCCATGACCTGCACCATCAGGTCCTGGGCCGCTCTGCAGTAGTTGATGTTCGCCTGGAGGATGCGGTAGTCGGAGACCATTACTCCAGCATCGCATCCCCCACCTCTGATACCGCCGCTGGAGCTACAGCGACGACGTCGGCGCCGGCGGTGGCAGCGACAGGTCGCACCTGCGCCGGCACCACGCCCTTCCTCGCGGGAGCCTTGCAGCCCTTGCCCGCCATCCTGTGGTCTGCAGGGCGACCACTGGCGGCACACGCCGCGCAGCGTAGCGTGGTGGCGCCGCAGGCGGCGCTCCTGTGTCCCTCCTGCCCGCATCGGTAACAACAGTTACCCAAGTCGGACTTGGAGGGACACGTGGCCCGGGTGTGGCCGGGCGCAAAGCACTTGAAGCAGCGCTGCGGCTGTTCTTCAAGCGGCCGGACCACAGCCGAGCTGAGCCCCACAGGCAGTCTCCCTTTGGTCGCGGCAAGGACGGCCCCAGCCGCGGCCACTGGGCACTCGACGCGGATGGTGCCCATGCCGCGGCGACCGAGCCTGATGGCTCCGCCCTTCACCGCGCCAGCGACGCAGCCTCCAGCCGCCGCAACGGCCGCCACCACATCCTCTTTGGTGACCGAGTCCTCCAAATCGGCCACCTCCAAGGCTGCGGTCTTAACGGGCCTGACGACCGCTGCCGCATCCGCGATGACCTCTTGCAACTTTGTTGCGAAGAGGTCCGCGCTGGTGTTGCGCTGCTCCCCCGAGAACTCGAAGATTCGAGCCCCGGCCAGTGTTCGTCGGCAAGTAATTTTGCCCAGCCCCAGCTGGGTGGGGTCGACGGTGGCACGAGCCCGTCTCAGGACGGACTCGTACGTCTCCCCCCGCTCCATGGCCTCCGCGGTGATGGTCACCACGACGGCCGCGGTTTTGGGAGGAACCAGCTTCCTCCTACCGGCTTGGGGCTTCTTGACTGCGGGAGCACTCTCTGCGGCAGCGGGCTTGGGGGTCGCCTTCCTCCCCTTTCCCTTCTTCACCACTTCCGTCCACGCCCGGTTGGACGGGGTGGTTGGTGGAGGGAAGAAGGGCGTCTTCCTCCTGCGAGTTCCGGGGGGCCGCTGGAGTAGCAGATGGCCCAGGCACTCCCTCTGCGCTCGTGGTGGGCGTTTGAGAGGCCACCCTGGTCCTCTTGCCCTTGCCTTTGCCCTTGGAGGGCTTCGAGGCCTGGGGCTGCGCACCCGATGCCGGGCCTCCCAGAGGCACAAGTCCCGGCTCCGTCGGCGGCGTACTCTTATCCGCCGCTAGCGGCGGGCGGAGCCGCCTTTCCGGCAAGAGCCGGTCCTCGATGCCTGCAAGGCAGCTTCTGATGAAGGCCCTCTCCTCCATGACCACCCCGCGGATTATTGCCTCGAGGCTGGCAGTGGAAGAGGAGCCTCCCACCATCGGACCTGGTCCAGATTGGGCAGGCCGGGCCGTGGCCTCAGCCAGCTTCTGGTGTAGCTGGCTGACCTCCGCCTGCAGGCGATCCACCTTCGCCTGGAGCTGCCGCGTCTCGTCCGTGGCCGTCCGCTTCACCAGCTCCATGACGATGCCATGCATGCTGACGGCCCGGCATTTGAGGGCCTTCTGGAAGGTCCCCTTCAAATTGGAGGACTTTGAGGCGACCTCCAGAACCTCCTCCCTGTCCTCCTGCGCCATGCGCTCCAACTCCGCCAGGGAGTGGTCAGCATAGAGGACAGTCGATGCCCCATAGCCAGACCTCGACCGGGCGGCTTTTGCCTGCTGCTCCTTGGCGGCGACCCTCTCCTCCAGGTCCGCCTGGAGCTGCGCCCTCTTTGCCAGGTTTAGCTGGCGCTCGGCGTCCACCAAGCCCACATCGTGAGCAAAAGCCGAGGCAGGAGTCAAAGCCCTTTTTGGCTTCGGTTTCCTCCCCGGCCCCTCCTCGACCGACTCCGAGGAGCCCTCGGACCCACGCCTCATGTCGGCCCTCTTCCTCTTGACGCGACACGATTGGTCGGCCGCCGACGTCTCCATAATGGACTCGTCGGAGTCCGAACAGTCGCTTGGCCTGAGGAAAAGGCTGGCCGCAGATGGTGCGCGGTCAGCCTCTGACGCCGAAGCGTCGCCGGCGTGGCCCTGAGAAGGGCCGTTGGATTGGCCCTGAGAAGGGCCTTTTGGTTGGCCCTGAGAAGGGCCTTTTCGAAAACGCCCGGAGGCGTCCCGCAAGGGTTTCGGCATAGCCTCCGCGGGTGCCGTAGGTTCCGACATTAAAAATAAAATAAATTAAAATAGATAAAATTCTACGACAACACAGCGCACTTTAGCCGCCGGTCTGCCACTCCGTTACGGTGGTCAGACACGGCGTTGCCCAGGGGATACTGCGAGGAAGTATGCGCTGTGGGGGATCCCCCTAACCATCATCATCATCTGCCTAGCCTTTTCCCAACTATGCTGGGGTCGGCTTCCAGTCTAACCGGATGCAGCTGAATTCCAGAATGTTACATGGAGTGACTGTCTATCTGACCTCCTTAATCCAGTAAACTGGGTAATACGATACACCTTGGTAAGACTGGTTGTCAGACTTTCGGGCTTCCGACGACCCGTAACGACTGTCAAAGACCCACGAATGACTGCCGGGACCAACGGCTTAGCGTGCTTTCCGAGGCATGGAGGAGCCTCGGTAATGTAAAGATGGTTACCCATCCACGGACCAACCCCGGCAAGCGGAGCTTAACTCTTTGACTTGACATTTCCTCAATAAATGTACCGAAGTAAAAATTTTCACTCCGGTACATTTATTGAGAAACTGTACCTATCTAAACTTATATTTATAGTTCAGAATCGTATCATGCACATCTATCAACAATTTCGCCAAAAAACATTTTATGAATGTATAAAGCATTTTATTAAATAAACATACTTTTGTGTGAAAACGTAATGATTTGACTACCCATTTGTACATAACAACGTCCTTAACCGAGTACTAGGGCTGTCCGGAAAGAAAAATAAAATATGGTACTAAACATTTTTATACACATCTACAGTTGCTCAGTTTTTTCACTTTAATTTAATGTCTTATAAATATTTTTCCTTCTCGGAAGTACCTATTATTAAATTTAATGTTGCAATAACGCGGCACTTGTTAGCAAAGTTCGTAAGCTATTATAGTATTATCATAAAGGTTATTATCGAGTGGCACGTGGCCCGCCGAGAATCAAAGTGTAAATACCTTTATGATCCTCGACATTACTGCATTACAGCAATGACGAAGTATATAGAAAAATAAGACTGGCAGAGAGTGACAAAAAATAGCTTTAGCGCGCGAAAAATGTAAGGTTTGAGCGATCGTACGATCGCGGGTACAGTTGCTTGAATTCTGATCCTTTAAGCTATTTTGGACCTTACTCCTGAGACAATACGACGCGCACACAAGCCCCCACCACTCCATCGAGAGCTCAAGTTAAATGCCGGCAACTATAGCAGGTAGCAACACGACTCGACATATTTCTTAATTGATTTTCATCATTAAAAAAGTAACTACCTACATATATCAGTAATATCATTGTATGGTATAGTGTATAAAATCTAAAATTTAATTTTTTCATGATTGTCATTGTCACTTAAATAACGTCTAGATTATTATACCTAGGTATTAATTTATTTTACTCATATCACACTCACAATCTCCTTGCTCACATCACTGTACGATTGTGTTTCAGTTTCACTTTCAGTTCTTCCGAATTTTCCAATTTTCCCGGCAATGTTTCAAATTCTTTTTTCCGTAAGAACCTGAATTGGAATATTACGAATATTTTAAAACAAAGAATAGCTAACTCGGTCCAGCCATACAGTACCTATTTCATTTTTATTATTATATTTTTTTTTTCAATTAATAACCTTAAATTAAAATAGCCGGGCGTTGATTGGCTCGTTATTTGTTCGTTATCAGTAAGGAAAGATCAATGAAATGTTATCGCACCCTTCACTCCCGTCCGCACAAGAGTAAGTACAGTGAGGGAAATTAATTGATAACCAAATTGACACTACCATTTCAAAAAACTGTTAAAGCATGATATTTGTGATTTGAATATACGGACAAAGTAGATAGTCAATTTGCTTGTGGCTAAGTAATAACAGCCGCATGGGTCGATCGATCAGGTTAAGCTACGCTTGCCACAGTTAGTCCTTGGATGGGTAACCATCTTTACATAGGTACCGAGACCCCTCCGTGGGTCGGAAAGCACGTTAAGCCATTGTTGGTCCCGATGTCATTCGTGGACCTTTGACAGTTGTTACTGGTAGCCAGAAGCCCGAAAGTCTGACAACCAGTCTTACCAAGGGGTATCGTATTACGCAGTCACTGGGTTGTGGAGATCAGATAGGCAGTCGCTCCATGTAGACTAATGGTATTCAGCTGCATCCGGTTAGACTGGAAGCCGACCCCAACATAGTTGGGAAAAGGCTAGACAGATGAGAGTCTATTTGCTTAACGTTTCCGCTCACATCTGCTTTTTAAATACCTTTTCTCTTATAATTTCATTTAGTTTCGTAGCGTATGGTCAAATTCGCAATCGGTCAAGTGACCTAAAAAACCGTCAAAATCGCGCTCGGTCAAAATAGCGATTGGTCCATATCTCGAATTATCAATATACCGATTGGTGGTTAAATCATTTGGATTTTCTTTATGGTGTTATTTGACTATATTGTCTACTGCTGTACTCAAACCGAATCATGATTAGCACCATCTATATACTGTTTTATACGATTATACGTAAACAGTTCCTTATTGTGCAGTTAAATTTGCTTTAAATCGAAGGTATTTGAATATTTTAAGAACATACTAAGCTATAGTATTGTTAAAATCTCGCTGCAGACTCGGTCATAAATTATAATCGGAGTAGGGATGTGCGCCAGTTGCGCGCGCTCAAGGCCATTATCGATAACAGAATCATTAAGGTTATCACGTAAACATCAAATGGCTTTGGAGCATGGTCATGAAGTTATCCGCTTGCCGCCTTACCACTGTCAGTACAATCCCATCGAGTTGGTGTGGGCTCAAGTAAAAAATGAAGTTGCATCGAAAAACAAAACCTTCAAGATAGCTGATGTCGAGAAGTTAGTCGATGAAGCCATTTCCAATGTCTCCATTGAAAATTGGCAAAAATGTGTGGAACATGCAGAATTGCTGCAAGATGAAGACTTAAGAAAAGCACATTTATGCGACGAGTTCATCATTCATGTGGATGATGATGACGATGACTCAGACGAAGAATTTTAATTTTCTATTTTTAGTATTATATATACGTTCTTATGTTTACATATTTAATATGCTTTGTAGTAAATTTGGTAATAAAATAAAAAAAATGTGTATTTATTTCTATCACCCATTTATAAATATATAAAACTATCGATATCACTTATCGACTGCAGTAATGCACAGGACTACGTGTGGGCGTGGCCTGCCCATAAGGCCCGTGAGTGGGAAAGAGAGCGAAACACTCGAATGATTTATGACCGAGTCTGCAGCGAGATTTTAACAATACTATAAAAATTTATTTATGTAGCTACAGCATGTAAAAAGAAGCGCGTTTAGTTCCGGTGCGCGTGAGAGTCTTCTATCTCTCGCGTCAAACGAGAGAGCCACAACGCCATTTCACTTACACACCGAGCTAAACCACGCTTCGATTTATTCTCTTAAGATCACGCGTTGTAAACCTACATACTGGCAAACAAATGAATTTGAATTTGTTAATAATTATTGTAGAAAACTGAATTTACATAATTATTTGTTCTCGCTAGGTAGGTAGACATGTCAACCTGTTTTATACCTATCGATATTAGTATCGTATATAGTTTAGAGCTATTAATTAGTTTACTCTTTAATGCATGAATGTGGTCGCGGACATTCGTGTATTTATTTAGTCGGTCCTCGTGCTCTCTTACCTACTTTGATAACGACGTCAGGTAAGTACTAAGTTAGATTTAAACAGATTCTAGTAATAGCCTACATCATTTTTCCTTACCGGTATTTTTCGCAATTTCGCGAAAAAGCGATGATCTTGGCAGGGTGGCTGATACCAGTGTATAAGAGAGAGTAGACGATAAATACCTACCTACGACTTTTCCTAACATTTTGATTTCGTGTGAGAAAGAATCAGATGCTTCAATTAGTAAGTACCTATAACTTATTTTACATTATGGTCTGTTTTTATTCTCGGAGACTAAATTGACAAGTGAAAATGTTAAAATTACCTTTATGATAATGTAATGGAACCAGCACCCTAATTGCGTAATACACTATCAATCGGAATTTGAATCAATTTGAAGCAAATTGCTAATGTACTCGTATATGTTCGAAAAATTGGTCTGCTCAACAACACAAATAACGCAATGAATGTTTTTGAACTCTATTTTTTATTACCTATATCAGAGATCGTTAACAATTTGTCGCCATAAAAGTTACTCTAGCTAATTTATTGTCAAAATAAAACGTCACTCTTAAAATTAAAATAAATAGTTAGTCGATGTTCATAGCCTTTTTTTGTCGGTGTTTACAGCATAAATTAATTTTATAGTACTTAGGTAAGTAGTATCTATTAAAAGGGAATAAATATACACAGAATACATGTTTATTTACTTGTCGGTGCTCGGTACATACATTATAGTACCACGTATAGGTAGGTATTTGACTCTGTTATCGTTGTTAAAGATATGCGAGTCTATGCATCCTACCCACTTTTAGCGATGTCAGAATCAAAATACAATTACTAGAGAAAAGACATTTTTAAGTTCATGGGAGACTATAATTTAGTGTGGAGCTCGTGGCTAAGTAATAACAGCCACACGGGTCGATCCATCAGGTTAAGCTACGCTTGCCGGGGTTGTTCAGTGGATGGGTGACTATCTTTACATACCGAGACTTCTCCGTGCTTCGGAAAGCACGTTAAGCCATTGGTCCCGGCTGTCATTCGTGGATCTTTGACAGTCGTTACGGGTCGTCAGAAGCCCGAAAGTCTGACAACCAGTCTTACCAAGGGGTATCGTATTACCCAGTAACTGGGTTGTGGAGGTCAGATAGGCAGTCGCTCCATGTAAAATACTGGTATTCAGCTGCATCCGGTTAGACTGGAAGCCGACCCCAACATAGTTGGGAAAAGGCTAGGCAGATTGATATTGGGTGACTATAATTTAGTTTAAGTAAGTCCCTACCTACTACATCTACTGAACAGGTTTCATATCGTTTGAATTATTCATAGTTCCAAAAATAAATAAACGTTAAATTCTACTAATTTTGTAAACTAAAGTTTATTTTTGATGATTTTGATGAAATTTTGCACACAGTTTACTACCTGGATTAACACATATGACACTTTTATTCCGATATTCTTAGACGGAGACTTACGCAGGTGAAATCGTGGGGCGCTGCTAGTATTATATTTAATATTTCGGTAGGCAGACTATAGCAGGTTCAATGACCCCATAATCATTACAAAAATAACATTTTAAAAATACTCACTTCTCGTCCGCCATTATATTAAAATTGCACTTTGATTAAAAATATAAAGTATCTGTACACAGTATCACAGGGAATAATTTCACTAAAGTATTAATTACTATCACATTATTTTTTTAACAATACTTAAGGCACTTTATTCGAGTTATGTTTCGATTGTTTTCCCGCGCATTTTATAAAGATGGACGCGTTCGCGCTCGCCGGCGATTGCGCGCCAACTGACAAGAAATGCGAATTTCCCGCGATTTATCGCTATTTTCATCACGCGACAAAGCTCGCCAGTCGAGACGAGATCTTTAATTAACCCTGTGCACAGAAGCCTTTCCGTGTATTTTCAAGAACACACTGTGATAGCGAAATAACATCAAATGACCTCCAAACAGTTTTTCTTTTGATATCTCAAAAAATAAGAAATCTTTGTAAGTAACTCATACCGCTTAGTTATTTTGTACTTTCCTTTAATGATGCGGATGTATCAACAATGTCAATGTCAAGTACAGAATCGCGGCCAATGAGATCTATAATTTTATTGATGAACAAAAATATGATTGCATCTAGTCATTGCTATTTTCTCGAGCTTTTGATCAAGTTCATATTATGTACTATTTAATAATTTTCTGCACGTGATCACGTATTATCTCATGCAAAATATAAATAAATATAAATATAATATAAATATGTTTTTGGACATATCACACAACGCCATCTAGCCCCAAGCTAAGCAACCTAATGCTTGTGTTATGGTAACGAGATGGCTGATAAACTACTTATATACATTTTTTTTTTTTGTAAATACATACATATTATACATAGAAAAACACCCAGACTCGGAACAAATACTTGTAGGTCGTACAAATATTTGTTCCGTGCGGGAATCGAACCCGCGACATGCTGCGCAGCAGTCAATCGCTCAACCACTGCGCCAACCGTGTCGTCAAATAATAATCTAATAAGAATGGACACGCCACTTTCAGCCTCTGTCACCTTTGTCGTAGCACTGGCTCCGCTACGCCGTAGCACAATGAACCTTGACCGTAGACCCACTACGAATAATGAAATTGATGTTTATATGACATGTGTCTTATACTGTAGGCAAGTTTTCATTAAATTGAGTATCGAAACTTCTAGATCCTATTACAATATTTATAAAGATAGTTATTCATATTAATAGTTCAATGTTTTAATGAAAATAATTTCCCCGTACCCACAACAGGGACATAATATTCGATACAAATACGTAGGTAATACTTATTTACTAGACATTTATCGTGGGTAGTTTATTACAAACTATCACCAAGGTGGGCTCAGACTATCATTTAATAGTTTTGTTTACCTCGTAATGATGGCCAATGAGTAATAAACAGCCGATGAAGTGCAACTGCATTAATTTATGAGATATATTTTATAGTCTGTCTAGGATTTCATGTCTGAGCTGTTGTCTAATACATTTATAGGTAGGTAGTGGACCTACGTATTGGTAACTACAGCTATTTTAATATAATTTCATAAAATATAAATGACTAGCTTTTGCCCGCGGCCTCGCCCACGTGTCGGAAATAATCCCACGGAAACGTATTATCGTAACGCGCACGCCAGTAACGCTCAGTCGGCATGGATTTTTCCGACATCTTCAACATCATCGTCATATTTCAGCTAACTTACAAAAAACCTTCCTCACGAATCACCGTCCATTGGTTAATACCGTATGAAAATCCGTTCATTAGTATTTGAGATCATTACGAACATACATACAGACAGACACAGCGGGGAACTTTATTTTATAATATATTATGTAGTGATAGTGATAGAACAGCGATTATACGTAAGAATAATACTTATTGACTGCGAGTGTAACTTTCAGGATTAGTTGGTTTTCTTGATTTGGACAAAGTCAAATCATTTATTTGAAAT
Organism: Cosmia pyralina; assembly: GCA_946251885.1. NCBI lineage: Eukaryota > Metazoa > Arthropoda > Insecta > Lepidoptera > Noctuidae > Cosmia > Cosmia pyralina. The sequence goes on from OX276344.1 coordinate 24,093,932, forward strand.
AGGCACATAAAGGCTCCTTCAAACAGGCGCGACACGCGATATAATCGCACGTGACACAAAGGCACAGCGTGTCGCGCGACGAGCGGTGCCTTTGTGTCACGTGCGATTATATCGCGTGTCGCGCCTGTTTGTAGGAGCCTTTAAAGGCACTTTTGATATTTACAAAAAAATAGAATTGATTCTAATCTCCCCTTCCAAAAGGTAGCTTCGTATAAGAAGAATTGGCTAGAATGTTTTACAATATTTGTATAAACTTACATTAATTAATTATGTTTGTAAAATTCGTCTACTCGACAAAGTACCTAAATCACGCAATGGATGATGTTGAATTATCAAAATGAAAGTGATTGGCATCGTGTGCACATTGGCTACTATCGGGTGAGCAACTAGTTGCCTTAAATATGATTAGGCATATGTGAAGACCTGTGGTGAAGACGATACACCCAGAATAAAATTAGATACTTTAACACAATATGTAGGTATAAAGATACCACAGTATCCATTTTGATTTGTGTAAAAGATCATCACTGAATGTGGTAGGCTGAGAAGGGATTATTTTTGTGCAATTTAGGAAAGGCTTTTGACCGGCAGACATCGATAGTTGAATTAAATCTTTAGGTAAAAAAATACCATCAAACCAAAAATCACACAACCGGAACCGGGGACGTCGTGAAATTCGTGAAGTTTTTACTTGTAGTGTTAATTCACAAGTCGCGGTCAACAATTGGCATCGTGTAAACACACGAGTGCTAGTTAGAGGCTAGCGACAGTCGTATCTATCTCGATCATGTGAGGATCTGAGGCAAGGACGAACGTACAATATTTGTTCAGTCGACACGTGAGGACACCTCCAGTGGAAATTACTGTGATTTCTATTAAAAAAGAGAGGAGAGTTTTCGCCAATAAGAATTCATAAAATATAATAAACAGACTGTGTGCATGCCGTGTGCAGATGCAATCGAATATGCTATTTGGTATTCAGGGAAAAATATTCATATTTCCACTACACTGCCAATGTTCGTTTTTATTTTGTTTATGCTTATGGCCAGTAGCAGCGTTAGGGCAAGGCGCGAATACCTAAGGGATGAAGAATGGATGGATGGATGAAGACGGGTGCCTTTGAAGGATTTGAACAGTTAATTACGTACTCAGAAACTTGGTCTTTTTTTGTATAATATAAAAAGGATCCCAGAAAAACCAGACCTTCTCAAACTGTGTGGTGTTCTTCAATTAAAATTAATTACAGGATAGAAAACAGTTTTTTTTTACATACATTTATTATTATTTTTACTCGCCAAACTTTCTAGAACATGGTTATGTGTTGTGTGATAAACTCGTAAGCCTGAAATCCTTTTTGCCTGATGAAGATATCATGATGTTTTTCCTGTATCCTAACCATTAAATGAGCAATATTTATTTATTTAAATGCCTTAAAACTATCAGGTCTGTCCTCAAAATTAAAATACAGAATACATCTACAAATCATTGTTTGTAACATAGTCTAAACAATATTACCTTTGCAAAATCACCCCAGTGACATGTAAATAATTATATCAATTTCGACCTGAATATAAATTGATGGTGCGAATTGCTCGAGTCAGAGGGGTTTTGGCCAGCAAGTTGGTCCTGGCTGATGGTACGACCAGCAGTGGCGGGGGCCGTCGCCGTCACCTCCACACATAACGGTCCGGTACGTACAAGTGCAGCTGCTGCAGCACTCGGGTTGTACGAGTATATCTAAATATTTTTTAGTTTTTTTTTCAATTTTATTCACATATCTGATTTGAAGAGTAGGAAGGGGGTGCCATTGAAATCTTGCCCAGTGCGCCGGTAATGCTTAAATCCGGCACTGCTTATGGCATAGAGAGTTTGATGTAAAAGAATAGACTATTCAGCATACTCACAACATCGTTTAGAGTAGTAAAAAGTTAGCTGTATAGCACTGAATGTAGGTATTGGAAGCAGCATAATGTTGCAACGAAAAAAAACACAAAAAAGTCACAATATACGCTGTTTTATTTCAGCACGAGTTGTAATTAGGTAGGTACCACAGATCATACATATGATTGTGGTACCTACATATCTGAGATCATATAATATTATGATTTGTGGTAGGTACCTACCATGTACTCGTACCTACCAAAAAATACCTATGGCCGGACTTTTAATTAGCTTATTTATTTCGATATCAAATGGGAACATTTTTTAACGAAATGACAGTTATAAAGTATCATTTTACTGCAGCTAATTAAAAGTCCGAGCATAGGTACATAATCAGCCTATGTTCCTACTGCTGGGACACAGGCCTCTTCTCGGTGAGAGGGAGTGGGCCGTAATCTACCGCGCGGGCCCAGTGCGAGTTGGTAGATGTCACATGTCTTTTTTCATGGTTCTAGGACATGCCGGTTTCCTCACGATGTTTTCATTCACCTTTTTGAGAGCAGTGGTGATGCAATAATTTACACAAAGTAAAGCGCCTGCCTGGGTTCGAACCTACGACCTACAACTCGTAAGTCGCGGCCGTTACCACTGGACCACCACTGCTCTCAAAAAATACCTACCAGCACCATTTGCGTAACACACTATCAATCGGAATCGGTTTTATTTTGACAGTTCAACAACATTCATTGTGTTATTTACAATGTCGAGCAGACAAATTATTCGAACATTTGAAGCAATGGATTAGCAATTTGGTTCAAAATGATTCAGATCCTGATCGATAGTGCGTTACGCAATTAGAGTGTTACAGCAAGGTTGTTACAGCGGCTCACCGCCCAGGGTGCTGTTGCAATGAATGAATGCACTCCGAATTGGAAATATCTGACTCGGTTTCACGCTTGGACGGTTAGAAGCTCGGCAGAGCTTCCTAAATAAATCTGATCTGAAATATCTGCTATAACTCACCTAAGTACTTTATATTTTATTTAAATAAGTACCAGCAGATTTCCTACATCTTCTATTTATCCTACACTAATAATAAAGCTGAAGAGTTAGTTTTTTTGTTTGTTTGTATGTTTGAAGTGAACGCGTTAATCTCTGGAACTTCCAGTCGGATTTGAAAAAATATTTTTGCATTTGATAGGCCAATCCTTGAGGAAAGCTATAGGCAATTTAACATCACGCTAACACTCTTAGGAGCCGAGCAAAAAGAACAAAAAGTCAGAAATTAGCAAAAACGAAGTAATAGCGCGGGCAGGCGATGTGATGCGACGGGGTGGGTCAGGGAACAAGAAATTTTCACGCGGACGAAGTCGCGGACAGAAGCTAGTCTTTTATATTTTTAATCTTGACAACCTGCAACCTTAGCTACTTCAGTTTACCTTTTACTCACATTCATAACAATAAAATGAGCATACCAGCAATAAAAAACCCACTATCTCATTTAACGAGTCGTTAACGAACGATCAATGGAATACCATCGACCAGGGCCGTCTATACATAGCATTAGAGAAACGATGAATTTATGATGTTGTACCAAACACATTGATGTTTGATTCTTCATTATTTTTGGAGTTACGCCAACAAGAAATATTGGTGTTTATCTGCCTTTTAGTTCATCATTGGATGTAAGTATGTAACGTACTTATGTAGTTGAATTTTCTATAGGTATCTACCTAGTGTACCTACACTACAAGATCAAAATATTTTATGGTAAGATACAGTACCTATCTGCATCTTTTAATTAAATAGCATACCTAATCTAATTGATTCGAATCGAAGCCATAGAATTTCTGAAATGTCTGAGAATGACTTTGAAAGTTTTTTTTTTTTGCTAGTCTCCTTAAGGCGACGATAACCGACATTTAATGATCACAATCTGAACTCACGATGAACTGAAGATCATGTCTAAACGAGTAGTGTTAATGATTTGGAAAAAATATATGTTAAATTAAATTAAGTAACGAAATATGTAAATATTATTTTAGAATATGTTTGTATTAGATCATCATCTGCTTAGCCTTTTCCCAACTATGTTGGGGTCGGCTTCCAGTGTAACCGGATGCAGCTGAATACCAGTATTTTACATGGAGCGACTGCCTATCTGACCTCCACAACCCAGTTACTGGGTAATACGATACCCGTTGGTAAGACTGGTTGTCAGACTTTCGGGCTTCTGACGACCCGTAACGACTGTCAAAGATCCACGAATGACAGCCGGGACCAACGGTTTAACCCCGGCAAGCGTAGCTTAACCTGATGGATCGACCCGTGCGGCTGTTATTACTTAGCCACGAGCTCCTGTTTGTATTAGATACATGTTTGTATTAGATACATAGTGTAATTAATTTGTACCTAAACTTATGTCTAACGCGGATAAAAAATTGAGAATCACGCAAAAACTATGAAGCGTAAGTATTTTTATGAAACCTTCACCATTTTAAAGATAATTTAACTATTTATCTTTTAGTATCCGTTTTTTAATACGATAACTTTTTTTTTTATATATATGTAATTATAATGCGTCTAATTTGGGACAGCATTCCTTGATGAGCGAGTCCTATTACTGGTTGGACGTACGACGCGTCGCGTGAACTCGGCACAGCATATATCGGCGTCTTAACAACTTCCTCGTGTGATGTTAAGCGATGATACGGTCGATGATGATGCACGTTTGACAAGAAGTAGGTACTTAGGTAACCTATCCACTCAAGACTTAGGTATAAATACTCCTAGGAGTCTCAGGCATAAGACAAGTACCTAGGTATTTGCTAAGCTATTTTGTTACACACTGTGGATTTTTATTTATTCAGGCTTTATAGAGGGTACCCTGAATAAATAAATAAAATTAAAATAATAGGTAAACAACCAGGAATTAAAGGTTTCTAGAATGATAGATTAATTTTCATTGTTGACCTCACTTTTTTAAACTGTATAATTAATGTCGTTTTTATTTCCTGAAAAATTAAAAAACTTTTTTACAAAAAATACAACCGACTTCCAAAAACAACACTACAAAGTGAAAAATAACTTTAATTACGGAAGTCGGTGTCTAGTTAAATGTATTTTCGTTTTTTGCCACCGACTTCCGAAATTAAAGTTATTTTTCACTTTGTAGTGTTGTTTTTGGAAGTCGGTTGTATTTTTTTGTAAAAAAGTTTTTATTTTTCACTTTTTAGTTGTGGTACCTACCCACACAAATTCTAATACCACTACCTACAAAACAAACTAGAACATCATCCATATTTTTTTTTTTTTTGTTTTTGTATTTTTTCCCCACTTTTAAGTGGGGAAAAAATACGTATTATTGAAGCTATCTCAAAAACTACCGAAGCAAAGTTAATCAATTTTATATGGGACCAACTGTGATGTAGGTATACCCTCTCGAATAAAACAAAAAAAAAATCCAAATCGGTCTAGCCATCTTCGAGTAATCGGGGGACATACATAAAAAAAAAAAAAAGGTTCCGACGAATTGAGAACCTCCTCCTTTTTGAAGTCGGTTAAAAAGTGGGGAAAAAATACGTATTATTGAAGCTAACTCAAAAACTACCGAAGCAAAGTTAATCAATTTTATATGGGACCAACTGTGATGTAGGTATACCCTCTCGAATAAAACAAAAAAAAATCCAAATCGGTCCAGCCATCTTCGAGTAATCGGGGAACATACCTACATAAAAAAAAATAAAAAAAAAATTAAAAAAAAAGGTTCCGACGAATTGAGAACCTCCTTTTTGAAGTCGGTTAAAAATAAAGTCTGAGTGAAAAAAATACGAACTTCTCGGTATACTTATATTCACGGCGTTTTAATATCATCGAACGAAATAAGTCACGAGATATTTTGATTTTACTGTTTAAATATAGATAGGTAGGTACCTACTTACATATCTATTAAAATATAGTTCGAACTCATTTCTAAAATAGAATGTCACCAAAATAACATCGTTGTTTATTATTTCCACAAAATAAAGGGTGAACGACTTTCTCTGAAATAATGTCCTTTACTCAGTATCTTGTTGAACCCGCGTTAAGATAAATAATGTTATTATTGCATCATTATGCTACTATTTACTTGGTACTGAATTCTGTAGTCTGTGTTTAGACAAACTATAATAATGCCTGTCTACTCATCATGATTTGGGATCAGTTGTAGGTAGGTAGGTATGTAGGTACCTACCGCAACTTTTTGTAATCTCAAAGTTACGTTTTTACTTGCAAGCTGTCACCGGTGCTGTTAGAAACTAAGAAAACATTTTGTTTGGAACACATTGGCACTTGGTATTTAAGAAACGTCAGAAGTTAGGTGCCTGGTTGCAATTGGTCGTTTCAATATGGAGAAGAGTCGTCAAGAAGCTCCTCGGTCACTCTTTTAAAAATAATTGGCTTTTGGGAGAATTTCCCAAACAGAAAATCTTCGTGGCGTGGATGAAAACGCTACTTAAAGTAAATATATAGTTGAAATATTTTTTCCTTAATAAAAAATGTAGCTATCCACGTGAGGCAATATATATATATACACTTCTGGACACATCTATTGGCCCACCTTAGAGTTTAGGTTTCGATGGCCCCTACCGAAATATGATTGCTAGATTGAACAAAAACTGTTGATGCAGTTTTAAACCTGATACATTTTACTATCTTTTTCGATCGTATTGTTTTAAATTTGAATTCAGAATACCATACGACATGGAGCTACGCCTAACAAGTCGGATATGCGCCGTGTTAAAGGCAATTGATTTTTGAATAAAAAACATGTTTTATCAAATAAAGGTTTTATTTAATAACGCGTGTTGCCTCCATGGGCATCTACCACAGCTCTCATACGATTAGGCATAGAGTTTATCAACCGCTCTATGAAATTTTGAGGGATCATTTCCCATTCCTCTTCTATGGCAGTTTTCAACTCCTGCATCGTCTGGGCAACTGGCTGACGAGCCCTAACACGTCTTTTTAGCTCGTCCCACATGTGCTCAATGGGATTCATGTCTGGGCTTCTGGCTGGCCAGTCCATAACTGTGATGTTCACATCCCGAAGATATTCCCTGACGATGCCAGCCGCATGGGCTCTTGCATTATCATGCATAAAAAGGAAATTTGGGCCCACATAGTCCGCGTATGGTATCACGTGAGGTTCTAAGCACTCACGAATGTACCTTTCAGCATTTAATGTTGGCAGCCGTGGTCCTGTAACAACCTCAAGTTGAGTTTTGCCGCTCGCGGATATACCGCCCCAGACAGTCCATGAGCCACCGCCATAAGCAACCCTCTCTTCAAAGCAGCATTGTGCGAAACGCTCTCCCTTACGTCGGTAGACCTTCTTCCTTCCATCATTGCCATGTAGCACAATTTTAGACTCATCACAAAAGAGTGCACGGCTCCAATCTTGCTGTGTCCAATTTAAATGACTGCGTGCGAAATGAAGGCGCGCTGTTCGGTGGGCTCGCGTTAGTTTGGGGCCATTAGCTGGCTTGTGTGGTACCATATCGCGTTCTTTTAACCTTCTCCGAACAGTTCGAGCGCTCACAGATACTCCGTGGAAGTCGCGAAGTTGGTTTTGTATCTCAATGGAGGTAAGGTGACGATTTCTCAAGCTGGTCGTCACGATGAATCGATCCTGCCTTTCAGTTGTGACCCGAGATCGTGGCTTTCCTTGGTGACGAACAAAGCCGCCAGTCTCTAGGTACCTCAGATAAACATTTCGGACCGCAGATCGACTTAAATTAAGTTGAGCACTCACGTTTCTTTGGCTGTGTCCGGCCTGAATAAGTGCCACAGCTTGGGCGGCGACTTCAGGTGAAGTATCCATAGATTATTGATAGAACCTCACCTTAATGTTAAGAATAAGTAATGTCTGTTGCAAAACCAAAGATATCAATCACTTTTTCAAGAATTAAATCCAAGTAAACCAATAAAACCAAGTTTTCTTAGTATTCGATTGTTTGATATCAACAAACAGGCTCCAAATTGTCTTTTGTTTCTTTAAATTCTGTGTTCGAAATTCAAAAAAAGACTATTGAATGAAATTGTGAATGTGCCAGGTTCAAAACTGCATAAAAACTTTTTGCTCGACCTAATATAAAATTTTAGCTAGGACCAAACGAAACTGAAAATAAAAGGTGGGCCAAAAGATGTGTCCAGAAGTGTATATTTTAGTTAGGATTTCAGTTAATTAATAAAATAAAATTTAAACCATTTGTCATCGCGGTGGCTGTCCCCAATACCTACGATTCTGTAGTGCTATTCTGTAAACATCTCACCGTGATAACTTAGGTGAAGTGAGCGTAAACTGAGCCGACATTCCACCTGATGCTAGGGGTTGACACTATTGACAGTTCACTTTAAGATCACTTCACCTAAGTTTTCACGGTGAGATTTTTACAGAATAGACCGGCTGATGTACGAGTAAGTGACTCGCAAAAGAATAGTAGATTGTCATACAAGGGTGGAACGGAATTGGTGACTTACACCCGTGTTAAACACTCTACTTTTCATTTCGAATTTAAGGTAAGTAAATAATAGCAGTTTTTCTAAAATATTTATTGATAAAAATACATGTGCAGTACCTACCTACGTTCTTTTATTTTACCCCTAAAAGAATTAAAAATTTTTTTTTTTTTTTGCTAGCGCACACTTTTTGGCAAAGGCCTCCACCAAATTCTTCGACTTGGATCCTTTTCGCTAGCCCACACTGTCCCACTTTTGGGCAAAGGCTTTTCCCAAATACTTCCACATAGGATCCTTTTCCCGAGCCACCTCGAACCAGCTTCTAACTACTTCTTCTCTAAAAACTTCTACTAAAATAAAAATAATTGCGATCGGAAAACACGTAAATAAGTCAGAGCCAATAATTCATGCGGTGACACATTGCATTCACAAACGTCATGCGCATGTGCGAAGTTCGCACAGTCAATGGCTGCCAGACGGCTTTATGATAGCATAAATTACGCCAACTATCTCTTCCTCTGAAAGATAGGCTGTCACATGACTGAGCTTTGTGGGCCGTGATGAACCATATCTTCTTCTGTTGAGTAAACATAGGGGGCTACCTCGTGATTTGTATCATTGTAAACCTATATTTGTTTAATGACCAACTGTGAACCTAAGATTTTCTTATATTATATATAAAATTCTCGTGTCACAATGTTCGTTCCCGTACTCCTCCGAAACGGCTTGACCGATTCTAATGAAATTTTGTGAGCATATTGAGTAGGTGTGAAAATCGGCTAACATCTGTTTTTCATACCGCTACTTTTTATCCCGGTCTACGCGGGTGAAACCGCGAGGCGCAGTTAGTATTATTGTAAAAATTAGCTGTTACCCGTAGCTTTTCTTGTATTCTGGGGTACTTATTACCTAATGTACCCAGACAATATATGTATGTATTTGAAAAAAATATTTCTGTAAATAAATACTTTTTCATTTTTTTTTTTTTATTTTTTTTTTTTTTAAAGGGTGTCTTGTTTTAACCAGAACATGGTCTATCTATATGCTACATTTCATACAAATCCGTTCAGCCGTTTATGCGTGATTGAGGAACATTATTAACATAACATAACCTCACGCCTATAATCCCTGGAGGTTTAGGCAGAGATGTACCTACAGGGTGAATCAGAAAAGTGTAGTCAAATTTAAGGGTGTGGCAGTACAGACCATCAAACTGAACAACTTTCTCCATGGGACCAACATCGTAATCGAGAAAGAAAGAAAGAAAGAAAAACTTGGGACTATTTGGTTTATTTGGACACACTTCGTGAAACACAAACACAAAAAAAAAATGAAAATAATGTTTTAAAACAATAGTGTGTGCCTCACGAGAAAAAATGTTCAGCCATCCCATACATTTGGGTCGAGTAGGTATTGAAACTTTACACAGGACAGCTGATAATTTTTCTCGATTACGATGTTGGTCACATGGAGAAAGTTGTTCCGTTTGACAGTCTGTACCACAATTTGACTTCATCTTTCTGACTGATACAGATCCTGTAGGATAGTGCACCCAAATTTCGCCAGTTGTTTCAAATCCCATGGGGCAAGTAAAAAAACCTTAAATAAGAAAGACTAGCTTTTGCCCGCGGCTCCGCCCTTGTGGAGTTCGTATATCAGCCCACGGAAACGTACTATCGGGATAGAAAGTATCCTATGTCCTAACCCAGGTCACGGTCTACCTGTCTGCTAAATTTCATCAAAATCTGTTCAGTCGTTAAGGCGTGAAAGGTAAGGCCCGGTTCACACTAGGTCGGCCGACAGTTTTAGCGGAACGACAAAAGTATCGGATGCATATTGGCATATATGTATACAACAAAAGCGCTGTTCACATGTGGGCGACCCGATAAAACTGTCGGCGACGACACATTTACCGGTCGTTCAGCCATGATTTCTTTCGGCTCGGATATAATCATAGATATAAGAAATAATATTTCTATGGATATAATATTGGCATACGGCGCAATACAGGATTGTACAAGCTTGTCGACTGAGAGCGAAACCCCCCGCCCGCATCCCACCCACCCGCGCATTCCCCGCTCTCGCCCCCAGTTTGTACATTACTTCGGTGGCGTTTACGCAGGGAGGACTCGTTTAAACATAGACGGCGAAATAAATAGGTACACACGGCTACACATCAACCTATATATTTCCAGTTTACACGGACCTCTCATTGTAGTGAAATCCAATACAATGTGAGATCAGCTTATACTGCGTTCAAAAATTTTGATTCCTTTTGTGGGAGAGGAGTACTTATGCTTTGGGATAAGACACGCTAGGCAATGATTGGATGCTCCCAATATTTTCATCTTCTCTTTAAATACCTACCACATGACAACCAGAACGTCGTCGATGACTATTGTACGCAGATGCCAACTTACAACTGCTTTGTGACGAGCCGCGCCGCGGTAAATCGACGGTAACGACAACGGTGTTCACAGTAAGGCGGACCAGCAGCTTATAGTGTGAACAGCAAGACCCGACAGTCAGACAACGGTAAAACTGTCGGTACGACCTAATGTGAACCTGGCCTAATAGACAGAGATGGACAGAGTTACTATGTCATTTGTAATATTAGTATGGATTACTATGACATCTCAAATATATTAGTATAATAATGAGACATTTTCAGTAAAATTAAACACTTTATTTATAAAAATTGGTTATATTTCCTTTTCCTCTTAACTACATACAAGAGTGACAAAGATGCAAAATAATGAAATGCTTGTATTGCTATTCCGTAATTGTCCGGTTAAACATTACACAGAGTAAAAAAATCTAAGTGTAAAATAAATGTTTTTAGGCTATATTGGAATGTTAATAAAATACATTTTATTAGTTCATTTACATAGTTATAAGATAAAATACATTTCTTTAAACATTTGTCTACTTATTATTTAAACATAGGATTATTATTTCATTGCTATAATAACATCCGAATGACATGGATTTTATATGAACGTGACCTAAGTCATTGTCCTCAAAAAAAGACAAATCATAAAACAAACATGGGAATATTGTACTTTAAAAATGCATTGAATTGTATCCTGCAATTGCATGGAATGTATAGTTTAATAAAATATTATGTAGCAGACAACTGAAACATGATCTATGTATAATTATTTGGATGACGTAAGTCGGGATCACAGTAAACACGGTTGTAGAGACCTACTAGAATCTTTTGGCGCCTAATGACATTGACAGGGTTTACATTTTGTGAAATTGTATTGAAAAACAAGATGGCGGCGTTGTCAGGTTTTGGCCACGCGCCAAAAGATCCTTGAACTGTAGGTTTGCATTATCAGACATACAGTGCCCTCCAAAAGTTAGTTGACAATTGCCATTGTTCAACTTCAGCTGTAGATACCAAATCCCACATTATGATTTAAAATTCTAATTTCAAATGTTTGAACTGTACCTACATTATAACATTTTTATTGCATAAGGGCGAATTTCACCTTTGAAACTGAACGCGATTAGCCGACATTCGCACAGATGTAAAAATATCGCGGCGGGATTTTATAGCTTACTGGATTTTCAACTCTCGTTGTTGAGCCGAGCGTTGAGAATCTAACTTAACAATAGCAGAGTGCATTCTAGCGCGTCGAAAAAACACAGTTGGATTTTCAACTCTCGGAGCTAAGCAGAGCGTTGAAAGCCCAGTGCGCGAAAAAATTAACCGCGATACTGTTACGCCCGTGCGAACGTCGACATAGTAAGCACTTCTAATACCTATTGACACTGACAGCTCTTGAACGCGGTTTAGAAGTGCTGATCGCGTTCAGTTTCATTGGTGAAATCTGCACTTATTCAACTACGTGGGTACCTATGATACGGGATTAAGTACCTGTTTTTTTTTTTTATATAGCCGTTTTTCAGTTGATAGCATAATGTGGCATTGCAGCTGAAGTGGAAAAATGCCAAATAACTTTTTGAAGGCACTGCATGTCATTCAATCTCTCTCTACACCTACATCATTCCCATTTTAATGGCAACGTCAACTTTTACGGATTAATCCTTCAAACATATACCTAATCTTATTCTTCGTTTATGAACTAAAATTAGCTCGTCAAACTGATGAACTCTGAACCTATGATTTATTTTAAGTTTCTAACCTTCAAACAACAAAATAAACATTTCAGGATTATAAGGAATACGTATACATACAACTGAAAGTTTTTCTAGCTAATAAAACTGCACAACAACGTGTGTAAAAGTGAGGCGAGCGTAAAACCACAGTCTATACATCATACAGTCGTCCGACGAAGCCAAGCAAGCAATACAAAGTTATAAAAACTTTTTTACAAAAAAATACATCCGACTTCCAAAAACAACACTACAAAGTGAAAAATAACTTTAATTTCGGAAGTCGGTGTCTAGTTAAATGTATTTTCGTTTTTTGCCACCGACTTCCGAAATTAAAGTTATTTTACACTTTGTAGTGTTGTTTTTGGAAGTCGGTTGTATTTTTTTGTAAAAAAGTTTTTATTTTTCACTTTTTAGTTGTGTACCTACCCCACACAAATTCTAATACCACTCTCTGCAAAACAAACTAGAACATCATCCATATAAAAGTGGGGAAAAAATACGTATTATTGAAGCTAACTCAAAAACTACCGAAGCAAAGTTAATCAATTTTATATGGGACCAACTGTGATGTATACCCTCTCGAATAAAACAAAAAAAAAACCAAATCGGTCCAGCCATCTTCGAGTAATCGGGGAACATAAATAAAAAAAAAAAAATTAAAAAAATTAAAAAAAAAGGTTCCGACGAATTGATAACCTCATCCTTTTTGAAGTCGGTTAAAAAAAAAAAAAGGTTCCGACGAATTGAGAACCTCCTCCTTTTTGAAGTCGGTTAAAAATACGAAGTTCGGCGAACTACGTAAGTAGTTCGGGCGGGTGGTATGTGTGGTAAAACATTACGTTGAAAATACAAAATGTCCTGGCTTAGTCTAAACTCTAGACGGAATATGACAAATGCTAAAACCCATGTCACCTATTTCTGATACCATCAACTCTTATACTAATAAACATAATTAAATTAAGTATATTTTATAAATAACACCTCCATACATTTATTGTCCTCACTTCACATTATTTGCACTAAAGTTTATTATATTTTGTGTATATTCAAATATTTATAGTCTCATTTTTATTGTCCGTTATCAGTTTTCACTACACAATTCACTCATTTATGTTGAAATGTATGCAATATTGTAATAAAATGTTTGTCTGTTTAACAAGTTTTATCACGAATATACGAGATATTTTAGTTCATATGACATAGTTTTAAGAGATAAGCTGTTCTTTCATAATTAATATTATAATAATGTACTTGTTTTTACTAACAATAAACTTTAGGTGACACCAAACGGAACACCTAAATAAAATCGCACTGTTGTATTTTTAACACTCGTCACAGTGCCACAGAATAATAACGTTACAGTAGTACGTCTGGGCCGTGACCTTGCTTGAGTTAATTAACTGCGGCAGCTCGGGAGATCAATTCGCATCCATCCGTGCGTAACTCGAACTGTTGCCTACTGGTACACTGAGATTTCGAAGCGTCGTTTCAGCCGTTTTCTGTGAATAGGGTAACTGCTATAGTAATTGGCCACGCTATAGTAACTAGCCACTTATAAAAAAGAGGTAGAAACAAGCTATTGCAAGCAAGCTCATGAATGAAAAGGACAAAAAATATATCTTTTGTCCTTTTCATTCATGAGCTTGCTTCTTCTCCTTGTTTCTACCTCTTATTTATGATTGGCCAGTTACTATAGCGTGGCCAATTACTATAGCAGTTACCCTATGTACTACTGTAACTTTATTATTCTGTGTCAGTGCCGAAAGTTGACAATCCACCAGCGAAGTTAGTAAAAACGGACATAAGCCATCCATTGTTTTTAAACATCTTACTGGTCACGATAATATCCAAATTTTCTTCGAAACTTATCAATTTCTTTTACAAAGTACCTAACTGTTATCGTCTTTACCTATCAAAGAACGTTTATTTATTTTTCAGTACTTTATCAACTTCCGCGTCTTCTCTTAACGATCCGTCTTTATTTAGAATGCCATGATCTACTGATACGGGACTCTTTAGAATAACAGTTCGTCATTCCAATACGTCTTTGAAATATATTAGAATCGTTTATCCTTCATCAAATTAGGCTCTTTGGTTATATTCCAATCGCTTCCCACTATAGGAAAAATACTCCCGCGTATACCTCTTCAGCTCCATACAAGGTGATTACCATTAATCACTTCAAATCATTTTACTTCCTCATGTGAGCACCAAAAATCTTCTTACTCGCTCGCACCTCAGCATATTTCGTGTTTCGAGTTAAAGTGACAGAGTATAATCGTGTCGCTTTTCGTGTCATGTTAAGCGGGAGCTCCTTGGTACGGTTCGTCAGAATTAGGTTGGTTTTCTTCTTCGTGAGGAGCCAGGTTTTCAGTTGATGTGGTGTTTCCAGGTAGCAGGGCGTACCGCGCCTCCCTGTTGATAGAAAATGTGTATGTAAGAGTTTGTAGATACGTTTAGGAGACCTATGAAAAGATCTCGGTGGCTTTTTTGGTTTTTGCTTTTTAAAGATCTATTAACTATGTTTTGAAGTAAAAAAGTGGCCATAAAACTGACAAATACTGATAGTCTTACAAAAACTGTATAGAATTTTTTCGTGTTGCAAGCAATAAGCTGATTCGGCTTTTTCGCCAACGGGAGATGAAGACCAATATTCTTTAGATTACAAAAAAAAAAAAAAAATCTTTAGTTTAGGTACAATTTGGACCTGCAATAAGTACAGGTTTGTAACCTACCTCAGGCAGTATAGTCAGTTTTTTTAACAAACGAGTACTGAGTTATGTCTCTCACACATTTCCGATATTGACAGAGTGCCTTTGTTCTTGTTTTGAAATTGTTAACGCATCGCCTGCTGAATTATTAGCAAATTTGCTGAAAACGCTATATTACTAGCTCACTAACCCTGTGCGGCAAACGCTTATGCGCGTTCAATAAATATTTCGTGTGGTGCTATGAACGCATATGCGCGGTTGAAAAAGTCTACCCAGTGCGGCTGGCCGCATTAGTGCGGCGTTCAATACTTTGTCCAAATGCGCCACGACGCTTATGTGCGTTTGAAAATTTCAGTTTTATGACAGTCATAAAACAAAATTCCGGTGTTTTATGACAGTCGTAAAACAAAATTCCGGCACATCTAAAAGGTGTTTCACACGATTTATTCCGTTCTAATACCAAAAACTAATACCACTACACACAAAAGTACTTTTTGTAACAAGCTTTGCTCAAGTTGCAAGTACTAGGCCGTAATGTAACCTCACGGATCAAACGTTAGGTACCTGTGATTTTTTTTTCTCTTTGGAATTTGCTTTTGTTCGTCATTGGTGCCGATTCTCTTGTGAACGCACTAAACTAAAATTAGAGAATCGCTATCTTTTACTAACAGGCAGCCCGAGAAAAGGACGGCTATAGCTATGAACTAAGTTGGAGATGTCAAACTAGTTCACGCCTTGCACTTCACCGTGTTTTTTAATCGACATGTTTTTACGTGTCGTCTAAATGTCTATGGAAAAATTAGTTCTAACTAATTTGACAGCTCTAATTTACTTCCGTCCCTTTCTTGTCATAATAGAGACACAATACAAATACACAACACACAACACATACAATGTACGTAAACATTGTGAATGAGTGAATGAATGAATGAAATTGAACACTTGAGTGTTGCCATTTAGTGGTTTACGTATACGATTTTATTAATTATTTTGGTGGCAGGTAAGTCATAGAATAAAACTACTAAATATATACAGTCAAAACATTTATTTACAAGTTAGTTGATCAAGATTGTTACAAAATCCTGGGTACATTATTATTGTTGCCTCTATATGTGATAACAATGTAAAAAAAAAAAATTAAAAACAATTCAATAAGATTGAAAATAAGCTCTGGCAGTCAAGAGATGACCTGTCTCAACTGACGGCGTCCGTTCACGAACATGACGCGTGGATCAGCACCATCCAGCTCAACCATTTTGTAGGGAACCGAATGATCCAACACACGCGCCACCATCAGCGAGACATTTGTGTGAGCATGACATACTCGCAACTGCCATGCTCTTCTTAGTCAACATACCTACATCATAACATAATAAACAGCTCCATTGTACTCACATTCACAAAATTGAAAAAAAAAAATGCTTCTAAATTATACAAAACAATAGTTTGCAATTATTGTATTTTAAGGACGCTGTTACAAATGGGTAGTCAAATCATTACTTTTTTACACAAAAGTATGTTTATTAAATAAGATGATTTAAATTCTTATAATTTTTTTGGCCAAATTGTTGATAGATGTGCATGGTACGATTCTGAACTATAAATATAATTTTAGATAGGTACAGTTTTTCAATAAATGTACCGGAGTGAAAATTTTTACTTCGGTACATTTATTGAGAAAATGTACATAATTAAAATTATATTTATAATTCAGAATCGCTCATTCGGTATTTATGACAACCCTAGTAGCACGTTTTGATTTGCAAAGGCAAAGGCGTGGGAAAAAAAACAAAATATAAAATTTAAAATTAAGTTTAATTTTTAATTGAACGCTCACAAATAAATACCAATAATAGCTGCGTAGTTAGAGACGGAAAGCGAGTTGTGGTGGGTAAACCACCAACGAATATTCCACCCTGATACTCGTAACATGTTACGTAGGTACTTACGTTGTAACCGAATAACGTAAGTTTGTAACAATCGAAATACTGAACTTGTGTGTAAACCCCCTTACCGACCCTTGTTTTACGATGTTTCCGAAACAATACGAGATGCACAATGAACGCCCAGGTGCGGCGCACCGCACTCGAAGAAAGTCATCTAAATTGTATGGACGCGCATACGTGGTGCCAGCACATGGTATAAGTACGAACAACGCGCAGCCGCGTTGGCCGCACCTAATGCGTTAATGCCCGTTCATATTGAATACTTCTAAAATTTACTGTACAGGAGACATGTCCGCCATGACTCACACACAAACAATATCGTCTGGTTCACTCACTAAAACACGTGCGACGCGCAGGTAGTCGATGACTCAACTGAATGTACATGTAACTACAGCGTTTGGTTTGTGTGGAACGGACTTTATGTTGATTACGTGGCCAATAGCAACGCAGTCAAAATTTTCGGTACTCGTATGTAAAAAAAAAAAAACAGTATAGTAAAACAGTATAGTCTCTCACTAAGTTAGCTCTTTGTTCGTGTACTAATGTCTAAGTTTAGCCTAAAGTTCATACGTTGTGTAGAGAAAATAAATGTTTTATATTATTATCATTACAAAAGCTATGACATCATTGACTCTCATCTTATCAATACAACATTCTATATGAACAGCCTTTAATAGGCGATTTCTGCTGTAGGCTCTTATCACAGTATATAGTAATTAATACCTCCTGCCAGATGCTGTATTATTAATATACCGAGCCAGCTAGATAGCGTGTGGTCCGGATTCAGGACAGATCAAGAGTATCATTAATGAGTTTACGATAAAATCTTTAATCTAGCTCTTGGACTATACTAAAAAATAAAACTCATTATATCTTCTAAACTAAGACCCTACTAAATCTGTGACTTGGCGAAAACTTGCGACTAATTAGCGACTAAATCTGAGAGACAACAGATCTTTTTTAGGTGGCCTGGTTTTTGAGACATAAATGTGGCCAAGCTGGGGAGCCGCTTTCCAGATTGGCCACCAATTAACCCTTATAACTTTTGAACCAGTGACCGACGAATTCTGATATTTGGCGGCAAATTTCGACTAATTAGCGACAATTTTTTTGTGTTATCAAAATTAAAATCCCTGATGGTGGTCATGCCAGTGTCAGCCACACAGCTATTTTGGCTTTGGTAAGAGTTATCCCTTTTTCGCCATCGACGTAAAGTAAGTTCAGTTATGGCCGGCTGAACTGAACTAGGCGGCACGACGCGGCATGCCACGGCAATTTGTATGGCCGAAACTTTCCGCAGCGTACCGCAATTTCCCAGGGTATCCTATGTCCCTTGTGACGATATCAACGAAATGTGAGTGCTAAAGGTATAAAAAATAAGATTCATAATCATTTCCACTTAAAAAAATCCATTGCCATACCACGCCGTGCCTCTTGGTGAGCGTTGCCCATTTTAAAGCCTTTACAGTAGTCTTAATCGGTTTAGGTTGACTAAAGGAAAGAGACTCGCATTTCATTTTAACCGACGAAAAAAAGGAGGAGGTTCTCAAGTCGTGGGACTGGCACTGGCATGGCCACAATAATTTTTTGATTTTTATTTTGATAACACAAAAAATTTGTCGCTAATTAGTCGAAATTTATAAGTTCAAAAGTTTTAAGGGTTTATAGCAGGTCGCCGATCTGGGGAGCATCTCCCCAGCTTGGCCCAATTTGAATCTTAAAAGCTAGGGCACCTAAGGTAAATCCAAGAGCTAGATAGAAGAGTTTAGTAAACTCTTCGATCTAGTTCTTGGACCACACCTTAAAAATCGAACTCATTATATCTTCTAAACTAAGACCCGACTATATCTGTGACTAGGCGAAAAATCTCGACTAATTAGCGACTAAATTTGGGAGAAAACAAATCTTCGCTAGGTGCCCTAGCTTTTCAGATTCAAATTGGGCCAAACTGGGGAGATGCTCCCCAGATCGGCCATCTATAAACCCTTATATTTTTTGAACCATTGACCGACAAATTTCGACTAATTAGCGACAAATTGTTTGTGTTATCAAAATTAAAATCCCTGATGATGGCCATGCCAATGTCCGTCACACTATTCAGGCCGCTAGTTGAACGGCCCTGTTTAGTGAAAAGGCTCGGCGGTTGACCAAATGACTATTTAAACCAGTTGGCTGCGACATAAATACTTTTGTAGATCAATGTTGAATGTATAAGTCGGTGTAAGGTAAATATAATAATGTAAGTAGGTGTCCTTCTATATCTATACCTATACTTATTATAAATCAGTCGCTTTTCGAGTCTGTCTGTGTGACTGCGTTGTTCTTCTAAACTACGCAACGGATTTTGATGCGGTTTTCACTATCATTTAGAGAATTTATTCCGGAAGGTTTATATGTAAAATACATTAATAATAGGTCTTTACCTATGAAATTGCCGTTTTGTATGAAAAAATTTTAACGAATTTTTTTCATGCATTTTTTATTTGTATTAATCGAAGTAATCACCCATGCAATCAATGCATCTTTGCCAACGCAGTGGCAGTTTATTGATGCCCTTCTTAAAGAAATCAGCTGGACGGGAGGCAACAAATTCTTCAAAGGCATTTTGTACTGCCTCTCGGGTATTGAATTTTTTTCCCGCCAAGAAGTTATCCAAATTCTGGAAAAAGTAGTAGTCTGTAGGCGCAAGGTCTGGTGAGTAGGGCGGATGACGGAGAGCTTCCAACCCCAGTTCTTGCAACTTGGAGACCGTCCGCTGTGCAGTATGAGGTCGCGCGTTGTCGTGCAGGAGCAGCGGAGACGAGCGATTGACCAATGCTGGTTGGAGATGTGCCAGCTTCTCCATCATTGTGTTCAGTTCTTCACAGTATACATCTGAAGTAATGCTCACCCCGTTTGGTAAGAAGCTGTGATGTATCACACCGGCGCTAGACCACCAAACTGTGACCATCACTTTTCTAGGGGTAAGTTTTCGTTTAGGGCATTGTTTAGGTGCTGAACCAGGATCGAATCAACTTGATGAGCGCTTGCGGTTATCAAACAGAATCCATTTTTCATCGCAGGTAACAATGCGGTTCAAAATTCCTTCATTTGTGTGTCTGTTGAGCAGTGCAAGGCACGTCTCGACGCGTACTTCGCGCTGGCGATCATTGAGTTCGTGGGGCACCCATTTGTCACGCTTTTTTTATCTTGCCAATTTGACGCAAATGAACCAATATTGTTTTGACGCTAACGTCGAAAGCTGCTGCTAATTCAGCCGTAGATTGTGTATCATCAGCTTCCACACTCGCCTTTAATTCGTCATTGTCGACCAAAGTCTTCGGACGACCGCGAGGTTCATTTTTCAGGTCGAAATTTCCAGAACGGAAGCGAGCAAACCAATAACAAGTGGTGCGTTGGTTTGTAGTGTTAGCTCCGTAAACGTCGTTGATGTTGCGTGCCGCTTGTGCCGCGTTGCTGCCACGATGGTACTCATATTCCATAATTACTCGAATTTTTAACGTATCCATGATGACGAAAAAGATTGAAATGCGATGAAAATGTAACACTAATCAATAAACAAATGACTACTTTTGGAAAAAAAAAATTCATGTTTTTAAAATAAAATTAATTTGAAATTAGAATTCTTAGCCAAACAAAAATTATTTTGATTTGAAATGGCCAGTACTGCAGAAGTACGGCAGTACGGCAATTTCATAGGTAAAGACCTAATATTTAACTTACATATAATATAGAAAACTTCATGTTTTGTCAAGTCTTAAAAACCGTGCGAAGCACTAGGGTCACCCGGCCCTAGTCAATAAATAAATAAATGGTCGGAGACTGTCAACTGTCATGCTTATATCGTACGTTCACCTTGTCTCCTACAGGCACATGATCTTGTTTCAATATTGATGTTACTTACCTATATAGCACAGTACATAATGGTTTGTAAACAAGTATTGTAGTGCTTTCACTAATCGTTATTATGTGTTTTATGACGTTTTCTATTAGATTTCCATAACTTCCCAGAGTATGCAGTAGTGAGTAATTCAGAGACCACATCAGTACATTCGCATAGCAACATCTTGTATAGTATGATCAAGTCATATTTCCTCATCCCATTAAAATCGTTGTCACATGTTCCATGTCAACAACTGAACCAAAAAGGCCGGCCGGTCTAGCCGACGCGCACGGTGATGAAACACTAAAATATGGTGAAATACGACTGCTACTGAAACAGTGCGGTGATCCCCTGGCTCCCAGTATCCCGTGAGTACCTGAGGGGCAATTCCCGTATTTTTATAACAACGTTCGCAATCTCATCTCAGTCTCAATCTGTCAAAATTGTATAGAGTTTGCCTACATTTTTGACATTTGATTGTCGCTGGCTGACATTGCGACTTGGAATTTGAACGTTTTTAATTACGAGAATTGGCCCTCTGACCTCTTTCAATTTTCACATTCTCTAGCCTGTTTCTGACTAGGAAACTTCAAAAAGCGTGCTAGGCTAAACGCGAGACTCAATCATATTTGTGTAAACCACGGAATGTTAGTTTTATGCAGACCAGGCGAAGCACATGATTTGTCTGCTAAAGAAATATAAACCTTGCACGATTTGAAATAAAGTAGAAAATAAGTAAGCTCAACCTCGCGACGGCATTAAAGACACGTGATTGAGATTATCCATTATCGTCTTTATTTCAACAAGCGTAAGGTTGATATTTTCCTGAGGTTTTCCAGACTTCCTGTCATTCTACTTTGTGAGTGCAACCAATTCTAATCCCACTTTTGTAGTATTCATTATTGACTGTGATGTTTATCTTGGGTGAAGTCAAGGGAGAAAAAGAGAAACACAGCCAAACCAATATTAATTTATTGAATACCATAAACAAAACCTTAACATACTATACAACGTGTAATGGAAACGGTACAAACGAGGTGAAGTTTTTTTGGTATGAGATACCGGCGGAAAACTTTTCAAAAGAACGCTTAAAAATAAAAAAAAAACAATTGAACAGAGCTTTTTAAAAAAACGAACAGGAACAAATAAATGTTCTTGTATAGTTTGTTATCGTTTAAGGAATCTTGCATTTGATAATATATTTATACCCCTTCAGTTACACATTGTAAATTCTCTAACAATAAACTTAATTTGACATAAAATAATTGAGATTTAAATAGTAACTTATTGCTTTTTAAATTACAATTGAATAATATATTTAATAGTGAATCTTCATGTCGGATTTAAAGGATAGGGATGGGAAAATATTCAGAAGCTTATTTTTAAAGGATGGCAATCAAAACAGCAGTGATATTATCAATTCACATTTTAATATAAAATGTGTTATCATCACAGATCCTTGAAACGAATGACTTTGTCATTTAACAAACATTATAATAAATTGTAAATAGCATTAATTCAGTTTTTAACTGTTTTAACCAATTTATCATGTATTTTTTCACCTAAGAATATTAAAAGTTTTCTAGCTCTGTAATGCTTTATTCACATGATGTTTTATTCACTTTTACATGCTCACGCGCATGACACTATCAAAAAGTGTGAAGTAGCTATACTTTGCAATATTCATTTGTTTTTAACATAAAGTAGGCTTGTTTAACTTTTAATTTTCATAAGATAAGAAACAAAGGAACTAAGTATTTCTATTTGACTATTCATACATAGGTACATGTTATATTAAAACATATTATATGCAAATAATCAAATAAAAAATCCCATAAAAATCATAAATGCGTAAAATACAAAGAAAATCAGTCTGTTTATCAAGTTTTAAACAGAAAATGGTTAATATAATTTATCGGACAGTAACCTAAGTAATTAGTAATTGTATAAATGTCTTAATTACAGTTAAATAAATATACTTACGGAATATAATTACATATTGCATTGCTATGTGTTTCAATGTAGGTATCCCAAGTTTAAATACGGTATATGGCAGTGACAGATTATAATCAAATGCTATAGATGTCTTTACCCAAAATATGTTTTATATAAAATTAAAATATTCGAAAATACGCTTATTAATCCAATGAATACTGCTTACAAGCCATTTTTAATTTTATAAACTTGCTCTAATCTGTCAAATATATGTTTGTAACGTAGATCATTGCAATCCTTATTATTTTTAAACGTAAATAAGTCATACAAACAAAAATATCTTAATAAAGCTAAAATCAGACATCAGCAACAATCTGAAAGTTGTGGTTCAAAATTAAACCTTACGGAATTAGAGATAAGTTCTAAATTACTATGGAAAGCTGGCTCAGGACTGGTTGCGGTCTTCATCACGCTTTGACGTCCAAATCATACTTTTTCTCGCTGGAGTGCCTAAAATATATTCAAAAGATAAAAAGCTGGACTGGTTTTAATTATTTGGTAGAGGTGGCGAATCTACAATTTATTGCAAATTTTATTTAAGTATTTATTTAATCAAATTAATAAAAAATGTTTTAACTTTATTTAAAAATTTTAAATGTCATTATTTTGACTTCTTCATTTTTTTCGTGTCGACGCTACGACAGTTTACTAAATTTTGTTGGCCGAAAACTTCGCCACTTACTTAACACTACTATCGATCAGAAGACCAATGATAGTTTTATTTTTTTTTTCATAAACATACTAAACAATAATTGCTCAATAAAATTAAACAGCCACCAATATTCTCGCCACCTCAAGACTCAAACCAAAGCTATTCTAATTCTACTAGAAGTTTAAGATAAGACAGAAAAAGTATATACAACGTGTTCCTTTTGATATCCCATAACTCGAGTATTAATGAGACCATGTCAAAGAATCAATTATAGTATAGTTAAAATCTCGCTGCAGACTCGGTCATAAATCATTCGAGTGTTTCGCTCTCTTTCCCACTCACGGGCCTTATGGGCAGGCCACGCCCACACGTAGTCCTGTGCATTACTGCAGTCGATGAGTGATATCGATAGTTTTATATATTTATAAATGGGTGATAGAAATAAATACACATTTTTTTTTATTTTATTAAATGTACTTTTCTTAAGTCTTCATCTTGCAGCAATTCTGCATGTTCCACACATTTTTGCCAATTTTCAATGGAGACATTGGAAATGGCTTCATCGACTAACTTCTCGACATCAGCTATCTTGAAGGTTTTGTTTTTCGTTGCAACTTCATTTTTTACTTGAGCCCACACCAACTCGATGGGATTGTACTGACAGTGGTAAGGCGGCAAGATACGTGATAACCTTAATGATTCTGTTATCGATAATAGCCTTGAGCGCGCGCAACTAGCGCACATCCCTACTCCGATTATGATTTATGACCGAGTCTGCAGCGAGATTTTAACTATACTATAGCATTATGAATTATTTTTCAATTATTTCTTTTTTCGTTTTCATTTTTCATACAAAATAATTCAACAGTCACAATTATTTATTTAAAACACCCTTACGTGAAATATGACAACGTCCCATTTTCATAGCTTTAAAAATATGAATAGCCTTTCACTAATTGATGCGGGAAAGCCCCGCACCCACACACGTAGGTAAATGTTTTTTACAAGTTGCGCTATCCCGCTACGTTAGTACACTACTGCATAAGTTTGGCAACGGCGCAAAATAAAGATTTGGCTTAAGGATGACAATTTTTTTACTAATTTAATTAAGATTGATGTTATCTTCGAACATTTCTTCTTTTTGTATTATCTTTACTTATGTTCTTATCATCAAAAGGAGCACGTTGTATAAACAGCGTGTGTTAAAGAAGGCGTTGTACATACCAATCTTGCACCAAAACAAAATACTCCCTCCCTTCACTACTGCTTGATAACTCCGACCCTTCGTCACTACTGTTTACCCTCACAAACTCTTTGCCCTCTCTGAAATTGAACCACAAAAAATGTTCCTTCATCATGTTTTAAAATCCGCCATTTTGTTTTCCCCAAAGTGCGTGAAGCTTAAGCGAATGGTCCCGATGATGGTTGGGTGAATATTTTTTGTAATAATTTTTGTATAATTTTTTTTGTTACAAAAAATATTCTGTTTTTGGATGTTGGTGGTTGTTGATCGTTATTGTTTCGTCACAATGTTTCATTAATGTATTGTCTTGATAACATAACGCCTGTCATCCACGAAGGGGTAAGCACCCTCGTTTCGTCAGTTATTTCTTCATAATCGTAATATTTCGTTTCTTTCTATAGCAAGTTTCATCTTGCTGTTTCAGATTTTTACTTTTTTTCCGTCGTCTTCTCAGTAACAGTAAATCAATACAGTTTACAATTTTCTTTTCAATAGTAGATGTTCCTGTATCCTTCACGTTAAGCTACGCTTGCCGGGGTTGGTCTGTGGATGGGTGACCATCTTTACATACCGAAACTCCTTCGAACCTCGGAAAGCACGTAAAGCCGTTGGTCTCAGCTGTCATTTGTGGATCTTTGACAGTCGTTACGGGTCGTCAGAAGCCCGAAAGTCTGACAACCAGTTTTATCAAGGAGTATCTTATTACCCAGTTACGGGGTTTCCACAACATAGTTGGGAAAAGGCTAGGCAGATTGATTGATGTTCCTTTATCTTATTTTCTGATCATGGAACATGATTTTCCATAATATATCTCATTCTAGATTCATCAATGTGACATTTCTCGATCCAACTTTTTTATGTTGCATTGTCGTCTCGTATATCTTTATTTTCTTCAGTCTTGAAGTTTATATAAAGTACAGGACAGACATTTTGTTAGAAAGTGAGTTAATGTGTAGGCGTTAGTGAAAACTGGACGCTTATGGTTATATTAGTGACCCATCACCGCTTAAGACTATATCAGATGTCCATTTTGTCTTTTAATATTTTGTTTCTTCTTCTTTATTTTACGGCTCATAAAATTAATAAAAAGTTAAGAAGAAATTAACGAAAAATGAACCATTATTATCTCGAGTGAACTGTCTGATATCACCTTTAGATGAATGAGGAACAAGAAAAAGTAGAAAGTTTCCATTCCACATAACATCTTGTTAGTAAGCACCGGAAAAACTTATTCTAAAGGAGTTGTCGTGTCAAAGATTATTTTAAAATTAATAAAAATAAATGATCATGATCTTTGGTAGCCCTTTTTTTTCGATAAAATGAATTCCCAATGATTTTAAAATAGAGCCTGAATGAAAAATGTATTTTTTTACTTTCATATTAATATTATTGTGCTTCATAAAAAAAGACTGCTTAGCAAAATTCTAATTATTTTAAGACCTGTGGAAATGCGTTTCTTGCGAAGCATGTGTGGCGTGACTATGAATGATAGGCTGAGAAATGATGTGATATGGCAACGGTGTGGTTTAAAAGATGTGTTGACAAAAATAGAAAAGAGTATACTTAGATGGTTTGATCATGTTGAGAGCATGAATGAAAGGCGACTAACAAAGGGCATTTACAAGGCAGGTGACGTTCTGTAGTTTCTGCTTACCCCCCCCCCCAGGGAAGAAGCCGTGAGTCTATGTATGTATGCAGAATTTTATTTATTTTTTCGTTCAAACTCTAAACCCGAAAAGATGCAAAAAAGAAAATGTTTTCTTTTTTTAAATATAAAATGAATACTTAATAGAAAATAATAATCTCAAACTAAGAAAATAAACTAAGTAGGTAATTCAATTCAAATAAATAAAGCACAATTCAACCACACAAAAAAATAGAAGAAAATTCAGAAAATCAACACACTTTACACACGACAACTCCTATTTCAAAAATTCAAAAAAGAACATCTACATACCTATAGAACACATAGTGTTGCAGAATGAAGAATATGTCGAAGACGAGACTGAACAAGCCTAGGCCGAATTTCGTCGCGTCGCCGAAGAATGAGATCCAATCGTTGTAGTTGTAAGCGTTTAGCGCCATCTGTAGGATGGACAGGAAGCCTCCCACGAAGTCGAGGAAGATGTTGCCGATGCTCCAACCGACAGTGGATTTACGTTTGTAGTTCATGT
The DNA here is from genome assembly GCA_946251885.1 of Cosmia pyralina. Classification (NCBI taxonomy): domain Eukaryota; kingdom Metazoa; phylum Arthropoda; class Insecta; order Lepidoptera; family Noctuidae; genus Cosmia; species Cosmia pyralina. Next base: position 24,121,046 of record OX276344.1, read on the forward strand.
AGGCCTGGAAAGTAAGGAGTTGAAGGTAAGATACTTGTATTCCTCCGAAAGAAAGAAGTTGGTAAGGTATTGCAAAGTAAACAAATCACTCTAGAAGTGGCTTCCATGGGGTATGACGTGCGCATCTCCCAAAAACAGATTCCAGTCAAACTGGGCTGGTAAGCAATTTCTGTGTTCTTTCGTTACCACCCAACGGCAATTTGGATCAATACAAACATGCCAGGAGACTCGGGAGATTTATTTTTTATTACTGCAATTTCAACCTCATGGTACACGCAGCCCCAAAAAGATGTAAGTATACACGGATTACACGGACAAGGAACCATTTTATTGTCAACAACGTACCTACCAAACAGTATAAAACAATGTACACAGTGATAATTCCAGAACAAGGTAAACAAGACTGAGAACGTCATACGACTTATATCGAATGAAACGTCTTTAATTTCGTATAGTAGAAGAACAATAATTTTATTTTGTCCTCTTTATTTTATGCATGACGTCACTGACGTGTCATTTGTTTTTACATTTTCGATTTGAAATATAAATTCATCGAATGTTGCTTAGGCTTTTTATGGTACACCCCGGGTATTCGCGTGTAATTAAATGATTATTCGTACATGTAGCATCGATTTCTGGTATAACGCTCGGTTTACCGCACTCACTGCTGCAATGTTACGAATTGTATCATTATAGGTATAGGTACGCATTATAATGCTCGCCTGGACGCATTCACTGTTAAAATACACGAATCTGAACTATTCCACGCAAATACTCCCGGTGAGTGACCTTAAGATTTTTATCGTTGTCATGTTAATAATAAATGTCAGTCTGACGCGTTTGAGTAAATAGCAATTGTTTATGACATTGCATTTTTAACTAAATACTCATTTCTAACACCTCCTCTCGAAATTGAACTTTTGAATTGAATGAATACAACTCGTTATTTTGAATTGAATGAATATACCTAGTTGAAATAGTACCTACTTAGTGCACACATGTTTTTAAGACTAACGTGTATAGATGTTTTGGGACCAAATTTTTACTTTGTTGGTAAAAGAAATTGTATAATGTTTTGTACCTGGATGGTGGATACAATGTTATGGAAGAATGGTTGTAGATAACAAAATGGTTCCTTGTCTGTATAATCCGTGTATACATCCTTTTGGGGCTGACTGTGCTAGTAATAAAGTCAAATATTCATTCTGAGACTGCCTAAGGACATTTTTCTTATCTATCGAGTTAGGTGTTGCCATGACCAGCCACGACACGCGATTATACTGGCAACACGAATAATGAGACATCTTTGTCACTTGATTATTTTCGTGTTATAGTTAAAATAAAATATAGTCTTCCACACCGAATATTGGCCATGGCGACCAGTCTCAGCGGAGACCAACCTTCGGCGCGGGAGATATTACAGTGCACAAGTGTGTGTGCAGACACAGGTGCACTCTCCCCCCTCACTCTCGTAGTCTGATGGGATGGCAATCCGTCACAACCGGCAAGAGATCAGGCGCAGGGCCAACGGCTACATGTGCGCACCGAGGCACGGGGGTATCACACCACCAACTTCCAAACTCCGGGCTGTTACTAAGAAATTCCTTATGAAAAAACATTATAACACTTTTGCCCGACCCGGGAATCGAAACCAGGACAGCAGCCGCGCTTGGGACCATGACACCAACGGTCCAGTCCAAAAACCACTGTGTTCCTATGTCAAAAATAGTTTAAAATACCAACCTGAGGAACATATTTAATGAGCGTGATGGACAACTTAATATAACTGCAGTAGTACAGGAAGTCGAGCCACTTGAGTTTTCCTGCGAACGTCACTCCAGCCGTCACGACGACAATAGCTGAGAATACGCCCATTATGCTGCGACCAGTTGTGGATACTCGTTGGTCTTCGCGCTGCGGGAATGGAGGAGGAAGTAATGTTAATAAAAAAAAAAATTTAAATTTTTAAAAAAAATCGGACCCATATGTATAGTCCACTTGGTTAATATACACACGACTTAGAAACTAGTGTTAGTAATAACATCTACCAAAAAAACAACACAAAACTATTCATTACTACGCCACAGTGGCATGCAGGCGTATCCAATGTCCCAGTATAGGGCTAAATAGTTTTCAGGATGATTAAAGTCAATCAATAGGCCTAGCCTTTTCAAGAAAATTAAAAATAAAAATATTGGTTGAGGGAGCACAGCAGCTGTTCAAGAATCTACAGAGGATTTAAAGAAGTGTAATACTATAAACATATGTATTTAAAACAAAACTCAAGAAACATATATGTACTAGCTAGACCAACGAGGCAGTGAAATTGGCAGTTATTGTAATAAACCTTACCTCATACAAGAAGCACTGTGTGATGGTGATCAGCGTGGCGAAGGCAGCGTGTAGAGAGAAGAACACATCGTTCAGTTGTACCGGATTCAGACCACGGGGGTGGCGGCTGAAGTACTCGTTCTGAAAACATTATGAATATTCGGTTAATTATTACTGTAGTACACAGGGTAAAGGGGACAGCCCTGCGCAGACTGATAGGGTGAATTCAGGGGAATTCAGTTTATCATACTAAGGTGACCGGTACATGAAATTATTTCAAGAACGTTATGGGAATCCAATAAACCTGATTTGTTTATTTTTGTGCACAAATCGGAGTGTCTTTTACTGGTTAGGAGGAGTAGGTAATAGGTATGCGGTGAGTTCGATGAACTCTGTAGCTAGGCAGATAGTGAACAGGTGATTTCACGCGATCGTTCGTTAGAGTATTAGTAGTTCGTTATTGTATAGTTAGCAGTATGTATTGTGCATAGCATAGCCACCTAGTTATAAATATAACATTGTTTTAGTTAGTACCTACTTTGTCTTTTCTTCAATAAACATTTTTTTTTTATTTCTACATCCATGGCTGATTTTCTTTATTTCAGCTGTTTTAATTACATAAATGGAGTGCTGAGAGAATGTAATTTAAAATTGAAAAAAAAAAAAAAATGAAAAACTATAAAAGAAATGAAAATTTTCCTGAGAAATTTTCCGGTGGAATATGATTCAAAATAAGGAGCTAAATGCACCTTGTTAGTTTACGGAGGGCTGTCCCTTACACCCTCTAGTTGTATTCACATAAAATCCTAATAAAATATAATGTAACCTGGATCAGTCAACTAGGAAATGCCGGCGCCATCTACTTAGTTTTAAAATATTGACGAGTAAAAGTGTCTTAAAAGATAATTACATAAAATAAACATTTAATTTCAAAATTTATGTAGTTGTATAGTGCGTCGTTTTACGATACTGTATAAAACTTTTAATTGTTTTATAATTTAACATTTTATTTTATGTATATGTGTCTCTGCATTTAATTATTGTAATTGGTTTTTAACCGTGTTAATTAAAGTTGAATAAATAAATAAAAACTGTGCTATCATAAAGAAAGATCGTAGAATGAATTCTTGTGCTCATGTACTTCTAGACGTTTGGCGTGGGCTGATAACTACCGGAAGTAATCTACTCTGGTGTTTGATTAGTTCAGAAATTTCCAGCCCTAAGTGATTATGGCAATCATGATCAAATGGCTTGAATCAAATAACATATGTGTAAATATATCCAAAACAAAACTTATTAAATTTCGTACACACAAAAGCTTATAGTATTAACATGCCGAACTCCCCGATAGTATTAACATTAAAATAAAGATAAAAACATAGAAGAAACAGAAAATATTACATTCTTAGATATAACTTTAGACAAATTTTGTAATTGGAAACAACACATTAACATTATTAACAAAAAAATTATTAACGTATGCAATAAACTAAATAGATTTGTGTACGCATTAAGGAAACTTCGTATTGTGTCGGATGAAAAAACAGCCCGCATAGCGTATAGTGGATACGTTGAATCAATATTAAGATACGGACTTATAATATGAGGGAAATTTAACAGATAATGATAAAACATTTATTGTACAAAAGAAATGTGTATGAGCTATATGCGGTGTCGGTCCACTTGATCTTGTAGGCCTTTATTTAAAAAGCTGAAATTATTGACTTTGACCGGCATGTATTTATTCGAGGTATCAGTTTTTGTAAGGAAGCATAGAGAATTCTTTAGATTCAAAGGTGACAATTATACCAAACAGAGACCGAGGGATGCAACAAAAATTTTAATTCCATTTTGTAATACAACACTAACTTAAAATAATGTATATCATATGTGCATTACAATTTTTAACAAATTACCAAAGTATTCAAGAGTTCCATTTAAATATTTTTGAATAAAATTGCGCAGATGGTTAGTTGAAAATTGTGTTTATACACTGCAAGAATTTCTGTAGCATAGAGAAAAAAAAAACATTATTTTAAGATAAATATTATGCAAATATTTTTTTTTAAGTTAAGGTTGTTTTATAGTTTTGTAATTTTATATTTGATCATAATATTAAGGTTGTTAGGTTACCTTGTAATTTATATAGATTAGATATATTTTATAGTTTTGTAGTGTGTGTACTTTAATTTTTATTAGTAGGTACATGTTATACCTACTAAAATTAGTATTAAAAATCCTACTAAAATAAATAAGTACCTACGTAGGTACCTATTTTAGTAACTAATTTGCATGCCCTAAACAGGCAAAATATGGACTGTGCTTACACCACCAATTTTTACATCTGGCAAAACCTGTATTTTCTGCAAATAAATTATTCTTATTCTTATCTCCTCCTTTAAAAGTCTCAAAGAAACATTGGAATGTTGCAATTTATTACTCACTAAATTAGGGATGGGCCGACATTCGTTTCACTTTCGGTTTAACCAAACTTCGGCATTCGGCCGAAATTCGGTTCAAACGCCGAACATTCGATACAAGAACATTATTAAAATAACTCAACTGTTTTGACTAAAATAATAAAATTAAACCAGCAAAATATAATCAGCATTTATTTATTGTTTGTTAGTTGATACTTTTTTTAACAAATAAATGTATTCTGAACAATACAACATTACGATGTAAAATACTGGTATTCAGCAGCATCCGGTTAGACTGGAAGCCGACCCCAACATAGTTGGGAAATGTATTCTGAACACTGTCAGAATTTTTACTTTTAAATTATTATCACCAAAAATCACTATTTTATTTTTTTATAAAAATGTTCAATGAAATCGTATTACCTGCTGGTGTTTAAAATTTACCAAAAGCAAGTTATGCTGCAAAACACCAAGGCTTCTGCATTATCTGGCAGGCGTCTGTTACGTTTTTGTTCGGTATAAACCTGCTGAGTAAAGTCGCTCAGAATATACGGAGCTTAAAGGAGGCGATAAGACTCAAGAAAGCGCGGTGAAAATAACCGAAGTTCCGCCAAATTTTGGCCGAAGTTTTTATTTTCACCGAATGTTCGGCTGATGTTCGAATTCGGTTCAAGCCACGTTCGGTCCATCCCTATCTAAATAGATACTCGTATATGGCCAAGCTGCCTTTTCCCAAAACATACAAAGCCCCTTCGTTGCCTTATTGACACGCGCGGTCTCTCAAGATGTTTGCCTACACATTATTTATTTATTTATTTACTTAGGTTACCCAACAATTGTTTACGAAATACATTTAAAATAATTTACTTATTAGTACGTCTATAAGTGCAACAATTACTTACAGGCTATCACAAGATGCACCATTTACGGTTTTACATAATATTACAAAGCCAAAAAGGATATTAATAATTAAAGTTACCTCACTATTTAGTATTATTTACATTTAGTATTTTTTATTTTTTTTAGTACTCAATATTTTTTGATAATTCATGCGAAATAATAATAACAAAAATTTCATAAACAGATTCATAACAAATTAAATAAATAATTGTATTTTAATTTCTGATGCCACCTGTAGGTATAGATATCATCATACCTTTGAGATAAATAGCACATGTTTCCATATGTGGTATTACTATGAATTCAATTAATATACGTTTAACTGAAGCTTATCGCGGTTGTCGTGAGTGGGCAGTAAAATTGTTAATACTACTATTGTTATCTGACACCTAACTTATGACGTTATTATCGGCTGTAGAATGGAATTCCCTCGACCGAACTAAGAATTAATTAGAATTTAACTGCATAATGTATCTTGGACACAATAGCTGTTTTCTCCAAATACCTGCATTGTTTTAAAAGGTAATTATCCTTAATTGGAAAATTCACACGTTTATTTTTTCTCTGGGGCAAAATAGAAGAGTTACACAGTAAATTTAGCGCCATCCCTTTTTCGCTCTGGATCAACAGGGATGATGACAATTTTTTTTCTTTTGCCGTCATTTAAATTATTAAAAAATATTGGACACGTATTTTTTTATTTTTTTACGTAATCAAAAGATTACGGCGATACATTGAATTAAAAAGTGGCAAGACGTCACTCCTTGCTAGATTTTATACGTACCTATAGTTTGTTATAGTTGTGACGTACGAACCCCCACTCCCCAACTTTAGTGCGTTTTATCTAAGTATTTTTTTTATTAAAATGATAAAGTAAAATACAACTGTTAATATTTTTTTACTGTCAGACTAAATATATATTTTTTTTTTTACCCTGGCATAATCCCTATTATGAATCCGACACTTCTCTATACGGCCCTAGGCGCTAACTAAGATTGGTTATTAGGAAATTCCACAAATGAGGGTTAACCCCAAAATTCTTAAAGATAAAGCAGATCACCGCTCCACTCCATACTACCTACAATGGTACCTATGTAATGGCAAAAAGAACTACACCACAGCCTATAAATAAAAAATTAATTACGATTATTATCAAAAAAAAAAAATCATTTATTTACAGACTACATAGGCTCACTTTTGTTAGTGTCTAAATTATCTTATAAACTATGTTAGTAGGTATATAATTTGAACACAAATTCATAATATATCGACCATAGATAGTTTCATCAAGCCCCATGTAATACATGAAGCTTGATAAACCTATCCATGGCTCATCCAGCCTTTCAGCAAACACCCTCAAGATACTGAAAAAATAAGATAAAAAAAAAAAACAAAAAAAAAAAGAATAAACATACCTGAATATCCCTGGAGAAGTAAAGACCGCAGTTAAACAAGGAATACATAGTGAACCCCATGATATTTAGGGCCAAGAAATCAAAGTTGAGTCCCACGACGCTCTTCCTTTTAAAATTGATGTAGATTTGAGGGTAGAACGAGACCGACCAGGCTGCGAAGTAGATCCAGCCCATGATGTAGGAGATGACATTGATTGCGTGGGAGTGCATCACTGTGATACGGAGGAATACTGAGTCCATGCTGGAAGGAATAGAGGAAACTAAGTTACTGGTATATGTGGCTAAAGATGTAGATGTGCAGGTCAACGATAAATCTAAGCAGGGTCTTTTTAAATTAATTGGAAAAACTACACAAACTTGACGGGTGGGTAATAAAAATCGAAAAACAAAAAAAAAATCGAATTAATAACTTCAAGAATGATCAGCTGTTAATACTTTGAGAAATCATATTTATTATTTGTTTATTGCTATTAAATATCGATTCATGATATAAAATAACATCACGCCTGAATTCTCCGAAGGGTTAGGCAGGGTGTACCTATAGTACACTCACATTTCGCCTCATGCTTAAGTCCCTTGTAACCTAAGTATTCCACAAATCCAGACTCCGGGCTGCTACTGAGAAATTCCTAATGGAAACCAATAACACTTTGCCCGACCTGGGAATCGAACCCAGCACCTCATGCTCAGCAGTAGCGCTTGCGACCATTAGACCAACGATACATTAGTGCAGCTTCGCGAATTAATTTCAAAAGGCCTTGTATTTGTATACGACATTTATGCAAAAGTTCATATAAGGCGGGTATAACACCTCCGCCGCGAATCCATAGCAGCGAAACCTCAGTAGTTCAATTCAACCGACTCGCATGTACGCACGGCTACAGATCAAGCTATAAATTTCCAGTATAAGCTGATCTCGTATTGTATAGGATTTCCTTACAATGAGAGGTCAGTGTAAACTGGAAAAATATAGCTTGATGTGTAGCCGTGTGTACTCGATTCGTAGCGGAACATCATGCGGTTTCGCGGCAGAGGTGTGATACCCGTCTAAGTGCAACAAAATGTGACGAAACTACGCAACTGTCTTAACAGTTGACTGAGGTAACAGGCAAGTTAAAGGACGGGTCAAACATTTAGGCAATGATAACAACGATCTTAAATATCTGCGTATTACAGACTACTACAGACGCACAAGTCGGTATCTACAATGATTTGGTTCTATGGAATGGGTACTCCAAGCAAAACAAATGGACAATTTGAAAGGCACAATAAAGGTATTTACTTTATGTACAGAAGATTGTCATCATAAATTATTATACTTACTTGACAAACCCAGCAGGTGTAACATTGAATGTAACTTCCGAATGTCCAGGGCTCTTTGCGTACGCGCAGATATCGTAAGCGTTCTTTACTGTGGAGTTGGGTTCTTTGGAACCCGGGATGTCGATCGTTTGGGGAACGAACTGCACGATGTCTGGATGTTGGATGTTCGCTGTCACTTTTAGGCTCTCGTTGTATTGGCCACTGAAAATTGGTGACAGAAAATTTTAAGATAATGGTCTAAAACGGTGACGGAGGAAAACATCGTGAGGAAACCCGTGCCCTGAGAGGTATTATATCATATCATATTAATTCTCTGACGGCATGTGAAGCCAAATCAGAGGCCCATTAAGATAAGATTTTAGTCTATCAGCACCCTAATTGCATAACACACTATCAATCGGAATCGGTTTCATTTTGACAGTTCAAGAAAATTCATTGCGTTATTTAAGCAGTTGAGAAAGCAGTGGATTAGCAATTTGCTTCAAAATGATTCAGATTTCGATCGTTATAGCGTGTTACGCAATTAGGGTGCAATTTTTAGTCTACAACATTTTAGTCTTATAAGATTTAGAACATGTTTCACAATGTACGCATATACACTGGCTACTAGATAAAAATTCTAAAACTGAAGAGAATTTTATGCATACATCTGCCAGAAAAATCCAACTAGCTTTTATAGAGGTGTTGCCGGTTTGATTTACCAAAACATTTTCATGGTCTGTATGAGAATGTTTTGGTAAATCAAACCTGTTGTTCTAAAAATAATTAACAAGGAAGTGTTCGCGCGTAGGATGACCACCATAGATGATAGGGATTTTGTCGACAGAAGAATATTAAAAACTGACGTTTTCGTATAGACAGTAAGACGGCAACAAAGTAGTCAACTACACTTTTTACGAAATTCACTTTTATACATAATTCGACTCATGAGTTCTTTGTTTTCTCCTAGGGTTTTTTCTTCTGTTTGGTTCTTTCTCAATATTTACTAATATTAAGTCACGTATATAAAGACAACTACACCAATTTTTCAAAAGAAAGTTTTGTATCTACATGGCGATTACAAAGTTAAAATTTGTCTTCACTACCCTAGACAATGTCAGTTGTCAGTGTGACTTTGACAGTTTGAATAGAAAACTTTCTTCCGAAATAGTCTACTTAAAAAAGGACCTAGACAAAGATCATTAGAAACGAAAGACAAAATGACAAATTGTGGAAGGATTCGGTGCAATGTCAAAAATGGAGAAACGAAATGTCACTTTGTAAGTAAAGAAAGAAATGTGTCTATTCTTCGTAGAGATAGAAGTGGCCATGCTACGCGTGCTGATGTTTATTTATGGACAAAAGAATTCCGAGTTAGGTACACAATATTTTGAATGGCTCAGGCGCAAAACGTCTCTTTCGCAAAATGTCTACTGGTAGTAAAATGTCTCTTTCTCATAATGTCGCTTTCTCATAATGTCGCTTTCGCAGAATGACTCCTTCTCAAAAGGTCGCTTTCTCACAATGCCTCTTTCGCCGAATATCTCTTTCGCAAAATGTCGCATTAGTAACTTAGAAAAAAAATTAGATAGGTTTAAAAAAAAGGTTGTTTTTTTCAATTTCTTATTAAATGTTTACAAGTTTTACAACATATAAGCTATGTTTGGAGTTTCCTTGCATGATCGAATCACAAATGATCAATCTCAGAACGGATGGCCGATGCACGATGGGGCCGAAAACTTCTGGATTGGCGACTGCGAACCGGAGAATGTTGCGTTGGAAGGCCTTCCGGTAGGTGGACCGATGACCTGGTGAAGATTGTGGCGGGGATTCGCTGGATGCGAGACGCACGGCGGGATCAGTCAATGTGGCGAAACTTGGGGAGGTCTATGTCCAGTAGTGGGCGTCTTTCGGCTGAAGTGATGATGATGACATGCCAAAGAAGATGGGCAAAAATTGCATGAGCCTATTCCCCAGAATGTACATTTATAGAATCTATGTCATTTTAATAGTAAAGATCTTCTACAAAAAAAAAAAGGTGCTTATTGTTCAGCAGTCTTCAACAAAAGTTATAAAGGTTTAAGGAAGTTGTTTTTGTCACTCCGGCTAAAGTATTTATAAATACCTATATTGTAGTGTATACGTATGTATGTATATATATATATATATATATGTCTCAGACAATTATTCTTCAAACTGATACAATCTATTTGTTTGTAACAATAAGATCACCGGCAAAAAAGTAGATATATATAATCTCTTTGCTTTACACAAAACGATTTAAGTCTGGCACAAAACAAAACACATTCAAATTATAACAACATTCATTTATGTCAATCAAATTGACAGTGACTATGAACTGTGTTTTATCCTTTTTTCGTTTTATCATAAAGATAAACATCGTTAAGCGATTTTAGTTAAAACATGGATCAAGAAATTGAATATATCACTAATCAAAAAGGGCATAGAACACTTATACTCCATGATTACCGATACAATAAAAGCAAAACAAATAAAAGTGGAAGCACTTTATGGCGGTGCGTAAATAGACTGGACTGTAATGCTTCATTGTCGTTAGACAGAACAGGAAGAATAATCAAGGGGAAACTACTACATACATGTGAGTCAATGAAAATTAAAAATGTAATTACAGAACACATAATATTTTTAAAAAAGATTGTTTGTGAAGATTTTCGGCCAATACAACAAATTTACGAAGAAAATGTTGAAAAAATACGTGAAAAAATACCCACTTCTGAACAGTATCAAATTCCTACTTTTAAATCTGTTAAGGATACATTATATAGGGCACGGAAGTGTTATCTGAATGTACCACGGTTACAGCATTCCAGTACGGAAAGTATAACCGTACCGGAAGTCCTAGGAAAGAATTTTCTCATATATGAAGATGGGCAAAATGAAAAAATTTTGGTATTTGCAACAAGCTTAATAAAGAAGATTTTAAAAAAACCAGGTTCGTATTACGCAGACGGTACGTTTCTGTCCGCACCGCCACCTTTTTATCAGTTGTATGTCTTGCATTTGGACATAAATTCCAGCCAAAAGTGTACAAATATAGTACCAGTCATTTTTACATTACTCCCTAATAAGTCCCAAGAGACATATACACGTCTTTATATTATTTTAAAACAAAAGGTGGGCTTAGACATAAAAACATTTAAGAGTGATTATGAGATAGCACAAATTAATGCGGTAAAAACAGTTTTTCCCCAAGCTGAAATAACGGGATGTTATAGGCATTATAACGCAGCAATCTGGAAAAATGCAGAAAATAAAGGCTTACTCCTCACAAGAGCCGGACGAAATATCGCTAGAATTGCTTCAATCATAGCGTTGGTGCCGGCCAATGAAATCCCTGCTGCTTGGGGATATGTTTTGAGTATAGCTCCGGACAGTAAAGAAATGGAAAATTTCAGAAAATATTATGAAAATCATTGGTACCCAAAATTGGCACCATCTTTGATTAGTTGCGCTTACCAACGCCATCGCACAACAAACGCATTGGAGGGGTGGCACCGGCGTATAAATGCAGGCCGGATTCCAAAAAAGTCAAATTTATACATGTTCGTGTATAAATTACGTAAAGAAACTAAATATTGGGACAGAAGAATATCAGATAATTTATATACAAACAAAAAAAATCAAAACAGGAAGAAGAAAGATATATATTTTGATAGTAAATACAAAAAACTACTGAGACAATTAGAATGTAAGGAGTTAACGCTGCCGCAATTTTTAAAGAGAATTATTTTTTTACAATGTTCTAAATAAATATTAGGTGACTTTGAGACGAGAGGTGTAAATACAAAGTAGGCTTTGTTATTGTTTAGTCTATTTTTAAATCAATAAAAAATAAGTAAATTACAGTACTTACCAAAGTGAAGACGTGAACGTGACGTGATGATTTGTTTCCTTTTTTTGTAATTGAAAACGTATATTATTTGTTTCCTTTTTTTAATTGAAGACGTATACAATATGATTTGTTTCCTTTTCTTGTAATTGAAGAAGTATATGATTTGTTTCCTTTTTATAATAAATGACTTTAACAAAATATGTAATTTTAATTATTTTAACCCTAAAGGAGATCGACAAATCCTGCCCCAAGTGTACAAGGATAAAAATATTTCTAATAATTGATAAGTCATCAAAAAAATAACTTGTAAAAAAAAACAAGTCTCGCAACTCAGTTCTTCTACCGTAAAAAGTTGTGAGATCCATGTAATACCAAGTAATAAATAGATTGACTTGGCCATCGTATGAAAACACAATGTATCTCCCAAGTAATACATATTATACTAAATTAGGTTCTTTAATGCGATGGCCAAGATAATCTATTTATTACATGGTATTACATGGATCTCACAACTTTTTACGGTAGAGGAACGGAGTTGCGAGACTTGTTTTTTTTTACAAGTTATGTTTTTGATGGCATCTCATTTCTTTTTGTAAATAGTCCTACTTTTTTCCTAAATAATAACATAAGTATATCTAGGTACCTATCTACACCTATTATTTCATTACACACCATTATCCAGGTACACAGATTCATTCACTGCAAATGTAACTTTGTAATCCTATATATTTATATGGGATTACAAAGTTATTTATGCAGTTGGAGTATCTAGAGAACTGGACCGAAATTGCAATATATTTTAGTTTTTCCTTACACACACACATACACTAAACACTAATTGTATTCTAAATTTGAAGCTTCTATGTCTGCTAGAAGTGCCTTAGAGTTTTGATGATGGGTCAGTGAGTGAGTCAGTCAGTGAAAAAATTAAAAAACTTTGACTAGTTATAATTCTTAGTGGTCCAAATTGAATGAAATTTAAAATATACCGTGTTTTGAAATATACCAAGGAAACTCCAAACATAGCTTATATGTTGTTAAACTTGTAAACATTTAATAAGAAATTGGAAAAAAAACAACCTAGTTTTTTAAACCTGGCAAAATTTTTTTCTAAGTTACTAATGCGACATTTTGCGAAAGAGATATTCTGCGAAAGAGGCATTGTGAGAAAGCGACCTTTTGAGAAGGAGTCATTCTGCGAAAGCGACATTATGAGAAAGCGACATTATGAGAAAGAGACATTTTACTACCAGTAGACATTTTGCGAAAGAGACGTTTTGCGCCTGAGCCTTTTGAATGAATGAATGAATGGGAATGTTCGGTCCTTACTTACATTTGTATCAGTTTCATGAGATGCGTATCATCCACGAGGATGTTGAGATCCGTTTCGCTTACGTACATTTTATCTAACTGGGAATGTGCACTTGGGATACCTGGAAATGAAAACAGAATAACTTAGAACTTGTTCGTAGGCACTCTCTAGAAATAAGTACAATCAACAAAAGACTGAGGTGAGTATGTTGGAATCTACCAAGTGTATCTTATCCTAAGGTTATATAATTAAGGAAAAACACATATTATTGTCTCTGAGGAGGCTCTCGCTTGATACTTAGATCGAAGGCTTGAATTAGCAAGTGGTACTCACTACTCAAGACACGGCGAGTATTGTTAGAGGGTCCAGTTCTTTCTGGGATCCTGGGCCCCAATTCAAGATGACCACTTAACAAGCCCTTACCTACTTCGAAACCACGTCAATTCCTTGAGCTAATCACGACATCTGCTAATAACGTATTCTCTATGACACAATGATCGAAACCGCCTTTATGTACTTAAAAAGGGGTTTCTACAAGACACGATATTGGCGTGGTTTGCACGTGGTAAGATATAAGCGGGGAATCATATAGAATTTGGGGCCCAGACCACCGATAACTTGTCCTTTTTCTCTACACCAGTGGGCCACTATTTAAATATTCATTATATTCACGTTTTTTTTTTCCTTTTAATTCTATTTGCAATCGGCCGTCGGACCATAAGCGAATAGTTCCATGTCAAATGACGTTGTGGTGGACCAGCCAGTGCTGCGCCACTTTTAGAAGGTTCCTCTTCAGCCCTTTTACCAGCGCTGTCGGGTTTAACAGTGTCTTTTCGTACCACTTGATTTCCGACTTTACTGATGACATTTGTAGACAGTCGTAGATTTCGTCGTACCTAGCAAACCAAGGTACATTTGCTATTGATCTTAGGATACTATTTTATACTCTTTGGAGGCACAGTATGGGGTTTTGTTGGCAAGACCCCATAATTGAATCACGTAGGTCCATATTGGCTTAAGAACCGAGTTGTAAATAAGGAGTTTGTTGTCTAAAGTTAATCAATTGTTTAAATAAAACACTTACCTAATAATAAAACAATAACAAAACACAGGCTTAAACTATGACTAGAGGGTGCGCGCGCGGCTCCGCGCGGCTTCAATACTGTTGCAAGAGCAGCCATCTTCTTTATTCTGTCTATCCTTCAAGTGTCTATGGACAAAGAAAAATTGTTATTAGTAAAATATTCACCAAACACGTCAGTAAAAAAAATTGGCACATAAATTATGATGGATTGGGATGAACTGGACAGATTCCGCCAAAATTGGAAGGAGGATACGCGGGCTCGCGAACGGTGGAAGGAGTGGAGGGAGACCTTTGCCCAGGAGTGGGGCAGCGCAGAATAACAAAAAAATATATATTGCAGTGTTGATTTGAATTTTGGAGATTCGATTTTATGATAAAATACTTGATAATCTTATCTTTATCTATAATTTTGTTCCTGGTATATTTATTGTGATTAAACTTGCATTAGGTACCGCTGATATTTACTGTACCTACTTAATTATTTGTTTAAATCCCAAGTTAGGTACCATCGCGGACATTTGCGGAGAAACACTTTTCGACATGGTTGAAAAATGGTTCACCACAATTCTCCGCGATGGTACCTACAGTTAACGATTTCTTAGTTTAAGGGCAGATTTTTCAATAGTCAGATAACTTGTAGGTATATGAGGAATAAATATTGCGGTTTGACAGCTTTTATGCTTACAAAAGTATTTCAAACTGTCTTAATATTTACTCTTCAGATGGAAGTAATTAAAATCCCGAAGTAAATGACAAAATAACAATACCCAAGCGTATTATTTTGTCATCTGTTTAGAACTGTTAAAACAGATAATTGTAAGTTTTCCTCTCTATGTAGATTGCCAGTCCAAACAAGTAAATAACACTTATTATTCGAAGTAACCTCACGCCACTAACGCACGGGTATCTTGAAGGCTAACTACTAACTGTGAGGTACCTACAATTAGTTATAAGTACTCGTTCTGCTACTAATAATTAAATCACGAATTGTATTAATGAAGCAGGCAATACCGTATACGGTATAATGTCGAAGGTCTCAGCAAGCTTCAAGTTAACTTAGGTAGGTACTGCTATCATTCATTTGCGTCATTTACGTTGTCGAGCAGACAAATTTGTCGAAAATATGAAGCAATGGATTAGCAATTTGCTTCAAAATGATTCAGATTCTGATTGATAGTGTGTTACGCAATTAGGGTGCTGGCCTGAGATTAGTCAGTCACCGTGCAAACCTACCTGACAACCTTATTTTAAATAATGGCTTCCGTGAAACCAACATCATCATAATCCTGTCCTAAACTATAGGTACCAATTTATTAAGGGTCGGCGTAGCATGTCTTCTTCCACCACACATTTTTAGGGTTCCGTAGCCAAATGGCAAAAAACGGAACCCTTATGGATTCGTCATGTCTGTCTGTCTGTCCGTATGTCACAGCCACTTTTTTCCGAAACTCTAAGAACTATACTGTTGAAACTTGGTAAGTTGATGTATTCTGTGAACCGCATTAAGATTTTCACACAAAAATAGAAAAAAAAACCAATAAATTTTGGGTTTCAGTTCTAAGTATGGGGAATACTTAGAACTGAAACTCGAATTTTTTTTTTCATCAAACCCCTACTTGTGGGGTATCTATGGATAGGTCTTCAAAAATGATATTGAGGTTTCTAATATCATTTTTTTCTAAACTGAATAGTTTGCGCGAGAGACACTTCCAAAGTGGTGAAATTGTGTGTCACCCCCTGTAACTTCTAAAATAAGAGAATGCTAAAACTAAAAAAATATATGATGTACCTACATTACCATGTAAACTTCCACCGAAAATTGGTTTGAACGAGATCTAGTAAGTAGTTTTTTTTTAATACGTCATAATCGGTCTATTATTAAAACATCGATCAAAGTTACAACGAACTACAAGAACTTTTATATTATGTTACTTGCTGCTACGGAACCCTTCATGGGCGAGTCCGACTCTCACTTGGCCGCTTTTTATTAACTGTCACTCTTTCTAGCTATACAGGGTCAAATTAAATTAGTTAGCGAAACTTGACTTACGTGATCTATCTAACTCCTAAATTAATTTGGAGGCGTCGCAGCATATCTTGTTCTTCCATATTTAGGTATCTATCAGCCTTCATTTCAGTATTCTCAGTAGTCACAATCTTAATTCTAGCTATAGTTACCATCTTTCACATCACAAAATCCATCCATCGGTTCGTTGGTCTTCCCCACTCTTATAAACACATTTAGATTCAAAACTTTCCACAGCAATAAAATTAATATGAAACACATCTTGTCATTTAATAATGTAGGTAACGACTATCGATGGTTTGGTAATCTATTGCCAGTTTGTTGGCATAGTTTGGGCGCTAACGGATAAAAGCTGTTACTAAAATTAATAACAAACATGAGGTACGCACGGCTATAGATCAAGCTATACATTTCTAGTTTAAGCGGATCTCGCATTGTATAGGATTTCCTTACAATGAGAGGTCAGTGTAAACTGGAAGTGTATAGCTTGATGTGTAGCCGTGTGTGTGTACTATAAGCATTAACATTTGTATTGTATCTCTAGCCTTGAGTGGAGTCTGGCTAATTTCACCTCGATGTGTCAGCACATTTTATGGAAAAATCCTAAGCAAATTATCTCACTCGACTCGACTGTTGTTTGACAGCTATTTCGAACACAAACTTGCTATAATAGCTGTAAGAACAGTGAGATACCATAACCATGCTAATTAAACCAACATTTGTGTAACCAACAAGAGAGCAGTCTCACTATTTCCAACCACAACAACTCCTGTTATCCAGAATCCAAAGTGCAGCAGAAAAGCGCCTACAAAATGAAGCTCAGCGAGTTAGCAACTGCCTTAAATAGAAACTTAGAACCGAAATTAATCAGAAAAAGAAGGGAAATTGGAGAAGCAGTATACCAGTGTTCGATAATTTTATTTAGGTAATAGGTAGAAAGAAGACACAAGTCATAGATGTTCAACACGCTCAAGCACTGAAATGGAGATGGGCGGGCCATCTGGCGCGATCAGAAGATGACAGGTGGACCCTCTGAACAACCGCTTGGAAAGGCCCACACGGTAAGAGAAGAAGAGGCAGACCAGCAGAGCGTTGGCATGACGGGATAGTGGAATTGGCTGGCAAATCATGGCTTGAGAAAGCATAAACCAGAAAACACTGGAAATTACTGTAGGAGGCCTATACCCGTCGAGGGGTTCTTAATTAAAAATGATTAAATACTTTATTTAGTTAACTTCATTTATTGTAATTAAGGAATAATTAAAGGCATTTTTATTTTATTTTTAATAGGTAGCGTTAAATGCCCCACCTGTAGCACAGCCTGTAGGTTCGACCATTACATACAGTACCAATGCATCGTGGTTCCAATTAGCAATAAAACACTCATCGAGCGATAAGTAAACGAACAGCACGTGTTGTTTTTATTCGTAAACCTTGACTTTGCACCACCTGGCTGGCACTATGATGTAACCATAGCTACAAACTATGGCATTGCTGCAAAAAATCTACACAAAGAACGAAATCAGAAGCAAAAACAAAACTTAGGTATAGGGAGAATACTCTCCGAAATATTTTATTTAACATCTAAGACGCGATTAAAGAAGAACCACTCATGTAAGTAGGTACATGATTACTTGTGTTACTACCTAATCAAACTGACGAAGACAGTTAAATAATGGTAGACACACCTGTCGGACAGAATATTGATCAAGCTATTTCAATCAATCTGCCTAGCCTTTTCCCAACTATGTTGGGGTCGGCTTCCAGTCTAACCGGATGCAGCTGAATACCAGTATTTTACATGGAGCGACTGCCTATCTGACCTCCACAACCCATTAACTGGGTAATACGATACCCCTTGGTAAGACTGATTGTCAGACTTTCGGGCTTCTGACGACCCGTAACGACTGTCAAAGATCCACGAATGACAGCCGGGACCAACGGCTTAACGTGCTTTCCGAGGCACGGAGGAGTCTCGGTATGTAAAGATGGTCACCCATCCACGGACCAACCCCGGCAAGCGTAGCTTAACCTGATGGATCGACCCGTGCGGCTGTTATTACTTAGCCACGAGCTCCTCCAAAGCTATTTATAAACTTAATAAAAACAATCATTACTGAACTTTAAACACACGTAACTCTCGCATAACTAAGCTAACAATAGGTTCATAAAAAAATATTTGTAAAAAAAATGGTGATGTTTCACCATTTCTTTTAACAATATTTTTATAGGACGCATTAAAACAACAGGAAACAGGACTAAAAATAGTCAGTATAAAACTACGGAACAGCTATATTGCTGAAGACTGATGTGATCTGAGCTGAAGGCGCCTTACAAACGATTCTCCAAATAGAAAATTGTAGAACGAAACAAAGCCAAATTTAGGATGGAGATGACTCAAAACGACTGCGGGTAAAACTTGCGTAAGACTAGCCCTACTCAGGAAAGCATGGCACATTGGGGAAAATGGCTATATTCAGATGTGGATTGGTAAGTATGTCAAGAATAATGACGAAATTGATGATAAACTTTCGTACAAATAAAGACCCGAAACAACAAAGTACAGGGTTTAAATCAAGACATAAAATAACAATAACTCAAATTGTACATACCACTTACGGCAATGGGGTTCAACCACAGATTGTTCCAATAAAAATGGAATAAGTATGTATAAGTAATGCCAATAATGGTTTTCGCGATAAAACATCTAGGTAACGACTGCACATACTATTGCGGAGAAAATTGAAACTTATCGAACCGTGTTTTTATGTTCCTTGTGCTTGAAATATGTGATTGCATTCCTTTGATATTCATGAGATGGTTTATGGTTTATCTTCTTTTAGCATACCTATCTGTATAATTTGATTACGTGTCCAATAATTTAACATGTTTAACTCGGAAAATTTTAGTCATCTCTGTTTTGTATAGGTACATTACGTGATAAGACGTGATAACATTTGTTTATTTAAATGAATAAACACTAGGACTATATTTATGTAATTTACTTGTCTGCCAAACATGATCATTAAGTACTTTTTATCATGTTATTAGTACCTAGATACCTACTACTAGATAATCGATCCCGTATACGGCTTGTGCCTAAGTAATAACAGCCGCACAGGTCGATAGTTCAGGTTAAGCTACGCTTGCCGCGGTTGGTTCGTAATGGGTGACCATCTTTACATACCAAGACCCCTCCGAGTCTCGAAAAGCCCGTTAAACCGTTGGTCCCGGCTGTCATTCCTGGATCTTTGACAGTCGTTACGGGTCGACAGAAGCCCGAAAGTCTGACAACCAGTCTTACCAAGGGGTATCGTATTACCCAGTTGGGCTGTGGAGGTCAGATAGGCAGTCGCTCCATGTAAAATACTGGTATTCAGCTGCATCCGGTTAGACTGGAAGCCAACCCCAACATAGTTTGGAAAACGCTAGGCAGATGATGATAGTCCACCTCGCATAGTTACCACCTTAAGGTTGAATGTCATTTGCAAGTCATAAAACCACAAAGTTTATGTTTAAGTGACAGTAAGATAATGTCAACCTTCGTGAAGCTAATATTTACTGGGAATTGCTATAAAAACTGGTAAAGCAACGATGTCGACTACACCTTCTTGCAGAAGTGACCTGATGATAACTTAGCAATATTTTATAAAACTATTTCTTGACTGCCTCGTTGGTCTACTTAGTGGTAGCTAGCGCTACTGCTGAGCATGCGGTCCTCGGTTCGATGCCCAGGTCAGTCGGGGCAGTCGGGCAAAGTGTTATTAGGTAGCAGCCCGGAGACTGGATTAGTGCCCGGTTGATGGCAATAGGCTCGCCTCTATTACATGGGACTTAAAACATAACTGACGAAATATGGGTGTACTATAGGTACAGTCAACAAAAGAGTTATCTAGGCAGGGTATACTAACATATTTGTATGTGAATTGGTTCATTTCAATTTCGTGAAAATATACAATTTTGTGTTGGTGTGTTACAATGTATCTAAAATTGAACATGAAGCAATTCACATACAAATATGTTAGTATACCCTGCCTAGATATTTATTTTGTTGACTGTACACCTCTGCCCAACTCTTCGGGAAAACAAGGCGTGATGTTATGTTATTTCTTAATCTCAGTCATATATCAAACTAAAAACTACGTACATCTCCATATAATATATCATTCTTCTGTACATGTGTTTGGCACTATTTAGATGAAATTTTGTGTGTATATTTCAATGGGATCCTGGATGGTTTGAAAACAATTGGGCCCAGTAGGTGGCGCTGCAGTCGGGTTCTAGGTTCGTTCAGACAGGACAACGTCTATCGGGGTCCGCTAGTAGGTATCTGTACGTATATATATCATTTATTTTCTCAACGACACTAAAATGGCGGCGACCTTTCCATACAATTTCACTGTCAATGTTTAGAATGAATAACAAAAATGTAGCGTAACCTTGTTTCATTGTGTCCAACACAAGGTATTGGAGTATGGACAGAATGGTAAGCGACTTGTTTTGTACGCTTATTCGAAGGAAAGGACACTGACTTATAATAGCCATGTAAAAACTTATACAATGATTTGAGCGGAGTTTGGAAAAACCAAAGGTTCTCGAACCCGTTTCTCAATTTAAGAACCTGTATAGTCAGATTATTTACTCAAAATTCGAATGTCCATAATTATGTCCCTTACATATCAGCCTACCTATAAGCAGCGCTAGAACTCAGGATACCACTCTGTTTGAAGGAGTGAGCTTAGCACCCTAATTGCGTTACATACAATCTATAGGAATCTGAATCATTTTGAAGCAAATTGCTAATCCATTGCTTCAAACGCAATTAATGTTGTTGAAATGTCAAAATGAAACAGATTCCGAGTGATAGTGTTGCAAGTTTGTAACATTAAATTTAATATTTGTACATTGTAACTCAGTGTTTACTGTCATATTGACGGATGACAGTTGACAGTTCATATCATTTGTCAAGTTTTCCAAATTGTCATGTATGCAAATAAATATTTTCTTGCGTGCGTGTAAATAATCGCTTGTTGCATAAAACTTAGTGCGAGTGACTAGTGAAATTTTATTTTAAACCCATAAGCCACCATTGTACTGAACTTACAAATGAAGAAATACAGTACATTAGTAGCACAGTGTGACCAGATTTAAATTGTACATAATACTAGCTGCTTGCCTAAATTCTGCTAAATCCTGCTATTTTTTTTTTCTAAAAAATGCCAAAATTTTGCTACTGAATTTGTATAAAGATATTAAAAAAAAACGCAAAAATATTTATTAACAATGAATAACTTCTAATTTTCTGTGGTATCCATGTTTTTATACAGAGCTGTCGAGCTTTGAGCTACCTTTATCATATTTTTGAATGGCGTAAAATTTACGCATCCATAGCCAGTTCAGGGTTCGTCTTGCAGGCAAAGAGCTGAGCAGTATACACGCCAGATCAGAGACCGCCGACGACCCAACAGATAGTGTGTTACGCAGTTCTAGGACATATAGCCCTTAGCAGTAGGTACATAATTTCTTCTTCATTAATTTTGTACGATTTAACAAAATATATTGTGGCATCTTAATGTGATCGGAATTATGGGTAAGTACTGGTACGGGGGTTTACCTAACTAAACGAATCGAGGCGTGAAGGTTATATGTTTGCGTGTATATAATAAAACTGTCTTTTGTTACAATAATGTGCAATAAGTGACACGACAACTGATGCTACACAATAGCAATTAAAACGTTAATACATATTATGGTATTTTGGCTACATAATGCTAATAGTTATCTTTATTGTGATTCACTTCTATTTCATGACAAAATATGAGTTACCTCTATATTCTTAATTTTTTTTAAAAAAAACCTCCTTACACAACATGATGATCTGTATCAGTATTCGGTAAAAGAAATAATGTGGAAATGGACGCATTTAAATTCTTAAAGAGAGTATGGGTTAAGAACACGATGATAACTAATGCTCGAAGCATACCGTGTAGCGTACTGAATATATTCACTTATGCTTAGATAGAACGCATCTCCACCGAGTACTAATAAAACCAGAGAGAACTTCAAGAGTAGGCAGAGCCATAATCTAGATTTCGCTACTTTCATCATCATAAAAATCGTTGTGTGTATGTATGTTCTCTATGGACTCCAAAAAGGCTGGAGTGATTTTGATGAAATTTTCAGGCAATTGATCCTGTGAAGTTTGGTAGCGATCGAGCTACTTAAGCGAAGCCGGGGCGGGTCGCTAGTATTTTATAAAACTTATAATTCCTGCATTATTTCAACACCACTGCGTTTCCTCAATAATTATTATGTTTCGCAGTAGATGTGTCGACAGCTTTTATTAGCGATACGATCTTTATTTGTTTATATTTACATAATTAAAAAATAAATAAAGTAATATAAAGTACAAATATACAAAGATACTGTATGCCCTCAAGGTTAAAAACACAGTAGGTAATCCAACCCAGAACTTAACAGTTAAGATTATAATTATCTATGAACATGTTCATTAGCTTAGATTAGATTTATATCTTCAAGATATCAAAACCATTAAAATAAAAGATAAGATTACATTCGCGTAAGTGATTTAACTAACAGCCACACTCAGAAAGGTTCATTAAATTAGTCCTAATGAGTACTTAACTAATTAGCATTAAATCCGTTAATCAACGGTACATCCCAGAGACATAATTTAAGGGTTCATTAGCTAATGACAGTTCTAAGTGTAAGTAGGGCGAAGCATCTTAGAATCATCATATCGGAATCAGACATCATTGCTATTAAACGTGTCGGTAATGAAGCTAATTGGTTTGTGAGGTAATGCAAGCCAATTCACTGGTAAAAATAAAAGTATAACCCCAAACGAAAATGTCAAAATCAATCATTAAAAAGTTAAGTAAAGGTTTTGCTGTACTTAACTTTAATTGTCATTAAGGGACGCTAATGAACCGTTAACTGACTCTGAGAGTGAACTTTTTTTAACTTTTAGTAAGGAGCGCTTTAAGTAACCATTAGACGTCTCTGAGTGTGGCTGTAAGTCATCAAAGGTAATTGGGCTTGGTCTTTACTCGTAGCATAATTAAAATAATACAGTTCCTACAACTGAATGGTACAATGAGGGTCAGACTCCACCAAGCGAAAAAGTCCTCGCGGATGCTCGAGCACTTTTTAAATTTCACTGAATAAGTAACTATATCAATATTGACTTTAAGTATAAAATTCGACGCAGACATCACGCTTTATGTCTGTGTCGAATTTTTCTGTTAAGTAGAAACTGACCATGAAAAGATTACATCCATCCATAAATAATGCAAATATAATAATTTAGCTTATTTATTAACTCTTTTTGCACTAGTTAAAATGAAACTATAGAAGATCAGAGGTAAACTCTGAATGGATGAAGGACCAAAATACAATCTATACTAATGGGGTGCGTGGACAGGAAACCTCCCCGAGTGCCCGGGGGCTGGAGTTCCCTTACGGATACGTCCGGGGGGAAGGCCAGTCTCCGGGACGGTGCACCCTGGGGTACGGGCAATGGCTCCCTATTAGGCGCTATTTGCCTAAGGGGTCCCGTTGTCCGTA
The DNA here is from genome assembly GCA_946251885.1 of Cosmia pyralina. Taxonomy (NCBI): domain Eukaryota; kingdom Metazoa; phylum Arthropoda; class Insecta; order Lepidoptera; family Noctuidae; genus Cosmia; species Cosmia pyralina. The sequence goes on from OX276344.1 coordinate 24,145,297, forward strand.
TGCCAATATCCTGTCGGAGGTACGCTCCAACGTGTGTCCCTCTGCTTAAGCAGAGACGCACAGCGGCGGAGTAAGAGCGGGCTCGGTGTGCACTAACCCTGCCGCCGGGCAGGCAGGAGGAAGTCATTTTCTTCTGCCACCGTTAGTCTCGTAGCCCCGAAGATTGTCAGGTCATGTCTCTGACCTTTGACGGGGGTCGAGGGTCTTGGCTTAATCGCCTGGACCGCGAGGAAGAAAACCTCTATAAAAAATTACCCCAAACCTCCAAGCGGCGGCGCACCGTGAGGGAGGTTGGTAGCTTGACTAATGGGTAGCTAAATTAGTCGTTAGTGCGAACCACGTATTTTTGAGCAAGTACACAAAGTTTTTACTCGTGGGATCAGCTATGGAAACACAGAAAAACCAAAGACGAGGAGAGGAGGGGAGTGATGCGGCGTCGGAGTCCGATGCCGCATCTGGTGCGAAAGGCGCGACGGGCTCATTTAAGAGCCCGGAGGGCGTAGTGGTGGGGGCCGCTGGGGGGAAAGGAAAGAACCCTTTCCTGAAGCGGAATAAAAATCCGGGGGATGGCCAGGGGTCTTCCTCGGACGGCGGGGTGAGCTCGGCCCGTAGAAAACTTGCTCGCCGGGGCCAAGGCTGGACCCGGAAAAAAGGGGGCAAGGGTCGGGTAGTCCCCACGCAAGAGGACGGCGAGCTGAGCAGAGCCAGCTCAGCCGAGCCGGCCGAGAGGGTCGCCATGGAGTCGTCTGGCGGTGAGTCGGACGCCGAGGGCGGCTCCAATACAGTGCGAGCGGCCAGGTTCGAGGAGGTCGTGGTGGCGGCAATCGAGGGTGTGGCCTTGAAGAGGACTCAGTCCTCTAAAGACAAGGCCATACCCGCAGCCAAGGCTACCATCATGGCGGCAGCGGAGGCAATGCTACAGGGGCCTCCGACGGACGGAATGTCCGAGATGCGGGCGGAGGTCGCCCGCTTGACAGCCGCCATGGAGCTTCTCCGAAAGGAGAACGAGGAGCTCCGAGCGGACTTGGCCAATCTTCGCGGAGCTGGCCCTCGGGAGTTGCAGGGAGGGGCGCAGCCGGGGCAGGACGGGCCCGAGCCTGCTGAAGACCGGGTGCTGGCCCTGGTGCGGAAGGAGCTGGCTGCCCTCAACAGGCGGTTCTCCGTCCTGGAGGGCATTGTCATGCGCCCCCCGCTAGCGGCTAGCCGGCCGGCCTCGGGCCAGCCAAAGGCGGCTTCGTATGCCGCCACGGCTGCCACGGCTAAACCAGGATCGGCGGGGCAAGTGAAGAGTGGTGCTGTGCCTGCGAAGGCACCTGCCAAGGCCCCAGCCGTGGCCGTGGTGGAGACGCGGCTGCCCCCGCCTCCTAAATCTCCTTCGGCTGACGCCGAATGGCAGGTAGCCGGGGAGAAGAGGAAGGCGGGTAAGGCGGCAAGGGCGGCCAAGCGAAACGAGAAGCGGCGGCGGCGCAAAGAGAGAAACGTCGCGGCTAGGTTACGTGCCCCGAAGTCCGCAGCTGTAGTAATCACACTACAGCCGGAAGCGGAGAAGAAGGGCGTGTCCTACCGCGACGTGCTCACCAAGGCGAGGGCGGCGGTGAACCTGGAGGAGCTCGGGGTAGTCGATGGCATTCGAGTAAAGGTCACTGCGACCGGGGCTCGGATGCTGGAGATTCCCGGTGCGGCCAGTGGCCCGACCGCTGACGCTCTAGCCGAAAGGCTTAGGGCGTCCTTAGATGCGGACATGGCCCGAGTGTCCAGACCCGCCAAGTGCGCTGACATGCGCATCCTGGGTCTGGACGACTCAGTGACGGAGGGAGAGGTGGTGGCCGCCGTGGTCAAGACTGGGGGGTGTGCCTTCGAACAGGTGAGGGTAGGCACCATCCGTCCTGACTCCACGGGGATGCGAGCCGTTACGGTGAGCTGCCCCGTGTCGGCGGCCCAAAAGATAGCTGGGGAGGGCCAAAGGTTCCGGGTGGGCTGGGATTCCACGCGGGTAAAATTGCTGGAACCCAGACCTCTGAGGTGCTTCCGTTGCCAAGTGGGCAACCACGTCGGAGTGAAATGCACCTCGGAGGTGGACCGCAGCAGTCATTGCTTCCGTTGTGGTCAGCCCGGTCACAAGGCCGGCTCGTGCAATGCCACGCCGCACTGCTATTTATGTGCGGCAGCTGGCAAGCCGGCCGATCACCGGGCTGGAAGCAAGGGCTGTGGTCCATCCACTAAAGCCCGGAGCAGGGGCAAGCCCTCTGCCACCGCCGTCACTGCCGCAGCCGCCGCCACGGCCGTCGCCGTTGCCGCCTCCACTGCCGTCGTCGCCGTACCCACTGCGGCAGGGCCCACACAGGGGGCTCAGGGAGGGGGTGAAATGGAATGTCAGTAATGGCTCCATTACGCCTCCTCCAGGCGAACATCAACCACTGCGCCTCAGCTCAGGATCTGTTGCTCCAGAGCATGGCGCAGTGGTCGATTAACATCGCCGTGGTCGCTGAGCCGTATTTTGTCCCGCCCAGTGATTACTGGGTGGAGGACCTGAGCGGCACAGTGACCCTCATTTCGTCGGCCGCCGCCGGTACCCTGTGCCTCGAAGCTGTGAAGAGAGGACAGGGTTGCGTTGCAGCACGGTTCGGGGAGATTGTCGTGGTAGGGGTATACTTCTCCCCGAGCCGAACTCTCGCCGAGTTCCACAACTCCCTTGCGGAGTTGAAGACCGTCGTCGTCGGGTTCCGTTCCCTTCCCGTGCTCGTCCTCGGGGACTTCAACGCCAAGAATGTGGCTTGGGGTTCCCGGTATACGGACACACGGGGTAGAATGGTGGAGGACTGGGCTCTAGAGACAGGCCTGGTCGTCCTAAACCGGGGTTCTGTCCCCACGTGTGTGCGGATGCGGGGCGAATCAGTGGTGGACATTTCGTTCGCCAGCCCCGCTCTGTTGCCGCATGTTCTTGACTGGCGCGTCATGGAGGGGGTGGAGACCTATTCCGACCACCGGTACATCCGGTTTGATGTCTCCGCCCAGACCTCGAGCGCGCCGGTCAGACAGGCCCCGAGTGGTCCGCGGTGGGCGCTGAAGCAGCTGGACCGGGAGCTCCTCCTGGAGGCCTCAATCGTGCAGGCCTGGGTGTCACCACCGGACAGGCCTGCTGACGTCAATGACGAGACTGAGTGGTTCCGGGAGGCCATGTCCGAAATATGTGACGTGGCAATGCCCCGGGTCCAGCCCGGACGCGCCTGGCGCCAGGTGTACTGGTGGTCGCCGGAGCTGACGGCTCTGCGCGAGGCATGCGTTGCTGCGCGGCACCGGTACACCAGGCACCGCAGGCTCCGTATCCGCCCTCCGGATACGGAAGCCATTCAGGCGGAGCTGTATGAGGGGTACAGAGCGGCGAAGACTGCCCTCCGAGCGGAGATCTCGCGGGCCAGAGGCCTGGCTCGCGAGGAGTCGCTGGGGACTCTGAACAGAGATCCGTGGGGACGCCCCTACAAAATGGTGCGGGATAAACTCCGCCCATGGGCTCCCCCGCTGACGCAGAGTCTCCGGCCGCAGCTCGTGGAGGACGTGGTGAGCGCTCTGTTTCCTTCGCGAGGGGAACATACTCCCCCGCCCATGGCTCCGCCTCCTGCGGTGCCCGATGCGGACTACATCACCGACGACGATGACGATGCTCCGGAAGTGACCGAGGTAGAGCTGAGAGCGGCGGTACGTAGGCTGAGTGCCAAAAATACCGCCCCAGGACCCGACGGCTTGCCAGGAAGAGCCTGGGTTCTGGCCTTTGGGGCTCTCGGGCCTCGACTAGGGGGGCTCCTAAGCGCATGCTTGGAGAGGGGCCAGTTCCCACTTCGTTGGAAGATAGGGAAACTGGTCCTCATTAAGAAGCCGGGGCGCCCTGCGGACTCTCCGTCCGCTTACCGGCCCATCGTGCTGCTCGACGAGGTGGGCAAGCTCTTTGAAAGAGTCATTGCAGACCGCCTCGTCGGGTGGCTGGTGCAGGAGGGGCCGGATTTGGCGGAGAGCCAGTTTGGTTTCCGCAGGGGGCGCTCTACGGTGGACGCCATCATGCGCGTGCAAGCCCTCACAACGGGGGATACTGTGGCCCGGGGTGGGGTCGTCTTGGCGGTGTCTCTAGACATCGCTAATGCCTTCAATACCCTGCCCTGGAGTTGCATCAGGGAGGCACTCCGGTATCACCGGGTGCCAACCTACCTCCGTCGAGTGGTCGAGGCCTATTTGACGGACAGGGCCGTCATCTACCCCGGTCATCAGGGAGAGTGGAACCGGCGAGAGATGTCGTGCGGTGTCCCACAGGGATCTGTCCTGGGGCCACATCTGTGGGACATCGGGTACGACTGGGTGCTGCGCGCCGACCTCCCTAGCGGCGTCAGCGTTGTATGTTACGCTGACGACACGCTGGTCCTGGCGCAAGGGAGGTCGCACCAGGCGGCGGCTGAACTAGCGACACGCGGGGTTGCGACAATCGTAGAGAGAATCCGGCAGTTGGGACTCGAGGTGGCCCTGCACAAGTCCGAGGTCATGTGTTTTCATGGTCCTCGGAACGCGCCACCGTCGGGTTCCCAAATAACGGTAGGAGGGGTTCACATCGGAGTCGAGTCGACGATGAAGTACCTGGGACTCGTCCTCGACAGCCGGTGGAACTTCGTGGAGCACTTCCGACGTTTGGCTCCCAGACTGGAGCGGGCCGGGGCTGCCTTGAAGCGGCTCCTGCCCAATCTGGGGGGTCCAAACGCCTCCTGCCGGAGGCTTTACGCGGGGGTCGTGCGGTCCATGGCCCTTTACGGGGCACCGGTGTGGGCGCGTTCCCTGAGGCTGCGACCAGCCCGCCGGTTGAACGCGTCCCAGAGGGTCATGGCCATCCGGCTAGTCCGGGGATACCGCACGGTCTCCTGTGAGGCGGCGAGCCTCCTTGCCGGATTACCGCCATGGGATCTGGAGGCAAAAGTTCTCGCGCACGTGTGGGAGTGGCGCGAGGAGGCGAAACGCCGGGGCGTAACTCCGCTGCCGCGAGAAATCACGGTACAGCGGACAGAGCTCCGGCGGGATCTCATGGCGACATGGAGAGTGCGATTGTCGCAACCCAGCGCTGGGCACGCCACAATTGCGGCGATAAGTCCCCTCTTTGAGGAGTGGTTGGAGAGGCGCCACGGCGTCCTCACCTTCCGCCTAACGCAGGTCCTCACCGGACACGGTTGTTTCGGGAGGTTCCTGTTTCGAATAAGGCGGGAGGAAACGCCCGGGTGTCACCATTGTGTAGATCGCCCGGAGGACACGGTGGAGCATACAGTGGAGGTCTGCCCGGCTTGGGCGGAGCACCGCCGTGTTCTCACGCAGGCGATCGGCGGCGGCGATCTCTCGCGTCCAAACCTGGTCCAGGCCATGGTGCGGAGCGAGAGTGCATGGGAGGCCGTCACCTCCTTCTGCGAAGCAGTAATGCTCGCAAAGGAGGAGGCGGAACGCGAGAGGGAGAGGCAACAGCCGCGCCCTCGCGCCCCTAGCCGCCGTAGGAGACGCCCTGGGCGGCGGGAATCGATTGCCGATTCCCGGCCACCGTAGGCGCGGGCTTGCGGACGACGAGTAATGGGCAGCTCGCCGTCCGGTAAGGACCAGGCCCGGGTCGACGGCGCGTTGTGTTCCACGCGCGCCTCAAAGAGATGTCAGCAGTGACGGGGTCCAATAGGGCCGAAGCCGCCGGGGTCGCGGGTAGTTCGAAAGAGATACCGTGGCCCCGGCACGGGCAACTGAAGGAACACGGGTGGGTTTTAGTCAGTAAAAGTCTGACACGCCCTCCCGCTCTGCCCGGAGCGGGAGAAGTCATTTGATGATTTCCCATCCACAAAAAAAAAAAAAAAAAAAAAAAAAAAAAGGTAAAATGTGTGAGTTTGTATGTCAGAAGTAAACTTTGGAACTCCTCATCCGATTTCAAACATTCTTTCACTGATATAAAGCTACGCCGAGTGCCCTACGATATGTTAAAAAACGCGAATTAAATCTTGGGCAGTCATATAACAAAGAAGCGAAAATAGTAGCGCATAACGTATGGCCGGATGTTGGAATTGAAAAACAAACCGATTATGCAATATCTATAAAAATATTAATCACATAATCAGTAACCGGTCTTACATACCTAGTGGCAATATGGCACAGAGAACTAGCAGTCACTGAAATGACGTTCAATTACAAAATTGCATATCGATCTATTGGAAGGCAAGATATTAGTAGTAGCCATATTAGCCGTAGATGAATGCTACAAACTGGCATTAAGGAGGACCACAAAGAAACTATAATTGGAGTACATAGTGAAAAAGTTAATTATCTGTGCATAATAATATGGCAGTAGTGAGTGAGATAAATATGAAATCAAGCAAGTAATGTTTTATCACCTAATTCCTCTTTATTATATCTTTTACATCTTCAAATACAGAAAATGTCTAGAACAAAGGTGATCAAAGGTCAGATAAACGTAACATTAAATTACACATAACGAAGATTTTAGCGCATTGTTTATAAATCGCAAATTGAATTTTCTTAAGTAATCTTAGTATAAGGGAATTCAATAGAAAGTTCATTGTACTTATGAGTATAATTTATTTCAAACTAGCGACCCGGCCCTGCTTCGCACGGGTTTTACGACTTGACAAAACATAAAGGTTTCTATATTATATATATCACACTAATATTATAAAGGCGAAAGTTTGTGAGTGTGTGTGTGCGTGTGTTTGTAGTAACTTTCTTCACGCTCAAACGGCTTGTCCGATTTGGGTGAAATTTGGTATGTTAATAGCTTATACCCTGGATTAACACATAGGCTACTTTACGTGTTGTTTCCCTGTTTACGTGGGTGAAACCGCGGGACGCAGCTAGTGTTAAATATTAGTGAAAACTGCATCAAAATCCGTTGCGTAGTTTAGAAGAACAACGCGGTCACACAGACACGACACGAAAAGCGACTTTATTTTATAATAAGTATAGATATAGATTATTAGAAACTGTTAAAGGTAGAAAGAGGTGGTAATTTTTACCGTGGTCCGTAAGCAGGTCAAGACACAACACTTTTTACTCCAACACACGGTAAAATGCGAGTCGCCGGCACACTAAGTAGCACAATATCTTCTTTATCATAAAAGGAAAACTGCACAGCAACATCGATAGCTATATACAGCCGAGTCCAAATTCAGTCATCATATCTTTCTAAGCTATCTAAACTTTGACTTATATAAACATCAGGAAATGCACGCTTCGTTAGCAACAATTGGCGATTCATTACCAACAATTGATTCCAACCTTGAAGATATAGACGGCTTAGCAAACGATTCAATAGCTAACTAATCTGAACCAGTTTTGAAAGCGCCATTCGTTACACTTACACCACGAGTGCGTCTGATGGGTGGACAGCAAAAAGCGTCCATCCGTTCAGAACCTGTTATTCCAGTGTGGCCTGAGGTTGGTAATTATGCACAAACAAAAGGAACGCCAATATTGGGCCAAAGTTTCTCACGAGGACAGTCACTTGGACGAACATGTACCGTTGCAACTTAATCGATTTGTTTTTGCAACTGGTTGAACGTACTTTCGAGTCGCATCATCCTACGCAGCGAATTAAAAAATGTCGCAGAAACCAACTGCGGTTTTATCAGCACCTACATGTTTGTTTACTAATTAGCCTTTTTGTATCAGTCATATAATTAAAGTGTGCTCATTCACATGCAATAATTTGTCGATGATTAACTATATCAAGGCTGAACATGCAATTTTATCACTTATTTGACTCTAATTAGTGTTAACATCATTTTTGGGGCAGATATATGGCACTGTCAGAACACTGTTGAGTTAGTAACACAATGCTCGACTGTCATGTATGTTAAAGAGAAGGTTGTTTGTAAAACAGTTGGGTGTTTACTACCGTTATATTGTAACTTGTAACCTATTTACAATACTAAAATATTTATGCTTTGGTTCACACTTTACAAGTTCAGAACACGATAATTGATCACGTTCATCTCTGACTTGATCTTTCTACGACAAGAGTGTGGAAAATTGATTCCTGTGCCTGAAGAACTGCTTGTATACTTTAAAAAGATAACTCCCGGAACTAGGGCATGTAGTTCTGCGTCATGTCTTTAAAATATTAAAGAAAAATAACAACAATATAAGAATAAGAGGGGCTACCGGTAAGCAGGCCTAGAAATGACATCGTTATAATTTATCTTGACGACAATCCGATTGCATTGATAAAAGTAGAACTGCAGTCCTACGGATGTATATAAGACTGTCGCATACCGAGGTAAGCCAAGCCGATAAACCAAGTAGCATCATTTATATACGTTTTCTTAATTAGCCGTTAATAAAGCAACTAGATACAGTTATGATCATGGATATAACAGGATTAGCAACGGAGTCTACTGCTAAAGAATTTTGAATCACTAGCTTCTTTTGTTAAGTTAATCAATTTATCTATCTAAGGGTTAATTGTTCAATAGTCACATAATTTTTATGAGAGGAATAAATATGGCGGTTTGACAGCTTTTGTATGGAAAATATGTCAAACTGTCACATTTATTCTTCTGGTAAAAGTTATCAACCTATTCAACAATCAGCCCTTAGTAATAATAATAAAGCTAAATAGTTTGTTTGAACGCGCCAAGCTCTGGAATCCAGAGCTTAGCGCGTTCACATAAACAAACAAGCAAACTGTTCAGCTTTATCTTATATATAAAATTCTCGTGTCACAATGTTCGTTTCCGTACTCCTCCGAAACGGCTTGACCGATTCTCATGAAATTTTGTGAGCATATTGCGTAGGTCTGAGAATCGGCTAACATCTATTTTTCATACCGCTACTTTTTATCGAGGTCTAAGCGGGTGAAACCGCGGGGCGCAGCTAGTTATTAGTATATCCGACTGTTGTCCAAAGTCTGGAACCAGTCAGATATATTAATAATAAAGCTGAAGAGTTTGTTTGTATTTTTGAGAGAAGAGCTCGTGGCTAAGTAATAACAGCCGCACGGGTCGATCCATCAGGTTAAGCTACGCTTGCCGGGATTGGTCAGTGGATGGGTGACCATTCTTTACATACCGAGACTCCTCCGTGCCTCGGAAAGCACGTTAAGCCGGCTGTCATTCGTGGATCTTTGACAGTCGTTACGGGTCGTCAGAAGCCAGAAAGTCTGACAACCAGTCTTACCAAGGGGTATCGTATTACCCAGTTATTGGGTTGTGGAGGTCAGATAGGCAGTCGTTCCATGTAAAATACTGGTATTCAACTGCATCCGGTTAGACTGGAAGCCGACCCCAACATAGTTGGGAAAAGGCTAGGCAGATTGATTGAATGAGTTTGTTTGTATTTTTCGCGCTAATCTTTAGAACTTTAGGACCAGTGTGATTTGAAAAATTATTTTTGCATTTGATAGCCCAATTCTTGAGGGAGGTTAGGTTAAAACGTTAGAAAGAACACTAAGCGAAAACTTGCGGGCGGGCGATGCGACACGGTGGGACGGGAGAACAAGAAATTTCACGCGGACTCGCGGGTAGAAGCTAGTTGATATATGAAACCATAAGTAATATTGCCAACACCTGCATAATCGGCAATTTTCTACATTTTTGTTTAAAGTATGTCCTTTCACTACCGCTTCAATAATAAATAAAATAAGGAAAGACTACAATCTCACATCATATGAAATGTCAGTGCATATGTAACGCAATCTCTCATTACGTAAAACAATTATTATACTTATACTACTTATAAGAACCGCAATCAAAAATTAATGTTGCGTATCGTAACTTTTTAAAACAAGAAGAAGAAACAAGATTCAATGCAACGTTTATAATTAATGTAACAATGATGAAAGAGGAGCTTATAAATGAATCTGTGATATGCATAATAAATGAAAAAATATGAGCTGCTGTGAGTGTATCCATAAAAAAAAAAAACAGTTGCAGCTGATAATGTAGGTAAGTACTTGCGACAGGAAAAGTTACTCAAACTAGTATATGCCACGAATTTTCAACTTACGATTGAAGCATATATACCGACTGTTAATACAAATCGCAGTATAGTCCACATAATGGACGCTAGCACAAAATAAAAGTTTATACAACAAAAGACTAATATTTCAAAACACATTAACACATAATTACGGCATCACGACTTGGTACTGTGTTATGTACGGAAGGAGCCAGTGCCCCTCTATCCTCACGACTGATGGCTCTCACAATAGAATATAACGCAAATCCGAGGCATCCACAACCATCCTGAGCCGGTGATCATCCAATCTCCGATTGGCATAATTCATAAGCACCCCAGGAAAAGAGTGAGGCCTAGGATTAGTGCACGGAATGCAATTCTGCCTTAAATTATTTTATCTGTGGTATTATATGCAGTAATAAGAAAGAAAATACGTTATATGCGTCACATCCACGCGAAATCGCTTAGCTTAGCGTATGAACTGACTTACCTGATCTAAATCCACTACTTCAAAACAAATAATATTACAGCTGTGATTTTTTATCGGATAAGCTACGTGTAATTTATCATATCTTGAGTATATATCGCAGAATAGAAGATTGATTATTAATAATGAGAAAGGAAATGAAGTCATAAGCCATTCAGCTAATTATTGCAATGACAGAAAAGTAAGTTAATAGATAAGGTTACATATCAACAGGTTTATCTTAATCCAATAGATTACAATCACTGTATATTGGTTAGTATAAAAGCTAAACCTTCGATCCCAACTTTCACAGGAAGGACCCATCATCATTATCTTGTCCTTATCCCAATTTCTCTACCAGTAAAAGTCCCATGAAAATCGGTCCAGCCGTTTCGGAGATTAGCCGGAACAAACAAACGAGACAGACAAAACTTAAAAAAAAAAAAAATCCTGTTGTAGTTACCGTATATGTATACTTTCATAATGCATTTAGTGAAAAGCTGTTACTTTGAAATTATAAACAGACACTTAAATTTTATTTATTCGTATATATTAGTCGTCATCTCAGTAGTCACCCCATTGTACCAAAACTATTGGACCTGTATCAAAATATAAGTCAACTAGCGACCCGTCCCTGTTTCGCACGGTTGACAAAATATATATTTTTAATAAGTTTAATATTAATGTAATAAACACAGCCTTCCGCAATAAATTTTCTAAATAAACATGAAAACTACATCAAAATCCGTTGCGCAGTTTAGAAGAACAACGCGGTCGCACAAACAGACACGAAAAGCAACTTTAATTTATAATTACGTATTAATAGATTAATGCAAATAGTTTTGTTATTGTTGCATATGTAACTGACCTAAGTCCATCAAAAGACAGTGATGCAAGATCATTTCTATCAAATATTGTTTTTCTTAATACTTACTTCACTGTGATTACATTAAAACACGCTATTACATCTAGTGTTTGCGTAAGGGGGATGCCCTAAAGTAGCCCGCGAAATTCAAATTTTCTTACGTAAAATAAGATTCACGTCCTTAACTAATATGAATATGGCTTTACAGAATTATAATGATTAGAATGAGCAATATAACTCCATAAGTTAGAATTGCCTCAAATTGGATTTTTATAATTATAATTCTATATATAAATATTTGATACGGCCGCGAATCATATTTAGATCAACATACAACCTAATAATGACTTGCAAACTGCAAAAAACGTAATAAATTTTTAATTTCGCGGGCTACTCTGGCGAGTTCGCCTTAAATGTCGTCGAACTTGAATTCAATAATATTTTCACTCTCACGTTTGATGTTACTGATATGATGAAATAAAGAAAATGTTTCATTGAATTGAGTCAGCCGTTTTAATTACAAGACCTTTAATTATCCACGGCCTCTTATCAGTATCGAAGCGTGTCTGAATAATGCACAATATAAACTAACTAAAGGCCAATTATTGTACCTAAAAACGTTCAAATTCAAGTCGCAATCTCATGCCAGCGACAATCAAATGTCAAAAATGTAGGTAAACACTACTTATACAATTTTTGACAAATTGAAACCGAGATGCGATTGCGAACTTTGTTAAAATAGGTACGGGAATTGCCCTTCTGTCTCTTGAACATGAATTACATATTATTATTCTAAGCTGACACCATCGTCATTCCAATGGCTATTCAAATTGAAATTCAAATGATAATATTATAAGAGTTAGTGGCTACTGTGTAACTGACATAGTACAACTCGCCCCTGCTTCGCACGGTTTTTACGACTTTATCTAAAAAGTCGTAAAAACCGTGCTAAAATTACTAAGTTTTGCTCGCGGCTACTCCCGCGTGGAGGTCGGAAATTATCCTATGGGAACGTACTACCGGGATAAAAAGTATCCAATGTCCTAACCCATGTGCAAAATTTCATCCAAATCCGTTCAGCCGTTTTATCGTGAAAGCTTACCTAACAAACAAACAAACTCACTTTCGCATTATTGTCAACAATAACATTGATTACAGTACAAAGAGAAGCAACAAAACAGACGACTTTTTGTCAAATTCGAAGGCCATGGTCACAGATCTTTAAGGCGAATAGAGCTGCTAACTAGAGCCACCATTGAGAAAAAAAAATCATAAGTCAGGAGATATGGAACATTTTGTAATTTCCTATGCTCTCATTTTTAGTCAGTCGAGGTAGAATTTTTTGTATAAAAAAATCAACATTAAACCTCCTAAATTTGAAGTGTTAGCAATTAACGCCGAAAACTGCCGTTTTTGGCGTTACTTTTTTGATGATTTCCCAACTCATGAAAATCACGGAAAATTGGAAACTTTATTATTGTTCGAGTAAATTGTACGTTGTATTCGTAATAACATGTCCATTCAGAACAGTTTACTTTTGGCAACAAACAGGATGGAGACAATTTTTTAATGTCCATCACTGGTTGAGCTTGAGTCAGATTTTTATATTAGTTACATCATTTAGGACCAAATACAATGAAATGACCAAACGCCCGGTGACCATGCTGAAACGAAAATTATGGGAGAAATTAATGGAATCTTAATTCTGACGATTGAACCTATTATATACCTACAATAGGTATTAGGAACTAGGTACGTAGCTAGCCTTTGTGTGACTTTTACAATACGCGCACAATCGACGTCACTTCATGAGTTGTAACGTTTTATTATTGCGTTTGCGCACGCGAACATTTGTACAATAGATAAAGTACGATAATACCTCATTGACACATTTCTCCTGATTACTTACCTACTAAGTTGCTACCTTATATCATTATAGGTACCTATAGGTACACACGTTAATGTCTGGCAGATTTTTGTTTTGCCGAACCAAGATCGAGCCCGTTTTCTATTTTTAGCACAAATTCATATAACTCGAACGAAGTAATTCCCCCAAACTACTGCGAATAACTTTACTGACTGTTTTTCTTAAGCTGAGTACAGATTATTTGCAACACATTATGTATGGTAACACACAATGCAAAATTTTTCATACATTTTGATGTGTTCGCGAGCACACTGCGCGCACCAGTGCGCTCGCGAACAAATTAAATGTATTGAAAATGTTACGTGACCTTACATGTTGTGTTGCAAATAATCTGTACCCAGCTTTAGGCATCAGAGGATTCAGATGCCTAAACAAAAGCAGTTCAAACAATCGATATTGACAAAACTATAAATATCTAAATGACTGCAAATATTTATGCCCATTGAAAGTTTGTTTTAGATATAGCAAACCACAACGATTGCGCAAAACAAATAGCTACGACATTCTTATGTAAGGTCACAACATCACATGAGTGACCTTACATAAGAAAGATGTTGATGACCCCGTCAAGCTTTTTATTTACCGACACTTGTATCAACAAGGCTCTACAATACATATCATTATGTTTCAGCAAGTAACAAAAAAAAAACATGTAATTATAAAATAAAAACCATGTAGACATTAATCTCGACAATCAAAGTACAGATTATAATTAAGACTTTTTTGAAAAGCCGCTTAGGTATAAACAAAGAGGGTAGTTACAAGATTTCAGTAGTCAGTATAGTGGAAACAAAAGAACTTAAAAGTGCAGTTAGTACAGTCACCTCTGTAGTTAATTGCAACCATGAGAACTTAATTTAAAAGTAACTACAGCTTTGATTACTTAATTAACAACCAGTTACCATAAATTCCAAACTCAAAACAAACACAACTGCACAATAACTGGCGAAAAGTGGCGTCAGCTACGCTGGACACGTTGTGGCGGCGGGAATCCATTGCCGATTCTCGGCCACCGTAGGCGCGGGCTTGCGGACGACGAGTAATGGGCAGCTCGCCGTCCGGTAAGGACCAGGCCCGGATCGACGGCGCATTGTGTTCCACGCGCGCCTCAAAGAGATGTCAGCAGTGACGGGGTCCAATAGGGCCGATGCCGCCGGGGTCGCGGGTAGTTCGAAAGAGATACCGTGGCCCTGGCACGGGCAACTGAAGGAACACGGGTGGGTTTTAGTCAATAAAAGTCTGACACGCCCAGAGCGGGCTTTGCCCAGAGCGGGAGAAGTCATTTGATGATTTACCATCCACAAAAAAAAAAAAAAAAAGGATGCCTGACGAGTGGGAGCTAACCGCATCTTCATTTCTGAACTCATAATGGCAAGCGGAAACAAGGCGGCCAGTTCCTCACATACAAAGACGTTAAGAAAAATAGATCCCTCTCGTTGGGAGGAGTTGGCAAAGGAAAGACGCACCCTAATTGCGTAACACAATGTCAATCGGAGTTGGTTTCATTTTGACAGTTCCACAACATTCATTGCATTATTTACGTTGTCGAGCTGACACATTTTTCGACCATATAAAGCAATGGATTAGCAATTTGTTTCAAAACGATGCAGATTCCGATTAATAGTGTGTTACGCAATTAGGGTGGCGTTTGGTAGAACTGTTGTTCTACCAAACGCCTCCACAGAGTTTAAGAGTTTGAAGAACAGCGGAGGAGAGATCTCGACAGCAGGCGAGATCAAGAGTAAACTATCCTACCGTCACACCTACACTTACATGCTCCCTCATACACACATCCACACCACTCACACACCTCTAACACGCCTCTCACACTCCACACACCTCACACACAACACGCACCACACACACTTGACACACCTCACGACACCCCACACACACAACCATATCAATGTATTCATTCACGAGCGAGCGAGCGTGCTTGAAGTTATAAATATAATACTGTACGTAAATGGTAATAAAGCATGAAACACGTGCTCGAAAAAAAGATATGTGTATTTTGTAATCTAAGAGTATTATTATTTTTATTAAGTATTATTAGTTATGGAGTATTATTTTTGTAATTTGTAAGTTGTATAAACAGCCAAAGCTGTGGAAGAGCGGAGTCTCCTAACACAGGCGTTATTATGCTTAAAAGGAGGCTCCAATCATAAACTAATATGTGAACTATGTAGTTGGTACAATAATAAATATTTTTTTTTTTTTTTTTATGTTCCAACGTACAACACTATTACCACAATGGCATTCTAACCTGTCCGTAATCGTACTTTTACTGTCAAGATACATTAGGCTACACTAGCCCATAGAAATATACGAGTAACACTTTCTTATATCTATGCATTAGCCACATCAGAGCACACGCCCGTAACCTACAAGGTCGTGGTGCTCGAGACCAGCACCCAAATTGCATAACACACTATCAATCGGAATCGGTTTCATTTTGACAGTCCAACAACATTCATTGCGTTGTTTACGTTGTGGAGCAGATACATTTTTCGAACAGTCATGAAGGATTGCTTCAAAATGATTCAGATTCCGATCGATAGTATGTTACGCAATTAGGGTGCAGGACCGAGGTCGGTCGTCGGAAACAAAAGTAATAAAAAACCAAAAAATAAACCGTAGCCGAAATCGGAATGGGATAGTAATAATATACCTCTCCGTAACCCTTCGGGAAATACAGGCGTGTTATCAAAAAATCCTTTCTGCAACATATTTAAATTTTCTCGGCAAATCTCGTAAAGTTAGTTTCCATGTCAAACTTACCTATGGCACGGAGACTGCCAACTTCTGAATGCATTTACGCAGTTATATGACAAAAAGAATGCTAACAACTTGTACAGGTGAAAGCAACGGTTTTAAATCAATTTATATTTTATTGCAAATGTTTGCCCAATTTGTCCTATCATGCTTAAATTGTAATTCGGCGATGATTTTGACATGTAACCCACCGAAATTATTTTTTTTTACATGTTCCAGCTCGGTAATTACATTTTTTGTAATACTGTTTTTAAAGTCAATTACTATCGTTCAAGACTTTATTGATCGCTTCAAATTAGTCTATTTTTAATAACAGTCAACCGCATGTCAACATTTTCTACTAGCAAAGCCCGTCAAAGCGCACAAAAGGTGAACTAGAACCATTAAAGCACGCACGTAACCTATTTCCATCGTATTTTTGGAATAAAATAAAATAAATACGTATAAAGTTGTTCTAGGTAAAGTTAACAACGCTGTCGGCGAGTGTACTGAAGGGAAGCGAGTGACACGGTCATGAATGAAAGCCGCTTTCGCGACATTCGAAGTGTGTTGATTGTACTCGCATGCACGTGCGAGTTTTCTTGGCAGATGAAGTTCAATGACCACGATTTATCAATTTGAGCCTGTCACAAATGCATATTCTCGTTAGCAAAATTTTGCAGAGAAATTGAGGACATTGTACCAACGAGTGGTTTTATACAGTTGACTAGACATTCCGAGTCCACATGACCGGGATTCTTGAAGGACCTGGACCCTGATGATTACATGAATTGTGTGGATAGACGCTTAAGGCGCTACCCCAAGCAATACCTCGCGATAGTGTGTTATTCAGAGGCTATTAACTCATTAAGTAAGAGAAATAAACTACATCTAAAAGCACATTACTAATGTTCGATATTCTTTCATCACATTGCACGTTTTTATTTGTTTTTATATGTTATAAATATATTTAAAAACTCTGTGTACAAAATTACTAAAATTATTCATTGCATGCATCTTTTGCTAAGGGTGACGTTCTATTAATTTGAGGATTAAACTAATGGATAGATAGTTTAAAAATCTAAATAATTCACGTTTTATTTTATTTCAAAAGATCGCTTTTCTTTTTTTTTGTAAATAATTCCATAAATTGTGTGAATTCTATCATAAAGAGGCGTGCGGAGGAAGCAGGACAGAGCACGTCAGAACGGTGGGACAGAGAAGGACCGAACGCTCAAGGTCGTACACTCGGAGAAGCGCCTTAAAATATGTGGTGCCCAAATGAACTCCCTACGTAAGCAAAATCTATATATCAATCCATTGGTCACGCCATAATTTGAGAACGGCTTGACCTATTTGATTATTTTTTGTTTCATTCTCGTCTTTACTGGGGTGCGGGTGGTTTAAAAAGAAAAAAATAGGAAAAAAAAAATTTTTCACAGGACAACGTCTGACGGGTCAGCTAGTCTAAATTATCTTGAAAGATAAATACTTCTCTTAATCATTGCAGCACACACTGGTATCTTTTGAAGTCAAACCATAATGAATCATTGACCAAATTGTAGGCAACTACATCAAATGAATTGGTGGTTGACCCTTGTTTGAAATACAATACAATGTAACCCAAAACGTTGACCCAAAACCTACATTATGTAGATTAGTCTAAATTTAAGTTATGTTGCAATCTTTTACCGGCAAAGTACGTTTCAAAATTACTGTAGTAAAGGTAACCCCATGGTACAGACTTTCATCAACTTCTATAGAATTTCGTCTGCGCAAACAAAGCAGTGCAGACAAATATTTAATTACATAATAAATGTTCGAAAATCCAAGTCTAAACCACGGATTAGAAAAAAAAGGACTCCGCGCCACGCATACCGAAGGTGAAGTACAGTAAGTATGCCGGGACCGTTTGCACAAACACGCCTCACGCGCACATTTACATCATAGTATGCCGACCGGCCGCCATTACGTGACACGGCGTCTTTGTCAAATCACGCACACATAGATCGGTACGGTGCTTCACTTTCGATATGCGTGGCGCGGAGTCCTTTTTTTTTAGTCCATGGTCTGAACTAATGAAAAGTCTGCGCAAACATTCTGCGGAAATCTCTGCGTGAAAATATTTACTCAAACTTCAAAGCTTGTACAGATATCTGTACAACCAAAAGTGTAATGTATAATGTGGACTCACGATTAAAGTTAAGCATTACGGAGACTTTAAAATAAAAAGCAGCTTTGATTTAATAAAGTACTAAAAAAATATCCTATCCTAAAACGTAGCAGGTACACATGGCTACACATCAAGCTATACAATTCCAATTTATACAGACCTCTCATTGTCAGGAAACCCTATACAATACGAGATCAGCTTATACTGGAAAGTATAGCTTGATCTGTAGCCGTGCGTACAGTAATGACCATCCGCTGATTCCTGAAAAATTGGACAATGTTGACAACAGACCACTTTGACAAACTCACATGGTAACAACTCTATAGTTGTAACATCGTTATAGTTTTTATATCTATACTGGAAGACTTTTTCTACAGTCTTGAAAAAGATAGGGCCTACGCCTATGGCATACCTAGTTTTTTTTTTTTTTAATAGCTTAGGCAGAAATTGATCTAAGTATCAATAAATACTACAAATTCGAAGTAAACTTTTCATACTAGAAAAAAACAGAAATAAAAAAAAAATTGAAAAAAAACAATTAACCGTTAAAAAATATCGAAATTCAAATCATATGCACCCTGCATGGTATGCCATAGGCTCCTACAGTCCTACTCCATTGACTTAAGCCTATTTTTCTCAAGACGGTAAAAAAAGTCATCCAGACACACACACACAGTATACACAACATACAACTTAGATATAATATAACAACTACAAATATAGATATATCTGTGGTAACAACGAAGGTTTTTTATCATAAGAATCGATGTAAAAAAAAATATAGGTTTAGGTACTTACCTCCTAGTAATTTATGTGAAAAACGTTTTCGTTCAACTTTTGTATGAGAATATTAATCATAGCTTACAAATGACTAATTTAATACGATTGTTTTCCACCTTATCGGTATGGTGACGATGTAAGGCTTTCATTCAACAGTTGTTTTTCTTTTGTTGTTAATTCCTGTGACAGTACGTTAGTCATTGTTAAAACATATGTCGCATATTGTGATTTGTGGGTACTTGACAATTATTTTGACATCTGCGCTGACGCAATACATAAGTTATAATAAAATGTGACTTCAGTAGCAGAACGTTTTTAATTTACATGTGTGGTTTCATTGATTATGTTTCATAAAATTATAACCCTTCTGCTTGTATCTTATATTCACCAGCCAATCACGAACTAGTCAAGAAACCGATCCCTATAACTTGTCCTTTGCCATCATGTTGGCACCTTTTTTTCCCTTGTCCTAGGGTTCAATAGCACTTTTCTTATTGTCACTATTAAGGCGAATACACTATTCACTAACACTCGAACTAACGAAATATTGGTAGCTGACAACAACAGCTTGACAAGCAATGCTGCAAGGCCAACATGACGTCAAGGGACAAGTTATAGGTGGTGATGTGATGTCATTCTGGCAACGTAGTAGCGCCGCGGATGATGGGTTTATGTTAGGACAACTAAAAATCAATCTGCCTAGCCTTTTCCCAACCATGTTGGGGTCGGCTTCCAGTCTAACCGGATGCAGCTGAATACCAGTATTTTATATGGAGCGACTGCCTATCTGACCTCCACAACCCAGTGACTGGGTAATACTATATACTGGTATTCAGCTGCATCCGGTTAGACGACTTCCGCTTGACGTCCCCTTGGTAAAACTGGTTGTCAGACTTTCGGGCTTCTGACGACCCATAACGACTGTCAAAGATCCACGAATGACAGCCGGGACCAACGGTTTAACGTGCTATCCGAGGCACGGAGGAATCTCGGTATGTAAAGATGGTCACCCTTCCCGGACCAACCCCGGCAAGCGTAGCTTAACCTGATGGATCGACCCGTACGGCTGTTATTACTTAGCCACGAGCTTCTCCTGTTAGGACAACTAGTATCTCAATATATTTTCTTTACAATTTATGACATCACCTACATGATAATTTAGTGAACAAAATTTTAACTCGTATTAATTCATATGTTAATACAAATAATTGATTTATCGCGGTCGCTAAAAGAAAAACATTAAACATGTGCGTCATGTCATGTGGTAGTCGAATCTTTGTGTACCTAATACATATTTTCTTACTGAATTTTGCACATAATGCGTAACTGATCGTATTATTATATTTTCACTAAATTCTGCCCGCAATTACTAAATAACAGCCACATTTTTATAAAACTTCCCTGTTCCCTGTATACCACGTTTGTAGTTTTCGTCTCGGCAGCCAAAATATAAAGAGTCAGGACTGGTGACGCGAGAGCAAGCAACTTACAGTTGGCCGTGTGAGAAGCAGCTCGTCCTGAGGTCGACACCCGCAGCTTCCTTGCTTGCGAAGTTTTTGTTTTTAATTAATTAACGTCTGGGTTTCTGAATACCTATTGGCACAACACTGATACACTGACTGATGCATTCTAACAGATTATTTCTGACGAACGGTTATCACTAAAATAATATAACAGTAGATTGTAATAACATGGGATTTCTCTTTAACAGTCACCTAACCATACATGTTTATTTTTAACCGACTTCAAAAAGGAGGTTCTGTATTCGACCCGTATGTATGTCCGCGATTTCCTCAAAAACTAATGAACCAATTTTGATGATTCTGTCATTAACGTGATCTACCTACATAATTTTAGGAAGGTTTTAGTACATAATACATTAGATAATTATTCTTATGTACGAAGTTGTATGCATAAATGTACTGTAACTCTAATTTCTAAGCGGATTTTGATGATTCTTCTTTTCGTTCGTCTTGGGCTTGACTAAAAATGCACAAAATTATAATTATTAATTTAAAAAAACTAAAAACTGAATTCAAAAACGTAAACCGAATAAAATAACTTTCACAAAAACTTAATAGCTTCTGAAGTCGGTGTCTTCAATTCTTCAATTCACCTTAGCTTGGCACCGACTTCAGAAGCTGTTAAGTTTTTTATGAAAGTTATTTTATTCGTTTTACGTTTTCTAAGTTGGTTTTTACTTTTTTATTAGTACTAGTTTAGGGCTTTTCTGTTTTCTACGAACTATCCTAACATAATTTATAAAAAAAAGTCAAAAAAAAAAAAAAAAAAAAAGTTTTAGTCATCATAAAAAAGTTCCGAGTCTCATTTCCTACGAAATATATGCGAAAAGATTTTTTCTGACTTTTCTAGTACTAGTAACTCCAATGGATCAACTGAGATTTGAGTAATCAAACCTCAGTTGATCCATTGGAGTTTTTTTTATCCTTATATGAACAGGATCGATTGGCATCAACAATCGTTTTTTTTTTTGTGAAAATTCATCATCTTCTTGTTGACTGTACCATTTTTATGGTTCCGTACCAAAATGGTAAAAAGGAACCCTTATGGTGCGACTCAGTCTGTCTGTCTGTCACAGCTGGATATCTCAAGAACTACTAATGCTATCAACTTGAAATTTGGAACAGTTTTAGATGACATTTGCCCATCTATGTTGCATTACGAAAGAAATAAAAATATATGTTTTTTTTTTTTTTGCAACAGGGACTGAAAGGGGGTCTTAAAAATTCGAAGTGGGGCTACTAGCGGGCATGTGGGCATAAACATAACTCATTTTTATATTAATGTCACTTCTAATTTGATGTCAATTTTATTCTGACTATAAAACGAGAAAGATTTACATAAAGAAAGGTACAGTTAGCATCAAAAATATGTGACTTATTGGTTGGTGCAATTTTTTTTACTTTGGTTTCAGTCCAACTAATTGGCGATGAGTGGGAAATATTTTCATATAGATACTTACTACCAAAAAATATAGTTTACAAAAATCTAAACAAGGAAACACTGAAGAGCAAGAACTCTCGATGACCAGTCTGTTGTATTGTAATTTGTAACAGCTAAACCGCACATGACCTGTGCAGACGTACAGAACCAACTGTCATCAATTGACCTTTGAACACTGAAAACGTTGTCATACCAAGAGCTTTTTCCTAACAGAAACAAACTATCTTTGGGAATCATTATTTTTTTTTATTGCTTCGGGATAATTTTTTATCCAAAAAACCCTTTTTAGCGAAATATTGATGCATGTCATGTTGTAGTCAGTGAAATGGATTCATTAACAATTTGACGATCAATTTAAATTGTCTGTAACCACAATGACCGGCAGATATTTCATTGAGAAGAATCAGAATTTGCCTTGTCATTTCAATGACGTAATGTTAAATGTTTTTCTATCTTCTGACTGCAATTTAAATCATAATGCAGATTGCAGATATGATCCGAAACTAAATGTCGAATTTAAACATAATAATCAGATAAATATCGGATCCGGTCATTAGTATGGACAAGAAACGAAGCAAGCGCAAGTGCGCCACTGGCGACATCACGTGATCTACACACACTTACAGCGCGCTTCTACAGAGTCGTGATGTTTTAACCTCATGGCGAGGAGGACATTCTAGTGTCTGATCGCATCGGAGTTACTACGTCGCGGAACTGTATTCGATTCGTTGTGCTCAGTGATTGTGTTAATTTTAATTTGGAGCGATTGTGTAAGATTGTGATTTTAATAAACACCGTGTATCGCACCCAGTGTGTTTTCATTGCACGAAACCCATCTTCTGCAAATGTGCTGTCTGAATCTAACTGAGTAAATCCTGACGTTATAAGAAAAAGGTGCTTTTAACAAATAAATCAATAGCCAGTTTTTGTTTTTATATATCTATTTAAGTACGTACGTATATGTATGACGTAACAAAAACTACGGCGTAAAAGATAGTAATTTACATATTAACATGTTTCCGTCCCACTATTACGAAGACAGTGAGTTCACCACCTTTCCCACAAGTGAAATAGTATAGAAAAAATATTCATGCATGATAATGTGATGGTAATCAGATGGAAATATTCAAGGCGATAGACTAATTCATTGATATTTCGCAGTTAGTGATAAGGGCAAAAGTACAGTCGGTAGCCTATACAACGTGTCGTTTGCATCCTCGTCAAATTTCAAACCGAATATAATCGTATTCGCGAAAAAAATTTCAACTGTCCCATAGAAAACTTCAATACCTACTCGACGCAAATGTATGGGACGGCTGATTATTTTTTCACGATTACGATGTTGGTGCCATGCAGAAAGTTGTTCGGTTTGATGTTCTATACCACACCCTTAAATTTGTCGAGGAAGCAAAACAAAACATTGTATATCTATTTGTCGGAATTGTCAGAAGTGATTTCCTAACGTAAGTAATACAATAATAAATCATAAAGGTCAGACGTAAGTAGGCACATCGGAAGGCAACGAGGACGTTGTATTCACTTGTGACAATAATCTTGCTGTAGTGGGTTGGACCAAGATGTATGATAACAAATGATTGTGATCTGCCCCACAATATTTCCATATTTAACGCTGATAATGTGCTTGAACGATAGCATAACGGTTTTGTTGTACCTACGTTCGGATAGATAAAGCAGCCGTTATCTGGTTGGGAAATAAAATTATGCAACACACGCAAATTGCATCAAAAAGAATAGGCACGTCTACACAAGAAAGAATACCTGAAGGTAAAGGGTCCCCGAAACGATAAATTGCAAATGTAAATTTTTACGTGATTGATACACATTCATACGCAAATTGATCGTCTACCAAATGCAATTGAAGCGATAGATAATATTACTACAATAGGAATTGATGGCAATTGATCGTTTCGGAAATCTAAACCCTAAATAAACAGGCATAAAACTCATACCATAAAATGTCTTGCAGGCTGTTTGAGGGCTGCTTTAGATGCTATATAAGTACAGGGTGTATCAGCACGGTGTGGTACAGATCATCAAACTGAACAACTTTCTCCATGGGAACAACATCGTAATCGAGAAAAAATTATCAGCTGACCGGTACAAAACTTCAATACCTACTGGACCCAAATATATGGGACTGCTGAATTACGATGTTGGTCCCATGGAGAATGTTGTTCAGTTTGTTGGTCTGTCCACACCCTTAAGTTTGACCACACCTTCCTGATACACCCTGTATATGTACAACTATAACGAGTGTCCTAACCAAACTCGCAAAGTCAATTTATGAATGTAAATATGGAAAGCAGTGTCGAATTTTGCATTATAGAAAGTAAACACCAATGTTGTTCAAAATTCCGATGATGTCATTGCAACTCAAATTAAAGCCCCAACCCATTATTACCAGCCATTAACCGTGTGCAGTTGAAGCCAAATTGCATTTTTTGTCCTATCGACTGTCAGAAAATACAGTCAGGCGCAGTTACATCATGTAATATTATTTAATCCTACTAATATTATAAATGGGAAAGTTTTTATATTTGGATGTTTGTTACTCAATCACGCAAAAATGGCTGAACGGATTAGGATGCAATTTGGTACAGAGACAGTTTATAAACTGGATGGAATTCAGACGTAAGTAAGTAGGCTGGGGCTGTGGGTGGGGTAATGTGAGCAACGCAGACGTATTTTATAACACTGATTGGCCTCTTGTCATCCAATTGACTAATGTACTGAGGTGTATGGTCAGCCTACTGCTTACAGCATTAGGTAGGTAGAACTATTATTGGTGAAGGTAACCAGTACTTTGGGCCTTTCATTCTTCTTTTTCGTGTGGTTAGTGACTAACCTGGTGTCAGAGTTTTTATACCGTCCATGGACCTCTGACCTGACTTCACATGCCATCGAGAAATATCTCTCTGGCATGCCGGTTTCTTCAGGATGTTTTCTTTCACTGTTTTAGAAGCAAGTGATAATTATTAATTATAATTATTGTCTGGATAGAAATCTGCTTCGAACTTGCTTGCTTTGAGGCTTTTTGGTAAATTTTTTAATTCACAAAAATAATCCGTATAATTTTCGTACAGATTGAACACGTCATATCACCGGTACCTTCATTTAGTCTTCTTATTGCGCCATCAATGTACTATGGACAAAACTTAAGCATGCTCACTTAAGAAAATAATCCTGTGAGAGCGCAGCTAGTGCCAAACGAACATTGTGCGATCAAGTCGTGAGCCGTGCATGCGATTATCGCCTTTGAGGTGATCATGCGGAACTTTGGCCCATAGTAGTTAGCAAGTACATTTGAAATTATAACAATAGTACAGTGTGCAACATTTAATTAACATTAAACAAATTTATTATAATCACCTTCATTAAGGTTAGTACCCCACTTTTTCTTTTTCACGTGAAAGGTTCATGGAGTATAAGCAACGAGGCGATGAATTACAATAATTCGTTCATTGGTTCTACAATACACACACATACATAGGTATATTAACGCGAATACGTATCGTTGTTATTAGAAACGATGCAATGTAATTAGAAAACATTAATTTTGTAAACTGCGAAGTGTTGTAATGGCATTTGTTTGTTTTCACTTGTTCAATTTGCTTTTGCTATTATTAATAACGTTATTTGAGATTTGTTTAGCGATAAGTTCTGTAAATGTTCTCAAAATCAATTAAGGCTCCCACAGACAGTCGTGATGCGACTGTGCAACGCGATTCTGGTAGAATTTTTTTTATGAAGTTTCATAGAAATTATTGTTCTACTAGAGTCACGTCGCGTCGCGCTGTCGCGTCGCGTCTGTCTGCGGGAGCCTTTAAGTGTGTATGGGTGTAAAAAATTACTCTGAAAATGTGAAAACTATATTTTTGCTTTATATAAGTAATATATGAGGGCTGTCGCAGTTTGTCACCTCTCTCGCTCATATAGAACCAAATGTTTAACAATATTAAACGAAAATATGCTTTTTTGCAAAATGTAATCAATTGGCGAACTAGTAATTAATATTAATTTAATAGGTACATACTATTAAAAAACAAAAAACATTTTTGGTGAGGCATTTAACTCATCTAAAAAACAGATCAAAATATTTATCTAGCATAGTTTATTAGATAACACAATATAAATGTATTTTAATAATAAACTATTAAGTTAATGTTATTTAGTAGTTCGCCAATTCATTACATTTTTTCAAAAAAAAAAATCTTTTCATTTAACATTCTTAAACATTTGGTTCCGTGTGAGCGAGACAAAATGCTACAGCCCCATCGATAACTAATAAGTTTTTTTAGGATCGAAGTACAGCTAGTACAGCCTTCTAAAGCGCAGTTACGTTATAGGTAAACTCGAAATCAAAACACATTAGGTACTAGGAGTATTCAAATAAAGCGTCAATCTAGCTCAAGGTATGCATTATGTAGCAGTAATATATTTATTAGGTAGGTACCTACAGCAATGTCCCGGTCATCACTGACATCACGGAAGTATATTTTAGCAGAGTAGAAAATAAAAACATTTTTTTTTTCTTTACAACTTAAATTCAACTTAATCATTAAATAAAATACATTAACATTTTAACTTATGTAACTAATACAGTGTAATTTTTAATTCGACTGAATTCTGACATTTCAGATGTGTTACCAATAATAAAACGGGCCTACTAAAAACGGAACGCATTTAGGCGAAATTAAAAAAAAATCTTTCTTGAATTTAAGGTTTCAATTAGAAAAACTAACACCTAAAAATTGACTGATAATTTTAAAATGGTAATCAGATTTTTTATTATCAAATTATTGAAGTTACAATAATTAGTAAGGTACTTAATTATTTTTCTTTCACAGGAATCCCTGTCCACTAATCCATAGGTTACATACCTTTTTAAGGAATACCTTTTAGTTTGTAAAATCTTCGCTTCTTGTAACTACAGACAGACAACGATGATAATATTAGTGATAATGATACCTAAATAAATATTTAAATTTAAAAAATGTTTTTTTACTCTTTTTTTCCATTTAACTAAACAAAATTAATATTTTAGTAAGTGTGCATTGAATGCACAAAACAAACACTATTTACATTGTCATACAGTTTACTTGATCTCATTCTCTTTCATAATTTTTATTGTTTTATAACCAAAAAATTCTAGTTATATAAATAACTTATAAAAAGGACAAGACAAAAGGTTTATGATATCTGAAGAGGCAAAAAATTACAGCTGTCAGAATTTTGTCGAATTAAAAATCAGACTGTAAATAAATTTTCTTTCTTTCTTTCCTGAGTTTCACTGACCTGCAAATTCCGCTGCTGACTGTACTTACTTGCTAGACGGGACAGCTTTCGAACTGTTTCCGAGTAAATTGGTAAAGTCAAACGGGTCCAACCTTGGAGTGTCTCAATATATCCATAGCGAAACCAGCAAGTACGGAGAATTAAATAATGAAGCATCAATACATGCCATAATCGATTTTCATAAAGGAAATTTTGTATTTGTTTGCTTATAAGTTCTAGCGACCCGGCCCTGTTTCGCACAGTTTTTACGATTTGACAAAACGTGAAAGTTTATACGAGTATAATCATAATAATATATAAGATAAATATACATGTAGGTACATAAAAACCTTCCGGAATAAATTCTCTAAATGATAGTGAAAACTGCATCAAAATCCGTTGCACAGTTTAGAAGAACAACGCGGCCACACAGACAGACACGAAAAGCGACTTTATTTTATAATTCGTATAGATAGTAAGTATATGGTTTTACCTTATTTTTTTCAGTTAAATGAAGATTAACTCTATTACTAAAAGTAAAATTTAAACAGCAGGTACTGTCTACGGGTTGAAATAAAGTTACAATCGATACCGTAATTAAATTATTTACCTATGTTTACACTATTTTGATAACTAAAAAATTTATTTTAGATTTCGCTACAAACACATTATTATTGCATCTAACTGTACATACCAAGATTTTCCTTCTACGGCATGTAAATAAAAATAAAGGAAAGATGATTAATGCGTACAAAAACAGTTAATTAAATGTCACTGAAGTTGTCAGGATAATTATTATTATTATTTATTATTTTATGTGATGTTAGCTGCCTTAGTGGGTTAGATAGACATAAACTAAGATTTACTTAACTCGTGGAGCTAGTTTTCACTAACTGTTTTACTTAGATTTGCGCTTTCCAACGGAAATAGATTAAAGCGAAAGCGCCAGGGTAGCCCGCGGAATTCAAATTCAAATTTTCGAACGTTTTTTGCAATTTTCAAGTCAGTATTAGGTTGTATCAGTCGGATGTTGATCAAAACGATTTACAGTCAATAGTCATCAATACAACTACTATTTAATGACTTTTCATAAAATCTTGACATTTCAGGATTATACTAACTTAAGAAGTTGTATTACTGATTCTAATGATTATAATTCTGTAAATACATATTTGTTACGGTCGCGGAGGAGCTCGTGGCTAAGTAATAACAGCCGAACGGGTCGATCTATCAGGTTAAGCTACGCTTTCCGGGGTCGGTCCGTGGATGGGTGACCATCTTTACATACCGAGACTCCTCCGTGCCTCGGAAAGCACGTTAAGCCGTTGGTCCCGGCTGTCATTCGTGGATCTTTGACAGTCGTTACGGGTCGTCAGAAGCCCGAAAGTCTGACGACCAGTCTTACCAAGGGGTATCGTATTACCCAGTTGGGTTGTGGAGGTCAGATAGGCAGTCGCTCCATGTAAAATACTGGTATTCAGCTGCATCCGGTTAGACTGGAAGCCGACTCCAACATAGTTGACAAAAGGCCTGAGCAGATTTAATTTGTTACGGTCGCTAATCATACTTTAATCTACACACAACATAGCAAATTGCAAAAAAAGTCAGAAATTTTTAATATCGCGGGATACTCCGGCGCCTAACCTAAAAATGTTTTAGCACTATTTAATAGATAGTAATGCGATGCGGTAACGTAGAACACTTCTTCCTGATCGATATTTTAATACATAAATAATCAATTAGGGTAATAATAATCTAGGTGTAGGTATTGTGTACCAATGTAAATTATACCAGGATGCATGGCTATTGAATTAAAATTAACTTTCGAAGTAACGCGTAAGATCCTGGAGAAAGTGTTTAGATCAATTTACTTTGTTATTTAAAAATAATTGGTATGAAATTAAATACCTATTCACTTAAATCTAACTTGTAATTTATTGTAAGTACCATTATTAAGCATTATTTTCACAAATTGTTTTATATACTTATGTGTATTGTATTAAAATTTTATTCAGTACCTAGGTACTTGCTTACTTTATTTAAAATCTCATTTTTTCAATAAACAGTTTTCAATAGTTAAATTATTAAAACAAGCGAAAAATTCTCATAACTATTTAACCAACTCCTGCGCAGGTTGCAGTTTACACTGCATGAAACTAAATATTAAATAAGCGTCAATCAATCACAACCGAATTTTATTTCAGTTTTGTTTTCAAACACAATCAGCATGTAACCACATTTCGCAAAACATTCACACAGTAATTAGTAGAGTAGAATAATCTGAAGAAACTTGACAGTAAGTTAAAGAATTTTAAACCTTAGTGCATGCTAAGCATACATACATGTATGGTGTGAAAATAAGTTATCTCAGTAATTTTCTCAGCTTTAGGCGTAGTTTGGGTTTCAGTCCACATTGCAGAAAAGTAAAAAAAAAAAAAAAAAAAAAAAAAAAAAAAAAAAAAAAATTGTTTATTCTGCACAAACAAAACGCACATTACCTTAGTAGGTAAGTGTGCAAGTAAATGCTGCAGTCTTCAAGCCGAGAGTAAAAATAATTGAAAGAGATTGAATAACCTACTTTGAACCTGGGGTCGGGTGTACGTACAATATACGTGATAAACATTATATACAGAATTAAAACAATGATATTAATTTTTTTTTAAGATTTTTATGAGTGTGTAAAAAAATACAAAAAAACAGTTCAATGTTTATGTATTTTATTTAAGATACTATACTATTTGATTTTATTGATTTGATTTTCCTCAGAATAAATTTTAGTAAGGTAATTTTTTTATTTCTCTACTATAAACAAAACTTAATTAAAGTATACAAGTCAACACTAAACTATTTAAACTATGTACAAGTGTATAATAATAATAAATTAGTAAATTAAATAATTTAAAAATAGATTTATTTAAATACAAATAGATGTTTGTGTTAAAATCTTTTGGTAAGAATAGAAATAAATCAATCAATCTGCCTAGCCTTTTCCCAACTATGTTGGGGTCGGCTTCCAGTCTAACCGGATGCAGCTGAATACCATTATTTTACATGGAGCGACTGCCTATCTGACCTCCACAACCCAGTAACTGGGTAATACGATACCCCTTGGTAAGACTTTCGGGCTTCTGACGACCCGTAACGACTGTCAAAGATCCACGAATGACAGCCGGGACCAACGGCTTAACGTGCTTTCCGAGGCACGGAGGAATCTTGGTATGTAAAGATGGTCACCCATCCACAGACCAACCGCGGCAAGCACAGCCTAACCTGAGCGATCGACCCGTGCGGCTGTTATTACTTAGCCACGAGCTCCTCGTAAGAATAGAAATAAATGAGATTAAAAAAAAAAGTTTGATATTGACGAATTATCATGGAAAGGTTGCCGACCTCAGTACCAAATAATCAATATAGGTATTATCATTCATTAATGAGTATCATTCTCGACCAAACGTACATAATTATCTGTCGCATAAATGTAACTCTTTTAAGTAACAGTAGAAATCAGTAAAGAATAGATAGGTACAGGAATTTGCTAAAAATAATATGAACTAATTGATAAAAAAAAGTGGGTCACTATTTCATATCGACGATTTAGAGGACATCTAATTATAATTTAAACTTAATAGATATCAAATAAATGAAGAACGTTAAAAGGAAGTTTGGCAGTGGCAGTGGGCTGGCCATTTTTGTTGAAGGAGTGATGGAATGTGGAGCAGATGAGTACTGGAGCGGTGACCGCGTATCGGCAGTAGTGTGGGACGCCCCCGAGCTATGACGACGTTTTGTCGACAGAAGAATGCACAAAACTACACATCACATCTTCGCGAGAAAAACGTGCTATCTCGAAAAATGCAATTTTACAAGAAGCGATATATAAACTTTAAAAAATTATGACAAATATATTAAATGTGTTTTTAGTTTTTGACGTTAATTTAAATAAATTAGACAACTATCTAATAATCTTTAAAAAAAAATAAAGGTACAAAAAGATTCTACAATCGAATATTCAATTATCTAATAATAATAAAAAACAACTTTTCCGAAATGTCACGTTTTTCTTGCAAACAGCCATTGCCATGTTTAGACGCCTAGAATACGTACAAATATTTCTACTACTTATCTGCCATTTCGTCTATTCTTCCGTCGACAAAATCCGTTTCTATGGTGGTCACGCTAAGCATACTGGAAGAGGCTTACGTCCAGCAGTGAACTGCGATAGGCTGAGTTGAAATAGAAGTTTAGGAGTAGTAAACATTTTTTTTGACTACAAAAACATCCAAATGCTTACCTACACATTATCATCTCCATAATAACAGAACAGTAAACACTTTCTAGTGGCACAGTAAAACTTTCTTGCAACAGTTCCGTAATAATATACTTGGTACGTGTTCAAGATTAATTTATAAATAAAAGTTTTCTGATGCAAGGCACGTGGGTGTTACATTCAGCGTTGATACGACAGAATTGTGTAGACGAATCGGCGCGAGCGCCATCAACAAGCAACAGACGTGTTTTAAGAATCCCATTTTTCGGACACCGTAATTTTAGTAAAGTGATAGATATAATCATTCATAATGCATTATTTCGCATACCCATTTAGCTAGCATGTCCAATTATTTGGCGTTTTTTTTTTTTTTTTTGAAGACTTTTTGTTTTCGTCTAGAAATATAGAAAGAATGTATTGATCTCAAACTACGTATTGGGATTCTCTTCAACACACCACATGTCTCATCCCAATTCTATGGAGTCAGCCATCAGCGTTAGGGTCAACTATTACATCTATCAGTTTCAAAAAATGGCCGTCTGTACAACATTACAAA
This sequence comes from Cosmia pyralina, assembly GCA_946251885.1. Classification (NCBI taxonomy): domain Eukaryota; kingdom Metazoa; phylum Arthropoda; class Insecta; order Lepidoptera; family Noctuidae; genus Cosmia; species Cosmia pyralina. The sequence continues at coordinate 24,177,316 of OX276344.1, forward strand.
GATCTGGAAGGGTATGACGAATGCTCCTGGCATCTATAATGAGCTAATTCAGCTCATCACACCGAATAATTATCTTCATAGCAGAAAACATCGACTGCTAAGCGTGCCCTTGTGTCGGACTGCAGCCCGTGCCCGTGCTGCGTCTCTCGTACCGCGCGTGTTGACCGCACTAAATAAGCTCGTGGAAGCCAACCCGGACTGCGATCTGTTCGCTAATAAATTCGCCAATTTAATGGATAAGTGCCTACATTTTTGTGAGAATAGTAGTATTTCATTGTTGTTATTAGTTATGTTTATATTGTTCATAATTCATGGGTAGAACACCGTATGATTTGCGCTTTGTGAACAACTTTCACTATGGGACTAACTTTGAAATCGCTAAAAAAAACTGGCGGTTCAGTACATTTATCTACAACAAACTCGTCAAAATGTAGGGAGCAGCTGATTTTTTTTTCGCGATTTCAGGTTTGGTCCCATAGTAAAAGTTGTTCATATTCATGGGTAGAAAATCTATGTAAGTATAGGTACTTAGGATAGAGGAAGTAGAGGAGTAGGAGTAATAGGAAGTAGAGGAGCTCGTGGCTAAAGCAATAACAGCCGCACGGGTCGATCCATCAGGTTAAGCTACGCTTGCCGGGGTTGGTCAGTGGATGGGTGACCATCTTTACATACCGAGACTCCTCCGTGCTTCGGAAAGCACGTTAAGCCGTTGGTCCCGGTTGTCATTCGTGGATCTTTGACAGTCGTTACGGGTCGTCAGAAGCCCGAAAGTCTGACAACCAGTCTTACCAAGGGGTATCGTATTACCCAGTTACTGGGTTGTGGAGGTCAGATAGGCAGTCGCTCCATGTAAAATAATGGTATTCAGCTGCATCCGGTTAGACTGGAAGCCGACCCCAACATAGTTGGGAAAAGGCTAGGCAGATTGATTTTTTATAGGTACTTAGGATGTTGGATCTACTCATGTGTACATTGTTTTGAACGCATGATAACTAGTAGCCAATGAGTTTCTCATATTTACAAATTCGTAGAATCCGGTCTTTGTTGAATACCAGATTTAGTATACAAAATTGCTACGCTAGTACTATGAATCCTGGGAATGAAGTCTGTTGTCAACATGTTAGTAAACAGATTAGAAATGCCATTACAAAATGTGCAACAAAAACGAAGACATCATTTCAATAGGACCACGGAAATATTTTCTGGTCCTTCGATCATTGCAATGAATTCCGTGGCGAAGACAACAGTAGTAAGGAAGCATTCTTAAATGACTTCTCCTAGGCCAAGCAATATTTTATTGACCTGTTCCTAATATTTACCAAGGATTTGGCAGCAAGGTGCACTTTGCCGCAATCGAGTGGCGACATAAACTTCATGCATAAATTCAGAATGCATATTTTAGTTTTAGTAGAGACTATAAACAAAGCATTTTATAAGACGTAGCAAATAGTGACAATCACGTTTAGGCTATTTGTGAACACGGATGAGTAGACTTGGCCTACCACAAAGTTATACAGTGTGTGTATGACTTAGGTCAGGAATTATGCAAACTATTTAGGTATAACTGAGACGTTGGTATTGCGTTTGAGACGATTGAGTTATACTTAAAATTATTGAACCAATAGAAGATTAAATTGAAGGCATTGTTGTGTGTCTGGTTTCCTTAGAAAATTTTAGAAGAGAGAGATAAATATCAGGAGTTCAGGACCAAAGAATTTGGCTGTAGGTATCGCAGTTTTTATATGACGCTAACTAAGGATGAATTAAAACAAACGACTACAAAAAAAACATTACGAAGTGAATAATAACTTTAATTTCGGAAGTTGGTGTCATTGGATCTATACTTTAGGTTTTTGCCACCGACTTCCGAAATGAAAGTTACTTTTCACTTTGTAGTGTTTTTTTTTATGGAAGATAGATTTTTTTTTTTTTTTGTAAAAAAAAAATTTTTGTCTTTTTTGTTATGGTATCTACTTACCCCACACCAATTCGTATACCACTACTTGCTATGTGTACAGGAATATAACATCATCAAGATACACGAAGTGAATTAAATAAGTACCTACGTATAAATATCGAAGCTAACTCAAAAACGAATACCCAAAGCAAAGATAATAAAAATTTATATGGGACCACTGCGCAAGCTACCTCAACCAAATTAAAAAAAGGATTTTCAAAATCAGTCTACAAATATCGATGAGTATACATAAAAAATATAATATGTTTATATAGACGAGCATAATATGACCTCCTCCTTTTTTGAAGTTTGTTGAGTTTGTAGCGTTTTTGTATGCCGTGTAATGCATTTCACAAAAAACCAAACCGCCTTACATTCTGTTCATCCTATCTACGAGTATGTTCGTACAATGAAGCTTTGACAAGATGCATTCCGAGCACCAATGCCACCAATTTAATAGACTCTAGAGTCTTACATATTTGCGAATAATGTCCAGTCTAACTCAGGAACGCCATTAAACTAAGCTGAACGACTAACTACCGGACTGGATAGCCTTGAAGTGCGTATTAATAGTTAGATGCATTGCATGTTTGCTTTTAATGTTGTATCTAGATCAGATCAAATTCCTCTCTGAATTGCGTCTTGTCAACAAGCGTGTAGGTACTGTTAGAGATGAGACATTTTATAATGACTGGATGGTATTGAACGGGTATCACGTTATAATATCATAATAAACCAGAAGAGTATGCTTAGATGGTTTGACCATGTTGAGAGCATGAATGAAAGGCGACTAACAAAAGGTATTTACAAGGCAGATGTGAGTGGAAACGCCGGGAGGAGACTCCCTAGGAAGCCTTATAGTTACCTATCTTATTGGTGATATTCTTCTGAAAGGTCAGGTGCGTTGCGTAGTACTCGCACCGGCGTGCGTGTATGACCAGATGTATGAACGTAAACGAAGCAAAAGGAGTATGTAAGAATCGTATAGCAGGTGGCGTTCTGTAGTTTCCGCCTACCCCCATAGGAAGAAGGCGTGAGTTTATGTGTGTATGTAATGTAATAAACCAGAATATTTTTGTCCCACTACGTCTTCTTCACTCTTGCTCAAGACAGGTTGGCGATTTCAGACTATTAACTATAAGCTCAGGTATCCCGAAGCCGCAGCTCGCCGTCCGGTAAGGCAGCTCGCCGTCCGGTAAGGACCAGGCCCGGGTCGACGGCGCGTTGTGTTCCACGCGCGCCTCAAAGAGATGTCAGCAGTGACGGGGTCAATTGGGCCGATGCCGCCGGGGTCGCGGGTAGTTTGAAAGAGATACCGTGGCCCTGGCACGGGCAACTGAAGGATCATGGGTGGGTTTCATTCAGTAAAAGTCTGACACGCCCTCCCGCTCTGCCCAGAGCGGGAGAAGTCATTTGATGATTTCCCATCCACAAAAAAAAAAAAAAAAAAAACAAAAAAAAAGGTATCCCGAAGCCAGTTATTTCCAAGATTTATACCTCAGAAAGTACATATGAATAATTGAAAGATTCACATTGGTACTTGCCCGGATTCACGTTATACTTACTTTTAAAAAGATGTCAGTGACCTACTAGAACGACTTAGGATACTGTCGCATTAAAGACATAAGCTGAATAATGGCAAAAGCACTTTGTTAATCCTTTAAGGAGTTTACAACATTTGATAGTGTCATGCCATGTATATCCATGATGTGCTAATATAATAATCTGTCGCAGTCAAGTACGTGATAGCTCGAGTGGTCCTCGAATACCCACTATCAGCTCTAATCCCTACTGTCATGCATTCAAATACTATGGTAAGTTATGTCTACTGTAACGTACGAGTACATCGCAGGATTCGAGGGTCGTTGTGGATGAGCGCCACCATTGAAAAAAAAAAATCATAAGTCTGGAACTTTTTGAAATTTCCTATGCTATAATTTCCTGCGCCAAAAACGGAACTTTTTGGCGTGAACTGTTATATTTTCGAACCTAAGAGGTTTAGTGTTGATTTTTTTTATACAAAAAATTCTACATACTCTGACAAAAAATGTGAGCATAGGAAAATACAAATCATTCATCATTTGCCAAGATACGTACCGGCTAAACGAATGGTCCTAGAGAAGTCATTAAATAAGAATTTGTATAGAATTAAATTAGCTTTTAAGTTAATTCTAAAGTGCCTCTAGGCTTCATAGTATCCTCAAAAATAAAAAAATGTAAAATGATTTTGAAATCATAGTTACATGCGCGTTTGCGATGTTTGATGTTGTTATTGACTGGGCTAAGTTGTCTTCATCAAAATGAGACTTTCTTGATATTATTCGAGAGCAAATAAAATAATGACTAAATTGCAAGCAATAACTCCATTTAATTATATTAAACGAACCGAAGCATCTACGAGTACTAGAGACCGATAAGTTTAGCACGACTTACAAGGAGGTTCTCAATTCGACACGTATATTTTTTTTTTTATGTATTACCACGCATAACTTTTTACAGAGTAGTCTGATTTGAAAAAAAATTGATTCATTCGAGAGGGTATACCTCAAAGTTGGTCCCATATAAAATTGATTAACTTTGCTTGGGTAGTTTTTGAGTTAGCTTCATTAATACGTATTTTTACCCCACTTTTATGTGGATGATGTTCTATAGTTTCTTTTGCAGGTAGGGTTATTAGAAGTAGGTACCACAAATAAAAAGTGAAAAATAAAAACTTTTTTACAAAAAAAAATACCATCGACTTCCAAAAACAACATACAAAGTGTAAAATAACTTTAATTTCGGAAGTCGGTGGCAAAAAACGATAATACATTTAACCAGACACCGACTTCCGAAATTAAAGTTATTTTTCACTTTGTAGTGTTGTTTTTGGATGTCGGTTGTATTTTTTTGTAAAAAAGTTTTTTTTAAGTTTTCACTTCTGTCGGCAGTCCCCATGACTGCCTATTTTTTTTTTTATATAAAGATTTTTTTTATGGGAAGGCGTGAGTTTATCTCTGTATGGGGGTGTGTATGCTTATTTTATTTTCTTTACAAGTAGGTAGGTTTATTTTAATTAGCCAGCTCATAATTCCCCCAACACTTTTCTACTGAGCAACTTCCGAAAAGATTATTTAACGCCATTTTCCAATGTTGGACCGAAAGGATGATTACTTTTATTAAATATTTTCCCTGTATATGGTCTTCATTTATATTCATAATTTAATTGATGAATGGGTTTGCAAATTATTCATTATTAAGTGGGAAAATACAGAAAAAGTGTTTCCTTGTGGTGTTCTCAATATTATTACAGTTCCATGAATAAAATAGGTTTTCCTTACTGTCATATTCTATTGTGTTACCTATATTTACCGGAAGCTAAGTAGTATGTAATTCTGGATGACAAATAGGGGATTGTGCAAAATATGCCTACTAGAATGGAAAAGCAATTTTCCTCATTCATATACGAAATAAATAGGTATACATTTTTAAGTTCATGGGTGACTGTAATTTAGTGAGGAGCTCGTGGCTAAGTAATAACAGCCGCACGGGTCGATCCATCAGGTTTTAAGCTACGCTTGCCGGGTTTGGTCCGTGGATGGGTGGCCATCTTTACACACCGAGACTCCGCCGTGCCTCAGAAAGCATGTTCAGCCGTTGTTCCCGTCTGTCATTCGTGGATCTTTGACAGTCGTTACGAGTCGTCAGAAGCCCGGAAGTCTGACAACCAGCTTGCCAAGGGTATCGTATTACCCAGATACTGAGTTGTGGAGGTCAGATAGGCAGTCGCTCCATGTAAAATACTGGTATTCAGCTGCATTCAGTTAGACTTGGAGCCGCCCCCAACATAGTTGGGAAAAGGCTAGGCAGATAGGTACAATGCATTCATCAAGACAGCCAATATAGTGAAGTGCATTTGTTGTCAAGTAAGTTCAACAAACAGCAATATGCAATTTGCATAATTATCTACAAGGATACCAATAACAACAAATTACACCTATCCTACGTCATCGTCATCGCGACCTGAATTTCTTTACCTATCTTTTGCTGAATACACGCATTTTAGCTAAAACATGGTAAAAAAATCTCCTGAAAGACTACCACATCACTCTTCTCGGGAAGAGTTAGGAGTGCAACTGCACTTTAAGCTGTATTCCTCTATTGCAATATTAGGGCAAAAGGACAATGTTTATGAACATTTTCCTCGAGTTAGAACAGACGGAAGCGGAAAAACTCAAAATGTCCGTCCATTGCATACAAAAGTATCATTCCACTTCCGATTCAAGGACCTAAGAAGGGGTAGAAGAGCGAAGGCCACTCAGACACCCAGAAAGTGGTAGTTGTAATACGCACTAGTCCTATCGCGTTACACGTGAGTCGTGAGGTGACACGCAAGTGTACGCGCGTGAAATTGATACAGTGTGGCGTTTCACAACGGCCGGCGGCCCCAAGTGTAATCTTTCTTCAATGTTACACTATACTTTTTACTGGCAATATTAATTAATCATCTATTGGTAGCATAGCAATTATGAAAGTGTTACCATTACTTAATATTTTATTTTTTACAAGTTCTGTTGCCTATTTATTCAATAAAATTTATTCTTTTATCCTTTCCCCGAGGTGGATGATTTATTCAAAAAAAATCGCTCAATATTTCTATACTAGGCGAATTTTTTCATGCATAGTATGCATGATAATATTCTACCTCATAAGTGTACGTGTCAGTTTTTTACAAATCTCCACCAAATGAAACACGAAATTTACACATTTTTCAGGCGATAATAAGGGAAAGTGGTGTAAGTAAATACTTACTATATTATACATAAAAATCAATTGCTGCCCGTTTGTCTCGCTAAAACTCGAAAACGGCTTGACCGATTTGAATAATTTTTATTTTTGTTTTATTCTCCTTTTTACTGGGGTGGTTTAAAAAAAATAATTGAAAGCATAATTTTATAAGTATACTAGTATCATTCGATCGGACGCTTATCAAACGCAGAACAAAAATAACGTGAACGATATTTTTCATGAACTTATTTATAAACACACGTGCATGGCGCATTATCGCAAATGTTTTATAATAAGATAAGATAAGATTTTATTTATTTGCTTAAACATAATAAATAATATAATAAATAATACTAATAATAATGTTACTGAACTCTTCCTAAACGGCTGGACCGATTTTGATAAATTTACTGTGTGTGTTTCAGTGAGTTCCTTGGATGGCATAGATTCATAATTGGACCCGGTAGGTGGCGCTACGATTGAATTCTAGGATACAGGACGTCTGTCCGGTCAGCTACTTTATCTTGTTTTTTTTTTATTTACCTTTTAAAGAAATTGGAGCCCACGCATAATAATACTGTGATCAGTTCATTTAAATATTACCTACTAAATTACGTAAATAAGTCGCGCAATGTTTTATACTTAGGACTTTGTTTGGTTATATTATTTAAGTACGTATGTAGATACGTTAGTAGATACCTACTAGGTTCGCATTTTTTTAATAATATGTCGTAATACCTAACTTACTTTCTGGTTTAGGAAAAATGTTTTTTTTTTTTCATTCTTTATTTTTTTCTGTAGGTAGGGGCATCGAGCCGAATCTCACCCAATCTTACATGAGGGAGAGGGGGTCTCGGCTAATATCACGTAAAAGTCTTGGTAATTATTGTAAAAAATAATTAAGCAAATTATTATTATTTAAATAAATCTAACGCAATCAAGCACAGATTAACGTATTTACACAAAAAAAATCTCACGAAATATTTCAGGGAGCAGTCGAGCCAAATCTCACGACATCTCAACAAGGGAGGAGAGGGTTCGAAAAATCACCAGAATCGCTCTATGTAATTAATGGATGCCCCCTAGGTCTGTAATACATTTGATAATATACAATCAATCTGCCTAGCCTTTTCCCAACTATGTTGGGGTCGGCTTCCAGTCTAACCGGATGCAGCTGAATACCAGTATTTTACATCGAGCGACTGCCTATCTGACCTCCACAACCCAGTTACTGGGTAATACGATACCCCTTGGTAAGACTGGTTGTCAGACTTTCGGGCTTCTGACGACCCGTAACGACTGTCAAAGATCCACGAATGCCGGGACCAACGGCTTAACGTGCTTTCCGAGGCACGGAGGAGTCTCGGTATGTAAAGATGGTCACCCATCCACGGACCGACCCCGGCAAGCGTAGCTTAACCTGATGGATCGACCCGTGCGGCTGTTATTACTTAGCTACGAGCTCCTCCACATTTGATAATATACAAGATGTAAATAAATGTGTAATTAAAAATTCATTAACTGTTTCATTTACATATTAATAAAATTAACTCTCTCTAACCAATTCAATACTTTGCCATTATTTTTACTGAAAGTACCGTCAGTTTTCGTGGTTTAGTTTAAAAAATACAATCCCCACATGCACACCTAAATAGTTAATTACATTACAAAACATGAAAATGAAACATTCATCAAACTAAGTTACCAAACTAGATAACATCAGCCAAATCAGCCTATAAGTAATGTTCCCACCCCCGTGCGGGTTGGTATATATCACATGTCTTCGAATTTTTGGTACTAGGACAGGCCGGTTTCCTCACGATGTTCCTTCACCGTTTTGAGAGCAGTGGTGATGAAATAATTTACACAAAATAAAGCGCCTGTCTGGGTTCGAACCTACGACCTAACTAGATAAGATAAGGATAAAGCAGGCTCTGATTCTCTTCTTGTCCCCACGAACACTATTGCAATAAATCTCATTAATAATTATAAGCAATTAGACGGAGATAATTTACTTATCGTAATTATCTTAAGCACAGGCAGTTTGTTATGCACTGCACTCCTAAAAATATTATTGAATACTCGAATATAATGATTAGGTACGCCTCTTTTTGTTAACCTCAAACAATTCCTATTTTAAATCCCAAAAAATTGCCAAGTAACTGCGGCCAACTTAAAGAGCACTATCAAGAGGCTCAATTAATTAAAAAAAGTGTGCATCATTAGAACCGCAAAAAGTTTTAAGAGGATCAGTTACATATGTCCCGTTTGTTCTATAACAGAACTTCTTTATTATTTTTTACAAAAAAAAAAAACAAGAATGATAAGTAAACGTGATAGCTGTCAAATGTTCGCCAATTCAAATATTTTTGTTCAATCAATTTAGGACGATATGGAATTTAGATTAGAATTTTAATTCGAATGGCATTGTGATTTATTTGAAGACTGAATTTGATTAGTTGCATAAAAAAATTATTACGTAAATTAATTTTAATTTCATACATAGACGTTTCACGTAGTTGGCAAGGCCAAAATTAATTAAAGTAAAGCTTGAAAATGAAGGTTTATGGTTTTATAGATCACTTGATTACCCCGAATAAGTTTTTAATTATTTTATGTAGGTATAATAATTAAACTTGTTGTTTCAAGTGTTTAAATTACAGGTAGTTAGCTTTTACTGTTACCCGATAGATAAGTATTATTTACTCGATGTTTATACATGATCTACTTCGTTTGATATTTATTTACATTAGGTACATTTAAAAGTAAGTAAATATCTTCATAGTAAAACCAGTAAAACTATAAAGAAAGACATCTACCTATCTTTTTTTTGGTAAAAAAAAAAAATTATAAATACTTAATATTTTACATTTTAAATTACTATAACACAGTGTAGGTAGTTAATTGTTTTTTATTCATAATTCGTAAACGCCTGCGATATAGACATGTTTCAAAATAATACAGTATGAAATTTATTTTCTCGAATAAAATAAAATGTTTAGAATATGTTAACTTTAAAAAAATTACCTAAATAACCTGAAATGGCTAAAAATGTATTTGAATAAAAAGGACTTACCGCTTAAAAACAATTGAAAAACCGACCGGGCTCACTGGCACTTAACACTTCACTAAAGAAAATATTTTTTTTATTTTTTATTATTAAATTGGCGCTAAAACTTTTAAAAATCGAAGTAAATATTCAATATGACGGAGCGCGCGTCCACGGCGGCGATACAACGCTGAATGATAACAGGTTGTGTTGGCGGCAGCGTAATTATATCAATGACAGTCGAGCAGTTTTCTGAACGAGTCAGGTGTACATAGGAGTCAGTCACACTATCTATTGAATAGCTGAGTAATATCATAGCACAAATTGCTACATCATACGCGGTTGCACTTCGACAGTAAAATACATAAGGAAAACTTGACGATTACCTGCCGAGCTGGTTTGGTAGCTTACGTCGTTTAAAAAACTGTGAACTTTTTTTGTACCGTTCGAAAACCTTTCGGTCAGTCCAAAGTTAAGATTTACAATTTTTAAGGCATTCCCACTACTTAGTTGTTAGGTACCGATTCGATAAATAAAACAACGATCGATTCCGATCCGAAATTACTTAAATGAGAAACAAATACGTCTGAGGGACAATTCCCCTATTTTTAACAACGTTCGCAGTCTCGTCTCAGTCTCAATCTGTCAAAAAGCGTTTATTGCGTTTACCCTTAGAGTACTACTTATACTACCTACTTTACCTACTTTTCTCGCACCTAAAAACGTTCAAATTCAAGTCACAATCTCATGCCAGCGGCAATCTAATGTCAAAAATGTAGGTAAACGCTACACAATTTTTGACAGATTGAGACTGAGATGAGATTACGAACGTTGATACAAATACGGGAATTGTCCATCTCATTTTTCTTCAACGTGACGTTGAAGAAAAATGAGATGATACCATACACACACACACACACACACACACACACACACACACACACACACACACACACACACACACACACACACAACACATACACACAACACACACACATAACATTGCACACATTACATTTACATTTGCCTAAAAAGTTTCAAACTGCTTTTCGGTGTTTTGTAAACACAAACATCGCTACTAAACCTAAAGTAAAACATAACATCACGCCTCTATCCATCGCAGGGTTAAGCAGAGGCGAACCACACTACGACCCAAATTTCACCAGTTATGTTGAATCCCATGTATTTCTTATACAAACCTATAACATCGCGTTTTTTAGAGACAAAATATATTTTAAAAAAAAAAGGAAAAAGGTATTATTTCACCTCATCGTTGGCAACACAGGACCACAGGACTGTCACTTAGTTAAATCGTTAGGATAAGGAACAAGCTCTGTTTTTTGTACAGAGTAGTTTTACATAGGTAATATTCACTAGCTTTTTCTGAAACGATAAGTGAATTAGGTTTATAAACTAATTAAAAATATTTTTCTTGACATCGTTTTTTTATTTTTTTGACATTGATTTAATGGATGACTGTTTTAATAATGATTTATATTTATTTTAATTTTATAATTTAGTATGTAATTCTTTAAACTTTTATAATTTAGTGTGAAATTTCAATACGCTATAAAAATTGTTACTGAAATAAATCAAATGAAAAAAATTAATTAATTATTGCAGCTTTGGGCTGATAATTAGTGGCGGGTACGGATGGGTAACTAATAGGGGGCGAGCCTATTGCCATCAACCGGGTACAAATCTGGACTCCAAGCTGCTACTGTTCCAGATAAAAAAAACCCAATAACACTTTCCCGACCCTGAAATCGAACCCAGGACTTCATGCCCTGCAGTAGAGTTTGCGACCATCATCTGCCTAGCCTTTTCCCAACTATGTTGGGGTCGGCTTCCAGTCTAACTGGATGCAGCTGAATACCAGTATTTTACATGGAGCGACTGCCTATCTGACCTCCACAACCCAGTAACTGGGTAATACGATACCCCTTGGTAAGACTGGTTGTCAGACTTTCGGGCTTCTGACGACCCGTAACGACTGTCAAAGATCCACGAATGACAGCCGGGACCAACGGCTTAACGTGCTTTCCGAGGCACGGGGGAGTCTCGGTATGTAAAGATGGTCACCCATCCACGGACCAACCCCGGCAAGCGCAGCTTAACCTGGTCGATCGACCCATGCGGCTGTTATTACTTAGCCACGAGCTCCTCAGTAGAGTTTGCGACCACTAGACCAATAATAATTTATATTAAAAAAAAGCAGCTAAGTAGGTACCTATTATAACTTAACTAGTTAAGTTATTTCTACAGCAAATACTTAATAAACAGCCTATAAATAAATTTACCTAGGTAGGTAGGTATTGTAAAAACCCAATCACTGGCAAAGACGAGATTCTAGTAAATCTTGGAAATGCCGATTAATTTCAAAATAATTGTTATAACGCTAAGGAAAGTCCGATTTTTATTAAAAAGCTCACCTACATAATTATTATAATTAAACGCTGCTTTATGGCTCCCGCAGTCAGGCGCGATTCGGCAGCGCGACGTGATTCTAGTAGAACAATTTCTATGAAAACTTAAGAGGGAACCGACCGCGCAGTGGCGCCCTCAACGTTCGTTTGGTTATTTCTTTTATTTTAGAATGAAAATGCAGAAAATGCCGGAATAATTGTGCTCCACAAGACTATACGTTATTATTCTAAAATAAAAGAAAGGTCGGTACCCTCTTAATGGAATCTACAGAATCGCGTTGCACCGTCAAGAACATACCTAAGTCTTATGTCACACACAACAAACCTAGCTATGAGTTACACAGTTCAGTTGCTATACTAGGTTTGTTTGTTGTCATTTTTCTGACCACCTCTATTGATATTTTGGTCCTTTCAGGATATCAATCAATCTGCCTAGCCTTTTCCCAACTATGTTAGGGTCGGCTTCCAGTCTAACCGGATGCAGCTGAATACCATTATTTTACATGGAGCGACTGCCTATCTGACCTCCACAACCCATTAACTGGGTAATACGATACCCCTTGGTAAGACTGATTGTCACTTTCGGGCTTCTGACGACCCGTAACGACTGTCAAAGATCCACGAATGACAGCCGGGACTAACGGCTTAACGTGCTTTCCGAGGCACGGAGGAGTCTCGGTATGTAAAGATGGTCGCCCATCCATGGACCAACCCCGGCAAGCGTAGCTTAACCTGATGGATCGACCCGTGCGGCTGTTATTACTTAGCCACGAGCAGGATAAAAGGACCAAATTTAAAAAACCTCTATCTAATACTGTATTAATTTGTTTTTTAACCAACTTCAAAAAGGAGGAGGTTCTCAATTCGTCGGAACCTTTTTTTTTTTTTTTTTTTTTTTATGTATGTTCCCCGATTACTCGAAGATGGCTGGACCGATTTGGATTTTTTTTTTGTTTTGTTCGAGAGTGTATACACAGTTGGTCCCATATAAAATTGATTAACTTTGCTTGGGTAGTTTTTGAGTTAGCTTCAATAATACGTATTTTTTCCCCACTTTTATATGGATGATGTTCTAGTTTGTTTTGCAGGTAGTGGTATTTGAATTTGTGTGGGGTAGGTACACAACTAAAAATTGAAAAATAAAAACTTTTTTACAAAAAAATACAACCGACTTCCAAAAACAACAGTACAAAGTGAAAAATAACTTTAATTTCGGAAGTCAGCGGCAAAAAACGAAAATACATTTAACTAGACACCGACTTCCGAAATTAAAGTTATTTTTTACTTTGTAGTGTTGTTTTTGGAAGTCGGTTGTATTTTTTTGTAAAAAAGTTTTTATTTATTGTTCGTTTATTGGTTTCTCCCAAGTACCTAATAATGTACTAAAAAAAAGTTTAACGTTAACTGCAGTGTAATCTGCCTACGTACCCGGTTGATGGAAATTAGGCCGCCTTTTACTTCGACTTAAAGCGAAAGCGCCAGGGTAGCCCGCGAAATTCAAAATTTCTTATGTTTTTTGCAATTTGCAAGTCAGTATTAGGTTTTATGTTGATCAAAATTTTATTCGCGACCGTAACAAGTATGTATTTACAGAATTATAATCATTAAAGTCGTCAATACAACTCTTTAAGACCAGGTAATCCTGTTGAATGACTATTTCATGAAATCTTGACATTTGAGGATTGTACTAACTTAAGGAGTTGTATTACTGATTCTAATAATTATAATTCTGTAAATACATATTTGTTACGGTAGCGAATAATACTTTAATCAACATACAACCTAAGACTGACTTACAAATTGCAAAAAACGTAAGAAAATTTGAATTTCGCGGGCTGTCCTGGCGCTTCCCCCTTAAGCGTAAATGACGAAATGTGGGTGTACTATAGGTACATCTGCCCAACCCTTCGGCGATTACAGGCGTGATGATATGTTATGTAAGTAAAACGACAACCATTCAGGACAAAGAAAACCTTTTCTAAACTTCAACTGAAACGTTTAACGCATCAACCCGTGGTAAAATATAATTTCCAGTATAAGCTGGCCTCTAATTGTACGGAAATCCTATGCAATGCGAGATCAGCTTATATTGGAAATGTATAGCTTGATAATATTATGTAGCCGTGTGTACCTACTGAGAGCAGTGTTGGCTTGGCCCAGCGGTAATGGCCGCGACTTACTAAGTTGCAGGTCGTAGGTTCGAACCCAGACAGTCGCTTTACTTTGTGTAAATTATTTCATCACCTCTGCTCTCAAAACGGTGAAGGAAAACATCGTGAGGAAACCGGCATGTCCAAGATAAAAAAAAAAAAATCGAAGACATGTGACATCTACCAGCCCGCTCAGGGCCCGCGTGGTGGATTACAGCCCACTCCCTCTCACCGAGAGGAGGCCTGTGTCCCAGCAGTGGGAACATTATACGCTGATTATGTGTACCTACAAGACTGGGGAAACGGTGACGCAAGAAATGGACCATTTACCTTAAAAAGTTAAGGAAAAGTCTTGAGGAAAAAAGAACAGTACCTAATAAAACAAATACATAAAGGCTCCCGATGATAGACTCGACGCGTCTCCAGCAGAACAGTTTCCATAAAGTTTTCAAAGAAATTGATTTAAGTACTAGAGACGCGTCGCGCCTGTCTGCGGGAGCCTTAACACGTGCCGTCCTTGCTTAGCACAGAGCAGATAAAGAGTTATCTGTTCTGTGTTGCTTAGTTACCTACAACATGCAGGATAAACATTTATCAAGAAAACGTTAGGTAAACGATGAATACCAATATCTAGTGGGTACTGTAGACATGTGCCTAGCATTTTCTGACTGGTTAAGGTCGTCTTCCTAACTAACCTATCAATATTTTACATGGAATTACTGTCTGACCTCCACATGCCTCCTGCTGGACAAATCTAATATTCTAAGCCTAGACTTGTGGTGAGACTTTCAGACATCTGATTATGACAATAACTAAATATTTGATTCTAAGTGAAAATTACAATAATTATTTATCCCCTGACCCGACAAACGTTGTCCTGCCAAAATTCCAATAAGTAATTCTTACAAAACTCCCTTAGAAAATGCACTTTCAGCTTTCCCGATTTTTTCAATCTTCCCGGCAACTTTTTCAAACATTTTCTTTCACACAAACCTTGTCTGACAGTTACAAACACAACAAAAAATTAGCCAAATAGGTGCAACCGTTCTGAACTGAATTTTGTTACTGCGACCAATTTCGACGAAGCGCTTGCCGGCCGTTACTGCGGCTCAGCCGCTCGCTTGTTACTGCGGCTCAGCCGCTCGCTTCGCTCGCTCGGCTGGCGCGTATTTGGTCACGGTTCTAACCTAACCTATTCAGTCGGTCGGAGTGCCCTAGTACTAATACTTATACATAATACTAGATCATGCTCGTATCATATATGGTTGATATGAGCGAGAGGCATTAAATTAAACCACATACTTTGTATAATTTTCAGCCTCTTTACTAAAAATCAGATAAATAGAAGCAATAGATTAGTCACAGGATTATTTTTTAGTTTTTTCTTTGTTGAAACACTACGTATCTGCCCTAACAGCTGACTAAGTATGTTTTTGAAAATTCTGACGTTTAAAGGTGTAAGTAATACGACAGAATTTTTGACGCGACGTTGCCGTTTTGTTACGCATGTCAGTGGAAATGTCTACAAAGGATGTTTACATTATAATTAGATCATTAAGCTATTTTATTTGTTCGAAAAAAGTTTTTTCTTATTTTTCTTCTAAACTTTTTTTTAATAGTTCCGAGTTAACACCAGGCATCTATAGTATATGTGGTTTAATTTAATGCCTCTCGCTCATATCAACCTTGTATATACCTAGTAAAACAGTTATGAACCGCTTCCATTTAACTATTTTACGGTTTATAGCTATAATCCTAGGGATATACTAAACTATAACACGGCTACAACCATCTTACTGCGACATATGTATATACCCTTTCCGTTATAAATTGTACGGGACGAACAAAATGTTCAGATCAACTAAGAAAATAAAAACTTTTGAACAGTCCATCCTTATATTTTTCTATACCCTCAATAAACCGAAGACTCAGCAAGCATGATACAGCAAATATATTACTTAAACTATTGAATAATGCTCCCGCCATTGTTGTTTTGTAAAATCATAGAACAAAATGGCTCTGACGTCATTGTCATGACATGGCAGTTGTTGATTTCAAATCTTGTGCAATTTAGTTATGAAGTTTCTAGTTTATTGTTTTTATAGTAAGAAGTTAGATAAGTAAGTACGGTCAGCAACAGAAGTCGGTTAACACTGCTACTTTTTGACATCAGCTAAATTAACACAAAATAATTCGATAAACTGCTTTTTTTCGTTTAACTGTTAAGAGTTAATGTTCTTAAAATTTTAAGTACTTCTGTTCCGATTTGATTTAAATAATTTCGTTTGATAGTTAAGATTAAAAAACTGCAAGTGTTAATCAACTTTTGTTGCTGACTGTACACTCCTATCAACTTATCTGTGAAATGGCGATAATTGGAACTACGGCCGTCATATTGAAATGTCATTCGAATGTGTCGACGCATCGACGGTGGCGTCCTCTTTCAGTTCACAGATAAGTTGGTAGGACTGTACAGTGGTCGTGTGCCAACAGATAAATAAATAACAATTGTTATAATTATAATAAATATTGTGAGGAGACTCGTGCGCACAAAACTTTATTGTGTCTCTTTTTATATTTCGTCTCTTACAGCGTTATTAGGTATTAGGGATCCGTTCTACCAATCGATTTACATTTTTAACCGACGAAAAATAAAAAGGAGGAGGTTCTCAATTCGACACGTATATTTTATTTTTATTTTTTTTTATGTATGACCACGCATAACTTTTTACAGAGTCGTCCGATTTGAAAAATTTTTGTTTTATTCGAGAGGGTTCATCAAAGTTGGTCCCATATAAAATTGATTAACTTTGCTTGGGTAGTTTTTGAGAGCTTCAATAATACGTATTTTTTCCCCACTTTTATATGGATGATGTTCTAGTTTGTTTTGCAGGTTGTGGTATTAGAATTTGTGTGGGGTAGGTACCACACCTAAAAAGTGAAAAATAAAAACTTTTTTACAAAAAAATACCACCGACTTCCAAAAACAATACTATAAAGTGAAAAATAACTTTAATTTCGGAAGTCGGTGGCAAAAAACGAAAATAAATTTAACCAGACACCGACTTCCGAAATTAAAGTTATTTTTCACTTTGTAGTGTTGTTTTTGGAAGTCGGTTGTATTTTTTACTAGCTTTTGCCCGCGGCTTCACTACGCGTGGAGGTCGGAAATTATCCCGCGGGAACGTAGTACTACCGTCTACCGGGATCAAAAGCGTCCTATGTCCTAATCTAGGTCATGTGCCAAATTTCATTCAAATCCGTGAGAGCGTAACAAACAAACTCAATTTCGTAATTATAATATTAGTTGGGATTATTTATTTATTTATCCTCCCACTGGAACGCCATACAGCAATTACACCATCGGAGCAAAAAATTACTTCATGTGCTGCTTTCCATCCATCCTGTGCGCGGTGGACATCGAACGGTATAAATGGTGGTAATTATGAAGTTACGATGCCCACTTTGCCTCAAAGAGATGTCAGCAGTGACGGGGTCAATTGGGCCGATGCTGCCGGGGTCGCGGGTAGTTCGAAAGAGATACCGTGGCCCTGGTACGGGCAGTTGAAGGATCATGGGTGGGTTTTAGTCAGTAAAAGTCTGACACGCCCTCCCGCTCTACCCAGAGCGGGAGAAGTCATTTGATGATTTCCCATCCACGAAAAAAAAAAAAAAAGGATGCCCACTTTCGTGAATTGTAATTGTAATTCTTATTCACGTGACGTAAATTGAGAACTAGTTTGAAAATACCAGAAAATGTACGGGTCACGTGAGTAAAACGTGAATTACAAATTCCAGAACTTGTAATTTAGAACTCGAGAAGTGGAATTACTAATTGCGGGACGTGGGTTTTCAATTCTTTCCGAGCTGCTATAGAGAGATTTTGTTAGCAATTCAATGCTATGATTTCTATCCTTTGAATTTTTTAATTGTTTATTTATTTCATTATTATGTACTCACAGTAAAATAGATACAGAATACGTCTTATAAGTATTGAGTACAAAGGTTTATTACGGAACCCATAAGCAATTGGAATGGTTTTAGGTTTTCCACAGGATTCATATATCTACCAAGCATGGTTCCGCGAAATACGTGAGATAAAGACAAAGTAGGTATGATGCAATAAAGTGGATCTTTATTAATTACTCGTCATTCAAGTTAATTAGGATAGGAGGATTAGGGGGTCATCATTGTTGGTAAACTATTTCGAAAAAAAAGTTATACCACTTAGGTAAGTACATACATGGCTGTTTTTTATATTTCTATGCTTATGTACAGTCAGCAACAAAAGTCGATTAACACTTGAGTTTTCTAAATCTTAATTATGGAGAAAAATATAAATATATTTTAAAGAAAATTAACTCTTATCTAATAAATGAAATGCTAAAAAGCAGGTTTCATAGTGTCATAACACAGAGCAGAGGCAATGTAGAGTTGTAACACAGATAACTATATATATGTCAGAGTTGTAAAATTGAAATTCTCTCTCGTCAATCAATTAAAATTGAATACGAGGCTTTTGCTCACATTGTTTTATGTGTAATTTGTAATTTTTTATTTATTTTTTTATAATGTGTGTTTTGTTTGTGCAGAATAAACAGGTTTTCTTTCTTTTTTCTTTCTCTTTCAGGTTATCGTATTATTTTGTGTTAATTTAGATGATGTCAAAAAGTAGCAGTGTTAACGTTGCTGACCGTACTATAATAATATAAGGTCATATCTATTCATACACGAAATCTCTTATGGAATCATTGTACTCCTCATTATGAACAACTTTTACTATGGGACCAAACCTGAAATCGCGAAAAAAAAATTCAGCAGTTCCCTACATTTTGACGAGTTATGCAAACATAAATGTAAGGAACAGGTGATATTTTTTTTGACGATTTCAGGTTTGATCCCATAGTAAACATTTTCATAATGATGAGTACGTACAATGACCCCTTAAGATAATTCGTGTCATCATCATTCTCCTGCCCTTATCCCAATCTATCGGCGCAACATGTCCTTTTTTTCCGTACTTCTCTATTATTCGTCATCTCGGTAGTCGACATTTTCCTCACTTCTCCGCATCACATGCCCATACCATGACAACCGATTTTCGTGTATGAATAGATATAGCTTATATATTCGGACATCGATATAATGATATTCAACTGCTCAAAAAGATGAAAAACAAAGCAGAAACTTCCTATAGTGTACATTATAAACAAAACCAAAAAAACGGGTCTTCTCGCGATATTCCTTTTTACGAGGTAAACAGGTACCTACTTGTTTCCCGACGTTACCTGTAGGTACCTGTTTACCTCGTAAAAAGGAATATCGCGAGAAGACCCGTTTTTTTGGTTTTGTTTATAATGTGTGCAAATCGCGAAAGTTTAAAAAGTTTAATCCTATAGTGTATTTTTGAGTTTTTTTTATTTTTTGCAAGGCATCGCATAGCAACCAACGTGACGAATTTTCCTGCTCCATCAGAAAAAATCTGCAAAACAAGGACAAAACCACATAATCAATGTCTGCATTAACCGAATCAACTTTCTCCGTACACACATCATAGCACGGTGCAATGCGTGTTTAAGAAAAGTGAAACGGAGCATTTGATGCACTTTATTATCGCACCAGCCAATCGGCCATGGCTAATGATGACAAAAGCGCACGCGCACTGAAAAAAAACTTAGCTGTTGCATCATGTAGGTGCATAATCGTCACGGCTGAAAGGGTGGCTAGAGAAGGCAGTAACCCCATTCTCTCACGCCTAGAAAAGGGGCTACTTAACCAATTACTAAAGGTGACTGTAGGTACAGTCGAGTTCATTAATATATTAATTGGCCCTTTCAGGCTTCAAAAATATCAATCAATAGCCTAGCCTTTTCCCAACTATGTTGAGGTCGGCTTCCAGTCTAACCGGATGCAACTGAATACAAGTATTTTACATGGAGCGACTGCCTATCTGACCTCCACAACCCAGTAACTGGGTAATACGATACCCCTTGGTAAGACTGGTTGTCAGACTTTCGGGCTTCTGACGACCCGTAACGACTGTCAAAGACCCACGAATGACAGCCGGGACCAACGGCTTAACGTGCTTTCCGAGGCACGGAAGAGTCGGTATGTACCTAAAGATCACACCCGGGGTTGGTCACCACTGACCAACCCAGGCAAGCGTAGCTTAACCTGATGGATCGACCGGTGCGGCTGATATTACTTAGCCACGAGGCTTCAAAAATATATGAACGTCAAAAAAGTTCATAATATTGTGACAACTATAAGCATCATTCAATTGTTGTCAAGATTTAGATTCATTAATATGTGACTGCTTTTTCTCAGTAACATGTATAGGTACAGCCAAAGGAAAAGTCGAAATGGCAAAAGCAGTAACATAAATCTAAATCATGACCACAATTTAATGATGCTTATAGTTGTCACAATATTGAGGAGCTCGTGGCTAAGTAATAACAGCCGCACGGGTCGATCCATCAGATTAAGCTACGCTTGCCGGGGTTGGTCAGTGGATGGGTGACCATTCTTTACATACCAAGACTCCTCCGTGCCTCGGAAAGCACGTTAAGGCGTTGCGTTGGTCCCGGCTGTCATTCGTCGATCTTTGACAGTCGTTACGGGTCGTCAGAAGCCCGAAAGTCTGACAACCAGCCTAGTCTTATCAAGGTATCGTATTACCCAGTTACTGGGTTGTGGAGGTCAGAAAGGCAGTCGCTCCATGTAAAATACTGGTATTCAGCTGCATCCGGTTAGACTGGAAGCCAACCCCAACATAGTTGGGAAAAGGCTAGGCAGATTGAGTTGTCACAATATTATTAACTTTTTTGACGTTCACATATTTTTGAAGTTTGAAAGGGCCAATATATTAATGAACTCGAATGTACAGTGTACAGCCACTTCGATTATGGTAATTGGTATAAAACCCACATTGGGGGAAAACACTATACTTAGCCATTTATTAGCGCGTAACTGGTAAATGGTTACAATAATTATGGTTGTTAAAATACAATGACCACAATAGAATTTTCTAAAGTAATGCAAAATTTTACTAATTTCGTCCTAAGACTGCGTATACGACCTCCAGAATAATGAAACGATTGTATAACTTTTAACGTGTTCACTGATTTTCTATACTTATGTTGTTTTAACAAAGTCCCGTCTTTAACATAGTTTTTGTTCATAATTCAGTAAATTAGTTGAGTAAAATGACGACAGATATTTCAAGACACCAAGGCACCGTCATGCTTGTCTTATTTTAGACTGTATTTTCCATTCTCAGTCTTGCCAACCAAGACCCCTCCATGCTTCGGAAAGCACGATAAGCCATTGGTCCCGGCTGTCATTTGTCGATCTTTGACAGTTGTTACGGGTCGTCAGAAGCCCGAAAGTCTGACAACCAGTCTTACCAAGGGGTATCGTATTACCCAGTTACTGGGTTGTGGAGGCTGGAGGTCAGATAGGCAGTCGCTACATGTAAAATACTGGTATTCAGCGGCTTTCGGTTAGACTGGAAGCCGACCCCAACATAGTTGGGCTAGGCAGATGATGATTCTCGTCTCGACGAATGATGAATGACATAATGTTGAACGCTGATCTGAGAGCAGGTCAATAAGAACTAATTACAATTGGTACTGAGCCATAGGAAAACAATTAGGAACTAATCATATCCCAGTATCCATCTTATGCATTCGGTGCAATTGACCTGCATTATTTACAATCAACATCAGTTCCACTGGAAAGTCAGTGCAGTGGTGACAATGGTGGTGTGTCAGTGGCAGTCACTTTCATCTATATAAATAAAAAGAGTCCTGATTCCTGACGGACTGACTGACTCATCAACGCCCAGCCCAAACCCTTGAACCTAGAAAGCTGAAATTTTGCACAGAGGTTCTCTTTATAATGTAGACAAGGAATAAGGAAGGATTTCCGATACCGATATGTGTTACCAAATAGCAATAACTTTGGCTGTTAACTTCTACTGACACTCCTCTTAAATGCTGTTAGATTGGAAATAGAACCCATGGCTGAACGCTGACCCCCAAAATACAGGTCCAGGCCTAGTTTGGGGGTTAGGATCTGATTGTTACAATACATTAGTGTGCTATTATTTTAACTTGATTGCAACATGTATTTCCTAGTGTCAAATAAATATTTTTATTTTATTTTATTTTTTTTATTTCCCGGTAGTACGTACCAGTGGGATAAAGCTAGTGTCAAATACTGGTATTCAGCTACATCCAGTTAAACTGTGGAAGCCGATCCCAACATAGTTGGGGAAACGATTGATGATCTGTGCCAGATGAAGCATTATCGGAAAGATACAAAAAATAACTAGATAAAGAATACTCAGTTTCATCATATTATCACATGGTGCTTATCTAATTAAGCGAAAAAATACAATTACCCCCAGATGTCGATGTCAAGAACGTATTGATTAATAAATGCCAAGTCATTTTATACGAATCTCGTTCTGTCCAGATTGTGGCACGTACAGACAAACACAGACTGTCATACCTATATTATGTGTGTGTGTGCAGCTCGGTTTTAAAATTGACGCAAATAATCTTAACATTTACATTAATATGGGAAAAACAGAAACACAATAATGATATAATATCGTCAAGTAATCTTGTAATAGGAATGATGACTAACAATTTTTTATTTGTCCGTCGTAAACCTATACTTATTATTAAAAAATATTTATACTATACTATTTTTAGATTAGGTATTACGGCGATAAATTGAGTTAAAATATGGCATGACGTCACGCCTAGCTAGATTTTATACGCAGAAGTGACGTAGCGAGCCCCCACTCTCCAAATTTAATGCGTATTATCTAAATATTTTTTTATTAATATGATAAAACAAAAAATACGTGTCTAATATTTTTTTATTATGTGACTGACGGACTAAATAGAATTTCATTTTTTTACCAATACATCATCCCTAGTATCAAGTTACAATGACTACGGAAAGGGACTTATTTTTCATAACTAACACGAACGTGATCCGAACGAACGAACGTGGTCCGTTCCCACGGACGTAATAAAATCGCGGTGGAATAAAAACGCCTAGCGCGATTTATTCCTACCTGCAACAGCTTCCAACGAGCGTTAAAAAACCACTTCGAATCGATTCTTCGTGCAGTGCGGACGTACGATTTGTTCCGTAAAATTATTAGCGGTAGCCATTTGTGAGGGCAGGAGACCACAAAAGAATCGAAGAAAATGTTGAATGCATCCCTTTAATAATTAACTTGAATAATTAATTATTTAAAAGGCCAATTTTTGACGCTGTACAATTATTTAAGGAAATATCCAGAATAATTATAATATTTAACAATTAAATCGCATGTTTATTATATTGTATTTTCTTAAATGAAACCCATTTAATGTTTACTTACTTTGTTTAAGTATAACAAACTCCACCCATATACCTACCTATGCTGAAACTATTTTAGTACCTATACTGGATGACATTTTTTACCGTCTCGAAACAAATAGGGTATATTAGGTGAACGGAGTAGAAGCGTATGGCATACCTAGTTTTTTTTTTTAATAGCTTAGTCAGAAAAAAATATGTAAGTATCAATAAATACTACAAATTCGTTGTAAACTTTTGATTTTAGAACAATAAAAACATAAATTTTGAAGAAAAGTAATAAATCCTTTAAAAATATCGAAATTCAAATCATATATGTAACCTGCATTATGATTTGAATTTTGATTATTTTTTATTTAAAAAAAAAACTAGATATGCCATAGGCTTCTACTCCGTTCACCGAATATACCCCATTTTTTTCGAGACGGTAAAAAAAGTCATCCAGTATATCATTATTATAGGTAGTACCTACTACCTACAATAATATATATACTGGATGACTTTTTTTAATATTCGCGTACCTACGCTATCATGACGTCCGATAACCAACTCCAAATAAATTTCTTATTATTATTCCATAGTTTTATTTACCTACGCGTTCTTCGGCTTGGCATCGCCGTGCAAGCCGCCTTGAGCATGCCTCACGTCCGCACTCTACTACTGCGCGCCATACTGAAGAACAGACCAACAGTATAATAGAATGTACTCTGTGCTGACACACGCGCGCGATTTTTTCGCGTCCGTGGATACACAAGTACAGAACTTCGTATGTCGTATTCATTCAACGCTCAACGCCGAGCGTTGAAAATCGAACACCGCGCGATTATTAATCGCGCTGGGAAAAAATCGCGGCTGTGTGAACAGATGTACAGCTTTCTGTTTGTTCTATTCCTAGCGCGCCACTCGATTTTATCCCGCCGCAATTTTTTACGTCCGTGCGAACGTACACTTAGGACCAAAAAAAAACTGAAGTCGACAAGTGATATCGATGACTGGATAACGGAAAAAATAACTGCAATTTCACTCTACGTATGAATAAAACCAGGATCTTGCACTTACCATCAGAAATATACAAATCATGCAACTGACACTAAACTGCTAATCATAAAACAATACTTGGTTAAGTACACAAACGATTCCTCGCAATAGTTCTTAAAATAGCCTTGTAATGTTGTTATCTGTAAAGTTAGGAATGTCATTGACTCACGCGCACATGGCTTCTTCGTGAAAATACTCACTATCGAATGTAGTCATTACGCCATTTATTAGGTACATACTGCGATACGCGAAGACCTCACAACATTGCGTTTTTTTTCCAAAATAATATAAAGTTCAACACTACGAGTATCTTGGAATAAAAAAAAAACACATATCAGAAAAAATGCGCTCATCTGACCCTGCACCCTAATTGTGTAACTCACTGTAATGCTTTTGAAGCATATTGCTAATCCATTGCTTCATAATAATACGTTAGAATTTTTCTTCTTTTTTTTTTAAAGCTTTAAAGGCATAAATCTATATATATAAAATGAAGTCGCTTTTCGTGTCTGTCTGTGTGGCTGCGTTGTTCTTCTAAACTACGCAACGGATTTTGATGCGGTTTTCATTATCATTTAGAGAATTTATTCCGGAAGGTTTATAATACATTAATATTTAACTTATACAGGGTTACTGGTAACTCGACGTATTCCTTGCAGGATGTCATAGTAGGGTTAAAATGCAACAAATTAAGGCGAAAGCGCCAGGGTAGCCCGCGAAATTCAAAATTTCTTTCGTTTTTTGCAATTTGCAAGTCAATATTTGGTTTTATGTTGATCAAAATTTGATTCGCGACCGTAACAAGTATGTATTTACATAATTATAATCATTAAAGTCATCAATACAACTCTTAGACCAGGTAATCCTGTTGAATGACTATTTCATGAAATCTTGACATTTGAGGATTGTACTAACTTAAAGAGTTGTATTACTGATTCTAATGATTATAATTCTGTAAATACATATTTGTTACGGTAGCGAATCATACTTTAATCAACATACAACCTAAGACTGACTTACAAATTGCAAAAAACGTAAGAAAATTAGAATTTCGCGGGCTGTCCTGGCGCTTCCCCCTTAAGCCACCAAATGTTCTACCGAAAAGTAGTTTTTGAGTTAGTTAGATTTTTAGTTTTTTTATGAAAAATCCAATTTAAAAATGATTTACGGCGCGACTACACTGGAATTTAAGTTATTATCTCAGCTGATGCCGTTTCAGATGTTTGTTAATAATTAAAAGTTAAAAATGCCTAAAACTTTGGCAAATATCACTAATTAAACATTTCATTTTTCGTAATTTTTGTCTGTCAAGAATAAAAATTAAGAAAAAAACTGAATATCGGTAGAACATTTGGTGGTTTAATTTGTTGCATTTTAACCCGACTATGACGTCCTGCAAGGAATACGTCGAGTTACCAGTAACCCTGTATATATTATAGAAACCTTTATGTTTTGTCAAGTCGTAAAAACCGTGCGAAGCAGGGCCGGGTCGCTAGTATGTAATGAACAGTTTTACAGAAAACTGCTAATTATTTAACCTGGTGTTAAAATAGGCTTTCCGATACAAGAATCTCAGACTATAATCATTTTCCAATAGTTTCAGCAAACGGCCGGACGATTGTCTACTATGCGAAATGTGTGTAACCCTAATTGTGTCTCTGCCTACCCCTTTAGGGCATGCAGACAAAGAGTTAATATTAATTGGAACTTGTTGTGATCGATGTAATTGTTTTTTGTTTATTTTCAAGCAATAGCTATAACATAAAAATTATCTTCCTGACTTTAACATAAAAATGGCTATTCTCTAACGGTGAGTTGCACGAAACCAACGGAGACTTTAAATTGATGCTATCACTTTCTTTTTGATACAAAATAGAAGGGATGGCATGAATTTAAAGTCTCCCTGGTTTCGTGCAACTCAACGTAAAACTGACCATTACTTTTTTTTTGCGGCTATATTGACTTTCAATCATCATGTTACAGGCTATATTGTACAAAAAGTTTAGCCTAATTCGCCGAACGGCTTTTTCCTAACATTTTGTGCGGGCTCCTTTGTCTGCATAGCATCATAAATAACGCAATGAATGTTGTTGAACTGTCAAAATTAAACCCATTCCTACTGTAAGTGATACTCGCTGATCTACTAAAGATTTAGATTTAATTAATTTTTTTTTCAACATTTTAACCTGTTTAAATGGTGTGCATAATAAAAACTTTTTTACAAAAAAATACAACCGACTTCCAAAAACAACACTACAAAGTGAAAAATAACTTTAATTTCGGAAGTCGCTGTCTAGTTAAATGTATTTTCGTTTTTTGCCACCGACTTCCGAAATTAAAGTTATTTTTCACTTTGTAGTGTTGTTTTTGGAAGTCGGTTGTATTTTTTTGTAAAAAAAGTTTTTATTTTTCAATTTTTAGTTGTGTACCTACCCCACACAAATTCTAATACCACTTTCTGCAAAACAAACTAGAACATCATCCATATAAAAGTCGGGGAAAAATACGTATTATTGAAGCTAACTCAAAAACTACCGAAGCAAAGTTAATAAATTTTATATGGGACCAACTGTGATGTATACCCTCTCGAATAAAACAAAAAAAAATCCAAATCGGCCTAGCCATCTTCGAGTAATCGGGGAACATACATAAAAAAAAAATAAAAAAAAAAAAAAGGTTCCGACGAATTGAGAACCTCCTCCTTTTTGAAGTCGGTTAAAAAGAAGACAAGACGAAAGATATTTCTAAACTACAGATTAAAAAAGTAATTTTATTGCTAAAGGACAGAAGGACCAACATACCTTATCTATTAGCTTTCATCCGGCGACAAAGGACCAAACAAACTTCAAGAAATAAATAATGTTACTTTTGGAAAGCCACTCACCATAATAAAGTTCCAGTCATCCATTCTGAAGATCTTTGTGGCTGGTAGCAGAGTGTTGATATGTTCAGGATCGTGGTAGAACATCATCATCTGTACCAAAAGAAAAGTTTATTACTTGTAAATACTTAATCTAGAATCCTAACTAATATTATAGATGCGAAAGTGAGTTTATTTGTTTCGCTTTGACGCTAAAAGGGCTGAACCGATTTGGATGAAATTTGGCACATGGGTAGACCATGACCTGGGTTAGGAGCAGGACATAGGATACTTTTTATCCCGTTATTCCGTCGGGATCGAGACTTATGCGGGTGAACCCATTTAATTACATTTCTAACAAAAAAATAATGATATGTTAATCAACCCGCCTAGCCTTTTCCCAACTATGTTGGGGTCGGCTTCCAGTCTAACTGGATGCAGCTGAATACTTGTATTTTACATGGAGCGGCTGCCTATCTGACCTCCACAATCCAGTTACTGGGTAACACGATACCACTTGGTAAGACTGGTTGTCAGATTTTCGGGCTTCTGAAGACTCGTAACGACTGTCAAAGATCCAAGAATGACAGCCAGGACCAACGGCTTAACGTGCTTTCCGAGGCACGGAGAGGTCTCGGTATTAAAGATGGTCACCCATTTATGGACCGACCGTGTGGCAAGCATAGCTTAACCTGATCGATTTATCCGTGCGGCTTTAATATTTATTACTTAGCCACGAGCTCCTCTTGATATGCATGAATTACCTAAGGAAATTAAATTGTTCTTTAATTTATTACTCATATGTTCAATTGCTTGCCATGAGATCACACAAATCTAAATATTTAGATTTCTGTGGATCACAGTAATCACACTAATATTATAAAGGCGAAAGTTTGTGTGTGTGTGTGTGTGTGTATGCGTTTGTATGTTTGTTACTTCTTCACGCTCAAACGGCTGGACCGATTTGGATGAAATTTGTTATGTATGATAGCTTATGCCCTGGATTAACACATAGGCTACTTTATATCGAGGTTTACGCGGGTGAAACCGCGGGGCGCAGCTAGTTTTTTGATAATTACCCAGTCAAACCCCAAGCCAATAATTGTATTTCTTAGGCGGTAGTTTTAACAGCGATGACTTAACTTCTAAGGCATTGGCGCTAAAATCTTATGTAGAGGGAAGGAAAACTTATATTTAAATACCTATATTATAATTAAAACTGTGCTGAAGAAAAACAATGACAACACATCACGAGTTTGTAATGCCTTACCTAACTACCTACGACCTATAGGTAGGTATGACTTAAATCTTAAGTTGGATCCGCAGTGGCAGCCTGCGAAATTAAAATTTTCTTACGTTTTTTACAATTTGCTAGTCAGTGTCAGGTTGTATCTAGATCAAAATATGATTCGTGCGTGACAATAACATAAATGTATTTACAAATTATAATCATAAGAATCATCAATACATCTCACTAAGTTAGATTACTTGTGTTTCTGTCTGATTTCTTGCAAACAATTCAAGAAAATTTTAATTTCGCGGGCTACCACTGCGGATTCACCTTAATGCATTGTTATAGGTAGAAACTAAATCGGAACTTCGCTGTCATAATGGAAAGACCCCAGAAGAACGTTAGTAAGTACTATTATTTATTCTGTGCCTGAAGCAAGAGGAAAAGTACCAGCAGTCTAGACAAAATAGCATACCTACCTACTAAACTGGTACACTTAAAAAACTTTTTTACAAAAAAATACAACCGACTTCCAAAAACAACACTACAAAGTGAAAAATAACTTTAATTTCGGAAGTCGGTTCTAGTTAAATGTATTTTCGTTTTTTGCCACCGACTTCCGAAATTAAAGTTATTTTTCACTTTGTAGTGTTGTTTTTGGAAGTCGGTTGTATTTTTTTGTAAAAAGTTTTTATTTTTCACTTTTTAGTGGTTCACATGTCCTTCACAGCGTACTGGCGTGATGTTATGTTATGAACTGGTGTGAACAACAAACAGACATGAGATTTCAGCAATCCCAGTCTATTTGCTATCATTTATTGAGGAGTTCCGTTGCCTATCTCAAAAGTTCCTCATCAGATCTTCACCAAATTGAAATGGGACCACTCCAAGAAAGTACTCTTCCAAAAACTATCCAAATCGCTTCAAGTGTGCCTATAAAATTGGAAGAGTTCTCTCTATTTCTCCAGGATCCCATCATCAGATCCTGACTTGATGATCATGGGACCACCTGGAAAGTATACCCTTTCAAACAAAAAAAAAATAATCCAAATCGGTCCAGCCATCTTCGAGTAATCGGGGAACATACATAAAAAAAAAAATAAAAAAAAAGGTTCCAACGAATTGAGAACCTCCTCCTTTTTGAAGTCGGTTAAAAAGGACGCAAACGCAGAGCAGTCTATGCAATGGCCGCAATCTCTCCTCGTTACGCTTCGCTGTTTAACCATCTATCAATCTAACATCCCTTCCACCACAGCGTAACTATTTACAGTGGTTCATCGCCCATACATTTCACGGAACCTGCGAAATGTCAAAACTTTTGACATTTCTCTTTAATGCCATCACAGAACAGAGGGCCAATTCTCGTAATTAAAAACGTTCAAATTCCAAGTCGCAATGTCAGCCAGCGACAATCAAATGTCAAAAATGTAGGCAAACTCTATACAATTTTGACAGATTGAGACTGAGATGAGATTGCGAACGTTGTTATAAAAATACGGGAATTGCCCCTCAGATATTATCTTTTCTGTGAATGCCATAATATCTTCATTTATACCAATCCTAACTAATACGAGTATTATAAATACAAAAGTGAAATTGCTTGGAACTCTTTCATGCTAAAACGGCTGAACAGTTTTTGATGAAATTTGGCACACGGGTAGACCATGACATGGAAAAGGACATAGGCTACTTTTTATCGACATACCACGCGGGCAAAGCCGCGGGCGGAAGCTAGTGTAAATTAAAAACAGCAGGAGCAGAGTCGATTATATACAACGAAAATATTTGTTTCAGCACTTTCAAGATAATTTGCCATCCAATGGAGGTTTAAGGGGTGTTAAAGTTTGTATGGAAAAATCTAAACGCTCAGTCCGATTTTGAGGCAGTTCGGGATATTGACTTACTCCCCGATCCTTCCCACGATTGCTCTGCGAATACGTTCCCGTAGAACAACTGTACTGGTTACACTGTGCTACTCCAAAGAGGAGGTAATTTGCAATATAGGCTCTTATCCTATCATCCGGTAGATTAGAGAGTTCGGGTGTGCGCACAATTGGACAATTGTCTGGTCGTTAAAGGCACTTCTTCCTATTCGTTACCGATAGCCGGGTCAGACGGTCATTCTAATGTCGCATGAATGTACTTGCGAACCAAGTGCATCAAAGTATTATGCACTTTCGAAGACACGAATTTCATAATTTCTTGTAAGTAGGTAGACAGTTATCATTCATTTGAATTGTTATTTTACGCCAAATTAATAATACAACTGTGAAAATATATGAGTCATTTGGAAGGAATTCGGTCGGCAAACAACGCAAGATTTGTAAAGCCATGGGCCACGACGAGTTAGAAGTTGGCGAAAATGGTGAAAAATATACGACGTTTCATTATGAACTGGTGGGGTAGGCACAGAATTAGGTTCGAAGAAGTCTACGTCGCGATAGACAACATAACAGCATAATTGCCATCGATTTCATGAGGCTCAGCTAATGGACCGAAGAAGAAAAACATCAAGAAATAATTTATCAAACATCAAGGAAAATGTGTTTTTTACTGCCTAGAAAATTGTTTATAACGAGTTGAGTAACAGCGTGCGTTACGAAACTAGAACAAGTTTATTTTAGTCAGCCATACAAATATCCAATATTTTGTTCTACAGCTACTTTAGACGACTCGCGAACTATCGGTTATAAAACTGTTGTTGTAGGTCGCGTTTTACTTGTTTCGGGAAAAATCCTGGATACTTATTAATCTTATAAATGCGAACGTAACTCTGTCTGTCCGTCTGTTACCTTTTCACGCCTAAACTACTGAGCCGATCGTTACTAAATTTGACAGATAGGTAGCCTGTGACGCACCTAAGAACGAAGTCCGTAATTTAGGCCTTCGTTACGGGCGTATTCTACTCCGTATCACTTACAGAAGGATGATTCGTTCGGGGTCTGAACGAATAATGAATGACAACCCGATTTGACAGTTATCCCTACTCCCGGTGTTGCCCGTCAAAAAAATTTTACATGACACTCGTTTTGACGGATCGTTATGTCAACCGGACGGACGAATGGACTTAGCGAGTACCTGGACCCCCTGGAGAAGGACATAGGCTACTTTTCATCCGGGACATTTGTGCCTATCTAAAAAAATACAAACATCTTCACGAACTTTCGGATTGGCAGACAGACTAGGATGTTATAATTGCGAAATATTGACCGGACTTTCGAGTCATTTGACCAGCATTGAACTACAGATTTCATAACAGCTTATTATGGTTTAACTATGATAATGCACTTAGGTAAGCAAGAGACGACAATAATATGGATGGGTCAATAATTCTCGATAGGAGCTCCGATGCCTTATCTTAATTCTAATTTTAAACTGTAAACTGTTATCTTGCCCTTTTATATTTGACACAATCGATGAATGTTATCGGGTTAATGGTTCTGCAATGATGAATATTTGCGTAATGAAGGATAAGCTATCCAAACATCTTGAATTTCGATAGGGTCACTAAGAATTTAAGATAGTGTAGACTACAGACGAGGCCAGTATTATAGTTATTAATTCTAATTAAGAATCATATTAAATTAACACACAATACAAACCCACCTTTCGGCAATAAGATGACCCGGCGAAGTTAACGGAAATAAAATCGATGGGTATAGTAATAGAAACTTTCTTTGTCTGGAATTAGTCCAGAGCATTCTGTCCTTTTGTCATTTCGACCTATACGAGTACAAAATTGAACCAATTATTTTTGAAAAAGTTTAAGTTATTCGACTCTGAGTAGGCATGTTGACGATCGCAGAAACAGTCACCTTGGCCCAGTGCTGCACGAAACTGGTGTACACGATGGGCTAAGTTCTCGACCATCTTTCGACCGTGTCAGGTTGGAAAGTCGCACATAGAAACAGGTGAAGAGTATTCTGCTTGTAGGTCACAAGTACGGTCATTGTCACGAGTGAACGACAAAACCAAAATATTTACTTACATCGAAGAGAAATGTGAATGACATTACAACGATTATTTTAAAGATAAATAAAATAACTCTCAACAAGAGCAGGGTTGTATAATACATAATAATAATTTATATTTGATAAAGTCTGTCTATCGGTCTTTGCGTCTGTTTTACATATTTTCAGGGCTTTCATGGGAATCTACCCAAAGTATACCTACTAGGTGCTTTCCTTTGGTAAGATTTTTGCTACACTACGAGATACATAGTTGACGACACGGTTGGCGCAGTGGTTGAGCGATTGACTGCTGCGCAGCATGTCGCGGGTTCGATTCCCGCACGGAACAAATATTTGTACGACCTACAAGTATTTGTTCCGAGTCTGGGTGTTTTTCTATCTATAATATGTATGTATTTACAAAAAAAAAAAAATGTATATAAGTAGTTTATCAGCCATCTCGTTACCATAACACAAGCATTAGGTTGCTTAGCTTGGGGCTAGATGGCGTTGTGTGATATGTCCAAACATATTTATTATTTATAGTTAGTTAGTTAGTTAAGTATGGCATCTCGCAGTTGACCACTGAGGGTCGAGACTGCTTAACCGAGCGTTTCCTGTGGGTGCTTTAAGCGAACTTAAAGCCTCCGGCCAGGCTTAAAACTAAGGTAAAATATTAGACGACTGAACGTCGCTAATAATAGAGCAGCCAGACGGGGCAGGCTGGATCATGATACGGGGGTTAAGTACAACAGGCTCGGCTGTGCCCCCAGCAGGCACAGCTTTACCGAGTAGGGGATAGGGGGGGGGGGGTACTCTCCTGAAGGAGGGTTATGGGGTCATCAGGGTCGGTGAGAATATGTCTCGGACGGCGAGTCTTACTAATTTTAGAGGGGCATAGCGCGCAGCCTCGACAACCAAAGGGTTGCGATGCTTCGCGGCGGCATCAAGGAAACGCTTCGAGCCGCGCTTCAAAAATTGATGGATCGTGGGTATTCTAAGGTCAAGGTGGAGGTCCGCGTTCCGAACAAACCAAGGGGCGCCCGTTATCCTTCGGAGGAAACGGTTTTGTAATGTCTGCATCCGATGCAGATAGCCCTACGAGATACAGGCAAAAACACGCTTTTATAGTTCCCGTCTTAAGGTGGGTTTTACATATTTCACCAAACGTCGAATGCTCATTCCCTCCTTCTTTAAATTGTCTTTGTATAATCAAAGAAAGAGCGTTTTTTCGTCTTTCTATCTACACAAAGATGAACAAGAAAGGAATGCTCTCCCTCTTGATCTGCACCCTAATTGCGTAACACATTATCAATCGCAGTTGGTTTCAGTTTGACAGTTCAACAACATTCATTGCGTTATTTACGTTGTCGAGCAGACAAATTTTTCGAACATATGAAGCAATGGATTAGCAATTTGTTACAAAATGAAACCAACTCCGATCGATAATGTGTTACGCAATTATGGTGCTGGTTTATGTGCTACGCCTCAGCACGTCCTAGGCATCGGCCGCTGATCTCGCAATGGTCATAGCATCCCACGACGTTCTGACTCTACCGTCTTGCTATAATGGACGTTATGGAACCTTCGCTAAAGTTTCGAGTTTTTAACCTCAAAGTACGAGCTAATTATTACGTCACAAATGACACACATAATTATATTATTCTCGTATACCTTACAACAATACTGTTCGTTCATTTGCTACAAAGACCACAACTTGAGCTCAAATAATGGTCATCTTTAGTCGACCACTCTGCGTGAATGAAACAGTCCATTGACTTACTGGATACAGAGCTGGATAGGAGTCGCTGATAATGAATATTTATTTATTATTATTTATTTATATATACTTTATTGTACACCACAAAAATACATAACAAAAAAAAAGACACAAACTACAAAATAAATAATGAAATGAATGTATTTATTTACAACATTCTAACTATGTCATAAATGCGAAAGTGAGTTCGGATTTGCGGATTTGGATGAAATTTGGCACATGGGTAGACCATGACCGGGATTAGGACATAGGATACTTTTTAGCCCGGTAGTACGTTCCCGTGGGATAATTTCTTATCTCCACGCAGGCGAAGCCGCGGGCAAAAGCTAGTTCTATAATATGTTCCGAGTTAATAATAGATTAATAAATAATATTCATTCTATTAGATTGTTGCAGATGTTTGTGCAGATATTATTTTTGTTTTCATTGTGAATAAATGTGATATTTTGTAGTCAGACATAGCTTGAGGAGTAAGCAAGCTGAAGTGGCAGTGGGCTGGCCATGTTTATCTAAGGACCGATGGCCGATGGAGCAGACGAGTCCTGGAGTGGAGAACGCGTATCGGCAAGCGTAGTATTGGGACGCCCCCCAGCTAAATGGGCAGACGACCTCAAAAAGCTTTCTGGGACAGACTGGTTGCGGAAGGAGAAGGACAGGGTGTTGTGGCGCAGCATGGGAGAGGCCTATGTCCAGCAGTGGACTGCGATTATTTTTTTTATTAATTTTGTATTCATGTTTTCATAAATATTTTTGTGTTTTAAAGAAAAAAGTATTTTTAATAAAATAAGCTTGCAATTACTAAATTGTTTACAAATTTAGGATCAGGGATCAAGTTCATGATTAACTATATTGATACCCACATTAAACGTATATTGTATCAATTTGTAATCAATTTTCCTATGCAACCAACAATGCAAATGAAATGA
The DNA here is from genome assembly GCA_946251885.1 of Cosmia pyralina. Taxonomy (NCBI): domain Eukaryota; kingdom Metazoa; phylum Arthropoda; class Insecta; order Lepidoptera; family Noctuidae; genus Cosmia; species Cosmia pyralina. Next base: position 24,212,831 of record OX276344.1, read on the forward strand.
TAATGTAATTAATATAATTACATTATCATTTCATTTCAAAAACTACCCATTCCGCAAAATTTCTAGTATTAGTTTACCGGCATTCATATCCTCGGTCCACGGCACAGAGAAATTAATCAGGAAAATCATAAACTCCACACTGATTAATTTTGATGTGCCTTGTCTCACCGAGGCTACGGATGCCTGGAGACTCGCTTACCCGAATTCAGATCCACCCGACAATCCATCTTCCCAGAGACGGTGGCATGACCCGCTCTGCAGAGTAGTACAGAACAATTTACTTGACACGTCTGCTACTACTGCGGAGCGTGCGCGCCTTCTGGCTGCGGGTAAGTGGGAGTCAGGTCTGTGGCTTCATGCACTACTGTCGTCGAACATAGGCAATTTGTTCGACGACACTATTGTCCACCTCGCTGCTTCCCTGCGACTAGGAGCTCTATGTTGTTCTCCTCATCGCTGTCACTGTGGCGAAGTTGTCAACTGCCTCGGACAACACGGCCTGTCTTGCAGCCGAAGTGCGAGTCGCTTAGCACGGCACACGCACATCAATGACATCATCCAATGATCCCTTGTCATCGTCGGCGTTCCAGCTTTATTAGAACCCAATGGCTTGGCACGCGACGATGGCAAGAGACCGGACGGCATGTCTTTATTTCCATGGAAGGTGGGTAGGCCTTTCGTGTGGGATGCAATAACTTGTGTCGATACTCTTGCGCCATCCCATCTTCCTGGCTCGGCGTGCTGTGCGGACACTGCTGCTGCTGCTGCGGAAGTCCTCTAGCGGCGGAAGTATAACCTTATCGGTAATTATATTTTCGAGCCGTTTGGGGTTGGGCCGGAAAGCCTTGGGCCGTGGGGTCCGAGTGCTCATAGTTTGTTCAACGAAATCTCAAAACGGCTGGTTAACACTTCCCGTGACCCAAGGGCTGGCTTTTACCTTGGCCAGAGGCTTAGTATTGCCTTACAACGTGGCAATGCCGCCAGTCTCTTGGGTACTTTACCAGTCGACAGCGATGAGAAGGAATTTTTCACCGCCAAATTTTAGTTTTTTAATAGTTTTAGTTAAGTAGTTAGGATATTATATTTTTAACTTAATTATATGTACCTATATATAAAATAAATATATCCCATCTAAAACAAAACAGTTGAATGACCCATTGAACAATAGATTTGTTTGTTAATTCTCAAGAGTAACTGTGCAATTATGCTGCCCAACCGTTATCACAAACATAGAATTTTAATGAAGTACCGTTGAAAATGAACCTGAACAAAACGAATAATGATTTAACTTTTAAACATAAGTAACCTAGTAATAACAAAATTATATCCTAACATAACTAAAACTATTCACAAACTAAAACATGGCGTCGAAAATATCATACGCATCGCTGTCGACTGGTAATATACCCAAGAAACTGGTGGCATTGCCACGTTGTAAGGCAATGCTTAGCCTCTGGCCAAGGTAAACCTCAAAAGCTCTTGTGTCACGGGAAGTGTCAACCAGCCGTTTCGCGATATCCAAGAGACCATAAGCACTCGGACCCCACGGCCCGAGGGTTTCAACCCCAAACGGCTCGAAAATACAGTTACCAAAGATTATGTTCGCCTTTTGAGGTTAATATTTTTTTTTTAATGTCTTTCAAGGTGATTATGTTGCCTCTCCATTCAGCAACGTACCTATATCCAGTGTAGCGTTAGACTGATGTGCGGTTAACCATAATCTAATAAAATTAATTAACCAACGAAAAAAGGAGGAGGTTCTCAAGTCGACACAAATATATTTTTTGTTATGTATGACCACGCATACCTTTTTACAGAGACGTCTTTTTAAAGAGACGAGAGATTTGAATTTTTTTTTATTTTATTCGAGAGGGTATACTTCAAAGTTGGTTCCATATAAAATTTATTAATATTGCTTCAGTAGTTTTTGAGTTAGCTTCAATAATACGCATTTTTTTCCCCACTTTTATGTGAATGATATTCTAATTTGCAGGTAGTGGTATTACAATTTTTGTAGAGTAGGTACCACAACTAATAAGTTGAAAAATACAAACATTTTTACAAAAAAATACAACCAACTTCCAAAAACAACACTACAAAGTGAAAGACAACATTAAATTCGGAAGTTAGTGGCAAAAAACGAAAATACATTTAACCAGACACCGACTTCCAAAATTAAAGTTATTTTTCACTTTGTAGTGTTGTTTTTGGAAGTTGGGTGTATTTTTTTGTAAAAAAGTTTTTATTTTATATTTAATGGTAGCATTTAATCAAAAGTATTGTACCTAATAACAGGTACTTTTGTATCATAAGATTCATAAGTTATGGTTTTGCTTTGTAAGATTTTAAGACATTATAACGAAGGAGGACACTTTAAAAGTTGTTCAAGAAATCAAGAACCTCCATTTTCAAAAACTTTTCTGTAAAGTACAAGTCAGTAACTGTTTCAGGCTAAACACTGATATGAAAATATATGGCCAAGTAGAACGAAAAAAAGGCTATGTACAGATTTTCTGATAGAGGCACATAACATATCATGGCTGTATACCTACTTACCTATAGTACACCCACATTTTGACAGATATCAAAATTTCAGTCGAAAGACGTCCACTGCTGGACATAAGCCTCCTTCGAGCACCGCCACTTCAACCGGTTTATGTTACAGTTATGTTTAAGTCCCATGTAATAGAGCCATGCCAAGTGCCATGTATGTGGGCGAGTAATAAAGCATGTAATAGAGGCTATATTAGGATAATAAACAAGTATATATTAACGGTAATTCCTGCATGACATGCTGATGGATTGTGGGCGTTTTCTGTTAGAAAACTTTTTACACATTCTAGACATTTAGGTAAGATTTATGTTTAAATTACTTAAGCTCTACAAACTACAAACAGAACAAAATCGCTCCAAACACGCAGGAAATTTTTAATGCTTACTTTGTCGTAAATTGTTACCTATTATAGCAGCAAAAGGCGCAAAATAAACGTAATAGGAGTCTCATCAAACTTACCCATAAACTGTGTCACAGAACCAGCCGCAGTTATGCTCTTGGCACCCTCTTTATCCGAAATATTCATTGTTCTACATTCTAGTAAGAAATTATCAATTAATCACATTTTACTCCCAAAAAATCTATAGAAACAAACCAAAACAAAACCTCGCGTCGCGTCGCGGAGATGACATAAAATGACATTGACAGCTGACAGCTGGTCAGCTTTCAGTTGTATTCGAAATTGTAAGTTGCAAAGGTGTCATTGCATACAGTCTCTCACTTAAGTTTTTTCAACAAAAATCTTTTTCACGTCTCGCTCGAGCATTTTGAGAAAATATTGATTATGATTACTAATGATAACCCTGGTCTTTCCAGCTCCAGTTAAACAAAGTAGTACTTATAAAAATAAAAAATAAAATTTATTGAAGTATAAAGTAAAAATAAGATTTAAAATAATTACAATCGAGGAAAATTTAATTCTAACTGTAATGTAGACCTGCCTGATCTAGGTTTATGAAAACCTGTGTTTCAGGCCACCAATTTACATCAAACATTTAAAAAGAAGACAACAATAAAATTAGAAACTAAATTAAACAGAAGATATACTATTTTCAGTGAAGAGTAAGCAACTATAATATTTGGGTATTATTATTTTAAAACTAGATTATGTAAGATATGTTTAAATAAAATAAACGAATAATGTTAGAGTAGATAAAGTAGAGACTATTATTAATTAGGTAAAGGCAGAGACTTATATTAGAGTAGGTAAACAGAACTACTTTAAGATTTCTAGTAGTTTTTCCGTGTCTGCGTAATTGAGTTTTGCCAAATATTCCTGTAATAATAAATTACACCTATTATAACTTAAACTATAAATCTTTAGCACTCTGTTAATCTTGTTATACAAGTAGGGTCCTAAAAATAAATAAAAACGCTTAGCAAAAGCATGTTTAGTCTGAGAGGTAGCACAAACTAAATCTTTTCTTCTCCTATCTGAAGGTACTGGGTAAAAATAAACATCAGTGTGTTGGAATAAAACTACATTCAAAACAAATAATTGACGTACTGTTAGCACCTTACATGCCATATAAAGCTGGTGTGTAGGAAACCTAAATGGACGAAAAGTAGCAACTTTTAAAACTGCTCTTTGGGCGCGTTCTAAGTGCAGTGGATTGACCTCCAGGTGGGCCGCTCCCGGCTACACGCGGTCCACTTGTGACACTAACGCTTCCACTACAAATAACATACGCTGTCACGTGATGCGTGCTAGGATAATTTAGGCGTGTCACGTGACAAACCCCAGACATGCACCTCTAAACAGGCACCAGAACTCACATACGAGGGCGCTGCGCGGGCGGCGACTCGTGAACGACGCCGGGTGACGCCACACAGTTCAATGTCACCCTCACACTCATGACACGGTCTCCCTACCCCGTGCCAGGCTCGGCTAGCTCTGAAAGTGGGGCGGGCGGGAGCCACTCACCCTATCCGTAGGAACGTCGAGTCCGTATCCCTGTCGCTGGTCGCCATCTGCTGGGCTTCCCCCATGTAGGTGGGGGTTCCACCTGGTAGGGGTTGACCGCCGGGGTACGGTGAAGAAAGCGGCAGTATGCATATGTCGTGACGAGCTTACGGACACAAATAGAGACACTATTTTCATGGGCGCGAAAATGCAGCGCGCCCAACCTTTTATTCGCCAGTGGCGATCATGATGAGAGGCCCGTAGTGACGGGCCGCCGTATGGCATCCGCAGGAGGGGGGCTACGCCCCGAAACTGCAACGTCACGCCCCTTACGGGGCGTAGCGATATCCCAGGTTCTAAGTGCAGTAAAATTGATTTAGCGGCACCACCCCAAGACGTTATGCAGTAGGTAATAATAGATTGACACAAAGCCAAATAAACCTGTCTAATTAATTTAAAGTCGGCAAAGTTACGTAAATTTTTAAAAATGTATATTAGTTTACGCACTCTGGTGCATAATAAATCGATGTGTTTGCGGAAGTTCAGGTTTGTGTCAATCGTGATGCCTAAATATTTTATATGGTCGGTTTTAGCTAAAGTGGGACAAGTGCAAGCAATGTCAGCATAATGTAAATTACAAATGTTATGCGCGTAAATGTTTAGATTAGTAAGCGTTTGATAAGTGTTTGTTATTGTAAATAATAGGTACTTAGTTTTATCTGTATTTAATGTTAAGAGATTTTTATGAAGCCAATTAGACACAGTATTAAAACCATTCTGTGCTACCTCGTAGACCTCGGCCTTTGAATTAGCTGCGAAAAGTAACGCTGTATCATCCGCATAGGACATAATTACACCCTTTTGGAGTGTCAAATTGCACAGATCATTGATATAAATCAAAAACAAAGTAGGACCCAAAATACTGCCCTGTGGGATTCCATAACAGCTATTCTTAAGTTCAGAACTCATGCACTGACCTATTTCTACACACTGTTGGCGGTCGCGAAGATAATCAGATAATAGTTGCAATTGTACTCCCCGTATTCCCAGTATTTCCAGCTTGTCCAAAAGCAACGTACAAGAAATTGTGTCAAAAGCCTTGGCAAGGTCTAAAAATATACCTATGGTGTGCATGCCATTATCCAGGTTTGTGCTTATAAAATCTGTCAGATGGTGAACAGCTTGGCTTGTTGATCTTTTAGGCCTAAAACCAAATTGATGATCAGAGAGTAATTTATTACATTCAAGATATTTTACTAATCTACTATTTATAATTTTTTCCAAAATCTTTGAGAGGCCTGTTAAAACTGAAATTATGCATTTACTTATTACTTATGCATTTAGAATTTGTGGATATTAGTTGAATCAGATAAATGCGATGAAGGTGTCGACTGCCTCGGACACCATGGCGTATCCTGCAGTAAAAGCACAAGCCGGATAGCATGGCACGCCAGCATCAATGACATCGTCTGTCGTGCTCTTATCACCAGAGGTGCCCGAAGTTTTAGAACCCATTGGTTTGGCACGCGACGATGGGAAGAGACCAGACGGAATGACCATAATGCATAAGCTTTCGGTGTGGGAGGCAACGTGTGCCGACACCCTTGCGCAACCCCATCTTTCTAGCACGGCGGGCTGTGCTGGGGCGGCTGCTGCAGGTCCGGAAACCTCAAAAGGCGCAAATACTCCAATCTTATTGGGACTTATATTTTCGAGCCGTTTGGGGTTGAATCACTAGCGCCATGGGGTCCGAGTGTCCACTTAGTTTTTCAAGAAATCGCCAAGCGGTTGGTCGACGCTTCACGCGACCAGAGGTCTGGCCTATTTTTTGGCTAAAGAATCAGCATTGCCCTACAATGTGTACAATAAAACCTTTGTACAGATTTTCTGATAGAGGCTTAACATAACATCACACCTGTATTTCCCCAAAGGGTTAGGCAGATGTATACCTACCTACCTGTAGCAATGCCATGCTGCCAGCCTCTCGGGTACTTTTCGTGTTGATAGCGATGTGGACGAATTTTTTAATGCCCTTTGATTGTGCTTTTTTACATAATTGTACATGCGTTTTAGTGTATAGCAGATAAAACACAGAAACAATGATTATTGTGCATAATCTAAATATATTGTAATACTTGCAAATATTATCATGATTGCTTCATTTTATTGAGGTAGCTCAAATGAGGCAGCTTTTCACGCTTCCTTATAAAATAATATTAATTATGTAAAGTAACAAAACAGATCTTTATAAACATAACAGATTCACAGAACTATTTCAAGGGTCGCTTAAGTGCTTTCCTCTCTTTATTTAATTTATAAGCAGCAGACATCTTTTGCAAATTATCCTTGTGCACTTTATCATGGTCAACTATTCTTATAGGGTAGTCCCGCCCAATGATGCATCCTGCTGTAGTCTGAACATTTTTAGGCGCCTTCCAAGGCTCGTAAATAAAGGCAGCAGGATATTTCTTCAATTCTGGCACATACTTTCTTATGTATAAACCTTCTTTGTCTGTCTTCTTGCCAAAAGCTACAGGACTATAGACCCTAAAGAATTTATAGAAGAAGGCAGAAGCTGAGAGCCACATCCAGTTGCCGGCGTTCAGAGACCAATCATAGTCTAGCAAGTAGTCTTCGAAAACTTTGGCTCCTTGTTCCCAGGATACCCATAAGTCTCCTCTTGTAAGGAAACAAGCAACCATGTGGCGAGCTAAGTGATGTATCCAACCTTCTTGTTTAAGCTGGCGCATAATTGCATCAACAAATGGATATCCTGTCCTTCCTTCTGCCCAGGCTCTCAAGTGTTCTTCATTTTTACCCCATGGAATTTGAGTACAGACAGAATTACCAACCATCTTATCAAAGTTTTCTGTGCCTGCTCCTGCTGTGTAATAGAATTCTCTCCACATTAACTGACCTAGTAAAGACACTGGTGGCTCTGAGTGAGGCATACCACTTAAAGCTTCCTTCAGCTTGTGGTAAAATAGTTTTGCTGATAAACATCCATGACTGATGTAAGGACTCAAAACAGTAGTACTTGGTTCTAAGCTGTTAGGAGATGAATTTGGCTTCTCAAATTTGCACACCCATTGCCTTCGAGCCATATACATATTCAGTCTCCTTAGACCCTCAGTTTCACCTCCAGGGTACTTCAAAGGATCTAATCCTGATTCATCAAACTCCAGCTCATCAAGACTTGGAACATCATAGTTCTTCGAAGCTGCATCCGTTGGCTTACAGTAATCAGATATCTCTTTAGTAATTTCAATACAATCTTTTACTTGCACATCTTGTACTAGTGATAGAAACTTTTGGTAGGTCAGGGGAACACTGTTATTGTTCCTTTTCAACACACTGTGAACATCATAGACAGTGTGCTGAACCCTCCGGACAATGAAGATGTCTTTCTTCTCTGCAATGTCATCAATGACTTCATCTTGTTTTGCATAGATTGGATCAATATCAACTTGGCATGTCAAGTACTTCACTTGCCATTTATCAAATAGTTTAGGCAACTCTTCAACAGCATTTCCTCTTATAATGTAAAGGCGAGTATTTAGTTTTTTCAGATTTACATCCAGATCTTGCAGGCTTTGTACTAAAAACCTTAGTCTGTTAACTCCAACCTTATCTTTAATATCAGGTTCTATGAAGTAGACAGGCCTTAAACGGTGTTTTCGGTTTTCAGCCTAAAACAAACAATAATAAATAGGTTATGATATATTATTCGCACCTAGCACCTACTAGCGTAGTTTTGAAACTTATTACGTTTAGGATATAGCAAGAAAGCTCATGAAATCAATAAATTAATAAGATAATCGAAAGCTGTGTGTGTGATGCCTTTCATAGAAAACCTGCATTATGAAAAACTTACTTCGTTTATAGCATTACGTAGAGCAAGATTGTCGTGAATTCGTAGATCTAACCGGAACCAATGAATAACAGATGGAACTTTAGTCATATTGGCGTTATAAAATGATTTGTGAAAAACAAAATAATAATCCACCTACCACAAAACCTAAAACTAGCCTAAAACGCGCGCTAAAATTTGACATAACATAAGTATTCAAATATGACAAATTGACAATGACGTTGTCGATTTTCGTTTAGGGATCAGGTGAGGGTTTAGTAAGTATGTGCTGTACAGTGGTTTTGTTAGTCGTTGTTGTGTTTTGATGGTAGAACTGGTGGCACTAAAATATCTATCATTTATTTTAATTACTCAACAAACTTCATTGAAAATAGTCAAAAACAGTCGGAAAAATAAATTAAGAAAATCGAAATTTCTGAACGTTTGCTTGTTGACAGTTTGACTTTGTTTCACATTTGACATAGAGTTGTCATGGCAACAAAAAGCCACAACATCATCTACATTTCGTAATAATTCCTACATTTCATTAGGTCTTGGGCTTAATAAATTGATTTAAGAACAAATCACAATGCCTTGTGGTTGGGATTATTTGTGAGTGGCAGTGGAAATGAAAACGTACTTGTTTTGTGTTATTTAGATAAAAGTAAACATTAGATTAATTTAATATTGAAATGAGAAATTAGATCACTAGGACAGACTATGTTAGAAAATTATGTGTGTAGTCATGAGTGTGTAGTGAAAGCTAGTTAATCGGCAAAGCGATGATGCAACATGCCAAAAACTATCGAGTTGACAGTGGAAATAGATGTACAGACAGTAAGTTACTAGCTTTCTTGAACTTTCTTCGTAACTAAGTACTAAGTCTTTATAGTGCAACTCCAATAAGATAATCTGATCTATCATAATATGTTTTGCCTGTACTAAAACTTACCTATTACACCGGTATCAATATGATAAAGCTCTATACAGAAACTCATGCACAATGTATTGTTCATAGATATCTATAATTCTTCTGTAGGTACTTCTGTATGTCACTGAACTCCTCCTAAAAGGCTGGACCGGTTTTGATATATTTTTTTTTGAGTATTTGATTGGCTCCCGGAAGGTTTAGAATATTAACAATCGGACCCGGTAGGTGGTGCTGCAATTCTAGAAAACTAGAAAACAGGGCAATGTCCGTCTGTCAGCTAGTACTTAACCTTATATTTTATGCATCAGGTATCATGTCCAGGAGTGTGGTTATGTCAAGATGGCCGTGTCTCCCTCACCGTGTTTGCACTCGGCACTAGCTACCAGACTTGCCTTCTGCCACCCACTTTCCCTCTCCTGTTCAAAGATGTGTTCTACTTTCGGAAAAGATTTCAGGAGTCTTGTGCATTGAATAACATTTGCTGTTTGTTGAGTAAGTATTTAAAACGTTCTTGTCTTTAAACTACCAGCACTTTTACTGATAGGTACTTATGTATGAAATAATTTGTCAAAAAATATTGTAAGTCTGAACAACAAGTTGTGTCGGACACAATTTGTCGAAGTGGGGAATTACTGACCCGCCCAACACCCAGTGCAAGTGTAGTGCTTCTGATCCGACCATGCCCCACTTGCTGGAGTGCCCTAAGTGCCCATTCACCGCACCTCAGATGACCTAAAGAATGCCACTGATGCCACAATCAATGTGGTCACCCATTCACATAAATTGGCTTAATAAATATAAAATATTGAAGAAGTACTATTTTCACGAAAAGAAGAAGAAGTCTTTGAAAGATGGTAGAAAAATGTTTCTTCTAGTCCTGATACACTGAAATTATGTCTTGTATATTTAAGTATTATGTAGTTTGTTGCTCTACAGATAGTAAGTACTTGCCAAAGTTATTAGAAACATGGACGTGGATGGTATGCTCTTGCAGCCACAACACATGCAACTAACCATTACAACCACAAAATATTTCAATTGCAGAAGATGAAACAATATACTGTGAACTGGTGCAGTGGGGCGATGGCTGTGCGTGTAGTGAATGTGCAATTCTTGCCCAGTACCTTGGTGCACTCAACGATGTGCTCTTTCCACCCAACATGTGCTCGAGCGATGGAGTAGATCTGCTCATGAGGAGGTCTAAAGAGTTCCCTGTAATAATTTTTTAGTACATTTTTTTACTTTGCTCTTTCCTGGTTTTCCCGTTTGCCAGAGTCTGCTTTAAGAGTGTTACTATCATGTCGATTTCGTAACTCAAGTGGATTATACGCTCACAGCGTAGATTCTACATTGTTTCCTACTTTTTACATATCCAACATTTAAAAAAATCACTCCTGTACCATTTGCATTAGCAAATCGGCATGACAGTAACTTTTAAGCTTCTATTAAATAAATATTTCAGTACTTTTAGTCAGTAGGTACTTCAGCTAGGGCTGCAATGTAGGTATCCCTGAAACCTAATTGCTTTCTCAAAAACCAAATAAAGCCAATGCAAATAGAAAAGATTAATTAATCATTTGCATGCACAATAAATATCTTGTTTGTAAAAGATTTCATTTAAAAAAAATGGTACAGTGGGTTGCATCAATTGGGTACCCCAGTTGTATTAAAATTTTAATGCAACCGGGGTACCCAATTGATGCAGCCCACTGTACCTAGTCATGGGGACTGCCATAACATTGCCACCTACCAAAAATCGCTCAACGCGCCTATTTTTCACTTACATTATATTTTACTTATTTTACACTTATATTTTCACTTAAAAATCTTTTTCAGGGTATTCTGTCCCCTAAAATCGAGATAGCAACAAAAGTGCGTATAGATGAGGTGTGGAGTCAACCGAGCAATGAGCAATCCGCACTCAAAATTAGCGCTTGTCATTGTTCTCCACACCGGCGGGAAGACATTAAGAGGCAATCGCAGGGACAACAACAGCAGCAGCAAGTCTGCCATACTGCAAGATATCATAGGTGAGCTAGAACTTTAGTGAAAGATGGTTAATAGGAACCTACTATGGCATGGCCATGTAATTATTCGAACCAGCCAACCAAAATAATTCCAACTTTGGTTTCCTGAATCATCATCATCTTCCTGCCCTTATCCCATATTACTTGGGGTCGGCGCAACACGTTTTCTTCTTCCATTCTCCCCTGTCAACCGTCACGCTATCATTCACTCCCTTCTCTTTCATATCATTCCTCACACAATCCATCCATCTTTTCTTTGGCCTTCCTCTGCCTCTCCATCCATCAAGATGTATATTCATCACTCTTTTAGACACATGCGTTTCGTCTCTCCTCATGACACGCCCATACCAAGACAAACGATTTCCTTTCAACTTTTCTGTCACTGGCGCCACTTTCAAACTTCCTCTTATATACTCATTTCTCACTTTATCCATTCTCGTCACTCCACACATCCATCTCAACATTCTCATCTCCGCTGCATGCAATTTTTTTTCATCCGTTTTTTTCACTGCCCAGCATTCCGATCCATAAAATACGACAGGCCTTATCACGGACTTGTAAATTTTCCCCTTCAACTTGCGGCATCCGTGGGTCGCAAGTTGTTCCTGTAACCTGTCGCCATTTCATCCATCCTGAGTTGATCCGGTGCGTTATGTCTCGGTCTACTTCGCCATCCCCTTGGACAAGCGACCCGAGGTACCGAAAGTCGGAGCAGATCGGTAAGGGCGTTCCGGCAAGAGATATGGGCACAGGACCGGAGAGACCGCCAAAATCACAAAACAGATACTCTGTTTTGGTCCGACTTACTCTCAGGCCAACGGTCTCCAGTCATTTCCACCACACCTCCAATATAGCAACATACAGTTGTGGACATATAATTAGGAAACGCTGGCGTGACGATCTGGACTCGTTCTTGCACAAATTGTCCGGAGAAGGCAAAACATAAAGAAATCTGGAAAATAAGGGGGAGACCTTTGCCCAGTTGTGGGACAACATAGGTTAAGAAAAAAAAAAACAACGACATCGTACTAAGTCTATTCTAATTGATATTATAATTCCCAGAAGCAAGTGCAAAACTGGAAGGACACCATCAGTGACGAGGTCGAGGTCAAGGTCACATTCAGAATCATCCGGTGCGAGGTCATGTTGCAGCTTGTCGCCGAGAATCAATGACACCTGCCATTGTCCCAAGTATGTTCTTTAAAATAACTATCCCATCAAAAACATAACAATCATGTAGGTACAAAAATGCACAAGTCTCGCAACGCAGCTTTTCTGCCGTAAAAAGTTGTGAAATCGAATGTAAACCAAGTCGGTACAACCACTTTGTCATAAATTGATACCTTGTTACTTACTCGTATACCGGGATAAAAAGTAGCCTATGCGTTAATCCAGGGTGCCGGCTACCTCCATACCAAATTTTATCAAAATTGGTCCATCCGTTTGAGCGTGAAAAAGTAACAAACACACTCACAAACTTTCGCCTTTGTAATATTAGTTAGATTGTGTATCTAGAAAACGGGACTAAAAATTCGGAATGTCCGAGTTCTTCTTTGCTCTTTAGGCTAAACAAACAAAATTTGGAGCTTGTGGGTCTGCTAGAAGTACCTACCTTAGAGTTTTGATGATCGGTGAGTCAGTGACAAAATTAAGGAATTTTGACTTGTAATCATTCTTAAACTACTAGTTCAAATTTAATGTAAATAATTTGGAAAAATTAATATACCTACAAAGTGCGTTTTTTTTTAACTGGGACAGTTTGGGGAAATCCGAATTCATAAGAGATACGGGGAAAATGTCTTAGAAACTCTGTTTTGCTCTATTTTCAGGATTTTTTTTGCCAAAATCTGGACAGCAGAAATTTTGCTTATTTAAATGGAAAACCCACACTTGACCAAAAAATTAAGTACTTATGCCAAAATTATTTTCATGAAAATAGACCTAATAGTTCCTAAAACAGTGTTCCCGCAAGCGCCTACGGAAATTCGCATACCTACAGTTTTAATGTTGAGGTTACGTAGATTGTGGCTAATCGTTTTTATTTTTTAACTTTGTTGACCGGCTACCTACATCTGAAAATTGTTGTCTGAATAAAATTGCACGCGTTCACATCAAGCAACGTATTTTTCATTATTCACATAAATTATACCTGGACCAATCCCGCACATGGTCCCTACGAGCGTGGATGAGGAGATTTGAAGAGTATCTACTCCGATCAGCGAATTGTTACAAAGGGATTGAAGAGAATTGGTGGACATCAAAAATCATAGTCGACGCCGGGTGTGGCCCGTGAATTCTGCTACGTCATTCAGAAGATTATTGGAATTTACGTGGTCTGGATACTTAATAGCTGAGAAAAGGCGTATTTATTATTAAATTTATGTACCCAACACTCTATTTAACAGGTATAATTAGTGTAAGTCAGCCGTTAATAGCCAGGTTAGTACGAAATACCTATTGTCATTTTCTTTGTTCTGTGAGTGGCTACAAATTGTAATACAATTATTAACTGATCAGTAATTATTGTTCGTTTTTGTTATTTACACATTGTTAAAGAGTAGTTCTTTGTAGTAACTGCATTATTTTGCTTTACGGTGTAATAATTTTAAAGTTATTGAGACAGTTAGGTAATCACATTAGTTAGCACAGAATAGACAAAATCATTGCAATTGCAGTGTTATTATTAATGTTTAGTACAATATAACCGTCAATACGCATAGATTATTATACATTCTCAATTATTGCTGTAAATTCACCCTAAAGTTAGTGTATTTTAATCTTGTAGGTACGTATTTCAGGCTGCATCATTTGTAATTGTAATTTAAACGTTGCTATAAATTTATATATATACATTCCACGTTGATCACACCAGCTTTCGCAATGCCAGAGGATAAGGAATTAAAAGAGCTCGTTAGGAAACGAGCGAGTTGCAAAGGAAAGGTGACAGTGTTCTCGAACTATTTTAATTCTTTGAATCCCTCTTCTTTGAGTCCTACTGAGGTAAGCGAGTTGCAATTACGTTTTGATAGACTCGTGGCATTGTATGCCCACTATGATGAGGTGCAATTATTGCTGGAGTGTAATACTGATGACTTGGATGGTCAGATGTCGGAACGTGAGGAATTTGAATCTCTTTACTACAAAACCATAGCTAAAGCTCAACAAATGTTGGATGATAATAGGAAAAGAGTTTCTAATGATAACTGTGACGTAATGTCGCGTTCTAGCAATCATAAGTTTGTTAAATTACCGACCATTCAGTTGCCGAAATTCAGTGGTTCTTATACAAACTGGTTAGAGTTTCACGACACATTTGTTAGTCTCATCCATTCAAACGATGATATGGACGAAATAAATAAATTTCATTATTTGAGGTCATCCCTGGAAGGGTCTGCTGCTGTGGTAATCAACTCTATTCAGTTTTCTTCTGCAAATTATTCGGTAGCATGGAATCTTCTCTGCGAGCGGTTTGATAACAAACACCTGCTTATTCAGCATCATGTTTCTGCATTATTTCAAATCGACACCCTTCAAAAGGAGTCTTCAGTTAATTTAAAAGGTTTACTTGATATTGTTAACAAAAACATACGTGCCCTAGAATCCTTAGATGAACCTGTTAATCATTGGGATACTTTACTCATTTATATTGTCACACACAAATTAGATCCCAAAACTTATCGTGAATGGGGTGAGTACAAGGGCCGCCTGGACAAGAATTCTAAAGTTACGTTTGAATTATTTATTACTTTTATTAAAAACCGTGCTGAAATATTAGAAACGTTCGAATTGGAAAGTTCTACGAATACTAAGCACTTACACACAGGTAAAAATTCAAACAAGGTTAGATCAATGTTGGTACAGGATTCTAATAAAAATAGTTCAGGTTCAAGTAAACAGGACGATGGTGTTTCAAATAAGCCTAAAAATTGTGTTATGTGTAACGGTGATCATAAGTTAAGTAGTTGTCCTCAGTTTTTATCGTTGAGCAATAAAGCTCGTTTGCAGTTATTACCTAAATACAAAGTTTGTTACAACTGTTTTAATCTGGGACATTATGCAAACAACTGCAAAAAGCCAAGTTGTAAAATATGCCGTCGTAAACACAACACTATTGTTCACGTTGATAAATCCTTGAATTCAGACGCAAGTGGTGCTTCTGCTAGCAGTGTTGTTGTTGACACGAATGGCAGTGCGACTGTCTCCACTCAGTCCACTACTTCAGGTGTAGGTACCGGTGTGTCGCTGTCCGCCAGTGTTGAACACGGTGACGTGTTATTGTCCACTGCACTCGTCAAGGTCATGGGTATTAATGGTCAGCAGTATTTTGCTCGTGCTGTGCTTGACAGTGGCAGCACGTCATGTCTCATGACTGAGAAGTTTTACCACCAGCTAGGTTTGACTGCCAAGACTGTGAACAATTCTATTATAGGTATCAACAACTCATCATCTTTTATCAATAAAATGTGTTCTGTATCAATAAAATCTTTAAATAATAATTTTGGTATGGATATTAACTGTTTTATTCTCCCATCCATCACAGATAAGATTCCAAGTAAACATGTGAACTTGTTAAAAATTCAAATTCCGTCTGATGTTTGTCTCGCAGATCCCAACTTTAGCTCACCGGCGCCTATCGATATGTTGCTGGGTGCTGACATCTTTTGGGATTTACTGGAATCTCAACGAATTAAATTGGGTGATGGGCAACCAATTCTTTGTGAGACTAAATTGGGTTGGTTGGTCTCCGGCCCAATTAACAGTTGTATTTCTTCTAAAGTTTTAAAATGTAATTTTATAAAGGTGCGTTCAGACTGTGATGATGAATTAAATTTTAATGTTGATCAACAACTCACAAAGTTTTGGCAACTTGAAGAAGTGTGTACTTCGTCTCCGTATTCCTCAGAGGAGAAGCTATGCGAGGAGCATTTCATGAAAAACACTACTCGTTTGGAAAATGGTCAATTTTGTGTTAGGATTCCTTTAAAATGTTCCCCGGACAAATTAGGTGAATCTTTGTCAAGAGCGAAACATTGTTTTGCTTCGATGGAACGTAGATTTAAATCTAAAACTCAATTTTGTAGTAGGTACAAAGAGTTCATGTTGGAATATGAAACTTTAGGTCATATGTCTAGATGTAAAACTATTGATGATCAAGCGTTTTACATTCCGCATCACGGAGTTCTGCGCGAAAGCAGCGCCACCACTAAGTTAAGGGTGGTTTTTAATGCAAGTAGTTTAACTAGTACTGGTGTTTCTATTAATAATATTCAGATGATTGGACCCGTGGTACAGGACGATCTTTTATCGATCTTGTTGCGTTTTAGACAACATAAGTACATCCTAGCTGCTGATGTTGAGAAAATGTACCGGCAGGTAGTTGTTCATCCAAATGATAGGTATCTTCAACAAATCATTTGGCGTGATAATCCGTCAACTCCATTACACGCTTATCAACTTAATACCGTGACCTACGGCACGGCCAGCGCTCCTTACCTAGCAACCCGGTGTCTTCGGCAGTTAGGGCTAGAGTGTGTTGATAAGGAGGTTGGTGACGTCATCCTCCACGACTTTTACGTGGATGACTTGCTCACCGGAGGAGATGACATCAATGAGGTCAAAGAGTTGCGTCATAAGGTTACTTCAACTCTAGCTTCAGCGCAGATGAATCTAAGAAAGTGGAAGTCGAATGACATGCAATTGGTAATTGGTTCTGACTTTCCCCAATCTTCACTGGATTTAAATGTTGGTGGATCTGAGTCAACCAAAACCTTAGGCCTAGGTTGGCAGCCGCTGTCAGATTATCTTTGCTTCCCAATTAGTCAGTCAGTTAATTTTAATAACACAAAACGTGACATGCTTTCGATTGTTTCACAAGTTTTTGATCCGCTTGGATTACTGGCTCCGTGTGTAATTGTTATGAAAATGTTACTTCAGAAGTTATGGTTGGAAAAACTGTCTTGGGATGAACAGCTACCACCGGAAATTAGTAAGCTTTGGAATGAAATAATTATTAATTTACCTAAATTAAATGAAATTCATATTCCACGTCAAGTTTTAATTGATTGTTATGAGTTTTTTGAATTTCACATTTTTACTGATGCGTCTGAACGCGCCTATGGCGCTTGTCTGTATGTACGAAGCGTTGATAAGCAGGGACAGGTTTTAGTGCGTTTATTGTTAGCCAAAAGCAGAGTTGCGCCACTCAAGCCGACGACCATACCCAGACTTGAGCTATGCGGTGCTCTTGTAGGTGTTCGCATTTTTGAAAAGGTTGTGGCAGCATTACGTGTCAGCGCGCGGCGCACTTTCTTTTGGAGTGACTCTACTATTGTTTTAGGGTGGCTAAAAATGTTACCAAATAAATTACAGCCCTTCGTTCGTAACAGGGTTGCCGAGATTTTAGATAAGACTGGTGGCTGTGAGTGGAGACATGTTCCAACTGACCAAAACCCTGCTGATCATCTGTCTCGTGGAGTAGACATTAATTTGTTACCTAGTTTAAATATTTGGTGGTCCGGTCCTAGTTTTTTAATGAATGAAATGTCTTATTGGCCTTCTAAATTAATGAATTTTAATAACGAAATTTTACCTGAAATGAAATTAGATGTCACCTTGCATGTTTTATACAATAACAATGAATTTGATGAATTGATTGATTTTACACGGTTTTCAAACTTTTTAAGACTTCAGCGAACAGTCTCCTATGTTTTACGTTTTATTGACGCATGTAGAAACAAACCTATTAGCGGTCCTCTTTCTGTGCATGAGCTAGAAAGGGCTTTAAACTTTATTATATGTTTATCTCAAAGTCAATCTTTTAAAGACTATAAATTACTACTTAATAACAAACCGTTACCTAAGAAAAGTGAATTAAATAAGTTTAACGTTTTTCTAGACGAGAATAATATAATGCGGATTAGAGGTAGATTACAACATTCGGATTTTCCTTATAATAAAAAACACCCGATTCTTATTCAGTCTAGTCATCCTTTTTCTAAGTTACTTTTTAATTATGAGCATAAAAGATTGTTTCACGCTGGACCTCAGTTATTGTTGGCGTCTATACGAGACACGTACTGGCCCATTCGAGGTCGCAATCTAGCTAGGATGTGCTGTAAACAATGTGTTCGTTGTTGCCGATTTAGAGGTGAAACTGTAAGTCCTATTATGGGAGATTTACCACAGCAGCGACTTCTAGCAGGTTTTCCTTTTGAAAATATAGGTTTGGACTATGCAGGTCCTATTCAGTCAGCTGTTCGTCAAGGTCGTGGCTGTAAATTAGTAAAAGTTTATATAGCTATTTTCGTTTGTTTTTCTACGAAATCAATTCATCTTGAGTTAGTCGGTGATTTAACAAGCAATACCTTCATTATGGCCTTAAAAAGGTTCATCTCACGTAGAGGTAAGCCGAGAAATATTTACTCGGATAATGGCACCTCATTTGTTGGTGCATCTAATGACCTTTCTAGGTTTCTTAGGGCGAATTGCGATTCGCTTTCCGAGGAGATGGCTAAGGAAAAAATTAACTTCCACTTTATCCCTGCATATTCACCTCATTTCGCTGGCCTTGCGGAGGCTGGTGTTAAATCAACCAAGCATCACTTAGTCAGAGTGCTGGGACTTTGTAACCTTACCTACGAAGAGTTATACACCATGATGGTTCAGGTTGAAGCCATTTTGAATTCCAGACCACTGACGCCGTTATCATCAAACCCCGAGGATCTGACGCCGCTCACCCCCGGACATTTTTTGATTAGACGTCCTATGACATCACTGCCGTCACCTGATTATCGAGATCAGTCCATCAATTCTCTGACTCGATTTGAGCGTATTGAGCTTCTTCGACAGCATTTTTGGAGCATATGGAGTAAAGAATACATATCGGAGCTCCAACTTCGCATGAAATGGCGAGCATGTAGGGGAGCCTTGAAGCTGAATTCTTTGGTCCTGTTAAAAGAAGACAACCTCCCCCCACTCAAGTGGAAAATGGGTCGGATCGTTGCTACTTATCCATGGACAGACGGCGTAGTCAGAGTTGCAGACGTGAAAACTTCTAGTGGTCTGTCACGCAGATCATTTAGCAAGATTTGTCCACTGCCTATATTTCCGGAGTGTGAAGATTCTTAGTGGTTGAAAGGCAGGCTTTCAACGCCTGGGGGTATGTTCCCGCAAGCGCCTACGGAAATTCGCATACCTACAGTTTTAATGTTGAGGTTACGTAGATTGTGGCTAATCGTTTTTATTTTTTAACTTTGTTGACCGGCTACCTACATCTGAAAATTGTTGTCTGAATAAAATTGCACGCGTTCACATCAAGCAACGTATTTTTCATTATTCCCATAAATTATACCTGGACCAATCCCGCACAAACAGTTTCCCCATAAATCCTATGGATTCGGAATTCCCCATACTACTCGTATCTCAGTTAAAAAACACTACTTATATAATTATTACATCATCTGCTTGCAGATCAGAGATTTTTTTTAAGTCCAAATATTATATTATATTCCTACATACTGCGAGGTAGGGCAAGTCAGAATTTCATGAGCACTGAAAGATGATAAAACATCCACTAAAGACAACAAAAATTGATGAATTAGTTTGTGGAAGCGTCATCAATGGACATAAAAATAAGGAATATCTACTTCGATTCATAATTTCAGATAATTTACGGTCCACCGCCACTTACCTACTAATATTACTAATAATACCGCTTACTAATAATACCACTCACCACCAATAATATTTAATTTAGCGTTGTGTATTCTAAGTTGATTTTTGAGTGAACATTTGTAAAGTAGGTCAGGTTTGACATTGAGTTTGTTGCTCCAAAACTAAATAATTATCTTAAATTCTGAATTTAAATCAGCTCTCACCCATATCCCAAATTATCTGGGGTCGGCGCAACATTTATTGTGGTATAGTAATTTTATTCTAGGTGCATACCATCGCGGACATTTGCTGTGAACCACTTTTTAACCTTATTACCGTCTTCACATAAAATTATACAGGGTGTTTGGAAGCTAGGTGACACCTTTTAGAGCATTTTCAGCTATAATACATGTCTTAGTCGTAGTAGGTTTTTTTTTTTAATTTTCTTTAATATTTCTGACAGTTAAATGCCAACAGTGACCCAGTTAAAGTTGGTACTATGTTATATTTTTTTCTTTTTGTGGTTTGTGTGATGGGTACCTAATGTAATAACAAAGTTGCAAACATCTGTGTTATTGAAAAAAAAAATTGAAAATCTAAAAGTTTGCACTTAAAAATAAAAAAAAAACATACTTCGTCCGGTGTCAATTATCACCCTGGCTTTTAACCCAGCTTCCAAACACCCTGAATCATTAATTGAATTAAAAAATAGTATCGTACTATGGAATATATCGAATAGTATCGTTCTTGTCCATTCTTCTCCATACGAAACTGCCTACCTATAGCTACTAGAATCAATTCTACTTTCTTGTAAATGTTTACGTTCAGAAGTGCCTTTTATGTGCCCATTGGAAATAAATGATTTGTCTTTGCCTTTGATGTCTACTTCTTATTCCATATGTACTTCTCTATTAGTCGTCATCTCGGTAGTCACCCCCCTTTTTAGCCATCAATCATCTTTCACATACTTAATCCATACATGGTTTCTGAATTCAAGTATTAGCTATCGAAATAGCTTAACAACCCGTATCTTCATTTTCCGTAGACCAAAGACATGCGTACCTCCACCACAGCGCAAGCCACCAGGGCGCATGCGTCAGTGTCGTGAGTTCTGTGTCTACAACGTCCAAACACAACCCTGGAAAGCCAACCAATACGCGGGCCACGTTTCTGAAATCGATGACAGGTGGTGAATGGTAGGATCGTGGTAGAATTGTCGGATTGTATTGCAATAGTAGGAGTTTTAGTACAACTATTGAATTATAAGAGTAATAATGGAGGATGGTCGAGTTTTAGTGCAACTGTTGAGTAATAGTGCAATAATAGGAGGATTTTTGAGTTGTAGTTCAACTGATGTTATAGTGCGATAATACAGTTCGTAGTTTACAATAGTAACTTAACTATTGGAAGATTAATGCAATTAATGTTATAGTTTGACCGATACCGCTGTACCGCAGAGGGTGGGGACGCCGTGGCCGTTGACGAATGAGCGGCAGGATGACGTGAGCGTTGACGAATGAGCGGCCTGCCCTGACCCCCGGATTGCCGCGCACATATCACCTGAGGCGCGGTACAGCGGTATCTGTCAAACTATAATACGATAGTAGGAGGATTGTTGAGTTGTAGTGCAACTGTAGTTAACCTACAATAGTCTGACGACTACTTAATGGTAACATTATGCAGCGTTGTTAGTACAATAGTAGGAGAATCTTGAGTTGCAGTGCACATTTGCACTTGTAGTGCAATAGTAGGAGTATTGTTGAGCTGTAGCGTAATTGTTGAATTGTAATTCAATAATCAAAGGATTGTCGAGTGGTACTGCAACTTTAGGTTGTTACAATTTTGATATTGAAATATAATAAGTAATAGGAATTTTCAGAATGAAGTAGGTACTATGGGCCAAAGTTCCGCATGATCACCTCAAAGGCGATAATCGCATGCACGGCTCACGACTCGATCGCACAATGTTCGTTTGTCACTAGCTGCGCTCTCACAGGAATATTTTCTTAAGTGAGCATGCTTAAGTTTTGTCCATAGTACAATAAAATTAAAAAAATAATGTGAAGTAAATTGAATGACAAACTAATCTAAATATTACTTTTCTAGATCAATGGACAGCACAGAAGAACCTAACGTTAACCATTTAGTTGACGGTGCTGATGCGCCTAAGACGGTTATACAAAGCCGTTACATCGAACACGACAAGTGTACAAACACCGGTGCCAAGGAAAAAGAAAAGAAACGTTTCCAGACTACGATATCACCCTGTATCTGCGAGATCTGTAAGCGGTACCACGAGCTGTTTCATATGGCAACCAAAAGTGGATA
The DNA here is from genome assembly GCA_946251885.1 of Cosmia pyralina. Lineage (NCBI taxonomy): Eukaryota > Metazoa > Arthropoda > Insecta > Lepidoptera > Noctuidae > Cosmia > Cosmia pyralina. Next base: position 24,235,076 of record OX276344.1, read on the forward strand.
AAAATAACGATGAAGAGTTTTGGACCAATGTTGCAGTAAGTTCACCTCTACCTCGTCAAGAATAAATTAATATAAGTATTGTAGAGATATTTTAAAATCAATGTAATCGCAGGCTTTTACTTATCTCAAGTTTTGTGTTAAAATTCAATATTTTGTTGGTATCATTAAGTATTGATTAAATGGGCAACGCGAAAAGAAAGAAAAATTTTAGGTAGGTACCTATACGTTGTTTTTCTAGAAATGATTTTATGATATGTAATCATTGTGTGACTGACAGTGGCACGGCCACTTTCAGGCATTTTAATTGTGATAACACAAAAAATTAGTCGCTATTTAGTCGAAATTTGCAGCCAAATATCAGAATTTGTCCGTCACTGGTTCTAAAATTATAAAGGTTCTAGGTGGCCGATCTGGAGAGCATCTCCCCGGCTTGGCCACATTTATATCTCAAAAACTAAGCCACCTAGCGAAGATCCATAGAATTTCTATGCGAAGATCTCTTTTCCCAAATTTAGTCGCTAATTAGTCGCAATTTTTCGCCAAGTCGCAGATTTAGTAGGGTCTTAGTTTAGAAGATATAACGAGTTCAATTTTTAAGTACAGTCCAAGAACCAAATCGAAAAGTTTATGATACAATCTTTGATCTAGCTCTTGGACTATTACAATTGAACTCATTATATCTTCTAAACTAAGACCCGACTAAATCTGTGACTTGGCTAAAAGTTGCGACTAAGTAGAAACTAAATTTGTGAGAAAACAGAGGGGCAATTCCCGTATTTTTATAACAACGTTCGCAATCTCATCTCAGTCTCAATCTGTCAAAATTGTATAGAGTTTGCCTACATTTTTGACATTTGATTGTCGCTGGCTGACATTGCGACTTGAATTTGAACGTTTTTAATTACGAGAATTGGCCCTCAGATCTTCGCTACGTGGCCGCGTTTTTGGCATATAAATGTGGCCAAGCTGGGGAGATGCTCTCCAGATCGACCACCTATGAACCCTTATAACTTTTGAACCAGTGACCGACAAATTCTGATATTTGGCGGCAAATTTCGACTAATTAGCGACAAATTTTTTGTGTTGTCAAAATTAAAATCCCTGATGGTGGCCTTGCCAGTGTCAGTTACACGTAATCATTGATATACTTCTAAAGTAGAGAGTCCACTTCAATATTTTACAATAGTGTCGTCGAATTCGTTAAAATTGTGCGTTACCTACGTTAAATGTGAATTGTACAGAAAAATCTAGTACTTATTCTGTAAGTTTTGTTACAAAATACGTTGTGTTCAATTAAAATTATTTATTATTTTTATATTATCATTTATAAAATTATTATAAATCATTGTTATATTTGTTTTGTAATAATTCGTTTATGAAATAGGTGATCATGAAATAAAACTAATAAAATCATTAAATTGCTATTATTTATTATTGTATTATGTATAGTTTTGACGCTAAGGTAACTTAAGAATAATATTTAAAATTAAGTGATATGGCTTCACTTTAGAACGAATTTGACAAAAAGGGCTTACATTAAGACCTCGTTGAACAAAACGTCTACGATCACTTACAAGTTATTCAAATAATATACATTTTCTCGAACGAATTCTATGAACACAAACACTTTTTTTAGTTTCGCTTTTTTTTTTGAACCGGGGGTAACATGTATCAGTGGGTTTGGCTAATGTTAGTAGTATTAACTAATAGGTATTCATAATTAATCTTTTTCGAAATATTTGTGTACGTACGAGAAATTATTTCTACACGTTTGATGTAGTAACTCTAGCATCATCGCTTGATCTGTGTATGTCTGTACCTAATCATCCTACATTCTCTTACAATAAGATGCAAGGAGATTTTAATTATGTATTTATTATGCATAGTTTTCTAAAGCTACCTACTGTATATACAAGGCATAATGTATAGCAACATTGCCATAGAAGAAAAATAACTGGCCGCATTGCCAGTACTTGGTGCTTATTTTACTTTTCTACTAATAAAGAGGTAGAGAAGAGAAAGCGATTAAATATCAAAGAGATTGACAGATCTCCACGTTTCTACAATAAAATTGATAAACATTTTTAAGTTAATGGGATGAATAGAAACTGAACACAAAAAAAAAGAAGAAAAATTCCCGCTCCGAACCTACCTACCTACTTACTACTCCGCCAATAAAATCAGATAAATGTCAGCGAGTGAGAAACTGACATGCTTTCACGACTGACAGTTGTCTAGATAGGTAGGTATACCGAATGGTGGGTACTACCACCAGGACCTAACCTAGTTTCAAAGCGAAATTTTAACTACTTAGTCAAAATAGAACGTACCTATCATACGCTCCAAACTTGCCCCCTTGGGTCCTATTCACCCCATAGATCATAAACAGAATAAATCCTTAGAATAGTAGATAAACCTATATGGACGGAAGACCTGCAGTCAGCCTTTTCATTCAACTCGCAAGTTGAAATTACTTCTAATTTTATTATGACAATTCATACTTTTGTACATTGTTCGACTTTTATATTTCTTATTACAAATCATTCAAATATATTTAGCTAACAATCGCCCTAAGATTGAGCAATAATCGTAGAACATTATAATAGTATTATTTTATCTTCTTTATTAAAACACTAATCTGGACGATTTCTTTAGTAGCGCGCGCAAGTGTTAGTCACCGCCTGAGGTATGTGGGGAGGAGGGTGCGATTGACAAGATTAGCAGACTGAGTTAGCTTGACCCTTGTGACCTCAAACTCTCCCGTCTGACTGCTCACATACCTCAGGCGGTAACTAGCCCTTGCGCGCGCACAGTAATAATAATTATTCGAAATATTTCTCCATCAGCCTAATATTCATATCGCAGTCATATTTAATCATAAGGATAAAAATTGGCTTATTTCTTAGTCACAAACAACCCCCAGTTTCTAAAAGCTTATTCTTTTAAATCTGCTATCAAATCTTATACCAACTTATTCGATTGGTCAACCAAAAACAATTGTAGCAGATTTACTCATAAGACTTTCAAAACCGGCGGATAGTCTCACATAAAATCAAACACCAGTCTCATTTAATTCAAGGAGTATTAACACTAATCTTATGTCCTCTCCTAGACGCGCGATCTTTTCTCTTAGTGTACTTAGTACAGTCGGCAACAAACGCCACTAGACCTATAAACGCAAACACTGCGTAGAATATAGCCAGAGAGATGAGGAATGTTTCTTCACGCCACTCCCAAAGGTGGTTGGAACGAAGGTACTCGTAATTGGAGAGTACTTGTGTTCCGTTCGGAGGAGGGCACGGCGATTGTACTATTATGTCTTGGTATCTGGGTATCTGTAAGAAAGAAAATAAAAGTTTAACAAAGATCTCTCAATGCTTCTGAGAAAGCTTGTCTATGGAACCATGGCATCATTTAGGGCTGGTCTCGCAACAATAACATTACGTTTTTGGGAAAACATGTGATAAATGATTTTTTCCCTTAAAGAAAAACTTAGGTAGTACTTATTGCTTTTTTTTTTTGAACTGAGAATTGTTTTCAAGCCGACATAACAGTGTCTTCTTCCAGGCCACCAGCCTTACTGATTAAAACACTTGTCGAGCCGCCTTCTACTTTTCGATTTTTAAACGTAGCGTTTACAGTAATTTCTCATTTTCAATGACAATTTAAGATTAATAATCTCACCTGTTTATTAGGACACCGAACATCCTTACTAATGCTGCTTCTCAACGCCACCTCACTAAGTTCTCTTCCCAAGAGTTCCGGCAAAGTCCACCTAGATGGCGACACGTACTGCAGCCACGTGACGTAGTCAGGTAGGTCCCGTTCGTGTATCATCACGCCGTTGACGAGGGTGCTCAGCAGTAAACAGACCCCTGATATGACGGCCGCAGTCTTCTCCATTGGCACAAGGAATATTGTCGCTCGACATAACATTTGTATACTTATGAGATAGAGCACCATGTAACCTGAAATGAAAGATGTGGTGTTTAATTATGACGAAAATGGTTTCTGGCTTTATTGCGTTTTACTCTTTAAAGAAATTAAATATTAATCCTTTGAGTCCCGAGGTCGCGATATCGAGCTATTAGGTTTAAAGGACACGGCTACATTTCTGTGTAGTGGTCTAAACACCGAGCTGACTGAAACACCGATAGAAATATGAGTGCCTAATAAAAATAAATTTTGTCTGCAGTGTGGCATTCGTTTGCCTAACTTAACACTTCCAGAATGTTTACCGGGCATCAGGGCTGAGGAAAACCTTCCCTTTTCACACTTCTTAGTACTTATAGTATAGCAAATAAGCATCTTGTTTGGGACAAGTGCCATAAGTTGTTAAAACATACCTAAGTATAAATAAAATCCATCGAAGGATGCGGGCGACTGCGCGTACAGTCCGCTCATGACGTAGCTTGGCACTAAGTAGGCCATCCACGTCACTCCCGCCGACCATAGTTCCAGAAATTGCTGGAAAACCAAACAACATTTACACATTAAATACTTTGCGGCAGTCTATAGAAAGAAGAAACCATTATGTTCACAGGTATTCCAGCTTGGTAAGGAACCCGACGGACTAGCAAGCGCAGCATACCTACACAGATAATAAAAATCAAAATCGTTTATTTGCATAAAATGTGGGTACACATAAATTTCAGTGCAAAACGCATTCCGCTATGCAGTGATGGCATGCAAATATTTAATGGTATTAATACCGGTATTGAAAAAATTCGGTATTTGAAACTCCTACATGCAACTAGCGGTTGTTTAGGGTGCTTGCGATTGCCCAGAAGCAACTGATTCACTCGAGACTTGAAGACTCCCAGGACAGGAGTCTTTGATTACCTATCGCGATAGCTCCGGCTGTTATTCGTAGTTCTACTCCACTCACTAGTGCTATGCATATTAAACGTGTTTCTGTGAACATACCATCATCGTTGCGATAAGAAGTAGGTACTTACATCGAACAATATGAACACGGTTCTGGAGTACAGTCCCACAGCAATGTCCCTCTCCACATGATGTCGCATCGAGCTTGCTTCTCTTGCACTCAGCCATAGCAGGATCGGCCACATCGTGAGGCACATAACTGTGTAGTGGAAGCCTATCCTGTCGTTTTGTGTTAGCTGCGAAAAAACATAACGGATGATGAAAACAAAACAGATACAGTCAAGCTTAGAATGCAATTATGGAAAATGCTTGGACAGTCCAAATGCTGGGAGGTAGCGAAGTCGTATACGTTAAAGCAAACCAGTCGTTAAACAGAAAGCATGCATAAATATGATAAATGTACAGCGCTTTAACGCAGATAATAGATATTCTTATTCAGTATGATAAATTGATTCAATCCTACTTGCTTTATCAAGCAGTCTGTCTTCCTCAGTTTAGAAATCCATTCATCAGAAAACAAAAAAAATCAGACTGGCTTTGCAAAAAATAACATGAATCAGAAAATTATACTTTACCTTAGGATCTGTAGCCGGCAGGTCCCAGAACACGGCGCCCGTGATCATTGACATGGCAGCTGCTAGGAGAACTCGTGTTATCACGTTCGACACCGTCGTCGATTGTGTGAACAACAGGCTTTTTCTAGAAAAAATAAACGATTGTTGAAAAATTGAGCGTGACTCAAGTAAGTACCTAGTCTGCGTTTTACCATCAGAATAGCAGTGTGCATTTCGTTATTTTGGACATAGGTATTGTTTTCCCCATAAGAACCTGGAGCTTCGGGATCGTTAAAGTTTTCAAACGTTTTCGCACGATTCAACTTACGAAAACGCCCAAAGTACGACTCATCATCATCATCATTTCAGCTGAAAGATGTCCATTGATGAACATAGGCCTCCCTCAGGCGGCCACTTCGACCGGTTCTGTGCTTCTCGCATCCAGTGGATTCCTATGGTCTTTACCAGGTGATCGGTTCACCTTGTGGGACGCCTTCCAAGCAACGCTTACGTCTTCCGGTACGCGGTCGCCACTCCAGAACCTTTCGGCCCCAACGGTCATTTGTTCAGCGAACAATGTGGCTTGCCAATTGCCACATAGGTTTGGCAATTCTTCGAGCTATGTCGGTTACCTTAGTTCTCCTACGGATCTCTTCATTTCTGATTCGATCACGTAGAGAAACTCCAAGCAAGTGCTCTCCATTGCTCTTTGGGTGACTTTCAGCCTTCAAATTCTAATTAATTTATTTGCTAGAATGTAGGTAGGTATACAACGTAAGTACGATCTTAAAAATAATGGCCCCTTTACATTCTACCATTATACTATGTTGTACAAATATTTAATTTCGTCCTGCACGACGTTATTATTTTAATTAAATTACAAAAAAAGAAGACTGTAACAACAAAATAAGGACTCATTATGCATTAGGATTTTGAAACAAATTAACTAATTGATGTCAAAATTTCAAAATCAAAATTTCAATTCAAGAGATAAAGTTGAATGAGGCCCATTGTGAGCGACCACGTTTCAGTTTCAGATATTTTTGTTTAAAAAAGTTTTGTTCAAAGAAAAAAGATGTGGTTTTGAAGCCAGTCACTCACTACCATTTCTGTTTGTCATTGTTCCTTTGAAATCCGAATAATAAAAAAAAACAGTTTAATTGCAATAAGTCGTCTTTTCGCGTTTCTCAGGGGTAAAATTAGCGTGGAATTTTTGAAGAAAACTTTACATTTAATTACATATTTTTACATTGTAAACGTTTATTTAGTAACTTATGTTACCTCCACGAGCATTTACGACGGCCGTCATGAGGTTCGGCATGGAATTATTGAATACCACTATGACGTGCTGTGGATTGTTCATCTATGCTTCCAAGATGGCAGTTTTCAGCTCCTGAAAAGTTTCTAGAGCTGGTTGGTTAATTCGAACACGCTTCTTCAGCTCATCCCATAAATTGGTAGGTACCTACTCTATTGGATTCACGTCCGGGCTTCCTGCTGGGCATTCCATTACCGAGATATCTACTAATGTTAAGCAGGTATTCTCGAACAATTCATGCAATGTGCGCCTTTGCATTATCATGCATAAAATGAAATTCTGGCCCACAAAATTATGGCATTGACGAATGTTCTGTAGGCAACGTCAAGGCCAGTTTTTCCTTCGGTGGAAATTCCGCCCCAGACTGTCCATGACCCACCGCGATATAACTCACCTTCTCTTCAATGCAACATTGCTGAAAACGATTTCCCTGTCTTCGGTAGAGTTTCCTACGTCCATCATTGCCATACCTACAGCATAATCTTGGTTTCATCAGTAAAAAAGAACCTGGCTCCATTGACGTTGAGTCCAATGCAAATGTTCGCGTGTAAACTAGCACGCCATTCTGTGAGCTCGTGTCAGTTTGGGCCCATTGGCTGGCTTATGAGGTTTCAGGCCACGTTCTTCGAGTCTCCGTCTAACAGTTCGAGCGCAAACAGACAGACCATGGAAGGCTCGAAGCTGTGCTTGTACTTGTATTGAGGTTAGGTGAGGATTACATAGGCGGTAAAGATAAACCGATCTTGTCGAGCTGCAGTAACCTGGTTTCGTGGTCCTCCTGGACGGCGCACGAAGCTGCCAGACTCCGTATAGTAAATTCTTTGATGATTCTTCTTTTCGTTCGTCTTGGGCTTATGTAGGTAATTGTATATTCAACATAAAATGGAAAAATATATTTACTTTAAAAAAAGTAAAAACTGACTTCAAACAAAACCTAAAACAAATAAAATTACTTTCATACTGAAGCCGGTGTCTTCAATTCATCAATGCACCTTATTATTTACAATAAGATTAGACAATTAAACAAACCTTTTTTACAGTCCGTTCAACCGATTTTGACTTCTATTGCGTTGGTGGCATGACAAATGACTGCGGCAGTAAACTGTTGGTATTGTAACCACTTTTTTGCCTTTAATGTCATCCTTAAACCTACGGAATAGAAGTCAAAATCGGTTGAACGGACTGTAAAAAAGGTTTGTGTAAATGTCTAATCTTATTGTAAATGGAGTATAGCTTTGAACCGACTTTAGAAGCTGTTAAGTTTTTTATGAAAGTTATTTTATTCGGTTTAGGTTTTTGAATTCAGTTTTTACTTTTTATAAAGTAATCTTCTCAAATTCATGATTTCAAAGGCACAGTGGATACCAAAATGATGGCCAGTATGGCAGCTTCTAAACTGCTTAAAAACTTTTTCTCCGACTTGTTTTCATGTTTTAGGCCTATAAACATAAAAATGCAACGAGGCTCTATTTAACAGTCCGGGAGCATATTTCGATTTTCTTAGAACACCATTTGGTAAAAAATCCGTATACTCACTCTATAAGCGCCCCGGCCTGCACGAACACATTAGGTCTGCTCAGTGGCGCCGGGAGTGGCACCGGCGGCGGCGGCTCGGGCGCCGCGTGCGCGCCCGCGAACACGTTGGCGAGCGCGGAGATACGGCCCGACGACTCTAACATCGCCGCGGCTGAGAGGTCGTCTAGGGTTACCAGGTCCACTGCAGATGAGAAAAGAGGATTTGATTGTGTAGTCGATCCAGCCCTTTATTCAAGGTATGGCTGAAGCTGGCCAGGAGCAAGGAAACAGAAATGAGGAGAGGAAGGTCATAGGTGGATGGATCCATAGGTTCAAATAAAATAAACTCTAGAACCTATAAGTAAACAGTTGAGGAGAAGAACACCTTCTCCACATAGACCCACTGATTTATCAGCAAACACAACTCTGAGCAATGTATGAATAGTGGCAATTTTGAAGAAGTCTTTAAGACTTCATTTGAAGGGCAACAATATATGAAGTTCACCACTTACGGTAATAATCCGAAGGGTTCTTGAAAGCTGGGCAGGGATAATCGATGGAGGCAAAATATGGCAACATATCCCTTCTGTACCCGCTAAACATCGTTCTACCGGCTGAAATTAACACCACCTAAAAACATCAGAGCAAACATGAAACAAAAGAAAGAAAAAAATGTTCTGACCAATATTTGGCTCTGGAAATAATTAATTAGGACACTCGAATTGATTCGTCAACTCACCTTAGTAAGCATAGCAAAAATCTCATAAGTTGGTGGATGCAGTGACATGATGACAACTCTGCCAGTACTGGCCCAATTTCTCAAATATTCTACCAGGAAGAAGGTGTCAAATATGTCCATCTCCTTCGTAGGCTGGTCCAGGATCAATATGGCCATGTCTAGAAGGAGCTGACATGCTACATTCAGTCGACGGATTTCGGAGCGAGTGAGGCGCCCCACGTTCGTGTCCCGGACTTGTTCTAGTCCTAGTTCTTCTATTAACAGGTTTATCTGAAATTGTTAATAAGTTTCTTATGAAGGCTGCAATTAGGCGATGTGTTTATTTCAAAGCAATATTATCCTTATCTTCATTTACTTTACCCGTTTTGGGATACAAGAGAAGAATAATAGATGTTGAGCGTAGTACTTACCTACTTGTCGGTAAAAAGTACCTAGGCAAAGACCTAGCTTACATTATTATTGATCATAGTAAATTTCTTATATATGCAAGAATTGGGTGTATCACGGAATCCAAGAAAATATTGACTTGATTTCTGATTTGGAGCAAGAGAGCTATATAAAGAAAAGAGAAGTCCTGATTGACTGACTGACTCATCAACGCCCAGCCCAAACCATTGGACCTAGAATGATATGGGTTTCCGACATCCACGCGGGTGAAGCCGCTGGCAAAAGCTAGTCTTCTATATAAATAAAAAGAGAAGTCCTGACTGACTGACTGACTGATTGACTGACTCATCAACGCCCAGCCCAAACCCTTGGACCTAGAAAGCTGAAATTTAGAATAGAGGTTCCCTTTATAATGTAGACAGGGAATAAGGAAGGATTTTTATTCCCGTGGGATATTTTCCGACATCCATGCGGGTGAAGCCGCGCAGGAAATGCTAGTGTGCTAATACTACATAGACATACCCGATCTCTGTCATCCATCTTGACCTGTCCGTTGTTTCTTGGTCTTCGCAATGCGGCGTGAAATCTCAGAGTATGGTCAACTGTCATGGCAGCACATAGTGACGTATCCTTACGAACGTATGCCGCAACCTTTCGAAGAGTTGAGGATGCAACCGGCTGCCCGTTCAAGACTATGTCGCCTGTCAGTTTCTGGATGAAAAGATAGAATGTGTGCTTAGAATTCGTACCTATCTACTATGAAGTATCTAAGCTATCACGTTGAGAAATACGGAAGGTGCTCTTATTCATGGAAACAATGATGGTTCTAAATAACGTCATCATATGGTCTTGAAATGGTAGCCATATGTCATCTAAGTACTTACTACTACTAGTTTTTGTAGTAGATTTATTTGTATTGTAGGTATATATTGTGTCTTCCTCATGGAAGGGATATCTAATTCTAAACCATGTTACCTATTATTCTAGTGATCATATGGCATGTTTTAAGTAGAAATCTTTCAATACCTTTCGTACTCCCGCTAAAACATCCAGTAGTCCAGTGGCCTCGTGGTGCGAAGTCGCGAGAACAGCTAATATTTCTCCTGACTTCACTTCGAAGCTCAGCCCAGATACCAGCAAGGTTGACTTGTTATCGGGTGTCGTTATTTCTAAACTGTTTACCTGCAAAGCAAAGTTGGAATATCGTGAATTATGGACTCCTTGTTTTTATGTCGTGGTGGAAATCCTAATGGATTATGAATCCATAAGAATGAATTATGAATCCATGAATTGAATTATGGACTCCTGATTTAAGATTTTATCTGTGGCTGGAGATCCAATACCAGATTTTTTTTTTTTCTCAAATATTTGAAGTTTGGAGTGGACTTCAGTCCATAAACACATAGCTAAACACTAAACACACACAAATAAAAAAACACTTAACACTTAACTTGGAGTAAAGTTATGTTAAACCTTAAACTTAAACTCGAAAATTACATGATTTAAGTTAATTTTGGTTTTTAAACTGCGGGTACCTCTATTAATAATGTTTGAAAGACGAATTAGGATTTAAGTATAATTGTTATCTATCAAAAGCGGTTGGCGAAATATCCGGCGTTGAAAAAACATGCGAAAGAGAATTACTTACATAATAATTAGGATAAATATACGCTGAATGCGTGTATCCGTCTAGATGGTCTCCCGGTCTAAGCGTGGAATGTTTCCTGGACTGTGCGATGGACATGTGGCTGCCTGTCTTCGACATGCGACCGCCCAGGTGGGAAGGTGACATTAGGTAGCTGGAACAAAGACATAGAGGGTGTTTTTGTTCGTTTTTTGGGGTCTGGATCAAGATGTCTGTTTCTCCCTCATTCGGATATGTTGTGATGATTCGACAAGGGTCTAACGAATGATAAATACCTAATGTCACTCTGTCTTAAAAGACAGCTTTAATAAATTTCGAAATTGAAAACTGGCATCAGCATCCCTCATATAAGAAGCACTAACTTAATAACCAACAATCCAACTTGTATACGTGCCTTTCTTGGAAGAGCATCATCAGCTTGCATTTACCTTAAATACTTCGTAGACCTTACCTTTGGTGGTCTCCATCAGGGACATAGTCGGCGACACTGTTTCTTCTATGGCTGTAGTGAGTGCGTTGATGTGGACGAGCATCTATGCCCAGCAGGTTGGCTTCACTGACTGACTTGTTTCGGGAGTTCGTCCATTGACCATCTCCTCGAATACCAGCTTGCTGCATCGCGACTAATGGTACCCCAGTATTTGGCTGGAAGACAAATGAAAATCAGAGAGGGAAAAATATTTAAAAGATAAAAAACTATTGTATGGGGTTTGGGCCCACCCTTAAATACATAGTAACAGTTGGTATACCACCTAGGGCAAGAGAGACAGACTAAGTTACTGTTGTGGCAAAGGTGAAATTGTTAGATATTCGGAGTAATAAATGACATCATAAAACAAACTTTTCCCCCATTTTTTCTTTTGCCCTATGATATCTGCAATATTGATATCTATAATTTTAATGGTGTGCATAATAAAGAGTACCTATTCTATTATATTTACATAAGATAATTTTGACTCAGACCAACGTTCAGACAGAGAAAGAAAACATGTTTTTGATTCATCAAACGTGTTTTAGTAGAAAGTATTTACCTGCAGAGAAGGATGTACGTTCTGCATCCTAAAATCCGGGTCAGAGCGATACTTCCGACTGTATTTGTAGTTTGTGGTCGTTTCGTTGTCTGAACTATCGTAACCTGATGAGGTCTCGCGCATACCTCGACTTTGTCTTTGGATCCTGTTGAGAAATGTGGGTGATGATAAGAAATGATACAACATAAATATTAGAATTACCTAGATCATGTCATTATATAGGTGTCATAATAATCATAATAAATTCTCTGTATGACAAAGAATTATGACATCGACACAATTAAATTGAAAAACAAATGTGTATGAAAAGTTAAAACAGTCATGGTTCCTTTGTATTTCGTTAGCAGGTCATTGATGTCCTGTTCGATAAGCTGGCAACTTTTCACTATCTAGTGCCAACATAGTGCTTGGGTATGTAATATCATTATCTGTTTTGCTGAGTTTTGGAAAGAACAAGCATCAAACAAAACGTGCTAATTTTGCATTCAGTGGAGTCCTTCACTAAGATTCTCAGTGATTCAATAGTGCAGGTGCATAAAGTTTGCCTACTACCTACTGTAAAGTAGATTCACGCCATGATAAACACCTTGCCAAACTGTAGAAGTTTGTGAAATAAACATTCCAGCATCTACAATATTTACCTGGGCACAGGTTTCATGCCACTTCCAATAGAAGTCTTCGGTTTAGGCGTGCCCGAACGCTGGGATCCGTTATGATTCGGCGGAAACACCCGAGGTAGCCCGAACTTCAGGTACGTGTACATATTGGAGCCGAGAGCCGATCTGGTGACAAAATGTAAGGTTTGGTAGGACAAGGTAAGGCAAACACCGTGACATAAATTTCATTAACGGCGAGGCCGAGCCGATAAAGTTTGTTAGGTAGGTGAGTACTGTATGTTACAATCAGTTTTTATGAGGTATGATTTTAATGGAAATTTTAATAGTTAAACAATGCTGGTAGGTGCGTGTTCTAGATTTCTTTAACATGAATTCAATACTTGTGTAGTGGGTTATTCTATAATAATATTGCTAATGTTTACAGAATAACCAGTAATTTCCAAGATGTCGTTTGATTCAAACTCATACTTCCATAACTTGTTAATCCTATGCTAAACGGTAGCCGTTCACATGAAGGCAACTTCTCCCAGATCATTGCAAACGATCCTAGAGGAAACGGTCATGAAATAATATTAATGACAAAACCAGTAAGCTGCAGAAAATGTATCTCTAGACACTCACCAAAAAAGTTGTTTATTAGAAGCCAAGATCTTCAAATCCAAAACAAAAATTATAATACCAAAACTTAGCACAAGCAGCCTATAATGTTCCCACTGCTGGGACGCAAACCTTCTCTCTTCGAGAGGGAGTGGGTCGTAATCTATCACGCGGGCCCAGTGCTGGTTGGTAGATGTCACATGTCTTAAAATTTTTGGTTCTAGGACATCCTGGTTTTCTCACGATCTTTTTTTTCATCGATGTTACACGTCGGCAATCGCTTAACATTATTTAACTTTTGATCTGTTCCAATGTTATGCGGAATATAATATATTGTTGAAGAATAAAGTTTCTCAACTTACTTGGGTCCATATCGAGGATGCGACAGTATGGACTGCACGGTGGTATCTCTAAGTTGAAAGTTCCCATACGGCAGGGGACTCTTATCCGTACTTCCCAACGCACTGTCGGTGAAATCCGAGTTCAGGTTTTGCCTAAAACATGACAAAAATGCGTTAGTTTTTACTAACAAAGCCTTATTATATTCATGATCTGTGTTACTGTCATGATTCTCACGCCGGACGGTCAGATCGTATTTTGATTTGCTCTGAATTGAGCTGTACGTTCAGAAACAGAAGTCGGTTAACACAACTACTTTTTGACATCATCTAAATTAACATAAAATAATTAGATAAACTGCAAGAGTTAAAGTTCTTAAAATTTGAAGTACCTACTACTGTTCCGATTTGAATTAAATATTTCACTTGATAATTAAGATTAAAAAACTGCAAGTGTTAATCGACATTTGTTGCTGACTGTACAAGGGGCTATAAATGATGTATTACTCCAAATTGAAATGTCATCCTTATAAAAGACCATACCGGATTGACATCCTTCCATAAACGCTGATCTTTTTGTAGCTGGTTGAACTAGAAGAAGGCCGGAAATCTGAAGACCCTCAAACGACGCACTGATGGACGCTTTCACAAAGACAAGGTAGGTTCGGCAAGAAGCATCACTAGCATATCAAGGCTACACCCTCATAAAGATGGCAAGATTTTGCTAGACTCTTTTGGCGTGATAATAGCATGCAGATGTGTCATAATGACCTCTTGAAGCGAGGCTCCTTATAACGGCAGAACCTTCAGGTGGTTCTCATAACTCATCTCGTACACGGCCACTGCAAAGTCGAAGCAGCTTTTTCAGCTGTCCTTGTGTCGACGACCGCTTTTCTCCAGCCATAGGCTATAATAAAGTAATAATCTACATAACCAAACCTAAAACCTAAACTGTAGTACTTAATAATTATATTCACCTGTAAATAGACCACGCGTGCAGATCCTCTGAGTGCATGCCGCGGTGGTCATGCATCAGCGGGTTGGACGGCACGGAGTACCTCCTCTCCCCGCCGAGGCCCAGCGCCGACTGCGACATTGTAGGCCTCTATTGTGTCTGTGTGCATTCATTATGTGTTTTAAGCTTTTTTGTGACGAGTGAAATTAATTAGATCAACCATTTTTTTTTCTGTGTCCTTCGGAATAGCTCCGGACAGGAAGGACGTCAGTCTTTTAAAGGCGTCAAAATGATACACAAATACTGAAGCGTTTTCTATATTCCGTAGGACTAAGTGGCTTTGTTACTAGTTCAAAACACTTTTGCTTTACCAAGAGGTCGACAATCAAATAAATTCTATTAGAAAAGGTCTTCGTCATAAATCGCAAAAGTCGAGTCTATTTACATACATCGATATAACCACATAGGGTCATCGAGTCACAAATAAACGCAATGAAGAGAAATGACTCTATACGCTATTACAAATTCCTAATTCCAATCATGAAGACAACGTGGCAATTGATATTGATATTCAATGCGTAAGAGGTTGATGGCACTTACCAGTGTCATTCCAATGTTATGTTGTGTTCTGGTTTCTTGAGCTTACACATGGTCCTTCAGTGTTCATGTTTCATGTTGATCTGAAACAAAAGACAGGGCTGTTAGATATTAGATTTTAATAAATGCATGGTTTCTAGACTTAAATCTGGTACTGTATAAAAGATGGTCTCATTTCTGCCCTTAAAATGTTCTCTTAAAAACTATATTAGGATGTCTACAAATCATGCACTTTTTTGTAGTTTTCGAAAGCCTTCATACAAAATACAAAACTATTATTGACATGTTCACGTGTCATTTCCCAACAGCGATCGACATTGGCCATATCCCGTACAAAGTCTGGCGGCTAGCATGCCGAATCAAAGGCCGCACCAAGTTGCGTCACAAACACAACCCAACCAACAGTTGACTAGGTAGTTACCGGACGTGTGCGCGACGACCAATCTCAACATCTCATTGTCGACATTACGAAACAAATGAGTATGTCAACGAGCATTTTGTTTTTAATTCAATATTGTTAATGTGATGTAATTTGGATGTGGTTCGTCACCTTTCATAAATAAGGAAGGTCATTGGTACTATTATTTTGCATGGGATTGCACTTCCGCGTATGGAGGAGGCAGCATCAGCAAAATTGTAAGGCACGCATGGTGCAAAAAAAGCCCTTGACCCACATGATTTACGACAGCTGTAGACCTGTAGTTCAGTTTCCTGGTTCTTATTTAGCAATTAAAACTTCTTTTAATGGCTTTAGTGATGCGTTAAGGAAGTAATCTGGGAGTCTGAATCACGATGAAGCTTCAAAAACCAAGATATTACGTCATAAATACTGAAGCCAACATCTAACGGGAACTATAGGCTTTACATACATCACAGAAGCAACACCATGCCTTGAACTAGACATCGATTATGTGAACCATTAACTAACCGTGGGACCCCATACAACGCATTGTTCCACAATTACGAAGATTCAGTTAATTGATTTATTATTCTCGTCTAGCTTTAATTGGATAAATGACAACTTCATAGACGGACAAAAAGTTGAGGCTGTCAGGAAACCAGTTGATGTAGTTGAAGTATTTCAAACCCTTAGAAATAATAATGGCATAACTGGTACCATCTAGGAGTAACGATAAGTTTTTGTTTGAATCGTTTCTCGTATTCTGAGGCTGACTTAATTAAGCCGAAGCGTGAAGTGGACCAAAGAAAACAATAAAATACCAAAACTATTGACCCTGCTCACTGATCAGTGTCTGGTCATTGGCAATAACCATCATATCTGATCTGGTACCACTAACCTCAATCAAGTGTCACCTTTATGCTGATTAGTCAAAGCCAGTTCCACCGGTAACACAATAATGACTCCTCGATTACCATACATTATTGTCTATAAGTGTCACTTCAGAAGTCACTAGAGGACCCTCACCTACTTCGATGGCGTGATGCTGCACTACCGGTTCTCTAAGACATTGCGTGTCATTATCATAATTGCAGCAAGCTTTATTGATGTAGTCATTGAGTAATGTGCCGTCTTCTCGCACATTGTATGGGATAAATAATGATGGAGATAACGAAGGAGAACAATTGCTACTTATTTTATTAATGCCTTCATGGATTTCTCGTCAGTTCAGCGATTCGTCTTCATTTATTTAGTCCGGAACCGTTTTGGTATGCGAATGATGGTGAAGTATTGAGCTCAATTATCATTAGCCGACCAAAGAGTAGACTAGAAATAACAGAGAGAATCTTTGTTCAGGAAAACGTGAGGTTGAAATCTAAACTACCTACTTATATATTATATTATACACGGTGTAATTTTAATCACCGTAATCCTCTTAAGGGGTCATTGTACTCATCATTACGAACAACTTTTACTACGAGACCAAACCTGAAATCGCGAAAAAAAATCAGCTGTTCCCTACATTTAAGTTCACATAACTCGTCAAAATGTAGGGAATAGCTGATTTTTGTTCGCGATTTCATATATGGCCCCATAGTAAAAGTTATTCATAAAGATGAGTACAATGACCCCTTAAGAGGATAACGGTGATTAAAATTACACCCAGTATAATAAAGCTGAAGAGTTTGTTTGTTTTAATCAATCAATCAATAGTTTATTTGTGAAACATAGGTATTTTACATGCATATGGTGAATTTATAAGCCAGACACTGTCTCTTAAAATACAGGTTAGCCTAGTTTAAGAGGCAGGGTTACTATAATTATGTTCAGAAATTTTTGCAACACACTGTAATGCCTAGCATAAGTCTACCCACTAGTTATATCTACTTGTGTACATTTCTGTAACTATTTTTGGTTAAATAAACTTTATTATTATTATTTCGTTTATTAATTTTTCTTCTTATCAAATACATTTTTAAATATTTCTTAAAAAATATATAAAAAACATTTAAAAATATAAAAAATAGTAGCCCACCGGTATCAGGAACAGGGTCCAAGCTACCGGCGGTCAGGGCTCCAGAGAGAGGAACCTCCTAACAATGCGGGCCGTGTCCAGAAGTACTGCTTTCTGAATCAGGCCCTTGATCCAGCCACCTAACGAGAGCCTCTTTAGGTGTTGGTTGAGGCTCTTGGCAATTAAACCATTGGCTGATACAACTATCGGCACAATGATTGCTGAGTCCACATCCCACATGTCGACAATCTCGCGAGCCAAGTCAAGATACTTGATTTGTTTATCTTTCTCAGCTTTCACGAGGTTCTCGTCATGTGGGACTGTTACGTCAATAATCATTGCGCGCCGCTCTATTCGATCCACCACCACTATATCAGGCTTATTGGCAACAATAGTCCTGTCAGTGATGATGGATCGATCCCAGTACAATGTGATATTTCCATTTTCGAGAACTGGGTCGGGCACATACCTGTAGTACGGCACTTCCGATTCCGCAAGGTTGTATTTCAGTGCAAGTTGCTGATGGATAATCCTGGCTACAAGGTTGTGTCTATGCAAGTACTCTTCGTTAGCAAGACGAGAACACCCGGAGATAATGTGTCGGATTGATTCTCCCGGACGGTGGCATGCCCGACAGATGTCAACCGTACCGTCCTTCACAATATATTTCCGGTAGTTGTTCGTCATCATAACTTCGTCCATAATTGCACAGACAAAACCTTCGGTTTCCCCAAAGAGGTCACCGGAACGCAGCCAGGCTACGGACGCTAACAAATCTACATCGGGTTCATATAGGGCCCGGAAAAAGCGCCCGTGAAGCTCTTTACTCTGCCATACCTCCCTGCGATCGTTAATGTCAAGCACTACAGGTTTGCGCCAGTTCTCTTTAGCCAAGGAGAGCGGAGTGAGGCCCTTGTCCACCGCGACCACATCGCGATGCATCCCCACGTCGGCTTCTAGGAAATATTCCCTGAGACTGCATATCTCGCGGTTGTGGAGAGTCTTAGCGTTTAAAAAGCCTCGGCCTCCACACTTGCGCGGGATATACAGTCTCATTACCGATGACCGTGGGTGATGCATTCGATATGCAGTCAACAGCGTACGGACCCGCCGATCCAGGGCGTCGAGTTCCGTCTGAGTCCATTTGAGTACGCCGAAAGAGTACATCAAAACCGGCATGACCCAACCGTTGAAGGCGCGCACCTTGTTTCCGCCTGATAGAAGACTATTAAATACTTTCTTCAGGCGGCCAAAGAAGCGCTCCTTCAACGATTGCTTCATGTCAGTAACATTGATGCCCAACGCTTCCGACATACCCAAATACTTATAGGTTTCGGGTGCGGAGAGGGCTCTAAGGTTTATGGAATCCGAGAGTTGGGTTCCCACGGATTCCACAATCTCTCCTCGCTTTACATGCATGACCGCACATTTGTCCACACCAAATTCCATCCTGATGGCGCTACTAAAAGTTTCAGTTACTTTCAGTAGCTTCATCAGTTGCAAATTGTTGGGGGCAAAGAGTTTTAGGTCATCCATGTAGAGGAGGTGGGATATAACCTGACCACCTCTCCGCAGCCGATAGCCTAGACCTGAATCCTCCAGCAGTGTGCTTAGAGGATTCAAGGCTAAGCAGAACCAAAGCGGACTCAAACTATCGCCCTGAAATATGCCTCGCTCGATCCTTATCGGTTCGCTATTCCTCTGGATATTTCGACATCCTGGATAGCGAAGGACCGTCCTCCATTGCCCCATACATGACATCAGGAAGGTGCGCAGAGTTGCATCTACTTTATACAACTCCAACACCCTCATGAGCCATGTATGTGGCACCGAGTCATAGGCCTTCTTGTAGTCTATCCAACATGTCGACAGATCCTTTCGGGAACGACGAACCTGTTGGCTAATGGCCATATCAATGAGGAGTAGCTCCTTAGTACCACGGGACCCATTCCTACATCCATTTTGAGAGGCAGACATGATGGAGTTGTTGTCTATATGTTCGTTAATTTTAGCTCTCAAAATGGATGTAAGAACTTTATAGACCGTCGGTAAACACGTGATCGGTCTATAATTTTTGGGTTCCGCGGTGCTACCTGATTTATGGAGCAGGTGGGTAACTCCTGTCGTTAGGAACTGGGGTAGCGAACCAGATTCTAATGCAGACTGGTACTGAGCCGCCAAACGAGCGTGCGACCGAAGAAACCATTTGATCCAGAAGTTGTGCAGTCCGTCCGGCCCTGGAGACTTCCAGTTAGGTAACGGACGGACTGCACGAGCTACATCTTGAGGGCAGATGGTAATAGCCCCCATTTCTGGTATTGGATCGCAGGCTCGCTCGACTTCCCGAGCCCAATCACCTTCGGTGTGACTGACAGGCGCCGACCAGATACTGCGCCAGAAAGAACACATGGCATCATCATCCGGCAGGCGCGTGTCAGTCACACCTTGGTCCGGTCGCTCCCAACCCCTATAAACCCACCTTTCATCGCTCTGGAAGGTGCGATTCTGAGTGTATCGGTCCACTCGCCGCTTATACCTACGAATACGGTTTGCCCATGCATAGACTTTCTGCTTCAGGAAGTCGATGCGCTCTGTGACACGGGACATATAGTCCTGAGGGCTGACATCAATCCCTGAGAACGCCCGCCTCACAAAGCGCATCACTCTAGGGCGAGTATTGCCCTCCCTGAAGCAGGTTAGTTTGCCGATGAGCGCTCTGGCCCCACCAATACGGCGCTCAATTCTGCACTGCCAAGCTGGTACGGCTGGTTTCGGTCGTGTAGCTCTACAGTCATTAGCAAATTTGACGTGAGCTACACGACATGCCGCTACAGCCGCGCAGTACAGAATCGAATGAGTATCGGTGAGGTCTTCGCAGTCATCAAAATAGTTTGACAACTGCGAATCCAGAGCCGCCATAAGCGCCCTATTTTTGTTATGCATGGGCAAACGAGGTAAGCGTGCTCTAAGTTTGGGAGACACGAATCGATATTCCCGAATCGCACCTTCCAAAGCACTCCTCAATTCTTCATTGCACTGGGTACTTACGTTTGTAGCCCTGTCATCACTTCCCTCGTCAACTCGGTTTGTGTCAGACCGTGGTGGTATTATATTAGTCTGCGACGGCGGGGGGGCAATGACATGGCTACTCTGCATTTCAATTCGCAGGCGATCAAGTACAGTGTCATCCAACATATGATTACGCTGGATGACCCGCACCTGATCCGACAGTCGTTGTGCCGAAACGTTGACAGCTGGTTCAAGCACCTGAAAAAGAGAGAGCATCCGAACACGGTACGCGGTCAGATTGTTTCCTCCCTCTGTAGCCCCATAGTATGAGCGCATGACGTTCTCATTAATGGATGGCGTCCATCTCATGCGCTGCACACTTCCGCCGGGAGCTGGGACCCTTTCAGAGGCCGGTGGGCCTCGAGATCCTAAGCCATCCGGCGGCCGGCGTCCTCCCCGTCGGCGAGCAGGTGGTGGCGTCGTGGGCGGGGAGAAGTATTCGTCGCTCGAGCTCGACGCAGCTACCGCAGCCGGTGTCGTCACAGCGCTTACAATGGGGCTGGGTACCGGCGGCGGCGAGGCGGAGCTGAGCGACGAGTCCGGAGGTGGTAGGCGTGCTCTTCGTGTAGCTGATCTTGTCAACATTTATACTTTATTTTCATCCTGTTTTCTTTATTTCATTTTGTTTTGTTGTTTGGTGACATCTGTCATGTCACCTCCGATTCGGCATTATTTGATGATTACATTATATAAGTAGGTTGATTTCAATATTTTTAGGTTGTATATTGATTTATGGACTTCTACATTTAATTGGGGTTTCTGATAAAATGAAAAACTGCGTCTAAAATAAATAAAACTAAGATAATTATGAAAACAAATTATGTGACTTGTTGACGTCAGTGTTGCCAGCTTATTATTATTATGTCGTTTATTCATTTTATTTCTTATCTATTTACATTTTTAAATATTTCTTAAAAAAAGGATATAAAAAAACATTTAAAAATATAAAAAATAGAGGTCCGCCGGTGTCGGGAGCAGGGTCCAAGCTACCGGTGGTTAGGGCTGCAGAGACAGGAACCTTCTCACAATGCGAGCCGTATCAAGGAGTACTGCCTTCTGAATCAGGCCCTTGATCCAACCGCCTAATGATAGCCTCGAGAGATGTTGTTCGAGGCTTTCGGCCATCAGGCCATTGGCCGTTACGACAATCGGCACAATGACAGCCGAGCTCACATTCCACATATTAACAACCTCGTGAGCTAAGTCGAGATATTTTATTTGTTTCTCTTTCTCAGCTTTCACGAGGTTCTCGTCATGTGGAATGGTAACATCGACTATCATTGCGTGGCGCACTAACCGATCTATCACTACTATATCAGGCTTATTGGCGACAATAGTCCTGTCAGTAATGATAGACCGATCCCAGTACAAAGTGACATGGTCATTTTCGAGAACTGGGTCGGGCACATACTTGTAGTATGGTACCTCAGAATCGACTAGTTTATATTTCAAAGCAAGTTGCTGGTGGATAATCCTAGCTACTTGGTTATTATTATTATTATTATGCATAGGTGTTTACATAAATAGGAGGTGCGCTATGTTTTGTCATAATTAAGACATACAAATTTATAAGTGACACATTAGGTGTCATTAGAAACTGTATCTTAGAAAAAAATAATATTTTAAATTAATTAAATACATGAAAAGAAAATACAATAAAATCAATAAATAGTCATTATCATATTATCAAAATGCAAAAATAATTATTATAATAATTGGTCATTAAAAAATTCGTCTACAGTATAATAACATTTGTCAATTAATAATTTAGTAAGAGCTTTTTTAAACTTATATAATGTCATGTTTTTTATGTCATCAGGAATTTTATTAAACAGTTTAGGTGCCATACCAAAAAAACTTTTTCGCATCAATGCAGTCTTACATTTTTGATGACATAGTTTATTTACGTATTGGGCGCGCAATGTAGTTTTTCTAGTGGAAGATATCTTTTCAAATAAATGTGTGTTTATTTTCACAAACAACGCAGTTTCCAAAATGTATAATGCTGGAAGTGTCAGTATTTTTAAAGACTTAAAATAGGGTCTACAGCTATCCGTTGTTTTTACATTACACATTGCTCTGACACATCTTTTTTGCATCCTAAATATAAGCTCACGGTCAGTCGACTGCCCCCAAAAAATTACGCCATATCGCAACACAGAAGCTACCAGTCCATGGTATGCTACCAGTAACGTATCTTTATTTACCTTTTTCGATAACTGAAAGAGTGCATAAGCAGATTTACTCAAGCGTTTACATAGTTCTTCTATCATGGGTTTCCAAGTAAGCTTACTGTCGATGGTAATACCTAAAAACTTAGCATTATTAACTTCTTCTATTTTATGGTTATTATAAGTTACATCAATATTTGGATGTGGTTGCCGTTGACGGAAGTGCATAACCTTAGTTTTATTTAGATTAATTATGAGATTATTATTATTCATCCAATGGATGATATCGAGAAGTGATTTGTTAATATCAGTTTGATAACTTTTATTTGTTTGAATGCGCTGATCTCTGGAACTACTAGTCGGATTTGAAAAAATCTTGGGGAAGGTTAGGTTATTTCACATCACGGTACGACCCTTCGGAGCTGAGCAAAAAGAGAAAAAAAATGTCAGAAAAAACGCTAAGCGAAAACGAAGTAACAGCGCGGGCGGGCGATGCGACGCGATGGGTCGTGGACCGAAGGAGTTTTATAAAAATGTGGCTGTTATTTTAGTATGTTGTGTACCTTACGACTTCCACGCGAATGAAGTCGCGGGCAGAAGCTAGTTAGGAATAAAATATAAGGAATATCCCCTAAGCTATGTGGCGGCATCTACATCGCCACATACGAAGTATACATCACACTTACGTCACGCAAAATCCTGCATCGCGCAATAAGAGTTTACCGCGCTACTTGCATATATTATACAACGTCCCGACATCAACCGTCGGGCAGTTGCCCACCAGACACGACACCCGTCTGGTCGGAGGATCCTCCCTTTTCTATGGAGGATGAGTGAACTTTACACCTTGTTCCTCATATCTCTATAGCTCTATCTATAATCTGTTGGTCTTGATGCAACTTCAACAAACCCTTGTTTAAGTTGCAACAGTCATTGC
This sequence comes from Cosmia pyralina, assembly GCA_946251885.1. Taxonomy (NCBI): domain Eukaryota; kingdom Metazoa; phylum Arthropoda; class Insecta; order Lepidoptera; family Noctuidae; genus Cosmia; species Cosmia pyralina. The sequence goes on from OX276344.1 coordinate 24,258,847, forward strand.
TAAATAAAGCGCTTTTACTGAACTATCTACGCATACAGTCATCTAATCCTATATTTGATTTTTATCTTGCTAATAAGATCTACAACCTTAATATATCATAAAAATCATAATGTATGCTTAGTCTGTTACTCTGTTCACGTTATTGTGTAAAATGATGTTATCTGCGGTGTTTGCTACTGACTCATCATGTGTACCTATACCTGCATTAATAAACGTGATCTTACTCCGGTAAAATGTTAAGTACCTAGCCATAATCCTACTTCATACAACTTTATTATGACCGTATTTGGTTCTTTTATCTTCGTTAATGTCTAGGTACACTTGCAAAAAAAAAAATTAAACGAACATGATACAAAGCGTTTTATTAACCCTATTATAACTACCGTGTTCCCTTCCATATATAACCCGCCTGCCTTCAAAGCAAGAGTGAACTGGTATTTTCTGGGCACGCTCGTTCCATCGTAGTCCTGATCCATCGCTTTCCATCAGGCGTGATCGAGGTAAAGAGCTGGCCCAGTCAGCAATTAACAACAAAAGCCTACAGTATCTGACAATGGTGCCGATTCTCTTGTCACAAATGCCTCTAAACTAGACTAAAAATCACTATAATTTAGTTTATTCCTGTCAAACGACGATTTCCCATTCTGAAATTGACTAAAGTGACACAACTTAACTATATTTTAGTTTGACAGCACTAATATTGTACAGAGTTATTAATTTAGTGAAAATGGCAATTTTGCTATTTTGAATTTCACTGTTTTCACCTACAATTTTAATTGTGAAACTAAATCAGACTATTTTTAATCGCGATTAAAAAGGTGTAGAATAAAATTAGTTATCATGAACTAGAATTCACACCAACACCTTGACTTTAAGTGCAAAAACAGTACTGTATTTTTTTTTTCTTTTGCTTATATCTCGAAAACGGTGTCCTATCGCAAAAATAATGAAAATTTGGCCCCCCTTTATAAAACCCTTAAACCCCTAAACCTCAACATATAGGTACCAAAAAAAAATTCCATAAAAAACACGTTGAGTTACCCCCTCCCTGCTCGTTGAACAAAATATGACAAGCCTTGTCACTTTTCATAGTGATTTCGTTAATTCCAATTAGAGCCACCGGGTCATATTATACTACGGGCACTATACCACGCGGAGTCACGATTGTCAAACTCGATTATAGTTGTCAAAATTGTTTTTTAATTTAGAGGTTTTTTTTTGCAGAATAGCTCTAAGATTCTCATAGCCAAAAGTAAGGAATTTTAGTGATAGTTTAGTTTAGTTCGGTGCACCATTATTCTCCGTAATCTATAGGCATGGGTAACGGGTGGTAACACAACAAATGATGATTGCCTATTCTCTGAACGTTATACAACGTGTCGTTTTGCATCCTCGTCAAATTTTAGAACATCAAACCGAACAACTTTCTCCATGGGACCAACATCGTAATCGCGAAAAAATTTTCAACTGTCCCATAGAAAACTCGACGCAAATGTATGGGACGGCTGATTATTTTTTCGTGATTACGTTATTGGTGCCATAGAAAAAGTTGTTCGTTTTGATGGTCTATACCACACTCTTAAATTTGAAGAGGATGCAAAACGACACGTTGTAAACGTGTTAACTGGTAAGTGGAAGGGTACCTACACCTCAATCAACGGATGATTAAACCTGTAGGCTCGTGTTTGTGGGCGAGGATCATGATAAGCTCTTTGTATGTTAATTACAAGTAATTTCGTATTACCAGCACGGCCTTCCCGCCTCTGTTGTTACCGATGAGGAAGCTTTGAAATATCACGCAGTAACTCATCGTTAAGTAATTTCAATAATTTTTTGTCACCTCCTGTTGATGGAGCCTGAAATTGTGTTGATCAATATGATTTCCTGCTTCCTCATTACTTATCTATACATAATAATAAGATTGTAACGAAGTCAAAAATTTACATTGAGTATTTTAGAAAATCCGGTCAAGTGCGTGTCGGACCACGCACAATGAAGGGTTCCGTAGTTGGGATGAATTTATCCTAAGAACAAACTTAACATTGTAGTTGAAAAACATGTTCTTCCATACATTCCAACTGCAAATGTAAGTTTGTATGCACAATATTGAGAGATTTACCATGTTATTTTAAGACAAAAGACTTCTTATAAGTTTTCCTGTAATCTTTAGATATACTCGTAGAACTTTAGGTATCTTTATTTTTTTCAAAATTTTAAGCTCAGTAGTGTCGGATTTAGGGGGCACCCCCATGGTCAATTTTCGTCTATTTTCATAAATAACTTTAAAACAATTTATTTTAAAATTATAAAAAAAATATATATTTGAAAGCCTCACGGTAAGCCCTTACATTTGATATAATTATCACACGATACAATTTGCAAAACTTTTTTTTTAAATTTTCTTATATGTGAAAAGTGACCCTCATATTCAAAATCTTTTATTGGCGTTATACGTCCGTGTTTGGGTCACAGATATTCATAATATGTGCACCTAACTTCAACATAATCGGTCAATATAATAAAAATATTTTATTGACATAAAAAATGGAGACATTTTCAATTGAAACCCTAACTCCTGTGCTAGGTGGTACCTGTGTTACAGGAGTCAGTGTCTTCACCCGATTTTGAAACATTAACAAATTATGCAACAAAAATTAAAATTAAAATATATCATAAAACGTACATGCATGCTCTTGAGTGGTATGTATGTGTGTGTGTTTGTTGTGTTTTGTGTGTATGTTTAATGTGTTGTATTATGCGTGTGTGACGTGGTGTGTGTATGTGTGTGTGTGTGTGTGTGTGTGTGTGTGTGTGTGTGTGTGTGTGTGTGTGAGTGGTTGTGCTTCGTGACTGGACTTTGGGTTAGATATCTGATTTTGATTGCCTACATTATTATTTAATTATCACGTGTATTGTTCTCTAAGTAAGTTTTCCGTCTGTTGGTAATCTAGTGTTTGAAGCCATGTGTTTAGGTTTTATCTTAGTTTTATTTTTTGTTAGTGGGTTGAAGTTGAGGATTCTGTTAACTTTATTATAAATATAAGTAGCTAGATATAGGCGTTGACGTCGAGCGGATGCGGTATTACATTTGACAGCGCGACAAACATTCATTACAGTTCTCTTATGTTTGGTTGCGTGATTTACTGGAGTGATTTCATGCTGTTTTATTATGAGATTGATAAGATAAAGTTGTCTCACTGTAAGTACTTGACAGCTTTCGTATAGAGTTTTTGTAGGGAACCGGTACGGTTTGAAGGTCATGACTTTTAACAAAGACCTTTGGGCTCTCTCGAGGTGTATCATATAGGTTTTACAAGCACCTCCCCATGCCGTAACACAGTAACCTATGATTGATTGTGCTAGTGCTATATACACTACACGGAGAAGCTTAAAGTCGGCCACTTGCCGAAGTCTCTTAAACGCCCAAATAAGTTTCCTGACCCGGGAGGCAGTTTGCTCAATATGGGGACGCCAGTTAAGTCCCTCATCCAGAATCACACCCAGGTACTTAATTGTCTTTTTTTGTGTAATTGGAAGACACGAGCATGGAAGACTATTGTTGGAGTGGTCACAAGAGTGAGCTTTAAGGCTTATTATTGTAGGTTTAGTTTTGGCGAAAGTAAATTGCAGAAATGATGTTTTTGAAATATTGAGTGTTAGTAAGTTAACTTCCAACCAATGGATTATTTTACGTACGCCTGTCTCTGCAGCTTGCCGCCGTGCCGCTTCCCAACTCTCTCCATGAAATATTAGATTCGGAGCAAATTGGCTGTGACAGACGGACAGACAGACAGGCAGATATACACACGAGTGATCCTTATAAGGGTTCCGTTTTTTTCCTTTTGAGGTACGAGACCCTAAAAAGGAAAATATAGTTTTTTGAATTTTTGTACCTAAGTTTGTTTGTCTGGATATGTTCCGGATTGGCGCAAAATTGGCTGAACGGATTTGGATGAAATTTAGCACATAGATAGTTTATACCCGGATTACCGGTAGGAGGTACCTTCCCACGCGGGCAAAACCGTGGGCAATAGCTAGTTAATTATAGATCTTGCAATTCAGGCTGTACCTACGTAAAAAGCCTTCATAATAAACTGCTTAGTAAATAAACTGAATGCTTAGGCACTCTCGCATGATCTGGTTACCCGTGTCAATTAACTTGAGATAGATTAATAAAATACAGCATTGTTTACAAATTAAATAAGTCAAGGTGGTGTGAAATTAAAATTCAGTACGAACCTTACGATGTCGTTAAGTTAATATTTCTCTGTATGCGCGCTTGCGCGGGCGCCACCCACGTTACATAACTCGCGTCCTCCAAATTCCTAAAGATTTTAGTTAGCACTTACAACATTTGCGTGACCAATTAGTACTTAGTTTGTGGTTCCATTGCGAAATGTAACAAAAATAACAAAATTGAATAGATTTACGATGCCTTCGTGTAGGGTTACCATCAGGCCGTATTTGTCTGACTTTTAAGCTCCCCTCAGGATTTTGTGTAGCCTTATCATTTGTCCAGATTTTTCGACATGAGGATTTTTTGTTGGAAATAGTAAAAATTTAAGATGTAGGTAGAGTAATACTGCAAAAAGAAAGATTAAAAAGTAAAAGTTTTTACAAATGTCCGGTTTTTTATCAGGACTTTTCAAATTTCAAAATGGTAACCTTATACCTAAGTGGTCTAGAATAAAAAAGGAATTAAAAGAATAAAAAGGATAAAAGGATTCCTGAGTCAGCAATGTGAGTGTTCAAAGTAATAAATCGTGGTAGACCTCTGAGCCTGCATTGTTAGTGACTTGAATGCATAAAGAGAAGCTCTTGACTTTGAACGGTGACATATTGCCACGGGATGCGAAGCGTAGGCGCCATCGAAAACCTGTTTACCATTTCTTGAACAAAAAAATCTTCTATTAGTGGAACAAAACGCAAATAATATGGAAAACTTTAACTCTCGATATTTGCAAAATATTTTAATATGTATAATATTTTTAAAACCGTTAATTTGTTGGTTTACCAAAAAATATTTTTTTAATTACCTATGTCATATTATTATATCAATTATAAGTATCAAAAAATGTTTTTTTTGGGACTACAAACTTAAATTTGCTGTTGGAGAATTGACTACAATGTTAACAGCTACGGAACCCTTCATTGTGTGTGGTCCGACCCGCACTTGGCCGGTTTTCTTTACTTCCCAAGCATATTACATTAAAAATATTTACCATGCTCACATAGGTAATTGAGAAACGTAAGACTATGGTAGCTCGCTGCTCGCTGACGCCATCATAATCTACATCTGACATACATTATCAGGCAAATAATCCGGTGTGCACAAAACGTCAGTGCGTGACTCTTGCGCACGCATTCTCTATTACGCCTCCATTCCTTCAATGATGTACGCAAATTTCTCTGTTCTCGAGTAAATGGGCAATGCGTGTACGAAGGCTATATAGCTTGGGACAGGGGCTATTTTTACCTGGGATGGCATGCGAGTCAGGCGCTTTGGGGTGAGTGACCCGTGGTCCGCCATATTCTATCGTACGTCGACGTAGGCACTCTTGGTCGCAATTGTTAGAACAAAGGTATCGAGACAAATTGGCTTCGTGGGCAATTTTATTTATTATCGTTGTTAGATTAGTTAAGTTATTTTAGATAAGCTATAATTTGGCGGACGTTGAACTGTTTAACCGACGAAAAAAAAGGAGGAGGTTCTCAAGTCGACACGTATATATATTTTTATTTTTTTAAGTATGACCACGCATAACTTTTTACAGAGTTGTCTGATTTAAAAGATTCTTGTTTTATTTGAGAGGGTATATACATATACCTCGAAGTTAGTCCCGTATAAAATTTATTTACTTTGCTTGGGTAGTTTTTGAGTTAGCTTCAATAATACGTATTTTTTCCTACTTTTTATGTCGATGGTGTTCCCATTTCTTTTGCAGTTAGTGGTATTCGAATTTGTATGGGGTAGTACCACGAAGTGAAAAAATAAAACTTTTTACAAAAAAAAAAAACAACCTACTTCCAAAAAAAACACTACAAAGTGAAAAATAACTTTAATTTCGGAAGTCGGTCGCAAAAAACTAAAATACAAAACCAAAGACACCGACTTTCGAAATTTAAGTTATTTTTCACTTTGTAGTGTTTTTTTTTTTGGATGTCGTTTCCTTTTTTTTCGTATTTTTTTTCCCTGCCAATTTTTCCATTTCAGCAATTGTTCTTATGACTGCTGAAATGGATAAAAATTGGTAGGTAATATGAAAGTAAGACCTCTCGCACATACCAGGGAAGGGAAACACGACACAATATGGAGGTAGAGTATAGGCCTATACTCAGCAGTGTACCTTCCTACTCCAAAACTGATATAGGTTTAGCTGCTTTCCATAATTAGGTGCTTGCTTAGGTACTTGATCTTTGTTAACAGGTGCACGTCATCGATTTTGCAAATAACCTGGGGCAATTTCTGACTTCTAGTTGTAGTTTGTACATCTAAATACCTTTAGTAGGTATTGGTAGTCGTTGCCAAGCAATCTGGGAATGTGTGCAGAGTTGTTGAATAACAATAAAGAAATATAACAATTGTTTAAGAAAATATACAGCTCTTGATGTTATAGCTGGCGAGGAGCTTATCTTAGCAACACAGCATTATTGTGATAGCGACTATTATTTTCTTTTTTTTTTCTTTCATCACTTGTCTTCAACACTTCTTTTAACCTTTAGTTAAAATGTGGACAATGGTGTGGGCATAGATAAAAGATTTTTTTTATATTTCTATGGGTGTGGTCTACATGTTTGTTAATTCTTAGTTTAAGTATTTCTCTGTATTCTGCAGCATAGTAATTGTTTCTCGTTCCTAATAAATAAAATAAAATATGAGATAAATTATCATGGAATTCCTAAAGGACCTAGGTACTTAGTAATTTAAGATCCGCATTCCGTTATTACATGATTATTTACAATGTTATAGTGTCGTATGTCACGATAAAGTTCTAAGTTGTCATGACATAGTTGGCTGTACAGTCACGAGACATTTAGTGGTGATAAATATATTTCCATTGATGTAGGAATTGTTACAAGTTTATTCACGGCATGCCCACGTATGCCGTGAATAAACTTGCACTTAACATGGGAACCGCATTCACCTAAGTTCGTTACTTATAAGTTGTCATTTTCGCAATTTCTTTGTCCTCCACTCCCACCTGCCTCCAACTGTACAATAAAGTTTATATGTCATTTTGCGTCCTCGTCAAATTTAAGGGTGTGGCATAGACCATCAAACCGAACAACTTTTTCCATGGCACCAATGTCGTAATCGCGAAAAAATAATCAGCCGTCTCATACATTTGCGTGTCGAGTAGGTATTGAAGTTTTCTACGGGACAGTTGAAATTTTTTTCGCGAATACAATGTTGGTCCCATGGACAAAGTTATTCGGTTTGATGTTCTGTACCACACGCTGAAATTTGACGAGGATGCAAAACGACACGTTGTATACTTATATATGTATGAGTGCATTGCCTTACGGTATTTTCATTTTTGTAGATAAGTTACAACTTATCTACAAAAATGAAAATCCACCCACCAACCCTACCACACCACCCTACACCATACATGGTGTAGAGTGTTAAACGCATAAACATAAGTACATTAACCCACATGTAAGGTAAATACCAATACACGCATTAAAAAAGAAAAAAAACGATACAGACAAAGGAGATAAATATTAGGTTGGGGAAAAAGTCTATTCGCATTACCTATAAGTATGTATGAACTTAAAATAAAATCTCATTGGCTATACTATTTGTATCTGGCTGGTTTTGGTATCATTGAAAGTTTAAATTTTAAAGAACATAATTCCAAATTCAAATTAGGAAAATGTGTGATTTTCATTTGTTTTTCGTACTGTCAAGATGAGTGAATCTAATGAAGAAATTCGATACATTTTAAAATTTTACTACAAAAAAGGTAAAAACGCAACGCAAGCCGCGAAAAAAATTTGCGATGTTTATGGACCCAGTGCAGTGTGAGAGTATCACAAATTTGGTTTAAGCGTTTTCAATGCGAAAATTTTGATGTCATAGATGCACGTCGCTCTGGTCGCCCTATTACGGATAAAATGGATGACATTTTTGAAAAAGTGGAGCAAGATTGGCATATCAGTAGTTACGACGTAGCTGAAGAACTGGGAATTGACCACAAAACAGTTTTGACGCATTTGAAAAAAACTGGGTACACAAAAAAGCTCGATTTTTGGGTACCTCACGAGCTCACTGATAGAAACCTAACGAACCGTGTACTCATGGCTCCTGCAACACAGTTTTAACTAGTGCAGGAGTCAGAGAATTCCATATCTGGTGTACCATCTGTTTTATGACAATAAATAATTTTATTAATTTTTTTTTTTCATTTGTGATTCTTTATTACGACGTAATGAAACCGAACCATTTTTGAAGATGCTGATAACTGGTGATGAAAAGTGGATCACGTACGACAAGAACGTGCGAAAAAGGTCGTGGTCAAAGGCCGGTCAGGCTTCACAGACTGTGGCGAAACCCGGGTTAACTAGCAACAAGGTGATGCTGTGTGTGTGATGGGATTGGAAGGGCATTATTCATTATGAGCTTTTACCACCAGGCAGGACCATCGATTCTGAACTCTACTGCGAACAACTGATGAGATTAAAGCAAGAAGTTGAGAGAAAGCGGCCGGAATTAATCAACAGAAGGGGTGTGGTTTTTCATCATGATAACGCTAGACCTCACACATCTTTAGCCACTCAGCAAAAATTAAGAGAGTTTGGCTGGGAGGTGTTAATGCATCCGCCGTATAGTCCTGACCTTGCACCTTCAGATTTCCACCGGTTTCGGTCTCTTCAGAATTCTTTAGGCAGTGTCAGGTTAACATCACGAGAGGACTACCAAAACCACTTGTCGCGGTATTTTGATCAGAAGTCCCAAAATTTCTATAGCAATGGGATCATCATCATCATCATCCCTACCTACAAGATGGCAAAAAGTTATCGAACAAAATGGTACCTACATACTTTAGATAAATGTAATAATGTATATTAAAAATGCTTTGAATTTTCTTAAAAAATGCGAAGAAACTTTTTCCCCAACCTATTATCATTAAGAAGACAAGAAATTATTAATAAAGTAATATGCAATTATTCAATACTCGTAGAGAATATAAATCGCTAACGTTACGCGTTACCAGCGTAAGCGCAACTGTTGAATAAATTAGAACATAACATCCGATACTATTCGTAACTGTTCCGGTTTTTTATCTTCATAGGTGGATCGTTACTTGCGATGCTTGCGAAAAATTCGTGATTTTAATTGCAAAACAAAAACATCCTAGGACTTTTGAGGCTTTTTTGTATAATTCCTGGTTTTTCTCTCCTCCAGGTCTTTTGGACGCAGACCGTGGCTTAGCTAACCACAAGCGACAACTATGACATTCTCGTTTTCAAACCTAGGTATTCAAAAGCTGAGACCATTTTCAAAATCTTATGAATTGTATGAATTGACTAGATATATATGACAAAATAATATTGATAGAAAAGGTACTTAGTTGCCAATATACAGTCTTCTAGTACCTACATTCAGGTATTTTTAGACCGCACCTTCAAAATCCTTTACGTCCAACACTTTTAAGTTTATACGGTCAGCTCAAAGTCACCCGTCCGCTGTGTGTCATACATGCAGAGATATTTCAACGTGCATGCCAGCTTGGCAGGCCTCAACTGACTCACGTAACATACCTGCAAGGTTGTACCGTTACCATTCCAACGAATTTTATCATATAACTTATTCTGTGCTGAAGGTTTTGAAGTGTGAGAAGTAAAATGTTAAAGCAAAAGCAAAATCATCGCCATCATGATTTCGGTTTATTGGTCATTTACCATCTTGATTAACATTACCAATTTCAATTATAATTGGAGACATGGTACATTTTTTAGACTCGTATTCAGCTGCATTGGTTAGACTGGAAGCTGACCTGGGAAAAGGCTAGACAGATGATGATGATGGTGGTGTCAATTTTTACATATCTGTGACAATTATGACATTCTCATCACTCATTCACTCCTTTGATTTTCAAAAGATATTCATCGCTTTGTCTTGTTAACTATGTCAATCAAATGTTACGAGTATGCTATGCCAATCCAGCATTCCATTATTTGCTCTTTTCTATAGTCATTTCCTTTTCACTTTTAATTCTATGTCCAAAATTTCTCTCGAATGCAGTCCAAAAATTCGTTGGGTTCAGTCATTTTATTTCCAGTTCAGTTGAACTCATTTCCAGCAAATAAACGCAATGTGTGAAGCGCGTCGCTCCAACTTTATTAAAAAGAAAAGAATAGCTGATAAGTGGAACGAAGTGAGATTGATTGTGTGCTTGAGAGATTTCATCTAGATTGAGTTTTCTAACACTTATTGTTTCATATGTTGTTACGCCGTTGAAAACAGTCGTAATATAATCAATTCTATAGGAATGAACACAAGCAGTACCTAAGCACACCTCATTTTGTGGCCACATCATAATAAATAAATAGCACTCAATGTTTGCTGCGCTGAAATGCACCGTATAATATCTGAACGCAGCAGAAACTAGTAATATTTATAAACGATTTTACTTTCTTGTTGCAATAAAACTTACACTTATTCATTTCAGCGCTTTCTTAACCACTGACTACTGCCTTGTTTCGTTTCACTTCACAGAAGATGGTTTCTCTACTCTCATTCATAACATAGAAACTCCTCAATTTTGATCCATAACCCTTGTATCAGCACCATCTTCCTTCTATAAGTATCCTAATTTATTGGAGTTGGCGAAGCACATCTTCTCTTCCATTTATCTTTATCAGCCGTCATCATCAGTTTAGGCTTCTCATATTGTAACTAACTGCTTTCTAGCCTTCATGTCGCAGTCACGACGTGCAGCTGCCGACTATTGAAGTTCTGTGCTCGTAATTATAGATTTGTTTTGTTTTTTTGTTCAAGTTAACATATCTTTTTCATTATGCTCGTGTGGTCTGTGACTAATAAACGATTTTTTCTTTTTTCCTTTCTGATGCATGCGCTGCTGACTTGTCGCTAATGTTCTTCATGTACTTTAATCATCTGCTTAGCCCTTTCCCAATCATGTTTCGGTCGGCTTCCAGTCTAACCTGATTTAGCTGAATACTAGTATTTTACATAGAACGACTGCCTATCTGACCTTTAACACCCAGTTACTGAGTAATACGATACCCTGGTTGTCAGACTTTCGAGCTTCTGACGATCCGTAACAACTGTCAAATTATCCACGAATGACAGCTGGGATCAAAGGGTTAATGTGCTTTCCGAGACACGGAATCTTGGTATGTAAAGATGGTCACCCATCCACGGACCAACCGTGGCAAGCGTAGCTTAACCTTATCGATCGCTAATGTTAATCTGCTGGCGGTGTTTTACCTAGGATCACAGAGGTCAGAAACCTTTATTTTCATAACACTCATGATTTTCATAATCAAGTTTATTTCGCTATGCGAAATGCCCATGGGAATGATGCCATTAATGCTTTTGTCCTACATACACGATGTTAGTATTCACACTTGAAGATTTAAAGATAAATTGTCAAAGGTAGACACCTTTATCACAGATCTTTTACGATAGAAAACCAGCTTCACAGATGATTACGGACGTTTTATAGTTTCGTATAAAATCTCTAAGTTACAGCTTAGATAGTGCTAGACTGACATTTACGATAAGTCGTATTCATAATGTAATACTAGCTTCTGCCCGCGACTTCGTCCGCGTGATTTTTCTTGTTCCACCGTATCGCATCGCCCGCGCCCGCTCGTGCTATTACTTCGTTTTCGCTTTCCTCACGATTTGGGCTGTCAGATGCAAAAATATTTTTTCAAATTCGACTACCAGTTCTGATCTCTTTATTAGCGCGTTCAAACAAACAAACCAACAAACTCTTCAGCTTTGTTGTTATAAAGGTACCATAGATTATAACTTCATATACCTACGTATCATTTCAAGAATAACTACAGTGTATATTTGGCTAACCTCAAAATCCTCACCAACCTGTAGTAAACTATCTCCTCATGTATTCTCGAAAAAATGCACATTATGCATCATACTATTAATACCTATATATTCTTTAAACTGCTGTTCTATTGCTGCTGTTTTTTTCTGCTGCTGGCTCTTTCTCACACTTACAACATTATTACATAACTTATGTACTTAGTAAAAAAAATAATGAAATACACATAAGAGGATACGTCGGAGCGTGGTTTAGCTCGGTGTGTAAGTGAAACGGCGTTATGACTGTCTAGTATGACGCGCGAGATAGAAGACTTTAACGCTTCGTTTAAATGTAGATTTATGACAAAATGCTACCTACATTTTTAGCTTGGTAAGATCTTAACATATTTAAATAACTTTGATTTAAAGCAAATTGTGCTGCACGTTATCCGCTAACGCGAGCGGTACAGTAGCTCCATTTTATTATTAATTTGCACTATATGGAACTGTTTACGTATAATCGTTTAAAACAGAAAATAGACGGTGCTACTTTGGATTTTTTTTTCTATCGAAAAATCTCAAGTAAACGAGTGTCGGTTTTAGTACAGCAGTAGGCAATATAGTCAAAAAACACGTATGGAAAATTCAAACAATTAAACCGTATGCACATTTGGTTTTATAGAAATATTAAAAACACAAAATATCGATGTATCCCCTTAACTTTAACGACATAATGAAGAACAAAATGCGAAAAAGATGACGGTACTATAAAATGCAATGTGTAAGATTGCCTACAAAAGCATCCCGTTACAAATCCATGGCATTATTTCCATTGTCAACAATTCACACGATAGGAAATCGTAAATTAAAATAACATTATAGAAGCGTCTAATTTGTATAGTGATATAAGAAAATGACATGGTGTAACTGGTCATCATTGAGGTCTTTCTGCTATTCCTTGATAACGACCCTGATGGTGATATTGAAGGAAACGGGTACTTAGTAGATAAATGGCTGACTCAACAGTAAACATGGCTTCTGTTTTGTGCCTAAGTATTACAACTTTTTTAGAATGCTGTAACTAAGAATAAGAATAATATTTATAACACACACAAGATTCATGATAGGTACACTAAAGCAGATGTACAAAACAACAAAACACAGATATCTACATAAATCTACACAGATTATGTAACCCTGTCTCCTAAACTAGGTAGTCCTGTATCTTAGGAGACAGTGTTAGGCCATACAGGGCAGTTTATCATGAAGATATAGCTGCAGCCAGAGTGGTTAGCGCGAGGGAGGTTAAGTCATACATTTATGTGCCGGTGTGTAATGTGTGCGTGAGAGAGAAAGTATGTGTAGTGTAAGAGTATGATTGGTGAGTATGGGGGTGTGTGTGTACTCGTACCTCTAAGGGTGCAAGTGAGAGTGAGTGTGTATGCAGGGACCAGGCTTGATAGATAAATGAGTGATCAATTATAGAGTGTGAGTAGGGTAGTGTAATGATAATAGGGATTATTCTATGAATGTAAGTAAAGACTCCGTGGATACGTAGTTTTTTTGTTGTAGCCATTCAGTCAGTTTGTTTTTCAGGTTGTGAGAGTTTAGATCCATTATTTTTAGTTGTTTAACTGAGCAAACATTACTAAATTTTAATAAGCCAGACTTGAAAATAAAATGATTGTGTTCCCGAAGTGTTTCAGTATAGTCTACAAAATAAAATTATTGTATTCCCGAAGTGTCTCAGTGTAGTCTACAAAATAAAATGATTTTGTTCCCGAAGTGTTTCAATGTAGTCTACAAAATAAAATGATTGTCTTCCCGAAGTGTTTCAATGTAGTCTACAAAATAAAATGATTGTGTTCCCGAAGTGTTTCAATGTAGTCTACAAAATAAAATGATTGTGTTCCCAAAGTGTTTCAATGTAGTCTACAAAATAAAATGATTGTGTTCCCGAAGTGTTTCAATGTAGTCTACAAAATAAAATGATTGTGTTCCCGAAGTGTTTCAATGTAGTCTACAAAATAAAATGATTGTGTTCCCGAAGTGTTTCAATGTAGTCTAAAAATAAAATGATTGTGTTCCCGAAGTGTTTCAATGTAGTCTAAAAATAAAATGATTGTGTTCCCGAAGTGTTTCAATGTAGTCTAAAAATAAAATGATTGTGTTCCCGAAGTGTTTCAATGTAGTCTACAAAATAAAATGATTGTGTTCCCGAATTGTTTCAATGTAGTCTACAAAATAAAATGATTGTGTTCCCGAAGTGTTTCAATGTAGTCTAAAAATAAAATGATTGTGTTCCCGAAGTGTTTCAATGTAGTCTAAAAATAAAATGATTGTGTTCCCGAAGTGTTTCAATGTAGTCTAAAAATAAAATGATTGTGTTCCCGAAGTGTTTCAATGTAGTCTACAAAATAAAATGATTGTGTTCCCGAAGTGTTTCAATGTAGTCTAAAAATAAAATGATTGTGTTCCCGAAGTGTTTCAATGTAGTCTACAAAATAAAATGATTGTGTTCCCGAAGTGTTTCAATGTAGTCTACAAAATAAAATGATTGTGTTCCCGAAGTGTTTCAATGTAGTCTACAAAATAAAATGATTGTGTTCCCGAAGTGTTTCAATGTAGTCTAAAAATAAAATGATTGTGTTCCCGAAGTGTTTCAATGTAGTCTACAAAATAAAATTATTGTGTTCCCGAAGTGTTTCAATGTAGTCTACAAAATAAAATTATTGTGTTCCCGGAGTGTTTCAATGTAGTCTACAAAATAAAATTATTGTGTTCCCGGAGTGTTTCAATGTAGTCTACAAAATAAAATTATTGTGTTCCCGGAGTGTTTCAATGTAGTCTACAAAATAAAATTATTGTGTTCCCGGAGTGTTTCAATGTAGTTTACAAAATAAAATTATTGTGTTCCCGGAGTGTTTCAATGTAGTCTACAAAATAAAATTATTGTGTTCCCGGAGTGTTTCAATGTAGTCTACAAAATAAAATTATTGTGTTCCCGGAGTGTTTCAATGTAGTCTACAAAATAAAATTATTGTGTTCCCGGAGTGTTTCAATGTAGTCTACAAAATAAAATTATTGTGTTCCCGGAGTGTTTCAATGTAGTCTATAAAATCAACATCTTTACTCGTATCTTTACATAGTAAATAATGAAGTCACTGCCGCTGTCGCTTAAATCTTTTAAAAACTCAACGGATTTTAATGCAGTTTTCAGCAATAGATAGAGTGATTCAAGAGGAAGGTACTTAAGAAGAGAAAAATTGGAAAAGTTGCCGGGAAAATTGGAAAATTTCGGAAAACTGAAAGTACATTTTGTATGGGAATTTTGTATGAATTATTGAAATTTGGACAGGACAACGTCTGTCGGGTCAGGTAGTAAAATATATAAGAGAAAATATTTAAATCGATCTTTTGTAACTAATTTACTTGCCCGGTGTATGACCAGATGTATGAATGTAAACGAGGTCAAAGGAGTGCTTAAGGATCGTACCAGGTGGCGTTCTGTAGTTTCTGCGTACCCCCATGGGAAGAACGCATGAGTTTATGTATGTATGTACTTTAAAAGAACTAATTATGAACAGTTAATGACTAATAAATCAAGTCTGAATATCAATTAGATTAGTTCCTCGTATTTAAAACACTATATTTCCAACTTTCAAAGAACATGACTGCATTTTGATCTAATGACTACTATTAAATAATTATTACAATGATAATAAATACAATTTATGGAACATTTATATTTATTGATTTTCTCCAGATTGCTAAACATTTGCATATTGATTTCACTTTCTTATGCACGAGGTGTATATAATTATTTGCATATGCAAAGGAGCGCCTAAGCATCTCTGGCATTCATTTCATTAAGAATGCCCAATAAATAAGCGAATAGCGAAACTTGATAAAGAAATATGTAGTTTTCTGAAATATTTTTATTGATTTTTGAGTTTAAATGCATATTTTAAGTAATTACCTACTTTATCGATTCAATGTGCTTATTCGTCTCTACCTCTGAAACTACCAGTAAAAAAAAAAAAATGAAAAAGTGTTTATTCACAGAAATATTTTTTTCAAATACTTACTTCTGCCAAACTGCAAAGCAGTTTGTTGGCAGACGTAGCCCCCTTTTTCTTTGTACATTTCATATTAACGAATGAGGCTTCGAAGGTTTTCAAAATAAAGTACTCAGTGATGCTGTAAATGCGCCATGGTACATTAAAAATGACGACCTCCACCGCGACCTTAAAATGGAACTCGTCACCGCCATCATCCAAAAATTTGCTGAAGCCCACGAACAGAGACTTCACCGACATGTGAATGTCGAGGCAATACAGCTGCTAGACAACACGGACATCGTGCGCAGGCTCAAGAGATCTAAACCATTTGAGTTAGGGCCTGTTTCACCACCTACGATTAAGTTCCTATTAACCTACTTGGCAGATAATTTCATACAAATTCTATACCCTTTTTGAATTTTATTTTATTTTATTTGATAGGAATAACAAACAGCAGTATATTACACAGTAGGCATACAATATATAACTTGCAATAAAAGTAACAAATACACTACTCAAGACGTTATCCACAGATTACCATACAGAATAGCTAGCTGTTAGCAGAGCAAGTTAAAAAAGCACTTATATTACATATTAACTATATATTAGGGCTATGATCTCTTAAAATAGTCATAATTTCACTCTTAAATACAGCTTGGCTGAGAAACATAATATCAGTAGAGCCAAACTGTTTATTATAGGTGTCAACCAAACGATGTAACGGCGAGCGAACGCCTGAGTTAGTTCGACAAAATGAAGTAGCAAATAGGCGTCTTGAACGAACCTCACGACCGATTACAGTACGAGGGATCAGGTAGCACAGACTGTTCACAAGATCAGTACAATCAAATTTATTGCGGCATATACTAAACAGAGTCATCATTTCAAGAAGGGTGCGACGGGATTGTAGGGACATGATGAATTTATTCGGTAAGTAGTGGCTATTCGTACATCGTGAAATAGGCCCTTAGTGTATTGTATAATTAGTGAATGAATGATAGTAACAATGCTGTGTTATACATGTTCAGTGTTTTTATCAATATTATCAGACGCTAAGAAAGTGCTATGGAACTGTGTAAAGGTTCGCGCACATTTGCCGGGCCGCAGTGGGTCGGGTCGCACTGTCGCAGCGCAAAAATCACTCGTACCTATGTATTTTATATGAACTATCGCACACTATCGGGCGCAGCGGGCGATAGTTCATATAAAATTTTTTTTAGAGTGCGATACTTCATATAAAATTTTTTTAGAGTGCGACAGTTCATATAAAATTTTTGCGCTGTGACCTGACCTGCCGCGGCCCGACAAAATGTACCTACACGAACCTTAATAGTGCAAATTGACACTATTCTTAGTTATAACAAAATGTATCGCGTAAAAAAACTTTTTTACAAAAAAAATACAACCGACTTCCAAACACAACACTAAAAAGTGAAAAATAACTTTAATTTCGGAAGTCGGTGTCGGTGTCGGTGTTAAATGTATTTTCGTTTTTTGCCACCGACTTCCATGCTCGTGTTTGGGTCACAGAAATTCATTAAATGTGTACCAAATTTTAACTTAATCGGTCCAGTAGATTCGGAGCAAATCGGCTGTGACAGACGGACAGACAGACACTAGAGTACTAAATAAGCACTAAATATAAGAGTTCTGCTTTTTCATTCGTACGTACGGAACCCTAAAAATAAAAAGAAACAATTGAATCATTGCTGCTCGCTGTCGCTTACAACTTAGAACTTATTATACTCAGGGGTATTGCGCAAGCGAAAAAAATATTCAGATTGAAGGAATGTCGTCGCCGTCATCGCAACCGGACGCTATTGAATAAAAGGAAACGTTCTAATGTTTAGTGCAGAACTTAATTTGTTACAAGCTTCCTATAAATATTACACTATTAGACATATTGTCTGTGTTAATTCCAGCATTTATGCTAGATAGAGATCTGAACTTTAAGCTAATAGCTAGGTGGAAACCTAAAATATGTAAATAGTTATGCAACTTCCGTGCAAATTTTCATCGTACTGGTTTTCCTTTCATTTTCCTTGAAAACTTAACGTACATTGAGTCATACTTATGAAGTATAGTAGCCTGTTTTGTTACATAGTTGCTCTAGTCGTTTGCCAGATTCAACTCGCGACAATTAGTCACGAATTTGTACACTTTCAGATTATATCTTTACTTAGGTAGGCACTGGATTAAAATAACTATCATAAAGCTCAGTGTTGCTCTATTGAAACTTACATATTTGTCTCAGATTACTAGAACAGAGGAACGGTGGTTGGGTTTTAAAAAAAATGTTTACTTATTTAAAAAAAAAAATAACAAAAAAAAAGGGTTTAGTTCAGTTAGGGCTTCAGCCTGTGTTGGCACACACAGGCACACAGATTCTAATACAGTGGTATTAGAATGTTGTGTCTTTTTATGTGGATGATTTTCTAGTTTATTTTGCAGGTAACCTGCAAAAGAATAAAAACGAAAAAATACGTATACGTACGTGGGGAATAAATACGTATTATTGAAGCTAACGCAAAAACTACCCTAGCAAAGTTAATAAATTTTATATGGGACCAACTTTAAGGTATACCCTCTCGCACAATTTTTTTTTCCAAATCAGACGACTCTGTAAAAAGTTATGCGTGGTCATAAAAAAAAAATAAAAAATATATATACGTGTCGAATTGAGAACCTCCTCCTTTTTTTCGTCGATTTAAAAAGAAAAAACCGGCCAAGTGCGTGTCAGACATGAGAGAAAAACATGTTCTCCCATACATTCCAACTGTAAATGTAAGTTTGTACTCACAATATTGATAGATTTACCATGTTATTTTAAGACCACAGACTTCTTATAGGTTTTCCTGTAATCTACAGGTAAAGATCTATTTTCTGTATTTTTTTTAATTTTAGGGTCAGTAGTTTCGGAGATAAGGGGGGGAATGGTCAATTTTCGTCTATTTTCTTAAATAACATAAAAACAATACATTTTAAAATTATTAAAAAAAAAAAATTGAGACCGTCATATTAAGCCCTTTCATTTGATATGTCATAGTTTGCACGGTATTGTTTTTTTTTTAATTTTCTTATTTGCCCCCCAAAAGTGACCCCCATATTCAAAATTCATTTATTTACTTTACCCGTCCGTGTTTGGGTCACAGAAATTCATATGTGTACCAAATTTCAACTTAATCGATCCATTACATTCGGAGCAAATTGTCTGTGACAGACGGACAGACAGACACGAGTGATCCTGTATGGGTTCCGTTTTTTCTTTTTGAGGTACGGACCCTAAAAATACGTGTTCAATATTTTTTAATAATGTAAGTAAGCACTCGTATAATGACGGAAAAAAAATTCAGTCATCATCCCTATTATTCGTATGTGTAAATAGCGAACCTTGTATTTTATATTTATAACTGTGAATGTGATCGAGTGAGAGGTAATATTTTAAGTGTTAATATTTTTAACCCCATATATCTTAAATCCTACACATTATCTACGGGTTTAAGTCACGCGATCTCCTAACGGATTAATCAACGGTTAGGTAACTAACTACATACCTAACTTAACTACCATTGATTTCGCGCCTTCCACAAAATACCTACAAGGCGGATTGAGTGTACAATCGAGATTCGAGGAATACAAAGGTTACCTTACCAATGCAAATGACAGTCGAAAGAAGAGTAACTAAGAATGGGGGTTCTTGAGCATTTTCTTCTTACGAAACACCTTTTGAAAGGGGCACCTACAATCAATTCTAATTTCTTTTAAATGTCATTAAAAGTAGCTTAATAATGGCCTATTTGAATTAAATGATTTGACTTTGAATTTGACTTTGATTTGACTATCATCATCTACCTAACCCCCTCCTAACTATGTTGGGGTCGGCTTCTAGTCTAACCGGATGCAGGAAAGGAATGTATAGTAAAGAAAGGATTTGCCCACTATTCAGCATTCTGAAAGCAATAGCAGACCGGTTAGACGGTTCTGTTTTTTATAGACACTAGATCGCACTTGTCTTGAATAAAGTTGTTATTAATTAGTTGTTCAGAACAGGAATGTACCTACTTACATTTTAAAATTGCTCAACGTTTACCTTCTGCCACCGTACGTAGGTGCTTAATTACCGAATAAAACTGATTACTTAACGGTGTTCCAGCGTGAGCCTAAGGAATGTATTTACACAAGTGGGTCGATTCGCGGGCTTTCTATCAAGGCTATTATCGACACTATGTTGCAGATTCTCATAGACGAATAGGAAATCGGTTAGACAAAGTCAATTAAATTAGTTATGCGGAAATGAGTAAGTACTTAACCATTAAAATAACTGTGATAATTAAAAAATATTTTGTATTCATCTTCATTGTATAGTAAACTGTTTTTTTAAGCCGGCTGCGGCGAAACCAAAAAAGAAGGGTTATTTTTTAAGTAAAGCTGATTTTATTTTCGTCTTAATATTTTATTAAATCCAACAGTGCCAGCCCTAAGTTTATGCGAGTGTAATTTGCACTACCAAAAACAATTAGTGGGGCACAGTGGACGTCAAAATTATGAACATTCCCCTTTGACCCACTGGTGAGACATAAATGTATGTTGGTGAGGCAAAGTGGAAAAGTCAAATAACAAGAAATAACATTTAAAATATTGAAACTATTGTGAAACTACAATAAAATAGATTGACTTATTAAGTTTTTACGACATTACAAGATGACATAGATCGGTAAAGTTATTGGAAAATAATCGTAAAGAATCGCAGTAATGTTGCGGCCAGTAATGATTATTTGATTCGCTTTCATTCGAATTAAACTGCTCGATCATCGAGTTATAATCGAAAAGGAATGACATTGAATGTTGCCCAATCGAGTTTCATTCACAAAGGTTTTTGCTTCAAGTTCCATGTTCCATTCTGGGACTTCAGTGGGTCAACGAGTTTTTCTTGACTTTGCGTGTTGTATTGCCACATACAAGCATTTTAAGTTTTAAAGGTTTAACTTAAGCAACATACCTAATGATGAAGGCAGTTATGTTAAAACCACGGGTATCACGGATTAAAACAGTTTAACTTTAATAGAAGATAGATAAAACATTTAATGTTTCAAACACGACCTAGAAAAAAAAGAAGAACTCCGCGCCACGCATATCGAAAGTGAAGCACAGTGAGTATCGTTTGTACAAACATGCGCCTCACGCACACATTTACATCATAGTATGCCGACCGCCTTTATGTGACATGACGGCGACTTTGTCAAATCACGCACACATAGATCGGTACGGTGCTTCACTTTCGATACGCGTGGCGCGGAGTCCTTTTTTTTTCTAGTCCGTGGTTTCAAAGGTGTTTTCATACGATCATCTTAAAGTCTTAGCACACATATCAACTCGGAAAGGGATCGTCACCGTATCAACTCGAGCCGTGCAGTATTCTTTGTATGAAATTCTCTACTGCAACGCACACTATTCGGAATCGTAACGTAATCGCCTCGCCTCGGGACAAGCTCACGAACCGCGGCGATATGGTGACGATCCCTTTCCGAGTTGATAAGTGTGCTTGAGACTCATGAAGTTACTGAAGTAGGTAACCAATGTTACCTATCGTTATTAACTCGAAAAGGTGCAGGTTTCACCAAACCTACCCGTGCAACGGGCATAATAGACAAGGCTCACAAACAGGAAAAAAAAAAAGAAAGAAAATATGTTATTTGATTGTTTGTTAATATATAACATAAATTATGTATGTTTGTTTATGTAGGATTTAAGCTCTGCAAATTCTGTACTGTACCTAAATAATTTTACATAAGTACGTAGAGCAGTAGCGCTGGTTGACAAAATATGCAATGTTCTTCTATCTGTATAAATAAAAAGAGAAGTCCTGACTGACTGACTCATCAACGCCCAGCCCAAACCATTGGACCTAGAAAGCTGAAATTTGGCACAGACGTTCCTTTTATTATGTAGACAAGGAATAAGGAAGGAATTCCCGGTAGTACGTTCCCGTGGGATATGGTTTTCCGACATCCACGCGGGTTAAGCCGCTGGCAAAAGCTAGTAATAAATAAAAAGTCCTGACTGACTGACTCATCAACGCCCAGCCCAAATCATTGGACCTAGAAAGCTGAAATTTTGCACAGAGGTTCCCTTTATAATGTAGACAAGGAATAAGGAAGGATTTTTGTTCCCTTGGGATATTTTACGACATCCACGCGGGTGTAGCCGCGCGGGAAGTGCTAGTAGTATACAAAATGAGAGAGCTGAGCATATAAAACACGGTTATTTAGATTTATACACTGATACTTACAATTCAGGACAAATCCGGGGAAACGCGGACGATAACCATGACCTCCTCAAGATGGAAGTCAGGCATATACATATATGCACATTTTATTCAACTTTCGCTTCATTGGCAATGCAACTTTATTTGTAAAAAAGTTATCTCAAAATAACTCTGCTTTTATTGAAACAAGAAACTTTCTTCGTAAAATGTTACGGACATAAACAAGCAAATGCCACGGGAAAGTAAAAGTTGTGATCGATCATAATATTATTAAATGCTTAGATGCCGTTTATATCTTGTAATGTGTCAGTTAACTTGAAGAAACTTTATTTATTGATACACAGCTCTGAAAGGAATACGATATACTTAGATCCTCGGATACGGGTATATGCTTAGATCTAAGTATTTTATTAAATTATTTATTTTATTTATTTAACCATTTATGTACACACAAATAAACAGACAAACAGAAAGGAACAGAAAAATACGTACAAAGGTGATGCTTATTTCAAAAGAAATCTCTTCCAGCATACCTGCGATAGGACAGAGATAAAAAGAGATGTAGACAACGTGTGTAAGAGTAGAAGAGAAAATAAAATACATAAAATCCAAAACAATTAACTCATTAAATAAAACATATAATATATACTTAAATACATACACACTACTAAAATAAATACCACTAAAATAACTAACCTATGACGAAGTGGAAAGATAGTGTTCTTTCACTATTATTTAGAATACTGCAATAGTTTGGCAATCCCTAATGTCAGGCGGAAGTGAATTCCACAACCGAACCGCGTGGACAGTAGACAGTAGGAGTAGAAGTCAGTGGAGTGGGAAGGAGATTTAAGGAGGTTTTTTAAGATGCGACCTGCAATTAATGATGAAAATGTTGTAAAATGTACCTAAAATTAATTGTTGTTTATAAAATGAAAGTCTGACAACCAGTCTTACCAAGGGGTATCGTATTACCCAGTAACTGTGCTGTGGAGGTCAGATAGGCAGTCGCTCCATGTAAAATACTGGTATACAGCTGCATCCGGTTAGAAAAGAAGCCGACTCCAACATCATTGGGAAAAGATGATGAAAATGTTGATAATACCAGTGGCATTTACGCTGACTCTCTTTAAACCACTGTAAATGAAACCGAGTGGAGTTACTGACGTAGCTTACAGAGTAAGCAAGCTGATGGCGTTGGACTGGCCGTGTTTATCGAAGGACCGATGGCCGGTGGGGCAAAAGAGTCCTGTCCTGAAGTGGAGACCACGTACCTATCGGCAACCGTAGTGTGGGTTGGGACGCCCCCGGCTTGATGGACCGACGACGTTAAAAAGGTGGCTGGAGCAGAGTGGATGTGGAAGGCAGAGGACAAGATGATGTGACGCAGCTTGGGAGAGGCTGTGCCTACAAAAGGCCGAGTTAATTGATGGAAATTGAATCGTAAGAAAGCTTTCCACCATCACTTGAACCAATTCTTTTCGTAATACATGGTTTAATTTCCTTCCTGAAACGTGTTGTGTACGATCCATCGCAGACGATCATTTACTTCCTACAGAACGTAACGTTACACGCGCGAGTACTTCCATCGATTGACCGATTAGTCGATAATTCGATATAATTATCGCACTTCTCGCGAGATTTAGTTCAATACTCAATAGTAGGGTATAATACGCATAGTAATTTGCTAATAGGTGTAAGAAAGTGGGTAGGTTATTAGATTTTCTTGTACGAACGAAGTTATAGATTGGTGACAATTTTTTTAGCTCTGGCAGTCAGATCGGGAGGATCTGAGAGCTCTGTCCTAAATCTAGGCCAAGTCTGGGCTTGATTGTAGCTGCCACGGCTACATCGCATGCTGGTCCTCGAGTTACCCTATTCTACTGTGTCCTATTGTTGTGCTTTTCGTATATCTTCTCAACTGACCCTTACCTGTCCCAAACTGGAGCCAATTCTTCAATTGACGTTCAGCTCATTCCACCTACATCGTGGTCTTTGCTATGCTATGTCGCCTCTTCACAATCGTCGATCATATTAAACTTTCATCTCCTTTATTTCCCTTAAGTATATTATTTATTTATTTCCCTTTAGGATTATTTTTGAGACAAAAAGTAGCCTATGTCCTTCCCCAGGATGCCATCTATCTCCATGCCGAATTTTATCGAAATCCGTTCAGTGGTTTAGTTTTTCAGGTAATCGTCTATGATAGCCGATTGTGAATAACATACACAATAACACATTATAAATAAAATTACTGCTCCTCTCGATTGTTTGCTACGACATGACGCTGGTAATCGGTTCATATTCGTTACGAGTTATAAAAACTTGTTATATGTTAGACACTGCGTAAAAGCGTACATAATCATAATCATTATTTTATTGTAAGTAAAAGTTTGTAAGACTAATTACTTTGAGTTAACTCTTTAGTAACTCTTATCTTGTTCCACATTATTAACCCGTCGCGCGCCAATTAGCAGACACAATTGAAATTCTATTGTTATCTGTACACATGGTGTACAATCGACATTTTAAGAGTTAAAACCGGCCAAGTGCGTGTCGGACCACGCACAATGAAGGGTTCCGTAGTTAAGATGAATTTATCCCAAGAACAAAGTTAACATTGTAGTTGAAAAACATGTTCTCCCATACATTCCAACTGTAAATGTAAGTTTGTACTCACAATATTGATAGATTTACCATGTTATTTTAAGACCACAGACTTCTTATAGGTTTTTCTGTAATCTACAGGTAAAGAACAATTTCCTGTATTTTTTTCAAAATTTTAGGCTCAGTAGTTTCGGAGATAAAGGGGGGAATGGTGAATTTTCGTCTATTTTCTTAAATAACTTTAAATCAATTTATTTTAAAATTATAAAATATATATATTCGAGACCCTCATAGTAAGCCCTTTTATTTGGCATGTCACACGGTGTAGTTTGCAAAACCTTTTTTTTTAATTTTCTTATTTGTCCCCCAAAAGTGACCCCCATATTCAAATTTCATTTATTTACTTTACCCGTCCGTATTTGGGTCACAGAAATACATTTGTATACCAAATTTCAACTTAATCGGTCCATTAGATTCGGAGCAAATTGGCTGTGACAGACGGACAGACAGACAGACAGACACACGAGTGATCCTATAAGGGTTCCGTTTTTTCCTTTTGAGGTACGGAACCCTAAAAAGGTACTTAATTTAGTCATCTCATCTCTTTCAACCATGATATCACCGTCCGTCATCATCGTTGCCTTTACCAGTAACTTTTGCTACCTCTATTTCTATTATTTTTTATATGCCCCTATGTCTGTTTTAAGAAACCCTAGACCATCGAAATCTCTTTTATATGCCCTTGACTCACCAGTGCTGGTGAAAATTAAAACATTTTGAGTACAGTACGACACAGCTTAGATGCATCGGAAAAATTCGTAAAACCGATCACCATCCGAACCGAGTGCGTCTTCGAAATCACCAATCTTGACGACACGCAATAACTTGTAAAGTCATATAACCAAATACTTTCGTAAAATTGTAGTTGTGTCGTACTGTACCCACTCTCTTCAATTAAATGTTGTTTAAGTTCTAACTTACCATCAAAACAGCGGTTTCCCGTATCCAAATCAAATTCTGCAACAAAACAAAACATAGGTAAGTGCAATGAAAAAGGGAAAACTATTAATTTTCGTGAAAGCAGTTACATATATAATCTATACATTCGTAACGGTCACGCATATGAACCAGCAATTCTCCGGTACCTCCTCACGAGGCATCCCAATGTGGAACTAATTCCTCCACCGAGCCTTGTCTTACGTCAAAAGGTTTGCACTTGCGCCACACGTAAGGTTTGAAGTAAACGAGTAGAAACAATGTGCACGCTACTTTCATTCTGTCGCCAAGGAAAGCGACATGGTAGGCTTGAAATTCCAGATGTAATTACGATTCTACGTTTCTAGTTTACGCATAGTTCTGTAATTCTGTTGTGCAGTCAACCGCATGTCCATGGTAACAATTGACTTTGACAACGCCTTAATTTCGTAACAGTAATGGCGATTTTCATAGTTACCTGAAACCGATAGCAGCGAGAACTTTTTTTTTTGAATGGGAAATCATCAATGACTTCTCCCGCTCTCCCGGAGCAGGAGGGCGTGTCCGACTTTTACTGACTAAAACCCACACGTGTTTCTTCAGTTGCCTGTGCCAGGGCCACGGTATCTCTTTCGAACAACCCGCGACCCTGGTAGGCGTCTGCCCCATCGGACCCCATCACTGCTGACATCTCTTTGAGACGCGCGTATAACACATCGCGCTGTCGACCCGGACTTGGTCCTTACCGAACGGCGAGCTATCCATTGCTCGCCGTCCGCAAGCCCGCGCCCACGGTGGCCGGGAATCGGCTATCAATTCCCGACGCCCCGTCTCCTGCGGCGACTAGGGGCATGAGGGCGCAAAAGTTACCTCTCCCTCACGCGTTCCGCCTCCTCCTTCGCGAGCATTCCTGCTTCGCAGAAGGAGGTGACGGCTTCCCATGCACTCATGGCATGTACCATAGCCTGGACCAGGTTCGGACGCGAGAGATCGCCGCCAGCGATCGCCTCCGCGAGTATACGGCGGTGCTCCGCCCAAGCCGGGCAGACCTCCACCGTGACCTCCGGGCGATCCACACCCTGGTGACACCCACCAACCTCCCGAAACAACCGTGTCCGGTGAGGACCTGCGTCAGGCGGAAGGTGCGGACCCCAGACGAACATTTTACAGCTAACAGCAGAAACAGCAACGAATAATACAGCATAGCAGTGATATAAAAAGAGTCGAAAACTCAGTTTAACCGTCAAAAGATTCACCGGAGAAGCTGGACTTGAAGCAACCTGGCGGAGACGTTGTAAAAAGAGCCGATCCCGTCTCCTCAATTTCTATTGCTTACAATACGGTGCATACTCAGTAGGCTCTTTATCCCTTCCATATCCTAAGGGCACGTTTTCCCTACCATTATCGCGCCCCCCGGTCTACTCCTTGATATGCAACGGTCTCTGTTTCACCATGTAACATGAGGCAACAGAGGCTAGCTAGTGTGAATCTTTGGGTTCCTTCGAATAATCGAGTATGATCAAATCACGCTGGGGTAGGCATATTTCATTCATACAATTAATTCATTCAGTAAGACACACGCCAATATGCCAACAAAAAACATCGAAAATTATACTCAAGCAGAAATAAAAACTAATAACGTAAACAGAACTTTGTACCTAAAAACCTGAAACTTCTACTGCTGCATATTTATATTCCGCAGCTGTACATTCATTGCCCTGACTAATTTGCTAATCAAACACAGTAACTTGAACTCAACCAATGATCTCGTAAGATTAAAGAGGGTAAATTAGAGACGCGGGCAGAACAAATTATAGTTCAGTACCATGGCTTGCGATTTCATGCCCTAACAGAATGATCTAGTCTACTTTGTTGTGGAATGTTGGGCAGCTGAGCTAAATTCCGAAGCAAATGATTAGTGGTATGAAATAAAGCTATGTGATAATAAATATTGTGAGTCAGTTGGACGTTTGAAGACAGAACAAAGATACTATTTTATTGAAGGAACGATGTCAGTAGGTATGCTGCCAGTTTTTTGGGCACGATGCTATATAGTGGAACCATTATTTAGGTGGAGGTAGGTTTTTTGGGTACCTGAAATAAGTAGTAGATAAGGAATTATCTAAACTTAGATGAACCGATGTCGATAACAATGTACAGTATTTACCAAGTGTTTGAGCAAAATTGACAGCATCAAAAATGCAATGTTACTTTTTCAATCCATAGGTACGCAAATTAATTGAGCAACAAAACCATTAGTAATATCAATCAGTGTTAAAACCGGTCTTTCATCGGATTCAGATTAATCACTGTCAGGATTTAGATGATTGATTGTCATTGAATGAACGCACCGGTGCAATCATCGACAAATCGTTGCAACGTTAAGGTACAGTCAACCGTACCTACAGCAGTATCTAGTAATAATTTGACATTGACGGCGCCTTTATATTGTAGCAGTAAGGATGATTTTCGTGGTTGCATATTAGAAAATCAAAAATTTTTCGAGCAAATTTCAAAAGAACAATAAACGAAATAACAAAATTTAAATGACCAAATGTTTTATTTAGAAAAATTTTAAAATCCCAATGTATGTGACATCAAATGAACGACTGATCAAAAGTTGATAGATGTAATTTTAAAATATCAATACATTTCGAACCTAACTCCCCGTGATGTCGACCGTGTAGGGTTAGGGTTTCCGTCAGCAGGTAACCAACCGAACCTCGGGCTGCCCCTGACGTCGACCGTCCAGGGTTAGGGTTATCCAGTAAAAATAATAATTTATCCAGTAATCCATTTTGACCTTTAAACGATTTGGTCAATAGTGTAATAAATAATTTAAACATTGATATTCCAGACTTTGGTCAGCTGAACTTTTGATCAAATGACCATCGTTATTTTAAACTTTGTTGATTTGTACGTTGTTCATTTGAAATTTGCTCAGGAAAGTTTTGATTTTCTAATATGCAACCATTTTCGTCGTGCAAGTGTTACTACTACTACAGTTGACTGTACTATATTCGACTAACTACGTCTACGACTTATCCGGTTTTTTATTGCAGAATTGCAAAACAATGAGTCGCCAGTGATGTCGCAATCTTCATAAATATGCAAGCAGCCCTTCTCGGGAATAATCATCTGTCGAGTAGATAGCGACTCGACTATCAGTATTGTGGAGCGATAAATCGATAAATTTATTCGATCAGCGAACATCGGTGATTACTTCGAGTTTCGAGCTCTCGATTCGATTATTGAATCGATACGATGTTATCTTCGAACATGCAGAGCTGCTTATCTGTTTCTGCAATCGCTTGCAATTATTAAATATATTAAGTATCATTTATTTTATTAGATTCCCGATAATAATTAAAATTTATGATATTTTGTAACGTAAACGTACGAATTCTTACTAAATGTTGTTTCAATATGCTTCGATAAAACTTAACTCTATGAACAATTTTACGTGCTAACTTTATGTACACACAGCAGCAGGTCAAGTTACCACAAACTCAAATTTTCACATTCGATTTTGAACTTAACCATCAACAATTTTAGGTTTAAAATCATTTGGAGAAATTTGACAGTTTGGTATAACCTGACGTACTATGTCTGTACATATTTATATTTTCGTAACACAATATCAGAATTATTAGAAACATTATTCATATAATTCTGATGAAACAACAAAGCTTAACAATAAAATAATTACGATTAAATACCTATATTACTTGCAAGAGTAGTAGTTAATTACGGTAATTGAACCTTATGCGTTTTAGCATGCGACCTCTGTGGATGTTTGAATTATAAGAGAAAAATTTAGAATTTTATATAGTGTCTGAACATAATAGGGTATTACACCCATCACCCATTTTTGAAAAGTGTCTCAATCAGATTCTATAGTGCTAATAAGCCACTAAAAAATCACCAAATTTTTATTCAATCGTTATGTGCCCTATAAATGCATTAAAATTTTACATTTGCAAATTTCGCGCGAAAACGCTGGACGCAGTGGACGCCATATGCTCTGTCTGCGGTCATGACGTCAGTTGGCTGAGAAAACAAACAGTTTACACACACTTTTTAATTTATACAGCCGTATGACGTAATAACATGGCGGCTGGTGTTAGAAAACAGATTAAAAAAGCTGAAAACTTTGAATTAAATTTTTAAAATTTATATTGTTATTTTATGAACTAAAACTAACATTTTCGACTGCTTTTTGCCTAAGCTATCTACCAGCCCCCTATGAGGTTCGACCTCTCACAGTACCTATCTAGTTACCTACTAAAGAAACTCTTCTTCTAACGTTCTAACTAAAAAAAAACAATAAATCTCGTACAAACTACAACACATCACAGTCAATCAACGAGAGAGTAACATTTATATTCAAAACACAGCCTACTTTAATTACAACGCTTAGTGTTTCTTACTTATCGCACATCAGGTGATAAGTGTGGATAATTCGACGATAACTCTGCAAACGAATGCAGTAAGTAGATCACAATAATAGCACAGTCGAGAATCAAACGGCCACTAGTCACGACACCAATCGCGACAGATTGACCGAGTCGCATGAAAATACGTGAAGAACTAGTGTAAGTTGCTAAAGAGCTCTCAGGTCAATTTCAATTTAAAAATATATATATTAGGTCTGTACGGATATATGCCTAAGTAAATTACCTGCAATTAAGGAAATTAATTGTTGAATAGATTGTCTGACTACGTCAATTAGCCGTATTTTTATAGGTGACGTACCTAAAAAAATTTTGCTAAGCAATAATATTCGTAGACCGGACACCACTTCATCTAAAATCGTTAACACACTTTAAAAAGGCTGTCATTATATAAATACTTACCCGCTTCAAATAATTGAAACATATTTTTTTAATACAACACTAAATATTTAGTAAGACGTCGTTTATTAAGTTAATAGATAGGTACATAAAATAAAATGACGCGAAAACTTTTGCAACATTAAAACTATTTACGTTATATGCGCAAGAGCAGGCACCGGTGTTTGGGTGGGTAAACTTTGCACGTCGGTTATAATTAAAATTATACTACATAATGTGGGTCAAGATTACAATGATAGACGTTTGTGCAACGTTACTGCGACTAGTAGGGTGCAATGTTCACATCAAGCTGTGAATTCTTATAGAATTCGACAGACTGCGATTTTTTGCGAGGTGACACTTCGAAGTTCCGAATGGGCATTTATTTTTTACCTTAAACTAATATTCTCTTTTTATCTTTTTGTTAATTTAAGAGTAAATCTAAAATGTACTTTTTGGCATAACAATTAGTGTAATGAAAATGGGAAAAGGCGCTGACTCCTGACATACCGGTTTTTACCTAGTTTGGGATTCAGATGCTTCATATGATTTTGTAACCTATGTCAATAAAGATTATTATTACTTATATTATTATTTATAAAATTTGGCATTTATTAATGTACTTATAAAATTCTGAAACTAGATTAATTAGTTTCAATTTCCCATTTTTTTTAAAGCTCGTAAAAATTTCAGGATTTAAAATCAATGAACGAAACTAATGAAAAAGATGATAAAGCACAGAATAGATATTAAAGCATGGCTAAACTAAAGTAACAACTAAGTTTTGTATTTTAAGTTTTCCTGGACTCTACGAAAATATTTCAACGTTTCCTATACTTAGTTAAAAGTTCCTACACGTTTCGCGGTAAATTCCTCAAGCCGTAATAGAACCGGTAGAGCACACATTTGTTTCTCCACCTCAGTAATCTATCATTCTGCCTAGCCTTTTCCCAACTTTGCTGGGGTCGGCTTCCAGTCTAACCGGATGCAGCTGAATACCTGTATTTTATATGAAGCGACTGCCTGTCTGACCTCCACAACCCATTAACTGGGTAATACTGGTTGTCAGACTTTTGGGCTTCTGACGACCCGTAACGACTGTCAAAAATCCACGAATGACAGTGGGGACCAACGACTTAACGTGCTTTCCAAGGCACGGAGGAGTCTCGGTATGTAAAAATGATCACCCATCCACAGACCAACCCCGACAAGGGTAGCTTAACCTGATGGATCGACCCGTGCGGCTGTTATTACTTAGCTACGAGCTCCTCCAAGCCATCTAAAAGCAAATAATCCTATATCAATCTAACACCTTTTCTTTCTTTCCGTCGTCGGCGTCTGTTCGAGTTAGTTTTCTCTCACAATTAATGAGCAGCTCTGCCATGGCCGTGATTTAACTACACATTGTGGATACGAAATGAATGTTGAATAGTAACGCATGCGCAGCTAGGGTTGCTAGTTAAAGAAATTGTCAATCGGTGTCATCGGCCCTGTTTATAAGCACTGCTCTGTTTCTTAGATGTTTTGCTCGTTAATGAGGAGAGACACTACCAATTTATCCCGCTAGGTGTCGCATCATCGCTGGTGTTGTTTACTTGTCAAACGCCATACATTTTTTACGTATTATTTAAATAATCATTTAATTATTAATTTATTCATTGTTTAGTGCATTAAATAAGTTTTTTTATTATTATTACATTTTACAGTGTTTTACCAGCGAGTGTGGCGACATCTGTAATTAGCTTTGCCCGTCCCTCCCCATTATCGTATCTCGATTATAATTTTACTTTGGTTTCTTGTTGGCCTAACAGCCTTGCGAAATCAGTAATATAATGGAATTAGTTTAAAAAAATAAAAGGGGAACAGATTTTATCTTGCTAGGCTTCAAAAAAAAGGAATTAAGTCCTACGTCAAACTTTGTTTTATAGTTTCTGTCAACCCATTGGAAAAAGGCGTAATTTTATGTAGGTGGGTATCTGTTGAAAGGACCTCACCATAAATTTTTAGGCTAAATCTGAATGCGTGACAATCCTAGCTAAATCTAACGGCTGTGGCGCACGACGGCGCTTACGCAGAGCCGATTAGCAACGGATGAATAAACAACACGATCGCTGCTTTTAACGTAATTGGAGTATTAGTAGCCAGCGGCCATCGCGAAATAATACGTTTGATAGTGAAGAAAAATGTCTTCCATTTGAAAAGTAAATATACGCACGCATGCATATGTATGTGCCACTTGCGCTTTTATTCGGCTGTATGTATACGAGGTTTTTACTTACGACATAAATGGGATTATGTTAATAAATTTACATTGAGCAGATACATGTGGCTATGTAGTCTGGTGTGTGAAAAACATCCCAATACATCCATAGGAGGAGGAGGAGGGAAACAGAGAGACTCGCCAATATCCCCCCCCCCGCAAGTTAACCCAGGATTTTCCGGAGAAAAAAGACAAGAAAAAGAAGAAGAGAAGAGAAGAGAAGAAGATGAATAAGAAGAAGGAGAAGAGAAGAAGAAGAATAAGAAGAAGGAGAAGAGAAGAAGAAGGAGAAGGGAAGGAAAAGAGTTTGCCAAGTGAATGAAAATAGTATCGTGTATAATAAACACCCCATTACCTCCCTAGGTCCTTTACGGAGAAATCAGAGAAACCTGGATTTTTTTATCTCCAAGATTTTCCGGCAACTTGAAAAATAGGATCTGCAACAGTGAGAAAGATTTGAGATATCCACCATTTTCAATAACGATTCGTTTCAGTTTTATTCTGGTAGCGCAGCTTTATCGCAATGCTTACTTTAATTTTACTCGACTACATAACGAGATCATTTTACAGGGAGGTAAATGAGAAATTAAGCAACAAATATACTAGTAATTGATTTGGCAGTAAAGAAAGAAAGAAAGAAAAATATTTTATTTGGGACACGCACAGGAAATACAGTAAGTGCTAATTGTTTAAAAACACGCGTTTCTTAAACCGATAGCTACATTACATTGATTACAATACCCATTGCTTCTTATTAACCTGATTATTACTTTCAAACAACATGATTTCATCGCAAGTAAAACCCCTTTCCTTGTGTAACTACCTACCAATTAAATCATAAGCGATCAGATAAAATTCAATACCATAACGTAATTTTGCCAGTGTCAGTTACCTGAAAGACTAGTTTTATATTTTCTGCATTTGATCATTTTTACCACATCTTAGGGGCACCATAAATCATCACGCTTGCTCATAAGTTCTGAGAAATCGCCAATATTACATAGTTTTATAATCACCATCAAAATAAGTCAAAGTTTCTCTCATTCTGGTTTTACTTAACCATCAGTCAAGATGATTAATTACGAAAAATAAAGTCATAAGTAGTAGGCACATTTTTTATTTAATTCACAAAACTGATGTAGGTACTGTAAGGATTGATGCTATGATCAAGGCTCGTTGATATAATGCTGGCTGACATTCATTCATTCAAATATGGAACATCTTCTGTCAAGAAAAACAATCCTGGTTTTCTTGATAGGATGATATAGATAGAATCTGGTCAGGGCTCGGCCCTAGTAGGAGTGTTTTATCATTTATTCTGAGCTTTAAATACAGAGGGCATCGCCCCATATAAATAAGAGTCTCTCTAGTATTATTTTGTAATTTCAGTTAATCTCCTACTGTGAAGCTTGAGGCATTCACAGTACCTACAATCACAAATGAAATAAAATAGCTACAACACAATATGTCTGATTGACATCCTATTAGACAGATTACAATAAAATTGGCACTTGGCAGGATTGAAAGCGCGGGACATCACGACACTTCAATGATCTCCATACAATAATGAATGAATTCAGAAAAAATTAGAAATATGCTCGGATTGATGACACAGTTACCTTGACCGGGGGTAACCTCATGTGAATGTCATTAGCATAAGAATCGACCCCCGATACAAATCTTTCACACGTCTCGTGTCTTTCTATGTTTATGTGTAACGCACTTATATACTGGCACATACGCTACAAATTACGATGATTCATTATATAAAATTGTCTTGTTAGCTTGGGAATACATAGGAAAAATGTAGCGAAACGATACTGACTTATCGTTGTGTACTTTTAACAGGGCATAATAGGTTTCACTGAGGGCATTTTTTCGCTTCAACAAACAAATTCATATTTTAGCCTACCTAATCTACCCAGTAGTATTCCTTGCATATTGTATTTCAACTAATCCTATTTAAAGACAGACAAATACCAATTAGGTGGAAACGACTACGCGGCAGGCCCAGAACGAGATGGCGGGATGATCTGGACTCAAGGCTTAAAGGATTGGCCCGCAATCGCAGTAGACCGGGAAAAGTGGAAAGAGGGGAAGGGAGGCCGTTGCCCTGCAGTGAGACAACACAGGCTTTTAATAATAACAATAAAAAAAAGACAGACACGAGACCCAAGGACCCAAGTTTTGGGCCCAAGGATGCCGAAAAGTGCTCAAAGTCTTTAAGGCTCCCGCAGGCAGGCGCGACGCGACTCCGGTAGTAGAATTTCATGGAAAACTGATAGAATACTCTTTGTTATGCACACCATAAAACTTACAGGTGTTGAAATTTTACATAGCGTGACAGTGGGCGGTCTTATCACTAAAAGCGATCTTTTACTGACAACCTTAGGATGTATTAAGGGGAGAAGCTAGGAGAGACAATACTGTAGGTAGTTAGTGGTGTACCATATACATACACAATAAATACATACATTAAAATACTTATACTATATTAAACATGAAACAAGAGCAAGGAACTACTTATATCATGTAATAATGATGTTTATGGAGAGAGGAAGTGTTTTTTTACCTGAATTTTAAAAGTGTACAAAGATTGAGCAAACCTTGTCGACACGGGCAAGGCATTCCTTAATCGTAATGCTTGAACTGTAAAAGACTTGTCATAAAAGCTGGTGGAATTTAGCATCTCTAGTATCAAGTTTTCCGATGACCTCAGATATCTATTAAGTGTGTCATGAAGGAACTTGAAACGTTCTTTATGGGGATTTTTATTTTAATAAAGTTTTCATAGAAATTGTTCCACCAGACTCGTGTCCCGCCGTCGCGTCGCGTCGGACCTGTCTGCGGGAGCCTTTATACAAGTATATGATACGGTAGTGAAACTAAGTAGGCCTCCTAAAATGACACGTGCGACTGATCAGTGTCACGACAATGGAGATGTTACGTTGAACGTGCAGCGTTACTCGATTAGATCGGATACGGAACGAGGTCATCTGCCGCCAGGTACGTGACATTGATGACGCTGAACGAAAGTCTCTAGAGATCGTTTGTTGTAGAATGTAGTCATAGACAAGAACATCATGAAAGAGTTCTTAAAAGATAAGTATTTTTTTCTTTGCCAGCATGAAAACTACGTCACATAGCTTACAAACTGAACAAAAGACCTCAAAGGTGGTGACAAGTGACAAAAACAAGATTTGGGCAGGGAGGAACACTGTAGGCAGGCCTTGCAT
Organism: Cosmia pyralina; assembly: GCA_946251885.1. Classification (NCBI taxonomy): domain Eukaryota; kingdom Metazoa; phylum Arthropoda; class Insecta; order Lepidoptera; family Noctuidae; genus Cosmia; species Cosmia pyralina. The sequence goes on from OX276344.1 coordinate 24,295,102, forward strand.
TACTTATTAGCTAAGAGAAATGTGTCCCTGCTTCCTTAATCGAATTAATGTTTTATTGAGAATTGATTTCATTGAAGTGCAACAAAAATAAATTTTAAGTTTCACTTTAAATAAAATACGTAAGGCGGATACTTCTAAATGTTTATTTCCGTATTTATTTTGGCAAAAAAAAAGTAATCAAGTATTTTTTTGCAATAAAAAATGATAGGAAGTGTGTGAAATTAGAAATCTAGACTTTTAGGTTATAGATAATGAAGCTAACTCTTACCTAGGTACAGCCAAAACAAAATACCAATCCTAGTTACAATTAAAAACTACATACAATCAATGGTTTATTGGCTCGACATCCGGTTGTTTGGTAATAAAAACAGTTCGGATATGCAATTAGCCGCAGTGTTGCCGCGCAAAAAATTCCACTGTTTGTAGACCTCGTGGGATAGCTGCATAAATTGATCTCTGTGAATGTGATAGACGCATTAGAGAAATTATTGTCGATTGTTTATTATTTAGATCGATGGTTAAGTTTTACTGGTTGGAAGTTTTTTGAAAGAAAATTAATCGAAGAATTGGAAGATGTTGTTTTTGATAAATATTTACACGTACACGCACGTAGTTTTTGGAAAATGACCTAAGTACCTAAACTTCGACATAGTTTCTTTTAGGTTAATTTGACGCGACTTGGTACACACGGATACATATCAAGCTATTCATTTCCAGTATAAGCTGATCTCGCATTGTATAAGATTTCCGTACCAAATGCAGCTGTGTGTACCACTTCTTTTACCTTACTCTTATAGCATCATACTGCGAACATAGTTATTGTATGTAATAATAATAGCATTAATCTGTTTCCATGTTCTGCAATAGTCCAACCGGGGGTTGTTCTTGGGTTCACTTGCATAGAGCAAACAGGGATAACCGTCGGTTGGTGCCTTAACCACCCTCAACACTTAAAATTGTCTAAGAGGCCTGTGCTAGTTACCTTCGGCTCCTCGTACACCTTCCAAAGGTGGCAAAGACATCGTAATCGTAAAAAGAATCCCTAATTCCCGACTATAAAAGTTATGATAATTACTGAAACAAATATAGGATACCTACTTAGTTTATAGCTAGCACGTGCTAAGGAAAACGGATATTGTAAATCGAAATAACTATTAACATCTATGTTATGGCCTATTTCATGTTGTCCGAATAGCTACTACTCACCGAATAAATTCAAAAATGGAACAGAATTTGTATGAAATTACTGCCAAGTAAGTTTAGGAACTTAATCGTATGTGGTGAAACCGGCCCTTAACTTTAGAATAATAAAAGAATATAACAATACGTTTCACCACCTACGATTAAGTTCCTATTATTAACTAATACTAGCCTTATATTGTCCCACTGCTGGGCAAATGCCTCTTCTTAGAAGGCACGAGCAATGATCACCACTCTTGCTTAAGACCTCAAGACGGGTTATGATTTCAAACTTATATTAACTAGTCCAGCACCCTAATTGCGTAACACATTGTCAATCGGAGTTGGTTTCATTTTGACAGTTCAACAACATTCATTGCGTTATTTACGTTGTCGAGCAGACAAATTTTTCGAACATATGAATCAATGGATTAGCAATTTGTTTCAAAATGAAACCTATTCCGATCGATAATGTGTTACGCAATTAGGGTGCTGGTTTCCTTACTTAGCAAATAATTTCATACAAATAATTCTGGTCCATTTTTTAATTTATTCGGTAAGTAGAGGCTACTCGGACATCGTGAAATAGGCCCTAGCTGTCAGTCTGTCAATGTTCCTAATAAACAACATAATTGGGCTCTTTTTGCTCTAATTATTACGTCAATCCAGTAATAATAAAGTTTTGTAATCACAGCAGAATTTAATTGTATTGACTATTGTATTGCTGACTATGCATGTAAAAACGTTCGTGCGTGCATGGTGACAATGTTTTATATGTATACCTAGTGTAGGTGTGATAATTTAAAAGGGTGTGATTATTTAAACGCACATCTAAAATTACCAATTTTTCCCAATAGAATACCTACGTACATCAAAAATACTGTTTGCACATCAAAATTGGCATGTCTAAATAAATTAAACTTAACGTCAGGTAGACGGAACCCCGCTGTGCGAGGCTCCTATTTCTATATGCAGGGTTTAAAGGAACCTAACCAAACAGAACCTCGGGTGCCCACTAATTATTACTACCGACCCATTGACAATTCAAAAGTGCCTATTGGTTTATTTGAAATTAATTAATGCTTTAAGTTTGAGTTTATAATTTGTACAAGTTTTGTTATTCAATTAGTGAACTAGTAGTGCAATAACAAGTTTATTCGATGCGCATTTGTTATTTTTGATGAACAGTTAGTATTTGTAATAATATTATTGTTGTGACTTTGGACAAAAATGTATGTTTATAATGATTATTATTTATACAAGTTTTGATATTAAATTGGACAACTAGTAGTGCGGGAATGATTCTGTGGATTTTTTTTAGTGACATCCACGCGGGCGAAGCCGCGAGCAAAAGCTAGTCAGCTGATATTACTACTTATCAGTTTAAATCACAGAACTTCTTCTTCCTAAAATCGACATGTTTATTGTGCTCTAGTTTTGAATGTTCTGACAAGACATGGATTCGTCTCGCAGTGGGAAAAACGGAAAGGTTAAGATATCACCCGTTATCTTACGGTAAGTTTTAGGCTGACAGTGCCGTCAGTCCGCTGTCCACATTGTTTTGATTAGCCCAGTTTCCTTGTAGAGTCTTAAGTCAAGTTAGCTGTAAAGTGTAATTACTTGCGAGGCCAAGTTGTTATGTTTTTATTGTTCACGCAACGGGAGATGATTTTTAGATGGTAATTTTTAATACTGTAGCTGCACTATCATAGTATCTTTATGTTTGTTTCAAATCTCATGATTTCATGAAATCAATCGAGACGTCAATTCTAACCTAAGGAGTTGTATTGCTGATTCTAATGATTATAATTCTGTAAAGCCATATTAGTTACGGCCGCGAATCATATTTTAATCAACATACAAACACACACTGACCTGCAAATTGCAATAAAAACTTTTTTACAAAAAAATACAACCGACTTCCAAAAGCAACACTACAAAGTGAAAAATAACTTTAATTTCGGAAGTCGGTGTCGGTGTCGGTGTTAAATGTATTTTCGTTTTTTGCCACCGACTTCCGAAATTAAAGTTATTTTTCACTTTGTAGTGTTGTTTTTGGAAGTCGGTTGTATTTTTTTGTAAAAAAGTTTTTATTTTTCACTTTTTAGTTGTGTACCTACCCCACACAAATTCTAATACCACTATCTGCAAAACAAACTAGAACATCATCCATATAAAAGTGGGGAAAAAATACGTGTTATTGAAGCTAACTCAAAAACTACAGAAGCAAAGTTAATCAATTTTATATGGGACCAACTGTGATGTATACTACCCTCTCGAATAAAACAAAAAAAAATGCAAATCGGTCCAGACATCTTCGAGTAATCGGGGAACATACATAATAAAAAAAAAAAAAAAAAAAAAAAAAAATGTTCCGACGAATTGAGAACCTCCTCCTTTTTGAAGTCGGTTAAAAAACGTAAGATTTGAATTTCGTGGGCTACCTTAGCGCATCCCCCTTAACCAGACTCGATCACTCGAATGAAAAGATTCACACTAGACCTGTTGCCTCATGTTACATGAAACAGAGACCATTGCATATCAAGGAGTAGACCGCGGGGCGCGATAATGCTAGGAAAGACGACTCCTTAGTCAAAATAGCAATTACGAGAAAAACGCTTTTGATTTTTGTGTAACTGTAAGGTATGCTCGCGACTGTAGGTACCTACCTATACTAAGTATATTGCAACCGAGGTTCTCGCAAAATTCTTCAGTTTTCCTGCTTTTTTCTCGTAATACCATTGAGTAAGACTAAGAACTAATTCGACAATAGACATCGTCATCTAACTGACCCTCGATTTAGTCAACCGTAAAGGTTATTTACACGAACGATTAGTTACAGAGGTTCTAATGTAAACGGGCATTTAAATAGTCGATGACTTCGTAATGCATAATTGCATGATCAGCCTAATAATGTTCCCACTGCTGGGACACCGGCCTTCTCTCTTCGAGAATTCGGCTGCAATTTACGAGCACCCAGTGCCTGGCAATAATTGTCGTTTAAATAGCGCAAAACTTCAAAATTAACACCCACTTACTCGTATTTACAAAACTATTTTCAAAAAAAAAACAACCGATTTAAAAAAAAAACCGGCCAAGTGCGTGTCGGACCACACACAATGAAGGGTTCCGTAGTTGGGATGAATTTATCTAAAGAACAAACTTAACATTGTAGTTGAAAAACATGTTCTCCCATACATTCCAACTGTAAATGTAAGTTTGTACTCACAATATTGATAGATTTACCATGTTGTTTTAAGACCACAGACTTCTTATAGGTTTTCCTGTAATCTATAGGTAAAGATCTATTTTCTGTATTTTTTTCAAAATTTTAGGCTCAGTAGTTTCGGAGATAAGAGGGGAATGGTCAATTTTCGCCTATTTTCTTAAATAACTTTAAAACGATTTATTTTAAAATTAAAAAAAATATATACTATGAGGGCATAGTATGCCCTTTCATTTGACATGCCACATGATGTAGTTTGCAAAACTTTTTTTTTTTATTTTCTTATTTGCCCCCCAAAAGTGACCTCTATATTCAAAATTCATTTATTTACTTTACCCGTCCGTGTTTTGGTCACAGAAATTCATATGTGTACCAAATTTCAACTTAATCGATCCATTAGATTCGAAGCAAATTGGCTGTGACAGACGGACAGACAGGCAGACAGACAGACACACGAGTGATCCTTTAAGGGTTCCGTTTTTTCGTTTTGAGGTACGGAACCCTAAAAACACTACAAAGTGAAAAATACTTAACTTTAATTTAGGAAGTCGGTGTCTTTCGTTTTGTATTTTCGTTTTTTGCCACCGACTTTCGAAACTAATAAAAAAAAAATACCAAAATAAAAAAATGTAGGCAGGTATAGTTAGGTACATACGCCTCGACTTGAGAACCTCCTTTTTTTCGTCGGTTAAAAACAAAATATATCCTACTACATGTACCTACTGTCGTGTAGGTAGCTACACGATGATCGAAATTGAACATCTTTTTTCCATCACTTACTTTATTTGAGGAACATCCTATATTATAACAATGACGACGACAAAACGTAACGAGACTTCAAATGATTATAGGTACCGAACGTTATTACAAGACAAGAAGTAAAGAATAAAAAAAAAAAATTCTCTCCATCAACAGAAACCGTTTGTTCAACATACTGTTGCTTTTTCAGAAAAACTTGGACAGTTCCTTTAAGTCAACGCTCCGTTTTTCTACGGGTCATTAGAACTGTATAATGGAGAAGCCGACAATATAAGCTGTAATTGCTCAAGTTCAGTGAGCAGTAACACATTATTTGCGTCATACGGAATGCGACGGCGAGTGATCCGCTTCCAACAGTTACGTTGCGAAGTGACAAGATTGATAACTGACCAACCACTGTTAACCACAGATTAAATATTACGTTGTGTTCACAATTTCATGCTAAATCAAACATTGATGACTTGGGAACCTCCCTCGGTAATGATCGTGTGGACTCACAGGCTGTCTTTAACGTCTTATAAACCACCTTTTACTATTGAACCAACTCTGAAATATCGAAAATTTTGTCAAGATACCGAAGCTATTTTCGCTGTTATAACGCTGCTGTCTTTATTTATTTAACCATATATGTATCTACGCACATAAAAACAGACAAGAAGAAAATATCAGAAAAATACGTAGGTACAAAGGTGATATCTTTAGTCTTCATTTGTTTTCGTTGCTTATATTTATTTAGTAAGTATGTATTTATGTATCTATTATTTAGGTTATGTATGTATCTATTTTAGTATAATATTGTAAGTAGGCACTTATTATTTGCACCAAAGACAGCCCCATTTCAAATCCAGGCAAATCACTGTCCATTCTAAGGTTGCCTGGAAGAGATTGCAGAAAGCGATATGGCCGCCCATTCTATATTTTCTAGTGTTTGATTATGTCTTTTTTTTTGCTATGTATTTTTGTGGTGTACAATAGAGTATATATAAATAAATAAATAATTAAATAAGGTGATGGATGCCTATTTCTAAAGACATCTCCTCCAGCATATCTGCGATAGGAAAGTAGTTACAAAAGAGATTAAGAGCTGATTTCAATAGTCAAATAACTTTTATCTGAAGAATAAATAATATGACAGTTTGACATATTTTCTATACAAAAGCCATCACAAAAGCTGTCAAACCGCCATATTTATTCCATAGAAGTTAACTGACGATTGAAAAATTAGCCCTTAGACGAAAAAACACACTGTTGGATTTTCAACTCTCGGCGCCGGCGCTAAGAAGTGCGTTGAAAATCCAGTGCGCGAAAAAAAATCGCCGCGATATTGTCACGTCCGTGTGAACGTCGGCTTACAGTTTAGGTGGAAATTTAAATCAATTTGTATTGGTCGATAGTCACATTTATTCGCAATATTTCGGTTTTTCCGAAGGTAAACGATGGAGCCGTTGTCGTACTTTATATAACAACCAAATTGATGCTTTCGGCAAACAGACTGATGATCGCATTATTAATTATTTTATTTTCGGGGTTTTTCTAATTTCTAATTAACGCTGATACACCTACTATACTTATCGTAATCACACTAATATTATAAAGGCGAAAGTTTGTGAGTGTGTGTGTGTATGCGTTTGTATGTTTGTTACTTCTTCACGCTGAAACGGCTGGACCGATTTGGATGAAATTTGATATGTAGATAGCTTATATCCTGGATTAACACATATGCTACTTTTATCCCGGTCTACGCGGGTGAAACTGCGGGTCGCAGCAGTAGCAATATAATTATGCTCTATAACTGACGACAGCAAGTCATTGGGAGGACCATAAACGTTTGTATATGTGAAACGTTAATGCATGCAGTGTTAATGATAGATACGATGTTGGCTCATGTTATTTCATAATTTTTTATGATTGTTCAAATCTTTGATATAACTAACCACTAATAAGTACCTAAGTTGTTTCACCTCAACAAATAGGTCCAACAACTCTTTTAAAATGACGCGTCAAATCGAAAACAGAACCAAAGCTTTTAAAACATGCATATAGGTATTTGATAACTTCATTCACTTAATATGTATATACTTAACTAAGTTTTCTTTTTATTTCTGTTTTAGGTAAATACCTTCCAACAGCATTCCACTCAATATCAAAGTCTTTGACCTCATGTTTTTCAAATATTTTTTTGTTGTTTTGCAAGCTGCTGCACAAAAATCGACGAATTATAAATTACGAAGCATAGTTTTTGCGTAACAACCTAATAGATAGGTTGCAATTATCATCGTTGGCGTTTAAATTGACCATGATGTGTTTTATTATGGTATCTAGTAATCACAAAAATCGCGCCGAAATCTACAAACCAGTTATTTCTCAATGTCAATGACGTTTACTTCGGACATGGAGAATGCAAGCTTTCTCTCTTTTGAAATTCAAATCCAAATACTTACCTACCTACCTACTGTAGGTAAGTATAGTATACTTACTGAAGTTCAAAATGTCAAGGTCAAAAAATATAAAGCGCCTAAAACATTAGTGCTCATGTTTTTTTTTTTATACTAGGCTAAGCAGGCAATTTCATGCAAATATCGTAAAACAAACAGCCACTACTAGCACAGAACAGATAGAGAGATTTAACAGATAGAGAGAGAGACCTCTTTATCTTTTCTGTGACTATCTACTAGTACCCCAAGGCCCCAAGTCGCGGTGTTCGAAAATTAAAACTGCTAAATGGGGGACATGCGACGCACTCCATCAGGCATACACAACACAAGAACCTGAGCTTAGCGGGTGAGAGCAGAGTAACCTTGATGCGACCGAAGAAAGCGCCCGGAACGATCGGCGAGATGCCAATTAAACAGAATACGAATAGACGTTAAGGAGAAATCACAGAATGCAACCTCTTTACAGCTGACTGCTGAGCAGAGACAACGTGATCGGCGTTCGGTATTTAAAAATCGAGACGGTAATTAGAACATAGAACATTAGAACCTCTATTCCAATTTTAGTTTACGAAATAGCACCGATTACAATTATTACGATTCCTCATGGTGCAATAGTTATTAAATTAAATAACGAATGCCGTTTTATTGCTTCGAGCTTTCGTCGCGGTCGTTATTGCATTAAAATATTAGCTAAATTGGAACCTTGACATTATGTGGAAGTTGAACTTCCTAAAATGTTGCTGATCTAAATCAATCATCGTGTTTTTAATTTTGCTTTGTGACAGGGTGTTGATAGTAGGCGGATACTCATAAAATAATGAATCTTTAATTAACCTTGATAGGTGATATTATTTGATTGGATTTTTAACCACTCACATACCTACCGTAATTACAATTAGAAAAGCTATTCTGAGACACAATGGCTTTTTAGTTGTATATGACCACCCTGTATAGTTTATTTAAATTTCATCATTAATATAGAACAGGATAAAAATAAAAAGAAATATCAAATAAGCAACTACTGATTAATGGCGCATACGCATACTATGGTGCACGTTATTGGGTAACATGACCTTCCTCAATGTCAGTGGAAGTGTCAAGTGCCTAATTATGGTCCATCACCTGTTTATTAAGTATTCTAGCCACGTACAATGTCAGCTGGACATGGAAAGGCAGGTAAAGGTCAAACTATAAAAATGTCAATGGCAGTAATAAGTGTGGGTAATTAAAAAGATAAATAAAACATACTTATTACAATTAAATAAAACAGTGATTATAAATAATTAAAACAAGAAGAATTTGACTGTCTGAAAGAAAAAAAAATTACAAAAAAAAAAAAAAACAAATCTATATGTATATATAAATGGATGTGTGTGTGTGTGTATGTATCTGTGTGTATTTATGTAAGTTCCATAAATGGACTCCAAAACGTCTGGAGCGATTTTGATGAAATTTTCAGACAGCAGATTAGTCAAGCGGGATCCTGTGAAGTTTGGTAGAGATCGGGTCAACAGAATTTTTTTTGGGCTTTTTTGGAATTTTTAGGTCATATTTTTTCTGAGCCGTAACCGAATAAAACGTACCCACTAGGCTTGCATCAGTTCATAATAGTGTTTCAATCATACGGCTGAAGCGATTTTTATGAAATTTTCAGGCTATCTCAGGGTATCAGATTAGCCTCCTAGCGGGTCATCCTGTGTTTTTTCTTTAACGATCGAACTACTCGTGCTAAGACGAGGCGGGTCGCGGTAGCTAGTTATTATTAAAAAATTGTACGAAAAGTACCTACGACTAATATTTTCTGAAACCGAATAATATGAATGGGACTGTATACTTACCGTTCAGCCGTCGCGCGTCGGTCGAGAGAATGCAATCCTGTCACCTGTCAGTTGGACAATTTCTAGTAATAAGGATCAAATTCGCAAAACACATTCGTTAGTATGAAACTGACAGCAAACACTGAAAGCATTCACTCTACGGCCGGACTGTAGTCATAGTAAAGTCTATTTCGGCCGGCATCAGCGACACTACTAATTAACATAGAATTTAAAGCAACGATTAGAATATCTAATAACAAATCGTTTCTATTAGCAAAGCCACAAAAATGTTTATGATTTCTACTTCGCTGGTATTGATTTATTACCTATGTTATCCGTCTACAAGATATAAAAAAACTTTTTTACAAAAAAATACAACCGACTTCCAAAAACAACACTACAAAGTGAAAAATAACTTTAATTTCGGAAGTCGGTATCGGTGTCGGTGTTAAATGTATTTTCGTTTTTTGCCGCCGACTTCCGAAATTAAAGTTATTTTTCACTTTGTAGTGTTGTTTTTAGAAGTCGGTTGTATTTTTTTGTAAAAAAGTTTTTATTTTTCACTTTTTAGTTGTGTACCTACCCCACACAAATTCTTATACCACTATCTGCAAAACAAACTAGAACATCATCCATATAAAAGTGGGGAAAAAATACGTATTATTGAAGCTAACTCAAAAACCACCGAAGCAAAGTTAATCAATTTTATATGGGACCAACTGTGACCCAACCCTCTCGAATAAAACAAAAAAAATCCAAATCGATCCAGCCATCTTCGAGTAATCGGGGAACATACATAAAAAAAAATAAAAAAAAAAGGTTCCGACGAAAAAAAAAAGGTTCCGACGAATTGAGAACCTCCTCCTTTTTGAAGTCGGTTAAAAATGTGATTGATGCTGTGTTTTCTGCTAAATACAGACCATCCATCCACAGGTACGTTTCTGATCAAATTGTTTACATTTTAATGAGATACTTTTGGAACAGACCACAGGTACTTTGTCTACTCTGCACCTCAAGTTATGTGTGATTACACTTATTGTATAAAGTTAAAACAGATCACAGTAATTTACCCATTGTGTTACTATCTCATGAACTATTGCATTGCGACCTGTTGTTGTAAAGAATCGTGTACGGGCAGTCACTCCGCACAGTGAGATGTGGTATGTAGGTGGACGAATCACACGGGATGTGTACAGGAAATAAAATCACTGTTTTGTGTCCGTTAATGAAAGACAGTTTATTAGTAAAAACTTAAATTATATAATATGTAAAGTAGGTTGCTAGTGGTGGGTGCGATAGCCTAGTCAGCGGATTAGGTACACAAATAATTGACGAATGAGCAAATGCTTGTTCAGGGAAAAGCTAAAACAAGACATATCATATGGCGAATCGTAAATATCTATCTGACTGTGAGACTTAGGCTTTGGCTCCAGTTCTTGATTTAAATAACCTAGATATTGAACTTAACTTGAATACCTATAAGCGGTTCCTGAAAGATCAAAAAGAAACAGGTTTGTTAAAGGACCAAAAAGACGCAAGGACCATTAATGAAATTCGACACGTTCCACATTTAATTGCCAGCAATCTACAGGGTGTAAGCGTAAACAGTGGCAATCTTTTAAGGGGTCATTGTACTCATTCCAGTACTCAGACCAAACCTGAAATTGCCAAAAAAATCGTCCGTTCCCTACATTTTGACGAATTATGCGAACATAAATGTACTGTAACAGCTGATTTTTTTTCGCGATTTCAGGTTTGTTCCCATAGTAAAAGTTGTTCATAATATTGAGTACAATGACCCCTTAAAAGATTGCCACTGTTTACACTTATACCCTGTAGAGGGTTATCAATAAAATAATTGTATCGTAAAATAAAACGGTAAATCCACCTTCATATTGGTTTGTAAATGCAATCTCATCAGAGTGGCCAAGGCTGCCGTTATGAACAAGGAATGCACGAGCTACCGTTACTCCGCTCGCATCTGATCTACTTCGCTGATAGTTTGGACAGGAAATTATTAGTAGTGCATTAGTTGGTACTTTATCTAAATGCTTATAATGTAACACGATTTGGTTATTTCTGGAAAACACTTTGTTATTTAGCTTACCTACTCGTAGGTTTGCTGTAGTACTAGCCCAGCTAACAAAGTACTTAATTGAATATAGATTTTGACATAGGTACTTACTTACTTACTCTAACATTATGTCTAATCTAAAGCAACTCATTGTATGCCGAGCTAAAAATAATTGCACGTAGTTGACAGTACGCTTTGTTTGGCGTTAACATTATAAATGTTGACAATCTTATGGAGGATGCGCTAAGGTAGCCCGTCAAATTCAAATTTTCTTACGTTTTTTTGCAATTTACAAGTCAGTATTAGGTTGATCTAAATATGATTCGCGGCCGTATCAAATATTTATTCATAGAATTATAATCATAAAAATCATCAATACAACTCTTTAAGTTCATAATTACCCTATTGAATGACGATTTCATGAAATCATGACATTTGAGGGCAATTCTAACCTATGGAGTTGTATTGCTGATTCTAATGATTATAATTCTGTAAAGCCATATTAGTTACGGCCGTGAATCATATTATAATTAAGATCATACAACCTGATACTACACTGATATTGACCTGTAAATTGCAAAAAAAACGTAAGATAATTTGAATTTTGCGAGCTACCTTAGCGCATCCCCCTTATAGGAGTTGATAGTGTTATTAAAAAAGGTTAAGTAATGTTTTGCTTCAGGAAGCGACCAGTCAGACGCTGTATTAGCAATGTCTTAAAAGTTCAGTGTTTCAGGTTCAACCATTACTACAATTTTGACAGTAATTATGATGATTGCGCATAGATTAAACCGTCATTAATCTAAAGACTGTTTGTATCCAATACTATTACAATAAGAGACTTATTTAATGACATTGTAATCGGAAAATTAGACGGCCACTTATCGAAGAGTTGTGAAAGCTGTACGTAGCTTCAGAAACTTAGCTATTATCATTAAAATAACCAATAAAACTGTTTTAACTTACATTGTTAATATCAGTTGATGAATCATTAACATTTTGTTACAATGGCAATGTTGAAAGTGTTCAATTATCATAATGGATAGTTTTCAACAAGCATGACTCGATCCACATCTTATATCTGTGTTCTTGCCACATTTTAGTTGTGGTCGGTGCTAAATGTTTTCTCACATGACAGCATTCATGTTATCATTCATTCCCTTTTCATTCATATCATCCCTCTTATAATCCATGACCTTTTCATTCATATCATCCCTCGCATAACCCATGTCCTTTTCATTCATATCATCCCTCGCATAGTCCATGTCCTTTTCATGCATACCATCCTTCGCATAATCCATGTTCTTTTCATTCATAGCATCCCTCGCATAATTAATGATCATCATCCTCTTGCCCTCAACCCAATTTATTTAAGGTCGGCGCAGCACGTCTTCTTCTGCCATCATGGGTATCACTTTGATTTTCAGTTGGCCTAGCGTAGCACCTACTACGCAGTTATAATAGAATAAGAGGGCAGCATAAACTAGTTTTGTTACCACTGTCTAGCGGCCTACCGAACAGTACGACAAAGTTCACAGGTTCCATCGTTTCTCTTCGGAAAAACCGAAATATAGCAAATAAAATGTGACTATTGACCAATACAAATTTATTTATATTCCCAAATAAATTATTATAGTTTGATCTAGTTTGACGTACTAATTCCGTCACTCCCTTATTGGACCAGTCACATTTAATTCGGCAAAGTTCGGTTTTTCCGAAAATAAACGACGGAACCTTTGAACGTTGGCGTACTGTAACCAGGTACATACTAAATAGTTTCAGATTTTATCTTGAGGTTCATTTTATAACCTAATTTTTCTTGATGCTGTCCTGTCACTTTCTTTTTGATACAAAATGTAAGGGATGGCATGAATTTAAAGTCTCCGTCAAACTAATGTTGGTTTCGTGCAACTCAACAATAAAGTAGTGCCACCAAAAAAAAACGTCTTTAAAATTTTCTATATAAACTTATATATTACAAAACCCATAACATGTTTTCCTGGTACTCACCCTTAACTGTCGAAACGGAAGACCTCTTGTCAAAGTGGTAACAACTGGTGGTATGAACTTTCATGAAAACCCTCATTAACCTGAACACTGTTTACACTTTCATCGGACACTTTTGGAACAGCCTTTTTTATTTTATACTTTATTAAAAAGAACCAGGTTCTTAATAATTAATTACAATGTAGCCTTTATGATTAATAAGCAATTTTAATCTAACTTAACTTTAGAATAGTGTTTATTGCACTTAACACAAGTCCATACAGTGGTACGGACTTGTGTTAAGTTCTTATTAGAGTCTGATATAATAATTAAAAACACTTTGTGTTTTAAGCAGGGACCGAAAACCTTTATGAATTACGGTACAGGTATCGAAGAATTTTGGTTACCTCTACGGTTAAGGTAACCGATATCTGGGTAACCCAAGAAGAAGAAACATGTTACCGTTTTAACACCGGCTACCTAAAAATGACCTTGATTACGAGAAAGAAACAGAATATCGCAATGCCGGCAATTTATTGGCATTAGAAAATACATTAGCAGGGAGACCGTCATGCGTGCTGTACCTACCAGTACTGTTTACGTGTTTTTAGTGCGTCTTTTTACGGAGTAGGTATTTGAGTTGAAGCTTGAAGTAAAAAAAAGGAAATGAACAATGGTAAGTAAGATAATATTAAGTACCTACATTGTAAATTGGTAAAATACCATTTGTTTATCTTTTTCCCTCATCATAGTAATTAACTCGGTATGCCGACGGCACGTGTAGGTACCTAAGATAGAGGTAATTTTTATTTCGGTAACCGGTATTAATACAGGTTGTACCTATTCAGTATTTAAGAATTAAGGTAACCTTTGAAAATACCTGTAAAAAAAATAAAGGTTGTAACCGAAAAATACCGGTAATGATCGTACCGGTTTCGGTCCCTGGTTCTAAGTATGTCATTGTCACTAGGTACTTATTATTTCTACAATTTTTACACTACACTAACTCAAAAGAGTTTTGTTCGTTTTAGTCTTCGCACTATGTTTGTGTTGTCTAAAAGCTGAATTGCCTTAGGTGGAGTCGGTGTTCATGGGCCTCAGCAGATTTTTGAATTATGATGGTGACGGGTTCCATTTTTAAGTCACGATAGAGGTGGTCATTATTTATACACTTCTGGACACATCTTTTGGCCCACCTTGTATTTTCAGTTTCGTTTGGTCCTAGCTAAAATTTTATATTAGGTCGAGCAAAAAGTTTTTATGCAGTTTTGAACCTGGCACATTCACAATTTCATTCAATAGTCTTTTTTTGAATTTCGAACACAGAATTTAAAGAAACAAAAGACAATTTGGAGCCTGTTTGTTGATATCAAACAATCGAAAACTTGGTTTTATTGGTTTACTTGGATTTAGTTCTTGAAAAAGTGATTGATATCTTTGGTTTAGCAACAAACATTACTTATTCTTAACATTAAGGTGAGGTTCTATCAATAATCTATGGATACTTCACCTGAAGTCGCCGCCCAAGCTGTGGCACTTATTCAGGCCGGACACAGCCAAAGAAACGTGAGTGCTCAACTTAATTTAAGTCGATCTGCGGTCCGAAATGTTTATCGGAGGTACCTAGAGACTGGCGGCTTTGTTCGTCGCCAAGGAAGGCCACGATCTCGGGTCACAACTGAAAGGCAGGATCGATTCATCGTGACGACCAGCTTGAGAAATCGTCACCTTACCTCCATTGAGATACAAAACCAACTTCGCGACTTCCACGGAGTATCTGTGAGCGCTCGAACTGTTCGGAGAAGGTTAAAAGAACGCGATATGGAACCACACAAGCCAGCTAATGGCCCCAAACTAACGCGAGCCCACCGAACATCGCGCCTTCATTTCGCACGCAGTCATTTAAATTGGACACAGCAAGATTGGAGCCGTGTACTCTTTTCTGATGAGTCTATAATTGTGTTACATGGCAATGATGGAAGGAATAAGGTCTACCGACGTAAGGGAGAGCGATTCGCACAATGCTGCTTTGAAGAGAGGGTTGCTTATGGCGGTGGCTCATGGACTGTCTGGGGCGGTATATCCGCGAGCGGCAAAACTCAACTTGAGGTTGTTACAGGACCACGGCTGCCAACATTAAATGCTGAAAGGTACATTCGTGAGTGCTTAGAACCTCACGTGATACCATACGCGGACTATGTGGGCCCAAATTTCCTTTTTATGCATGATAATGCAAGAGCCCATGCGGCCGGCATCGTCAGGGAATATCTTCGGGATGTGAACATCACAGTTATGGACTGGCCAGCCAGAAGCCCAGACATGAACCCCATTGAGCACATGTGGGACGAGCTAAAAAGACGTGTTAGGGCTCGTCAGCCAGTTGCCCAGACGATGCAGGAGTTGAAAACTGCCATAGAAGAGGAATGGGAGATGATCCCTCAAAATTTCATAGAGCGGTTGATAAACTCTATGCCTAATCGTATGAGAGCTGTGGTAGATGCCCATGGAGGCAACACGCGTTATTAAATTAAACCTTTATTTGATAAAACATGTTTTTTATTCAAAAATCAATTGCCTTTAACAAGGCGCATATCCGACTTGTTAGGCGTAGCTCCATGTCGTACGGTATTCTGAATTCAAATTTAAAACAATACGATCGAAAAAGATGGTAAAATGTATCAGGTTTAAAACTGCATCAACAGTTTTTGTTCAATCTAGCAATCATATTTCGGTAGGGGCCATCGAAACCTAAACTCTAAGGTGGGCCAATAGATGTGTCCAGAAGTGTATATCAGGACGCGGAACAGACTTATAAATTCATAAGTTGGTTGTGTGATGTGATAAAACACCATATAGGTAACTTAACTGAAAAAAGGGCGTTTGTTCACTTAACATACACATGTTCCGTAACATAAACCAGTAACCTACTAAACGAAAACACACATTCCGTATAAAGATACATACGATAAGAAAGACAAAGTTAAACGGCTTTAATGACAAAGTATTAAATAAAAAAATGGTCGTTTACTCTGGTAGCTATGTACTCTGCAGATCCTAGAACCAGTTTTTGTTAAAAAATAATGATCTTAAAAATTTTCAGACCTCGGTAAAAAGGGTTTCTATACCCCGGTTACATTCAGCCATTGCTATTGGCGCTGCCGGAAATATTTCCCTAAATATTGCTGTGGCAACGTCAAGGGAAATTAGTGTTTAGGTAGATTGCCGCGTCACATGTCTTTCCAACAATGGAAAACAAAAAAATTCGATAGCAAGTGACCGAGAGAGCAATATACCTACATAAACACTAATTCGCGCTCGCATCGCCCTTTGATGTCCACCAAAAAACCGCCAATATGGGGATCGCCAGGCAAGGCAAGCGGCAACGTCAACGGCCAGGGAAGCAACCCATATTTCTCATTTCCTTGCAACCTTGCAATATTTTTCTTGCACAAACAATTTAGCTCTAATTATAACACGGTGCACCACATCGAACCAATTGACACCGATACAGTTGCGAGAAGTGTCACTTTGATTAGATAAATACTGAATACCGTTTTATTTTTACTGTTACACTTTTGTAGTAACATAACACCGGAATTACTTCGAGAGATAAAAATGCAGTTATTAACTGTTTAGCGTTTCATGTCGTATGACAAAAGTTGCATTTAAACAAATGTTTATTTAATTCAGGCAATACCCATATTACCTACCAAATACATACAAATAAAAATAAAATTTCACAATACTGCAACAGAATATTATATCAGAAAAGAATAAAATGACACAATTAAAATAAACGATTAAGTAGGTACAATAAAGGTCACAGAATTAAAATAAAATGTCAAATGCAATTAAATTAATTGAATGAGTAGGTACAAAGTATACAGGGCACAGAATTAAAAATGCATGTCAGTTCTTGACTATAATTTTCTTTTGGAGACACACGCGGAGACCAGTCATAGCTATTTACCTACCTATGCCTATGTTTTACCTACCTATACCTATGTTTCTGACTCAATAGTATTTGTTCGACAAATTATCTATTTAAGCGAATTCCTTCCTTATGCTCGATTTTTGAGGTCTTCAGATAAATCCTCGATAGTAATTCACTCGGCTTTTAAGTTAAATTCTTACCTAACGAAGTGCTCAGAAAGATGATATCGAACCAATAATCACTATCGAATGGATAAACTCCGTTTTAAAACCTCAGAACCCGGGGACCTCAGAAATCCGTTTTAAAACAACTGTTTTCACTTGATTCCCCAGATAAACTTCAGTATTATGTTCTTTGTAATCCTCATAAGGAGAAGTTGGAACATGGTCAAGTTAACAAAACAGAAATCTCTTATAATTTCTCTAACCTCCGCACTCAAACGTCCGCGAGCTTTACCGAGAGAAACTTTAAATATCTACTTCAGCAATGATTCCGCATATCTTTGGAACAGATCAAAAGTTAGCGTCAAGCGAAAGCCAACGTCGTCGTGGATCGGTTCAGCATCGACACTAATCCACATTGGATCGTAATTCTGATAAAAATGTAAAACAATGGCGTCCGTTCCGTTCGCCGCCATTATTGCGCAGGAGAAGTTGCGCGTGTGCTAGGAAACTATCCTGCATTGCGAAACACATGCTGTAAATTATATTAATTGTACCTATTTAAAAAAAAAAATAGATGATAGGAATCTTCAGTAAACCTTGGATCTTAGTTGCGTAAAGTGTAAAGTAACGAACAATTAAAACTGAATGCAGTAAACGTTTAGTGTAAGGCTTCAGTTAGATGTTCAGGTCTGATGAACAGTTAAGAATGTTAGAAATAACTATGTCGTACAAGGTGAAATAGTATTCCTAGCGGCATCCGTACGGTGTAATGATACACTTTTGCATATTGCTGATAACATCGTGTCATATGAAACTATTACTTATAAACATAAGTACTATGTGTTTACCAGCAATTTTATGTCTGCAGCCATAGAAATATAAAATCTATGTCTGCAGCAAATAATCACTATGCCGTCCTGCATAGTGATTATTTATGTATGTGATTACTTAAGGTACTGCCGTACGTCAGATGATTAAAGCAAAAGAACCACCGAGTTACAGTTCGCGAGGCCTACGCTGAGCTTTGCGTTTGTGTGAATGATCACCAAAGAAGCGGAGATGCGTCGCGCGAGGGACGCACCGTACCTCAGGCCAATTGCCAAAAAGCAGTATAAACCGGTTTTAAACCAAGCAAAGGACGCGTCACGCTCTAGGCCGGACGTCACACCTACACTATCTAAGTGCACTCACACAAATGCAAAGCTCAGCTTAGGCCTCGTGGACTGTAGGTACGTTAGACGACATTGCGGTACACCAAGGCGAAGATTGCGGGACATGCTTGACTCCTCCCGAAAGGACTGGCCCGCCTTAGCAGGAAACAGAATTGTATGGAAAAGGGAGAGGGGGAGGGGGGGGGGCTAAGCTAACTAGCTTAGTTAAGTACTTAATTACTTTAGATTTATTGCGGTACATGGTCTCCTGTTCAAGGATATTAAAGGAACATAGTTTAGTAATCACACTAATATTATAAAGGCGAAAGTGTGTGAGTGTGTGTATGTTTGTTACTTCTTCACGCTCAAACGGCTGGGTCGATTTGGATGAAATTCGGTATGTAGGTAGCTTATACCCTGGATTAACGAATAAACTACTTGTTATCCCGGTCTACGCGGGTGAAACCGCGGGGCGCGGCTAATAAAAAATAAAATAAGAACCTAAACGTACCTATGACATTCAAACGCACACTGCTCAATGACTGAACCTCCACGAAACAAAAGTTGCTTCATTCGTCCATAACCTCACTTCAATATTGACGGTCATTGTACAAAAATAAAGTGGAGTAACGCTAACGTTAATAAATGATATTGAATTACTTAACCGGCTTTATGGTCCATTGTTTAGTAATTCAGTTACAAACGTGCGAAAATTTGTTACTACTGAGGTGAAGCTACATAGAAAACTAAGCGAGAATTGGGCGAACATAATAGGTCTTTACCTATGAAATTGCCGTTTTGTATGAAGAAATTTAAACGATTTTTTTTCATGCATTTTTTATTTGTATTAATCGAAGTAATCACCCATGCAATCAATGCATCTTTGCCAACGCAGTGGCAGTTTATTGATGCCCTTCTTAAAGAAATCAGCTGGACGGGAGGCAACAAATTCTTCAAAGGCATTTTGTACTGCCTCTCGGGTATTGAATTTTTTTCCCGCCAAGAAGTTATCCAAATTCTGGAAAAAGTAGTAGTCTGTAGGCGCAAGGTCTGGTGAGTAGGGCGGATGACGGAGAGCTTCCAACCCCAGTTCTTGCAACTTGGAGACCGTCTGCTGTGCAGTATGACGTCGCGCGTTGTCGTGCAGGAGCAGCGGAGACGAGCGATTGACCAATGCTGGTTGGAGATGTGCCAGCTTCTCCATCATTGTGTTCAGTTCTTCACAGTACACATCTGAAGTAATGCTCACCCCGTTTGGTAAGAAGCTGTGATGAATCACACCGGCGCTAGACCACCAAACAGTGACCATCACTTTTCTAAGGGTAAGTTTTCGTTTAGGGCATTGTTTAGGTGCTGAACCAGGATCCAACCAACTTGCTGAGCGCTTGCGGTTATCAAACAGAATCCATTTTTCATCGCAGGTAACAATGCGGTTCAAAATTCCTTCATTTGTGTGTCTGTTGAGCAGTGCAAGGCACGTCTCGACGCGTACTTCGCGCTGGCGATCATTGAGTTCGTGGGGCACCCATTTGTCAAGCTTTTTTACCTTGCCAATTTGACGCAAATGGACCAATATTGTTTTGACGCTAACGTCGAAAGCTGCTGCTAATTCAGCCGTAGATTGTGTATCATCAGCTTCCACAATCGCCTTTAATTCGTCATTGTCGACCAAAGTCTTCGGACGACCGCGAGGTACATTTTTCAGGTCGAAATTTCCAGAACGGAAGCGAGCAAACCAATAACAAGTGATGCGTTGGTTTGTAGTGTTAGCTCCGTAAACGTCGTTGATGTTGCGTGCCGCTTGTGCCGCGTTGCTGCCACGACGGTACTCATATTCCATAATTACTCGAATTTTTAACGTATCCATGATGACGAAAAAGATTGAAATGCGATGAAAATGTAACACTAATCAATAAACAAATGACTACTTTTGGAAAAAAAAAATCCATGTTTTTAAAATAAAATTAATTTGAAATTAGAATTCTTAGCCAAACAAAAATTATTTTGATTTGAAATGGCCAGTACTGCAGAACGGCAATTTCATAGGTAAAGACCTAATATAAGGACATTCAAATTTTCGTCGTATACAAATTTAATTTTTCAGTTTCTAAGTAGCAAGAAAATTTACTGGCAGTTCCATTTCACAAAAACTGAAGCTTCGTCTAACTAAACTATAATAGGTACAAAAGAATTTTGAAATAAATGAAATATCCAAGTTTCCCTAGGTTGGAGGAAACCAACGAACAATTTACTCACATTGCCCAAAAATTTACTGCTGCTATTGTTGTCCCTTATTTTCACTTCAATAACAATCCTCCCACTCGTATATCTGCCAGACTTTACTTCTATCTCCTTATTTCCAACGAAATCTTCAGCAACCGTTACTTAAGAAGCGAAGCCAACTGTGGTGGACCCACCTTAAGTACGGAGACAAAGTGCTATCGTTCACTGATGCACATTATTTACTGTGAGAACAATGTTGTTATTAGGCGCCATTTGGCGGTTCCCGCTATAAATCCCGTTCGCTTATATGTAAATTACGGGTATTGTGAATAGAAAATGCGATAGCAATTTAGACTATCATTTTGGAATATCGTTTTCCTTAAAATCTTCAAAGTGGCGTAATCTAGAGTATAATTTTATTCTTCAGCGGTAAATCTTTTTGTCTCGTTATCTTTTGGGAAATGTACGTACATACATTCATTGTTCATGCATGATTTATAAATTAGGGTATTATTATTTTGTCAGGGACCAAATGCATGAGGGTCCGTGGCTTACGCCCCCAGTGGTCGAGGCACCTGTGGCCGACGCCCCCGATTCGATTAATTTAATATTTTTCTTTTTTTGGGGTTTTTCACTTAGTACAGTAAATGAGAAAAGTGTTTCACCATAATAATAAAGTACTTTTCCTTGCTAAACAAAATTTATCGATCAAATAGCAGAGAGAATAAATCGCCACTTGACCTTATCCTTACACAACTTTTTCCCCATTAAAAGCATATTTATTATGTACAAACATACAAAAAATCAAAAAAATACTTCACATAAAAGTTACTGAATGTTGTTAATATACATATATAAAAAAGAACAAAGGGCGTTTTTTTTATAAACCCCGTCCCTACCCTTGTAGTATGTTAAGTTTCGGATGGAAACATGTAAAAATATCATAATATCTTTAGTGAAGATAACAAATGTGAACGAATGAATGAATGAATGCGAGAATATGGTATTTTGTGTAAAATTATTTTACTTAATTATTTTAAGGTTTCTGTATTCATTAATGTTTGGGGATAAATAAATAAACGAATGTGAACGAAATATATTATATTGTATATCGGCTTTGTGCAATAATATCGTCCCAGGCACTTTGCAGGACCAACGAAATTGTTTAAATGTGCCCAGATACCGAAGTACCAGATAATGCTCACGGTATGCCAACAGCGCTCATGCCCGTTAAGCATGAGCAATAATATTCCTTTATGGCAGATCTGCCCTCCGAGGTGGAATCGATCAGTAAATAACTGTAATAAGTTTTATTTGATATGTGCCTCGATGAGATACGACCTCTCAGGAGCATACAATCTTCCGTTTGGATGTCATACTGTATCAACCTTGGACTTGGTGTTATGAACACTTCCATAATTATTATATACACCTCCTCGCATAATTATGTTCGCTAACATAGGAGCGTGCCAGGCGCAACATCCAATATAAAAGCATTCCTGTCATAAATATAATTATAATTTAATATTATACATATACCTACTTACAATCAATATACATTTATTATTTATGTAAAATATTTTTGTGCCTGACAGTACATTTGATCAAAAATTGCTTTGAATTAAATGAATCGAATCGGGGGCGTCGGCCACAGGTGCCTCGACCACTGGGGGCCTAAGCCACGGACCCATGCATGATCAGTTGTATGATCTCAACACGCTTAGTACTCGGAATGGACTCTCCACCGCACAAGCATCGCACAGTCTACGCCACAGATCAGTAATATGTAGCAAGCTAGTCTACGCAAAAGACTTCTCGCCTTTACAACCTACTCGTATAAACCTTCAACTGTCGTATTATATAACGACACATTACATTTCTTTTTATCAGCTATGGTTGAGACAAGAAAAAGTTTTTAAATAGAAAGTGAACCTGAACATTGATCTGCTCTTATATAAAATATTTTTTTTACTAAAACACCGGTTTCTAACGCAGAACAAACCAGTCACCGAATTAAAATTCAGATCTTTGTTTACGTATTTTTTTATAATTATCTAATGAACCGTAAAACTGGTTCCGTTTTCACAAAACATTTGATTTTGTACTAACAAATTAGAGAGCAGCGGATGTTGGTGACGTGTATTTATCGGTCCCTCTTTCCGTTTTGGACATAATATGAAGTTGAATATCAATTTTAGGGTTCCGTACCTCAAAAGGAAACAAACGGAACCCTTATAGGATCACTTGTGTGTCTATCTGTCTGTCCGTCTGTCTGTCTGTCTGTCTGTCTGTCCGTCTGTCACAGCCAAAGAGAATTATAGTCATTGGTCACAGTCAATTTGCTCCGAATCTAATGGAGCGATTAAGTTGAAATTTGGTACACATATGAATTTCTGTGACCCAAAAACGGACGGGTAAAGTAAATAAATGAATTTTGAATATAGAGGTCACTTTTGGGGGGCAAATAATAAACTTTAAAAAAAAAGTTTTGCAAACTACACCATGTGGCATGTCAAATGAAAGGGCTTACTATGAGGGTCTCAAATAGTTTTTTTTTTTTTTTTTATAATTTTAAAATAAATTGTTTTAAAGTTATTTAAGAAAATAGACAAAAATTGACCATTCCCTCCCCTTATCTCCGAAACTACTCAGCCTAAAATTTTGAAAAAATACAGAAAATAGATCTTTACCTGTAGATTACAGGGAAACCTATAAAAAGTCTGTGGGCTTAAAATAACATGGCAAATCTATCAATATTGTGAGTACAAACTTACATTTACAGTTGGAATGTATGGGAGAACATGTTTTTCAACTACAATGTTAAGTTTGGTCTTAAGAAAAATTCATCCCAACTACGGAACCCTTCATTGTGCGTGGTCCGACACGCACTTGGCCGGTTTTTTATTACGTACCTGTCATTTTGACTCTGTTTGGTGATTCATGTTATATAATATGATTAATGTGGATTGTACAATGTATGATATCAAATTGTAATGCCATTCTAAAAACTTGTTTTATCTGACAAAAAACATAGCGCAACAAAAACCTAAATAAATAATATCGAACCTCTTTTAAATCCTTGATTGAGTGACGTATGACGTATAACCGCACATTAATCTGATGAGCCTACAAGGCCAGTAGTCCATGATACCAGTAGCTTAGTTCATGACGCAATGATGCCATCATCCCACGTCTCCGATGTCAATGCCACCGCTAATGAACGTATGCACATCTCAGCTTAATGATTGCATACAGATACTTGGATAAATCTGTAGACAATTAAAGTTTTTTTTGCTGTATAAGGCGGATGAAATGGATGATTGCACAATTATAAGTGTTAGTAGAAAAATGTATGATAGGACCAGTATTTCGTTTGAATTTTTGGTCCTTTTCTACGCGTCTTTTTATTGTTGGGTAGTCAGAAGCACGAAAGTCTACCAACTAGTCTTACTGAAATAAGGGTATCGTGTTCCCCAGTAGTTGTTGTGAAGTTCAGATTGGCATTCGCTCCAAGTAAAATACTGGTATTCAGCTGCATTCGGTTAGACTGGAAGCCAACTCCAACATAGTTGGGAAAAGGCTAGGCTGATGATCATGATCTTGCTATTTTTTGTAGAGGATGGACCTCTGGACTTAGGAACTTTTACCCAACCTTTGTGCAATCTTCTTCCAGTCTCAACCAAATTCATCGGCAAATCATTGTCCTCGGCAGCTCGACTACAATTTTAAATTATGAATAATTTATTTGATGCCAGATACGATCATCGATTGCAGTCACCTACATGCGCGGCCTCGGATGCGCAAAATAATAAATTGCCAACAAACAATGGTGTTGTGCAAGAGTACGCACCATTGGGTGGCGTGTGGTCGCGGCCCGCCTTCACGGCTATTGATGATTTGTGGGATATGGCTCTAAATTATTATGTCGTCATTTCTATATGAAAAGGTAGTTACTTTGCGAAGAGGTGATATTTGAGTGAAATCCCAATCATTTTAATTTAATTTCAGGTGTTGTTAAATAAAGTAAATAAAATGTAGATTTACAAGAACAGCAAAACGGTTCTTTAAGGAGATGGAAGTCAAAACGTCATGGTAGAAACAATGAGGCGGAAAGGAGATTTAAAAGTAGCGGCTTCTTTCAAGTCGGTAGAGAAGGTGGCTTCACAACCCATGAGACCTCTGAATGCCAACAGCGTCGGATAAATTCCATAGACATTAGCAAAAATCTTTGAAGGCCTCATATTGGTGATTATTTCCTTAATTCGCTAGATGTGGGTTACCTTGTATATACCTTATTCGGGAATGGCACGCTGAATAGTAGATCAGATCGTAACAACACCGACATTGATGACTCATTGGGTTTCTTAGATCAAGATCTTCAAAAA
Organism: Cosmia pyralina; assembly: GCA_946251885.1. Taxonomy (NCBI): domain Eukaryota; kingdom Metazoa; phylum Arthropoda; class Insecta; order Lepidoptera; family Noctuidae; genus Cosmia; species Cosmia pyralina. The sequence goes on from OX276344.1 coordinate 24,320,435, forward strand.
CAAAAACTTGTAGGTTATACCTACCAGTAGTTCATTACTCATAATGATTTTATTTAATAACTAGCTGCGTCCCACGGTTTCATAAAAAGCATAAAAAGTAGCCTATGCATTAATCCAGGGTATAAGCTATCTACATACCAAATTTCATCCAAATCGGTCCCGCCGTTTGATCATAAAGAAGTAACAAACACGCACACACACTCACAAACGCCTTTATAATATTAGTGTGATTTCGCCGAAAGGATGACCACATCAAGGAGGGTTTAGCTATATTGAGTAAAGTTCTCCCTTGGGGTGCAAAGAGCCTTTTAATGTGGAATTTATCTAGATCCGTCTTAAAATCTTTAAAATCCCATTGTTTTACAGTATAATACCATATAAAAAAATCATCATTTCAAAGAACTATGTATATCTGCCAACTATAAAGGCCTAATCGACTACATTCCGCAACATGCCTATTACTTATACACAAAGTAGGTTGCAGCCTGTGGGTATAGAGTTACACTAACACATAAGATACGACGGTACAATAGGAAACATGCTTTGCTAAGCAGGTCAATGACTCGCTTTATCATGTCTCCGTGGAACAGGCGCCAACAGTAAGGGAATACTCATACTTGTCAGCTATATTATTCGCAATACAGCAAGTATGAGACTGTTTTCTCTAACTTTCTTGGAGAAAGCCGATTGTCACCAAAGAACCTTGGTTTCTGTACGTGATTGGAACTAAAGGAGACTTTTGGCAATGTTCCCTGATTGAGCTCACAACAACATAAATACTACAATGATATAAATATTGCCGGATTTAAATATTGCAGTATTATTGTCTCTCCTTCTCCCTATAAATCCATCCAAAGGTTGTTTATATTTCTACTTTTGTAACTGTAATTCATACGGTGCAGACAATAAAGAATATTCTATTCTATTCTGGAGATTTCATTTCAATTTCAGCATTCTGTACGATGTTCCATATTGAGTAGCTAGTAGTAGTACCGACTGAAAAAGATGCGGAGGGACTAAAACTTTTGAAAAATATAATGACCTTCATTCAGATTTGAAATGGATGGCGTACGGTTGAAGAAGAATATAATAACGCCTGCTAAACTGCGAATTACGAGTTGTAGGTCGTAGGTTCGAATCCAGCCAGGCGCTTTACTTTATATAAATAGTTTCATCACCACTGCTCTCAAAACGGTGAAAGAAAACATTGTGACGAAACCGGCATGTCCTAGAACCAAAAATTCCAAGACATGTGACATATCTACCAACTCGCACTGGGCCCGCGTGGTGGATTACAGCCCACTCCCTGTCACTGACTGGAGGCCTGTATCCCAGCAGTGGGAACATTCAATCAATCAATCTACCTAGCCTTTTCCCAACTATGTTGGAGTCGGCTTCCAGTCTAACCGGATGCAGCTGAATACCATTATTTTACATGGAGCGACTGCCTATCTGACCTCCACAACCCAGTAACTGGGTAATACGATACCCCTTGGTAAGACTGGTAGTCAGACTTTCGGGCTTCTGACGACCCGTAACGACTGTCAAAGATCCACGAATGACGGCCGGGACCAACGGCTTAACGTGCTTTCCGAGGCACGGAGGAGTCTCGGTATGTAAAGATGGTCACCCATCCACTGACCAACCCCGGCAAGCGAGGCTTAACCTGATGGATCGACCCGTGTGGCTGTTATTACTTAGCCACGAGCTCCAGCAGTAGGAACATTATAGGCTGATTATGTAAGCAGCGAATTGATTCCGCCAAGTGTGATTAGACCCTAAGTCTTAAAACACGACAGCTCGTCACGATATTCTCATAATTATAACTACAGCAATTGTAAACCCTTCGTGTTCACGAGTTTAGCTAAACACTTTCCTTGTTTGAAAGAAAGTTATTCGTCTTAGCTGTGAATATTTATTAGATAACAGCTTTCGGCAGATTTTAGGTTTTGTATAAATAAATATAAATATTATTCCCCGGATAAAGAATAACTTTGGAAAAATTAGACCTAAATATTATTTTTTAATATTGACAAGAAAATTTACTTTTGGTCCTTCTTCTTTGTGATTTGAAAATAAATATACCATTCTTTATAGTATATTTCACAGGCAAGAGTTACCTCGCTTGGTCTGGTCCTATTTTTTCATAACTAAAACCATATAGGTATAGATACAATTTTAGCCTGCAGATATTGCTGTCAAAGCTGCCCCACCAAACCCGGAAGCATCATTTTTAGATACCCACGGTAGCGTTCGATATACAACCAAAAATCAAGATCACTGTTCTTCTGGTAGAAAAGAATAAATCGAGCAGCTCCTAATCTCTATCGATATTAATTCATTATTTTACGCATTTTCATCAACTTTTACTTATTTTGTTTTTTTTTTTTAATTTTTTATTAATGTTTACAATTTTAATCAAAAGCATGTATATTTTTTAATTGTTTTTATTTTGTAAATTTTATTAATTTATTCAATTTATTAATTTTATCATTGTATCAATTTTTTCATGTTTATTTTATTATTTTTTTATGTTTTATACAAGTAGCCAATACTTAATATCCAATTATATAAATAATTTGCGCTTATTACTATGTAAGTTAGCTTATTGATTTGTTGAATTGTGAATGTGGTGTTTGCCTATAAGTAGGTAATTGTTGCACTCTAGGACTGTTTTAAGCATGTAATTTTTGTTATAACTTGTACTTAAACAATTGTTGGTGAACCTAATAAAATAAAATAAAATAAAAAATAAAATGAAAAATAAAATAAAAAATAAAATAAAAAATAAAATAAATTAATTTATAATAGGTATAGTATACAGTTCTGTATAACTACAAATAGCTGAGCTCAATAGTATAAAGGACGCTTTCTTCTCCACCTTGGAAAGCTAGTTAATCCGGTTCGTCCCAGTCAAGTTTATGACAATTTATTACATTGTTAAGTTTACGGATCTGTGCCGAGCTCGCCAAGCCAAGCTTGTTGGACATATAGCAGTTTTAAACTGTGACAGTGGTATGAGATTTCTGATTATACAGGGTCAAATTAAATTAGCTAGCGAAGCTCCTCAGACGTGACAAAAAACGTGATAAACGTGATAAAAACAAAACAGAAATTAATTTGATGATGTTTTTATTTGGGTCTTCAACCGCCGATAGTGTAGTCACTAAAAATATCAGTTAACAAATGTTTTTTTTTTTCAAACTTCACAGTCGTGATAGTTATCGATATCTCAACACGTTACAACAGACTTTATCAACACACACTTCAAGTAACAACATTACCAGCGGCCACTGACCCCAAGAAAAAGCATCAAATCATTTATATTTATTTTGTCGTGTTTAGGTATCGGTATACGTCTGCGGAGTTTCGCTAGGTAATTATGTATTTGACATTTAAGAAACTATCAATTTTTTTTCGAATCGCTTGTAATAAATCTGTTGTTTTTTTACTACTGTCGTACCGAGCAAGGATACGTATACATTTTAATTAAGTATCTGAATTACTTATTTCAATGGGAATATATCATTTTTGGTGGCGTCCAAGAAAGGGCCAATTTTGTGCCTACCTTTTTTCAGACTAGAAGGACCAAATACGCCTACGTGCTAATAGTCACATACCACACAAAAGAAATACCAAATCAGCTGAATGTTTGCAAATTTCGAACACAAAACAAATCGCCGAGTTAGGAAACACAGCAATCGCGAAGATGCTTTACAAATCGTAAAATGCAGTGTATCGTACTTTACGTAACACGAGGTGGTCGGTAATGGCAGGTAATGGGTAGCGGAACTGTAACCATGATTGCAGGTGCCACAAAGACAACCACACATCACGCTGACGAGTTGCGCACGGGCACACTATCGCCATAGAAAGTACTGACAGCTGTTATGTGATAGAGTGAGTGACAAGGATGTGGTATGTAGGGAATGGTTTGACATGACCTTAAATCGGCTTGAAGTTTCGAGACGGTTCTGTAGAAAGGTACTCAAAAGAGTTTCAAAGACCTGAGCAACTCTTATGACGTGTTCATTAAAGGATCATATAGCAGAGCCTCTTTGTAAACCTGCAATTCTGATAAGGTTAAGCAAGGAGTAAAGTGTAAGCAGAATTAATAATATATATATATTGATGGATGAAAAGGGAGAGGAAGGCCAAAGAAAAGATGGATGGATTGTGTGAGGAATGATATGAAAGAGAAGGGAGTGAATGATAGCGTGACGGTTGACAGGGAAGAATGGAAGAAGAAAACGTGTTGCGCCGACCCCAAGTAACATGGGATAAGGGCAGGAAGATGATGAAAGTGTAAGTAGAAACAGGAATAGGTATGGACCCGAGCCTGAATGTAATCAAAAGAGACACATGACTGACACGATTTCTGTCTAATGCAAATTCTATATAGTCCTAATATAAAAGCCGTAATTCCTAAAATAGTCTCTACTTAGTATTGGTTAGTTTGAATAAACCACTGTTAATATAAACCAAACCTGCAATATGGCCATAGTAATAATTGCCGTGCACTCACTGTACTAGTCAACCCATTAGATAATATAAATAGAGCGAGCGCGTTCATTGCCCAAACAGACGTAAGTACATATACCAGCATAATTAACCAAACACAAATTATACTAAGTTGGGTATATAAATGCATGAAGTTTTGCCATAATTATGCTGTCAAATGCAATAAATGTCAGTGAACTTAGCTCGCATTTCTGTTTTATTCGTTGAATATGTGTGTTTAGTATGTTGTGCGTATGCCCCATTCTTTTTGTACGTGGTATTGGAAATTTTTGCGTTCGACTTGATCTGTTTCTCAGTATGTTCTATTTCCCTTTGTATAGTTCGAAGAATTTGTTTATTAATTTAGTCCTTCCCATGGAGTATTCAATTTAATACACAATATGACAATACGGAAACATAACGCCAACGTCCTTTTTGCTCCGTCGTGAAAAATTAGTAACAGCAATTCTAGTGTGACAAAACCAGACCAAATTTTAACTACGTACTTATAAGTCCACAGTTAAAAACTAAGTATAAGAAATATTAACACACAGTCATGGTCTGGTGCGGGGGCAACTACATTTAATTGGCTCTAAGCTTACGCTATTCTAAACAGACCGAAGAATAAGAAGTAAATATTAATTTTACGAATTAACTAATTTTTTAAGGTCAGCCTCTGTTATAGTGTGGTAACATGCAGGCGTTCCAGATACCTCCTTTATTTAATTTACTTCGGCAGTTCGAACACTGAGTAACGGTACTGTGGAAGAGGTACTTCAATAAATAAACTTAAATACTTATTAAGATTTATAGCATAATTATTGAAATCATCCAATTAATTTATATTTTATATGATGACATGACTCCTCATTGATCTTCTATATATCAAAAATATAATGTTTCTATCATAAACGCACGGCATTATCTTTTAACAAACTCGCGGAGGTTGCGTGGAACCACTAATGCTCGGTTTCTCAGATTTTTATCCATTGGATAGTGATTATTGGTTCGATACTTATCTTGTTTCTGAATTTAGCTTAAGTCGAGTGAATTACTAGCTGAGAACCTCAAACACCCAGCATAAGGAAGGAATTCGCTTAAATAGATAATTTTGTCGAATAAAATAGTTATTAAGAGTTTAAATCTCCGTTTATGAATTCTTCAGTAACCAGGAACAAGTAGGCTCATAGGTATCTCTACAGTACCAACACCAATTACGTGGCATTAATGATTAATTTTACGTTGTCACCATCACAGGCCATTTGATCCCAGAACCCACAGCAGGGTATAGTTTATGGGAACTAGGGCCAGCCTTCTAGCCCAGCGAGACTAATCCCAACTTTTGACATGATTCGTTTCATTTAATCTCCATTAACCTCCAATAGGTTGAGGAAGTTCAATGAGTCTCTCTTCAAAAGTATGGCGGCTAAAATGAATATACTTTAATAATAATCTAGGTCTATACCATTATTAAAATTGATAAGTAGCTTTTAAACGTTTTCGAATAGCTCCTCTAAAGCTAAAAATTTTTCCTCAATTATTTTGCACGCTCGCCGTTTCAAAATCGACCGTCAAATTACGGTGCGATTCTTAAAAATGTTAAACGCTACAAAAAAGAGGAACTCAACGTAACTCTCTGAATGAATCATCAAATACCTTTTGTTGTTGGTCATAGTTTTGCATCCGTAACACTAACCTCCAACCTCGGCAAATTTAAGATTAACTTTTAGGCTTCCATTTAATATTTCAGGGTCTTCACAAATGTAATTAATGGTTTGGTTTTTATTAGCCGTGAGTTCTACAACTTGGTCTTTTCAATACTTTTCCTCTGAGAAGAGGACCTAAGCACCAAGTCAACTCCATACTCATCAAAATGCGAGACTCGGGGTCAATTCTGCGAAGAGCCATTAATACCAGCAGCAAATTGTGACAGGATACCTTTCCCCCAGCCACTCACTATCTACCACCAAACGAGCATCTTCCTCCAGGGTATAACCTTCCGTGGTCCACTTGGCAGTCCCTGAACCGTCTCCAAACCCAAGTGGGAAGGTGTAAATCGAACCTCGTAAAGTGGGGCTGCTTCGACGGAACAGTAGCAGGGTCAGGGTGTGGATGTGGAACTGTGTCACAAACTATGCTCTGCTTGCCCCCTGTGCTCCTGTGCCACAAAACATGCAGCCAAAGTGGTAACGCCCAATAGGTACCCGTGGAAGCAGCGAATTTTTAGGCCAGAAAAATATGAATAACTGTCGTGCTAGCGACTCGAAGAAAAAGACCAGCTTTCTGATAATGTATGATAAAGTTTCTCTTATCTCGTATTCCGCAGTCGACATGTCAGGTCATTGGTGTTGATTCTCCTTACATTTAGTAATCCTTCATGAGGTTTAGTCTTCATTGTAAAGAGTAAATCCTTATGAGTCTTCGCTTGCTTCCAAAGCTTCTCCAAATTACTTCTAAGCACTATACCTACGTTATGCAACGTCAGAATAATAACGATGATGAGGTCAGTGATTTGTCTCCGACATGATAGTACGATACGATAGTCTGCCAGCTACACATTGACTCACCTCCGACTGGCTCCGAGTAAAGTTCGTTAACACCGACCATTGTTTCACTAAAATTTTCGTCGAATCATGAGAAAAGTTTAGAATAAGTTAAGTTATGATTGGAGTGATTTTCGGTGAGATTCAAGGTTGGATTTCCCGATACGACAATTCAACTTTGTGTGCGCATTATTGGACACATTTTCCGTTTTGGAGATTTCCCTAAACGTAATACCAACAGATTACACATCCTATCCTAGTGTCCACCCTCTTTCTGCCGTTATGCTCCTAATTCCTACCTCAATCATGGTTGAATAAAGGCCTTATACCTATTATAGAATCACCAACACAACTGAATAAATATTTGAATAGGACACTGTGGGACAATAATTTTCCCATTTCTAAACAATCCAGAATAGTAGGGCAGGCATTTTTTCTCTAGGAACAAAGCAATTTTTCAAATATCTAACAGCAATTAATGCTCGTGTAGAATCGATTTAAGAAAAATAATCCGCGACTTTAACGCCTCATTGAGGACTCAGCGTGACCTCATTGAAATTGTGGTTGAAACTTTTTGCTTAGAAAATTGTGGTGAGAAGATAATTTACTTAAGTATAAACAGTCGAAATTGATAACAGAACTTTGGTATTGGGGTCTTGGGGCAGGTAAACCGGCACAGAAACACACACTTGCGATTTTTTTGTGGCTAACCCACGATAGTCAGAAAAAATAGTGATTGATATTAAACATGGTTATTGAACAACAAAATATAAATTCTGTTTTCGGATAAGCTATAACTAATTCTAATCGGAAACAACAGCGATAGCACTAAAACCTTTCAATAGTTTTCTGTGTCGAGCTCAAAGTATCACCTACGATAACTCAAACAACGTTCATTTTGATAAATAATCTTAACAGAAACAAAGTTCTGAATGGAGAACCACATAACAAGAAACGTTCACTATGTCTAAAAAGATTAATAGTTTCAACATTTTCATTGAACTTACCGGTAACACGGGCCAACGGGACTCCGGCGGAACACACTTCGAACCCAACACTCAATCACTAAGCACTCAAACCAAACCCCGGACACTAAACTCACTAAAACATAAACAACATTTAATTTTCAGATGTTATTTCAGTTGCTATATCGTTTAATTTTCGTTCGTTTCGATAACAGACCTCGTTTGAATATTAGTTGTTATTTCAGCGAGTAAGGCTAACTCCAGCGACTGTACGAGTGTGCGGAGTCGTACTGAGTCAGTGACACTGCGCAAGTCGCCCCTTCTCTGTCTAACCCCGCCTAAGTTAGGTGAAAAGAACGAGACGACTAATCATTGGAATGCATGAACATAAAGAAGGTAGTATTGCGTGGGTGTCTCGCCTTCATATCAGGTTTGTTACGAGAGGAAAAGGGACGGAGATGGCGTTTAGCCTTTCTGAGGTTCACGGTGAGTATGGACGGCAACCATGCGTAGAAATTATGTGGAAAAATGAGGCTTTCATCGTTAAGGCAAAGCACTTTCAGTGGCAGCGAAATATATTGCTCAAATAATAGCTACTATAGATTGGTACAAAAAATGGAAGTGAAGAGAGGGTGTGGATAGGTGACTTAAAGTCTTAACAAAATAGTGGCAGAGACAAATGGAGACGAAATGTCCTTCAACAAGATAGGATGACGACGCCGACGGTGGCAGAATAGTCGACAACGGCTTAGTTTTATTCAATTGAATTGAACGACAACGACATAAGACAAGTCACTATTTACTGATGCGACTAGCACAGGATCAGGAGATTGGTATGCTAAAGGAGAGGCCAATGCCCAGGAGTGGCACTAGTGGCAGGTACACGCTCCATGTCAGTAGCCGACCGAAGACAGTTTTAGACTTCGTATAAAAGACGAAACTAATCCAAATGAGTTCTGCACAAAATATGCTATTTTTTCCCACATACACGACTCAGTTTTCTTTGATAAACATCCAACTTTGTTCATTCTTCACCTTAACAATCATAGTTCAGCAAGCTTATACAGTAGTAAATCCTAAATACGTGTCTATAAGATTCATTTTCCAAGTAACAGCAATCCGTTCTAAAAATCAAGTGCATTTATCGAAACGAAGTGAGCAATATATAAGTCTGGCAACGTTGCTAACTGTCTCGTTTAGATTGAAGTTAACCGCAGTTGGTTTAGTGTGCTGCATCTTGTTGACGCAGAGGCTGTGTCGCTCTGAGATGCATTTGTTTGTGTTTTTATTCAAAAATTAATGTTTTGATTGAGATTTTTTGAAAAAATAAGTTTAAAACATGATTGGAAGTGATTATACGTTAGAGTTGTGTAATGTTTTTCATTCGGGACAGGTTTGTTGCTCGTTTGTTCTGTGTGTATAAAATAGTTGCAACACAGTTATATTGCTTTGAATTATTTGATCTAAGTATCATTGTTTTGCCGAATATAGCACCTATTTGTTTAGAAATAGGTGCCACTTTTTTTATGTCTTTGGAGAGATACCTATAGGAGTCAATCCCATCTCTTCCTAGCCAACTTTGGCAGGACAAGGATTGCCAAGAAAAAACACTCATCACGTCTTGAAATCCTTGCTATTGTGTAATCCAAAACAAGGCCTTTCTAACCACTCTAATAAGCTTTAATTTACCCATTTACCCATTAATTAATGGCATGGCGCGTGACATCTGCCCAGCCATTTATGAGACCTTACTGTAAATGTGCAAAGAAGAGTGGTGAATTCGTTGATGTCTTTTGTACGACGAGATTTAGCCGAATATAAATTACGTTTTCTTCTAATGTAATTACGTTTGCTTGACTGGATATTGTTCTAATCATTTGTTTATGATAACAAACCTTTTTTGTGATATGTTAATCCTCATACCCTAAAACATATTTGGGGACTGCGGGGTCGGTAGGTACCTACTCCTATTGTTTTTAATCGTTTATTAACTGTTTTGGAACTTCCGGAACGTGTCAGCTGTTATGTACAAACTTGCAACAGTAGTAATCTGTTTAGGGGAAATAAATGTTCACTCAAATACCCCGCACACGATCAAGTCTCTGCAATTTGTACGTACGTATAAAAACTACGGAAACTACGGAACCACTTTAAGGGCACTTCAACTGATTTTATCCACGAAACAAGTCGTTAGAAATATTCATGTTAATTCAATTTTATTGCTATACAGTTATTAATAACTCGCGTATTTATTTTGGGTTCACACTAACACATTTCACACTAGATCGGCGAGCCATGCTTCCCGCATGATGACCTCATGACTAAGAGAAACAATGATGGATATTATATCTTATTGTTCTTGTTTTATTGTCTTTTTTTAGGTGGAGCCCGGCAGCTTCTTCCAGCGACTGACAGGTGGTGTGAAGACTGGGGTCATCCTCAAAGATGTCTCCTTCATCACACACAGCGGAGAGGTCACGGCTATCCTGGGATCGAAAGGTAGACTTATTTGGTCAGCATACTTACTAAGCACGGTTGGCGCAGTAACTGAATGATTTACTGTTCCGTAACTAAGTATCACGAGTTCGATTCTGAACGAACCATAACAGCTATGAATGTTGTACTACATTTGTGGCAATTTTGTTTTTGAAAACGCACCTTTATTAAAATCTATTGTATTAAAGAGACAATCACAGCGCTTGTTATATCTTTTCCGATTTTTTATAAGTGTCATTTTCGAACGTTTTTTTTTTTTTTTTTGGAAAATATTGGGCAAGAAACTTTCTTTCTCTTTTACACATCGTGTTTATATCACATCTAAAAACCTTTTAGCCTGCTAGGAAGCAACTACTTTACTGAAATGACTGAAGGGATTAAGATAAACTGCCACTGATGTGTCCAACTTTCCCATTTTTAAGGAATTCCTTTCTCCATCTTACAGGCAGCGGTAAAAGGGCCCTTCTCGACGTGATAGCCCGCCGCGTGCCAGCCAAGGGCCACATCTTGCTAGAGGGGGTGCCTCTCGAAGCTGATCAGTTCAACAGCACATGTGCTCTGGTGCGACACAACACAAGACTCCTGCCTGGACTGAGCGTGCAGCAAACACTTGGCTTATCTCTCACTAAGGTAAGGAAGTCTTCTGGTTTTTGGAAGAATGGGAGAAGAAAGGTCCAAGAAGATGGATTTTGATGTAGAGGAGCCGGGTGACCCGCATTTCAGATGCCTTGTTTACTCATTCATAATCATTCGCGTAACCTATTTATTTTGATTTATTATTTCGAGGATGGACCTATAAAAATATTTATCCATAGGTACCCATTATTACCGGGCTCTTTTTAAACGACAAGCACAATAACCCCATTCATTCAGCACGCGCTGATTGAATGGGATTATTTTGGTTGTTGTTTTGATTTCGAAAATTACACAATCGAAAATGTGTCACGAGGTCAAATATGTTTATTTTTAGATTTCAGGATATTTGAAATCGTCGAAAGTGAAACAAGTAATGGCCGATCTAGCATTATCAAATGTAAGTAACTTACCAACCAGTAACTAATTTATTTAAATCTCTTCTATTTTCCCTAAGGTTTCACGCCACACTGTAAACGCATTATTTACATACAAGTTTATTTGCGCAGGTTGCTAACAAATGCGTGACGAACTTAACAAAGAGCGAATACAGAAGATTAATTATAGGTGTGCAGCTAATACGAGACCCAAGTAAGAAACATAAAAAATATGAAATTAACATTCAGTTGTATGCACAAAAAATAACAAACTTAACAACAATATTTTTTTATTTTTCAGTTATTTTACTCCTTGATGAACCGACATGGGACTTAGATCCGCTGAACACATACCTAGTGATTTCAATACTGTCCAATGCAGCAAAGAAATACGGCACTGCCATCATACTTACAATGGAGAAACCTCGATCAGGTAACATATCCTTTAGGTACATAAAGAAGTAGGTACAATATACAATACCAACAATTGCGTAACACACTTTGAATCATAATGCGATGATTTTTAAAGGCAATTGCTAAACCATTGCTTCATATGTTTGCAAAATTAGTGTGCTCGACAACATAAATCACGCAATGGATGGTGTTATACTGTCAAAACGAAAGTGATTGCCATGATGTGCACATTGGTGAGCAACTAGTTGTTTTCGATCGAAAGTCACTTAAGCGATAAAAGCCAGCCAATTTGTTATCCTTATCATAAGAACTTGACTAAGAACTCCCAAGACGATAGAAATACTGACAAACATACTGCTAAACCACAACTAAATAAAATTATAAACTAATTTTATTTTATTTATTTATTTATTTTAATTCATTGAAATCGGACATAATACCCTTCCTAAATCTAAGTGCATTGGGTGGGTGTATCATAAAATCATAATTGATGAAGTGACGATTGTGATGAACGTCTTAAACAAGGCATAACTTAAATAACGCACAACCTTTTAAGGGGTCATTGTACTCATCATTATAAACAACTTTTACTATGGGACCAAACCTGAAATCACGAAAAAATAATTTGCTGTTCCCTACATTTTCATGAGTATGAGTAGCAGATTTTTTTTCGCGATTTCAGATGTTCCTATAGTAAAAATTGTTCATAATGATGAGTACAATGACCCCTAAGAGGTTGTGCGTTATTTAAGTTACACCTTGTATAATTTTGCTTAGAAACATTGTTCTGATGTACTTAAGTGACTTTGTGTCTTAATAAAATGTTTAAACCTAATTTCACGACACATTTCTTAAAACTTTATATGCAACACTAAACTACTTCCGTCTTATTACATAACAAGGTTCATCTTCAAACCCAGGTTTAAACCATGAACCCTTTTTTTGAATTTCGTACTTTATTCCAACAAATTAAGTTGTCAGTGTTACAAAACTGACAACTTAGTACCGGACTAAGTTGTCAGTTTTGTATAAAGAACTTTATTTCTATCACAGCTAGGTTCTTATTACAAAAACCATGACAGAAGAAAAATCTCCTTTTGTAATAAGACCGTTTCGGTCTTATTACAAAACGAGGTTTTTCTTCTGTCACGGTTTAAATCATCGAGCCAGTTTTTGTAATAAGAACTTAGCTGTGATAGAAATACAGTTCTTTATACAAAATTGACAACTTAGTCCGGTACTAAGTTGTCAGTTTTGTAAAACTGACATCTTAATGTGTCGGAATAAAGTTCGAAATTCAAAAAAGGGTCCATGGTTTCAACCTGGATTTGAAGATGAACCTTGTTTTGTAATAAGACGGTTTATGTTTAAACCCAAATAGAACCTATCACACTAATATTATAAAGGCGAAAGTTTGCGTGTGTGTTTGTATGTTTGTTATTTCTTCACGCTCAAACGGCTGGACCAATTTTGATAAGATTTGTTATGGAGGTAGCTAACACCGACTTCCACGCGGGCAAAGCCACGGCCAAAAGCTAGTTAACTTATAAAACTGACACGTTCGACAGTGCGTCGACATTTTACCTACATAGCCCCCATTATGATGCTAATCATAGTATTTGTTAAACAATCCAGTCCACTGTGGCTTACTTTATGCCTGTGTACAGAAAACCTTTGTTTGCGACTGTTGGCACAGCTGTGCATATGTTGAAATAATGTCAGTTTTCACTTGCGTGTTTCATAATTTTGTCACTGGGTCACTGTACTGTGAATCGTTTTGTATTTTTTATAGGTATTTATTTATTAAATATCACTTGTATAATGTAAAACATGTACATGTTTTACTTTTGTTTCTCTACACTATATTATGATACTTTTGGCCCAATCTAAAATTAGTCAGGCTGCATTAAAAAAGAAAGTTGTGGTAAGACCACCAACCTGAACAACTTTCTCCGTGGGACCAACGTCGTAAGCTAGAAACAAATATCAGCTGTCCCGTACAGAACTTCAATACCTACGCGACTGAAATGTATGGAACGGCTGATATTTTTTTCTCGATTAGGTACGAGGTTCATCCCATGGAGAAAGTTGTTCAGTTTGAAGGTCTGTACCACACCCTGTATATGAAGGTTTAATGCACCTATTACATATATTATACTTCCTTTAGAATTATTGCTTGTCACATACCGTGATACCGCCAAGTCAACCTAACATAGGCAGGACGTCCTCTGAAAATGAAAACTAGTTGGCGACGTAAATCTTTCAACCGCATTCTATGTTGCAGATGTCTTCCCATTCCTGGACCGCGTGGTGTACTTATGCCTTGGCGACGTGGTATACGCTGGTCCAACTAGAAACCTCCTGGATTACTTTGGCAGCATTGGCTTCCCTTGCCCACAGCTGGAGAACCCATTAATGTACTACTGTAAGTTACCCATTGAAAGACTTGGAAATCTGTCAGAATCAAGGGTAAGCCTTCATTAAAAGCGTGGCATTTTTAAGCGGTTTGCCTCTTGAAAATGTTATAATTCCGTGAGGGAGAGAGGAGAACCTATAAATGTCGAATAGCACCATCTCTTTTTCGCAAGGGAACAGTGATGATGTCAATACAGCACATTTTTAGTGCGACTCTCTGCCACGCATAGCTGTACGACAGTGTCTTATTAAAGCTTGAAGTGTTAGGTACATTAACCCTTATTTTCGCAGTGTGCCTATCAACGGTAGACCGAAGATCGCGAGAACGGTTCATAGAATCCAACCACCAGATAGCAGCACTGGTAGAGAAGTTCAAGCTGGAAGGTCAGGGTATAATGCAAGGCAACCTTCACGAGAACAACCGCATCGTGAACCCCAACAAGATACAGCTCAACTACGGGAAGCCAGGAGGCATGCAAGTTATATGGATGCTGTATTTGTAAGTTGTCATTATTTTTACCGACTTTCAAAGTCATGTGACTTGTGCAGGTAAGCCAGGCAGGATCAAAATAAATGTTTGGTAAGACTTGAGGCGCGGGAAAAGAGTGCCTGGGAAGACCTGGCGGAAACTTTTGCCCAGAAGTGGGACATTATGAGCCAACTAGAGAGAAAAAACAGCAAGACACTAAAAATAAGCCGAAACACTTTTTTCGATGACGAAATATTTTTTCTTACGACCCTATAATATGGTTACATGGGACATAAGAAGGCCGCCTGTCCACTATAGCGGAGAAGAGCGGAGCTGTGCTAATATTAACCAATAGAATCTCAACTGAGTTTAGATTCTATTGGTTAATATATTGGCACAGCTCCGCTCCTCGTCTCTTCTCCGCTCTAGTGGACAAGCAGCCTAAAGAAGGCCAGCTGTTTCCAAAATTTATTTAAACCAATAAAAAATAAGACAGCCATTTGTTTTTGCAGGAGGTTACTAGCTTCGATATTCAACCTAAAGAAGAATGGAATGAAGCAAATGTTCATGAGGCTATTCAGTTTGCCGATCTACTTTTTCATAATGTGGATATTCTACAATGAGGCAAAGGTAAAAAATTTAATAATTTCTTAAATAAATCTTGTTTTTCCGTTTTCTACAAGGACCTACTAAGTATGAAAATGATGATAGTCCAAGAATTTGTGAAAGACTGACTGCCCGAATTGCACTGGGCCCTTTAATTCACTATGACCTCTTAACGATTCTTTACTTCGAAACCAGGTCAATTCCTTGAGCTAATCACGAGATCTGCTAGTAACGTATTCTCTATGACACAATGAACGAAACCGTCTTTATATAAAAAATATCCACTCTGTGATGGGTTTTTACAAGACACGATATTGACGTGGTTTGCTTTTGGTAAGATAAGCGGGGAATCATACAAAATTGGGGCCCTGGACGAAATGAAATATTTGTAACATGGGCTACTTACAAAACTAAGAGGCGTCAATATACCTCATTCTTATCGTATTTGATTTATCCTCAGGATTACCAGAGAGCTTTCATCACAAAGAGCGGCCTGATATTCAACGCTATGGTCGGAACCTACTTCATCAGCATTATGAACACGATTTGTTTATGTAAGTACATTTCATTTGTTTATTAATAATAAAATTATCATCTACAAGGTGTTACTTAAATAACGCGCTACCTCTTAAGGGTCCTTTGTACTCATCATTACGAACAAATTTTAGTACGGGACCAAACCCGAAATCGCAAAAAAAACTACCTACTGTTCCCTACATTTTGATGAGATGCGAACATAAAATGAACAGCTGATTTTTTTTTCGCGTTTTCAAGTTTGAACCCATAGTAAAAGTTGTTCAAATCATGAGTACAATAACCCCTTGGAGGTTGTGCGTTATTTAAGATACACCTTGTATAAATAATATCTTCAGCCCAAGTAGGTAGGTAAGTCCACTGACAAATTAATTATATTAAAATGGAATGGCATGTTGCCAGACTTGAGAAAACGGACTGTTACACATTATCCAGTTATGCACTATTTTTTATTACTAGATCATATTATTAGCAAAATTGGATAATTTATATGAAATTATCTGCCAGATAGGTTAACTGGGGCTTATCAGAAGGTGGTGAAATAGGCTATACTTAAGCCTTAGTACATGTAGGTAGCGCCAGCACATATTTTATCATGTTGACGTAATTTTTGAGTTATTTAGAGTGTTTTAGATCCTTTCAATACCAATATCTTTTACAAAATAACTTTTTAGCTTTCTATTATGATTACAGATAGTCCATACCGGACTCGTTACTACCAGGAGTCTCAGGAAGGCCTATACAGTGGGGCTAGTTTACTTCTGTCGTGGAACCTTGTATCCTTGCCTTTCTCGTTTCTGAGTACTCTAGCCTCGGCCGCTGTTATTTATCCGTAAGTTCTTCCTTACATAATTTATTGCATGAAACGGTAAAATTATACTTCTCACCAGAGAAGCATACTTTTTAACAGAACATGTAAGCAGTATGTTACACCAAAACACTTGGTATAGTTGAATTACACGAGCGGGTCTACAATCATTGCAATTTAAACTTTATGTCCGAGTTCTTAAAAGTCATAATTATGACGTGCGTTTGTGATTTGCAAAGACAAACAGAATGTAGACTCGGAAAACATTCATGTGCATGTGTTAAAGAGGCACTCGTAGTATTTTTTTGATATTTGGCGTTCTTCGTTTCCCCATTGAAGAAGAGCTTGGGATGTTATATCTATATTTTAATTTCTTATTTTATTTTCTTGCAAACTGTAAAATATAGCTAAATATTGTGCTATAGCACTGAATGCCTTTCGCTACCAAAAACCAAAAGTCATCGAGAAATTCATAACTATTTCACCATAAAACTTAAAACTACCCTCTTTCCTCAGGATCCTATCGGACATATCTGAGAACCTGGACTTCTTGTACTTCTCTCTAGCACTGTGGTCTTGCTACGTGTACGCGGAACAGCAGGCCATAGCCGTGATGATGTTCGTGAAGAATGGCATGATAGCTGGCATCGTCAACATCTATATGACTTGCATTTATGTCATGTTAGCCAGTGGAGTGCTCAGGTAAAATATTTATTTCTGTTGACACTGTATGACTGACTTATCGTTTGTCTGGGTATGAGCATGTGGTGAAGGAGTGATGAATATAATGAGACCAAAGAACAGCTGTGATGTGCGAGTTTGTTGGAGGTATGATATGACGGAAAAAGGAGGCAAAGATAAGGTATGCCTGACAGGCAAATTACGCCGATCCCAAATAAGAAGCAATCAAGTCCTCAGATTTGCACATAAATATGTAACCACAAATTTGATTGCAGATCCTACAAAGGCTTCGAAGAGTGGCTATACTACATAACCTACATCACCCACACACGATACGCTTCAATCTTTATGCACAGAAACGTCTTCAAGCAGCCGACTTTCAACATCCTTCCCTACAGCGACCAAGAAAACTGCACTTCAACAATATCTAGTCTTATACAAACCTCTTCGAACTTAAATACTAATTCGAATGCTAACTGTAGATATGCTAGTGGCAAAGCTTTTCTAACTGAAAGATTTTCTTCAAAGAATTTTAACGGAGACATATACGCGGCTGGTGATTTTAATCCGGAGTTCAACTTGGGCGTTTCCTTCGCCTTTTCTGTTGGCATTATGGTGTTCAATAAGTTTTTGTATCTCATGCCATTGCCTGGTTATATTACTGACAAATTTAGAGAGTAGCATTGATTGGAATAAATTATTTTTTAATGACTTATTGTGTTATCCGACCCATTATTGATATTTGAAAATTATGTGCAAGTCTTTATTAAAATTGGATCTTTTATTCGAGTGAGACTTTTATTTAAAGCTTAAATGTTGTAGGTACCGACACCCCAGCGTGGTTTGACTTATTCGAATGAACCCAAAGATCCACACCAGCTCAAGGAGCTACAGAGACCATTGCAGAAGTAGACCTAAGCCGGGGCGCGCGATAACTGGTAGGGACGACGTGCCCTTAGCATATGGTAGGATTATTAGAGCCGTACCAGAGATATGCATCCTAAAGTAGGCAATGGGATCGTAGAGAGACGACGTCGCCGCCATGTGTGCTCTGTCGCATTAGGGTAAAACCCTGTAATGGTAGTTTAAGTTGTTATAAATAAATAAAAAAATGTTGGTTCAGATACAGCTTCACCAGTGAATCTTTTGGCGGGTTTAAACTGCTTTCTCGACTCTTTTCTATGTATGGTGTGACACATTGCTGTTTTCAAAGTCTTCGTCTGAGGTCTCACTATACTATCCGTTTCCGGTTTTTTGGAATGAAGTTCTTCAACGCGACCTGCGGCAGGAGTCGACCGTCTGAAATCGCTACGTAACGAAAAGGCGCGTTCATACAGCGTGGAATCTCGACAACTCGAACCTCGTTAAAAGCGGACATCCCACGCGGGCTGGCAACGTCGCAGTTCTAGAGGTTTTTCTCAATATTTTGCGTACAAACTAACATTTGCAGTTGGAATGACATGTATGTATAGAATGTATGGTTGGAATCACGGATATCGAGGGATATGGCATGGAGGCGTGGCACATGTCGCCTCCATCTGTCTCAATTGACCATAAATACGCGTGACAGGCAGTGAGCACCATTAGATATGGGTAGCACACTTTTAAAATGAGGATCGTGCGAGGCACTCTTTTTACAAAGTGTGCTACCACGAATGAGGCGAGGCCACGAGTTCGTCACGAGTAAGTGAGTCACGAGACTCGCCGCGCGAGTCGCGAGTCGGCGAGTGTGGTGTGTACTGTGTGTTGTGACTAGCGTTGCAAAACTTCGGAAGTATTCGCAGTAATACGCAATAATTCGCAAATATTCAAAAGAATACTTCGATTTGAAGGAATACTACCGCACCAAGAAAATAAATATTGTAAGAATAAAGTAGGTAACCTACTTTTTATTACTTAATAAGAATTAAATTATTCCCAGTGGTTACGAATGTATGCGTACTTGCGTTAGTAGCTTGAGACTCGACTCGCCGAATATCAGATTATACGCTGTGCCGTTACTTGAATTAACGCCATCTAGCGCAAGAGTAGAACTGTAAATACTTCCCTCCCTCGTTAATCGCTCGACGACGCCAGCGCTCGCCGGGCATTGGCTTGATAACAAAGTGGCACACCCCGAGCGAGCCTCGCAGCCGTTCATTCATAAATCAGAGTAATATTCGATGGCTACATAAATACAAGCGGGAATAATTCCCCGGATTTCCCCGTAAGTAGTTATCTATTTGTGACTAGGTAAATATTATTTTATTTTTGTATGGTTGAGTTTAGAATGTGTCGATTTTGTACTGATGTTATGTACTTTGCTTTACGATAATAAGTAGGGATACGTACCTACCTTTTTACGACGATATTTTACCAAAAAAAAAATTATTTCTTGGTAGAATATTTTTCAACCGAAATCAATAATTAGTTCAAATAAGTATTTAAAGAAATAATTGAAATAATCATAAAAAAATAATTTATGTAATTGGAATTACCTTTTTATTAGTAGGTAAGTACAGTCTACATAATATCATACACTTGAACTATTTTATAAACTCAGTAATCTACCTATGTATTTACCTCTCTATCACTTTCACACCTAAATCGCATACAAAAACTTGTTACGTGAGTACTTATCTAAGTAGATGAAAAGAAATATTCCGAAGTTTTCAAATCGAATAATACTCAGATTTAAGAATGAACGTGTAGTAATGCAAATGACGCGTAGTAACCAGTGTTGTTTTGCCGTTAGGATCGTCTAATTTGTGGCTACATCAAAGAAAATAAATAGTTACTAGTTTTGTAAATACCTAAATTACTTTCGAAATTCCGCTAAAAGTGGCTAAAGCATTTTTGGCTTACTTTATGCTAATAATTTTAATATATAGGGATGGGGATAAGTGGATTTATTTTTTTATTTATTCTATTATTATTTATTTTATTATTTGTTATTCTATTTATAAAGGAACATTATTTAAATATTCAAAAAATATTAACGCCCGCCGTAAAGACGCTTAACTCTTTGCCGAGATTTAAAAAAAAAACATTCACCTCCGAATAGAGACGGTGTGAATAATATAATTTGGACTAAGTATAGGTATAAGTTATCTGTGGCAATTATTAT
The DNA here is from genome assembly GCA_946251885.1 of Cosmia pyralina. Taxonomy (NCBI): domain Eukaryota; kingdom Metazoa; phylum Arthropoda; class Insecta; order Lepidoptera; family Noctuidae; genus Cosmia; species Cosmia pyralina. The sequence continues at coordinate 24,340,982 of OX276344.1, forward strand.
TCCCGCACACGTATTCGAAAATGAAAAATCGCACGGGTGTGAAATAATAGGTCTTTAGGTACCTATGAAATTGCCGTTTTGTATGAAAAAATTTAAACGAATTTTTTTCATGCATTTTTTATTTGTATTAATCGAAGTAATCACCCATGCAATCAATGCATCTTTGCCAACGCAGTGGCAGTTTATTGATGCCCTTCTTAAAGAAATCAGCTGGACGGGAGGCAACAAATTCTTCAAAGGCATTTTGTACTGCCTCTCGGGTATTGAATTTTTTTCCCGCCAAGAAGTTATCCAAATTCTGGAAAAAGTAGTAGTCTGTAGGCGCAAGGTCTGGTGAGTAGGGCGGATGACGGAGAGCTTCCAACCCCAGTTCTTGCAACTTGGAGACCGTCTGCTGTGCAGTATGAGGTCGCGCGTTGTCGTGCAGGAGCAGCGGAGACGAGCGATTGACCAATGCTGGTGGAGATGTGCCAGCTTCTCCATCATTGTGTTCAGTTCTTCACAGTACACATCTGAAGTAATGCTCACCCCGTTTGGTAAGAAGCTGTGATGAATCACACCGGCGCTAGACCACCAAACAGTGACCATCACTTTTCTAGGGGTAAGTTTTCGTTTAGGGCATTGTTTAGGTGCTGAACCAGAATCCAACCAACTTGCTGAGCGCTTGCGGTTATCAAACAGAATCCATTTTTCATCGCAGGTAACAATGCGGTTCAAAATTCCTTCATTTGTGTGTCTGTTGAGCAGTGCAAGGCACGTCTCGACGCGTACTTCGCGCCGGCGATCATTGAGTTCGTGGGGCACCCATTTGTCAAGCTTTTTTACCTTGCCAATTTGACGCAAATGGACCAATATTGTTTTGACGCTAACGTCGAAAGCTGCTGCTAATTCAGCCGTAGATTGTGTATCATCAGCTTCCACAATCGCCTTTAATTCGTCATTGTCGACCAAAGTCTTCGGACGACCGCGAGGTTCATTTTTCAGGTCGAAATTTCCAGAACGGAAGCGAACAAACCAAAAACAAGTGGTGCGTTGATTTGTAGTGTTAGCTCCGTAAACGTCGTTGATGTTGCGTGCCGCTTGTGCCGCGTTGCTGCCACGACGGTACTCATATTCCATAATTACTCGAATTTTTAACGTATCCATGATGACGAAAAAGATTGAAATGCGATGAAAATGTAACACTAATCAATAAACAAATTACTACTTTTCGAAAAAAAAATCCATGTTTTTAAAATAAAATTAATTTGAAATTAGAATTCTTAGCCAAACAAAAATTATTTTGATTTGAAATGGCCAGTACTGCAGAACGGCAATTTCATAGGTAAAGACCTAATATAGTATAATAGGTTGGGGAAAAAGTTTCTTCGCATTTTTTAAGAAAATTCAAAACATTTTTTAATATACATTATTTACATTTATCTAAAGTATGTAGGTATCATTTTGTTCGATATCTTTTTGCCATCTTGTAGGTAGGGACATGATCCCATTGCTATAGAAATTTTGGGACTTCTGATCAAAATACCGCGACAAGTGGTTTTGGCAGTCCTCTCGTGATGTTAACCTGACACTGCCTAAAGAATCTGAATGGACCGAAACAGGTGGAAATCTGAAGGTGCAAGGTCAGGACTATACGGCGGATGCATTAACATCTCCCAGCCAAACTCTCTTAAGTTTTGCTGAGTGGCTAAAGATGTGTGAGGTCTAGCGTTATCATGATGAAAAACCACACCCCTTCTGTTAATTAATTCCGGCCGCTTTCTCTCAACTTCTTGCTTTAATCTCATCAGTTGTTCGCAGTAGAGTTCAGAATCGATGGTCCTGCCTGGTGGTAACAGCTCATAATGAATAATGCCCTTCCAATCCCACCACACACACAGCATCACCTTGTTGCGAGTTAAACCGGGTTTCGCCACAGTCTGTAAATCCTGACCGGCCTTTGACCACGACCTTTTTCACACGTTCTTGTCGTACGTGATCCACTTTTCATCACCAATTAGTAGCTTCTTCAAAAATGGTTCGGTTTCATTACGTCGTAATAAAGAATCACAAATGAGTACACGGTTCATTAGGTTTCTTTCAGTGAGCTCGTGAGGTACCCAAATATCAAGCTTTTTTGTGTACCCAGTTTTTTTCAAATGCGCCAAAACTGTTTTGTGATCAATTCCCAGTTCTTCAGCTACGTTGTAACTACTGATATGCCGATCTTGCTCCACTTTTTCAAAAATGGCATCCATTTTATCCGTAATAGGGCGACCAGAGCGTCGTGCATCTTTGGCATCAAAATTTCCGGATTGAAAACGCTTAAACCAAATTTGTGCTACTCTCACAGACACTGCACTGGGTCCATAAACATCGCAAATTTTTTTCGCGGCTTGCGTTGCATTTTTACCTTTTTTGTAGTAAACTTTTAAAATTTATCGAATTTCTTCATTAGATTCACTCATCTTGACAGTACGAAAAACAAATGAAAATCACACTTTTTCCTAATTTGAATTTGGAATTATGTTCTTTAAAATTTAAACTTTCAATGATACCAAAACCAGCCAGATACAAATAGTATAGACAAAGATATTTTATTTTAAGTTCATACATACTATAATGCGAAAAGACTTTTTCCCCAACCTAATATATTGCATTGTGAACCTAATCGTAGTGCGATATGAACCGATTTTCGAGGAAGTGTATTGAAAAGTATATTAAGCGTCGACTTCAGAACTTTTTTTCATCGGTTATATTTATAAATGATGATAAGTCGGTATAAGTTAGACGGTATATTTCTAATAACAATACTTACAATATCACGCTATTTTATTTAGAGTAAACCACATAAAAATGACGGTTGATTAGTATTTTCCAGCCCATACTTATAGCCAAAGTACTTTAGTTAAATACATTTATGTTGAATTTATCACACGGCATGGAAAATGAATTACGGTTTAGTGCATAACTCTACATGGTTCATGAAACAATATAAATGTATTGAGGAAGACGTTACCAGACATTTTCCTTAGTGGTAATTTTTTTCAATTAATATTTTTTTTATAAGTCTTTCAGTTTTTGGAAACTAATGCATACAAGAAGAGTTAAGGTGTCTCCCCGTAAAATGTATGAAACATGATAACCTTATACTCCTAGTACTTGTTCATGATATGGTGAAATCTTCAATTACTTTTAATTCTTTGTATGGATAAAGTACTGCTGATTCCGTCTGTGTTTCACTGTCATTTTCAGCTGGAATACAGGCGGTTCCATCTTCTACAAACAAAAGATACAGAAAATTATAGAAATGTACATCCATACGCAAAATACGCGCATTGACGTGGAGTTGCGGATACCAGCCCGTATTAAGTATTAGAAATGTACAGTCAACAAAAGTTATATCTAGGCAGGGTATACTAACATATTTGTATGTGAATTGCTTCATGTTCAATTTTATATATATTACTTTGTTTTTGCAATACATTCCTACATTGTAACACACCAACACAAAATTGTATATTGTCACGAAATTGAACATGAAGCAATTCACATACAAATATGTTAGTATACCCTGCCTAGATATATCTTTTGTTGACTGTACATAAAAATAAATATTAAATGGTTTAATTTGATTACTAACCTCCATAAACTATTATAGGTTTGTTTAATTTGTTCATTGTGACCTGAAAAATATAGACAGGTTATTACTTCAAGTAAGAACTACTGACACACATGCTGGGGGTGATGTTCCACACCACTATGTGCTATTTTTACAAGCTTTTATTCAACTTGCAATGTTTGTTTGTTTGATTAGTTAGATTGAATCTTGCAAGCTGAATTGAAACCACTTCCTCTTATCCTAAAGAGTTGATATTTTACATGTTGGTTCAGTTCCGAAGACAATGCATTTATATGATAAGCATGACCCGATTCTATACCCAGGATTGGCTCTAGACGAAGGAACTCCTCAACTGTCAAAAGTATAGATACAAAATTTTATATATGCTTTTTAATGTTCTCTTTACAAAGTAATCTAGTTAGTTGAATGGTAGTATTCATTTATAATTTGCAATAGACAATATTATGCAATCAACGCATTATACTAGGGCCATTACAAATGCAAAGTTAAGAGTTATAAATCATTATGTAAATAACAATAACAAGGTTACGCACAACACTAGCACTGCTCCATAAGGGTTAGCGAGAGGTTGACTTTACCTATGCATTTCTAGTGGCCCAACTACACTTCTGGACACATCTTTTGGCCCACCTTGTATTTTCAGTTTCGTTTGGTCCTAGCTAAAATTTTATATTAGGTCGAGCAAAAAGTTTTTATGCAGTTTTGAACCTGGCACATTCACAATTTCATTCAATAGTCTTTTTTTGAATTTCGAACACAGAATTTAAAGAAACAAAAGACAATTTGGAGCCTGTTTGTTGATATCAAACAATCGAATACTAAGAAAACTTGGTTTTATTGGTTTACTTGGATTTAATTCTTGAAAAAGTGATTGATATCTTTGGTTTTGCAACAAACATTACTTATTCTGGACATTAAGGTGAGGTTCTATCAATAATCTATGGATACTTCACCTGAAGTCGCCGCCCAAGCTGTGGCACTTATTCAGGCCGGACACAGCCAAAGAAACGTGAGTGCTCAACTTAATTTAAGTCGATCTGCGGTCCGAAATGTTTATCGGAGGTACCTAGAGACTGGCGGCTTTGTTCGTCGCCAAGGAAGGCCACGATCTCGGGTCACAACTGAAAGGCAGGATCGATTCATCGTGACGGCCAGCTTGAGAAATCGTCACCTTACCTCCATTGAGATGCAAAACCAACTTCGCGACTTCCACGGAGTATCTGTGAGCGCTCGAACTGTTCGGAGAAGGTTAAAAGAACGCGATATGGTACCGCACAAGCCAGCTAATGGCCCCAAACTAACGCGAGCCCACCGAACAGCGCGCCTTCATTTCGCACGCAGTCATTTAAATTGGACACAGCAAGATTGGAGCCGTGTACTCTTTTCTGATGAGTCTAAAATTGTGTTACATGGCAATGATGGAAGGAAGAAGGTCTACCGACGTAAGGGAGAGCGTTTTGCACAATGCTGCTTTGAAGAGAGGGTTGCTTATGGCGGTGGCTCATAGACTGTCTGGGGCGGTATATCCGCGAGCGGCAAAACTCAACTTGAGGTTGTTACAGGACCGCGGCTGCCAACATTAAATGCTGAAAGGTACATTCGTGAGTGCTTAGAACCTCACGTGATACCATACGCGGACTATGTGGGCCCAAATTTCCTTTTTATGCATGATAATGCAAGAGCCCATGCGGCCGGCATCGTCAGGGAATATCTTCGGGATGTGAACATCACAGTTATGGACTGGCCAGCCAGAAGCCCAGACATGAACCCCATTGAGCACATGTGGGACGAGCTAAAAAGACGTGTTAGGGCTCGTCAGTCAGTTGCCCAGACGATGCAGGAGTTGAAAACTGCCATAGAAGAGGAATGGGAGATGATCCCTCAAAATTTCATAGAGCGGTTGATAAACTCTATGCCTAATCGTATGAGAGCTGTGGTAGATGCCCATGGAGGCAACACGCGTTATTAAATTAAACCTTTATTTGATAAAACATGTTTTTTATTCAAAAATCAATTGCCTTTAACAAGGCGCATATCCGACTTGTTAGGCGTAGCTCCATGTCGTATGGTATTCTGAATTCAAATTTAAAACAATACGATCGAAAAAGATGGTAAAATGTATCAGGTTTAAAACTGCGTCAACAGTTTTTGTTCAATCTAGCAATCATATTTCGGTAGGGGCCATCGAAACCTAAACTCTAAGGTGGGCCAATAGATGTGTCCAGAAGTGTATAATAACCATAAAAAAGCTTAACACTTACAGGGTTACTTACTGGTGATAACACAATCTCTCTATATTTCTTAAGATACAGCTTCAAAGGTTCCACATAGTTGTCGAAGCCCAGTGCGTTCATCGCAAACAGGACGTCTTCACCGTTGATAGTTTTTCTTTTCTCCACTTGACACCGGTCACTGGCTTCGCTTGTTACAAACGAGATGAACTCTGATATGCATTCTTGGACACATTCTCGTGCATCCTTTGCTATCTATAATATTTAATAGGCATGTCATAGTGTACTCTCAAGACTTTTAAGATCAACATGTTAAAAAGCCAACTGAAAATTTATCTTTATAAAAATAAAAAAAAAATAAAAATAATTTATTTCAGACATTTCGTCCATATGATGTTAGTAATACACACTACTTATAAACTATGTTAGTAAATTAGTGACAAATCTTAGACATTATTATTAATTAATTCATGTATCTGTTGCGCTCACCTGACGCACCAGGCACATGCACATGTACATGTACCCAATGCGCCCTAATGGCGCAACAGGGCTTCTCACAGATGACCTTCAGAATGCCGTTGACGCTCCCACACACTCTGTGCATCATGGACGCAATCCTTTTTCGCAGGATGGTATTAAAACCATCAGTATGAGCTTCGGCAAACATTCCTGATGCACTGCAGTAACGTGGAAGCCCCAACAACATTATTTATTATTGTAATAGTTTTACCAAAACATGGAAGTTATTACAGAGTTAGATAAAACTGTGTACATACAATAATTTAAATCATTTATTGGCATACTCCAGGTAAAAGGCCTCCCAATCCTGCATAACTATAAAATACATGCTGTTCCATTGCCGTGCCACACAGAACAAGTTTGAATGTTGAAAATAGGAAATTATTAAGGAAGGGGAGAAAATAAATTTTTATTTAAATAAAGTATCTTACCTTTCCATTTTCAGGTATTGCTCTCTTCATTATCTTGGCAATATTAGCAATAGGCAGAAATCTGTCCTGTTCCCTCAGTGGGGCATTCTTACTACCTGAATCCGAGTTGTTCTCTTCATCTGAAAAAAGTTTAGGTCCTTGATAATACACTCCAGGACTCCTAAATCGAGACACCATGCGTTTCTATGTAAGCTATCAAGGCCAAAAACAAATAATGATGTGATAAGAAAGCAGGCATACTGGCCACCATTTTGGTGTCATCAAATTTAAATTTGTGGCTATTTAAAAAGTCATAGATACAAAAAAACACAGAGTGGCTTGATTTAGGAGTCCCAGGAGTGTAAAATAATATTGTTAGCAGTAGTTTGCAGTTAAAATCACTAAATTAATAAATAGTATTGATATATGGAACCATACAATGAACTGAATGTAAGCACATTGTGCATCAACATACCTAATAGAAAGAAATTATAATTGATTTGAGATTAGAACTTAAAGGCCATCCAATTACTTTGGGGAAACTTAGATACCTATCTGAATTGAGGTAAGTAGTTCTTGGCTACAATACAGAAGTGGATATTATTCTTTGTCAGTTCTTCAATATACGAAAATGAATGTTCAAGAAGAATTCAAGTTCTCTGATAGGACATAGGACTTGACTTACAAGCAGACCTTGATTACATACCTAAAACATCGTCAGAGTTCACGACATATTCGCAGCGAATGTTATTCTCCTCATCGACGAGATATCCGTTGTCTAAGCGCACCAAATCATTGCCAATTTCATCGTTTTCCATGGTGTATGTGGTTTATCATAAAGAAGTCACAACACAGTAAAAAGGTTATTTCTTACAGAATACACAAAACGAAATATCTAAGTGATATGAAATGAAAAGAACTGAAAATATTATAATGAAGGTAATTCTAATTATTATTCAGATGATGATTTTATTCTTTCCAAAAACCACTGTAATATTTACAACGCCATCGCCACAAGACGACATATACTGACATAAACATAGACAAACAAGCTGACAAGAGAAAAATACAGATAATCAAATTATATAGTGAGGTGAAAACTGCTCTACAAATCCAAGCTACCATAGATATCTTAAATTCGACTAAAAGTAATTTTTAGCATTTCGTGTTAATTGTAAATCAAATCAAATCAAAATCGATTATTTGCATAAAATGTGGTGGGTACAAAATGTGTTACATAAAAATTTAGTGCAAAGACACATTCCGCCATGCAGTGATGGCATGCAAATATTTAGTTAGAAAATTACAGACACATTAATAACAGAATTCTATGAACGAAAACAACATTACGAGGGGCGATCAAAAAGTAGTGAGAATGAGATAGATTATAATAACTAATGTTAACTTAATAATTTATTTTTCTACATAGTCTCCGAGTCTCTCTACACACTGAGTCCAGCGCTTTTCCAAGATTTCAATCCCTTTCAAAAAAAAAGTTTTGTCTTGGTCCTGCAAAAAGCTCTCCACGGCATCCATCACCTCGTTATCGTCTTCGTACCTGTTTCCCCTTAAGTATTCTTTCAATTTGGGGAACAGATAAAAATAACTAGGTGCCAGATCTGGTGAATAAGGGGGGTGGTCAACCAATTCGAAGCCAGCTTGCTGAATGGCAGCCATCACAACTGCCGACCTGTGCGCGGGTGCGTTGTCGTGATGAAACAACACGCCCCTTCGAAGTTTCCCTCTCCTTTTCTCTTTGATGGCATTCCTCAATTTAGGAATTAAAGCTGCATAATATTGGCCTGTAATAGTGGTTCCACGCTCCAGGTAATCAATCAACAATATCCCTTCTGAGTCCCAAAATATTGAAGTCATAACCTTGCCAGCCGATGCCACGGCATGAAACTTTCTCGGGGTCGGTGATGATGGCCGTTTCCATTGCGAAGATTGCTATTTTGTCTCGGGATCAAAATGATGGACCCATGTTTCGTCCATTGTTACGAAACGAGACAAAAAGTTTTCAGAATCTTCTTGAAACTTGTCCAACAATATCTTCGAAATGTCAAGTCGATTTTGTTTCTGACTGTCGGTTAACATTCTCGGCATCCATCTTGCGGAGACTTTTCTCATATTCAAAGATTGTTTCAATATGGATTGAATACTTCCATATGAAATGCCCGTTTCTTGAATTAAGTATCCGATGGTAACTCTTCGATCGCTCAATACAATTTTCTCGACTTTCGCAACATTTTCTTGGGTGACTGACGTCGATGGACGGCCGCAACGATGTTCGTCTTCCGTGCTCGTTCTGCCTATTCGCAATTGAGAAGCCCACCTTGCGACAGTGGAACAAGGCGGAGCAGACTCTCCTAATGTTGCCTCCAAATCGCAATGAATCTCTTGCGTCGTTAACTTTTTTTAAACAGAGGTATTTAATAACGGCTCGCACTTCGTTTTTCTCCATTTTCGAGAACACGTTCCGACACGAAGCAAACAAATGACTACATTCAGAAAAAAACAAAAGAGAATGGAAGATTTTTTTCTTTATTAATATTACAAATATGTATCTGAGCTATGCCTGCCAGTATTTATTTTTTTTCTTACCAAGGAGTATGTTGTTCTCACTTCTTTTTGATCCCCCCTCGTAAAATAAAGACAGTACCATTTTTAATTAAAATTACTCAGTAGGTACATATTTAGATAGTAAGGTAAGTAGCGACAAGATAATTACCAAAATAACTTAAAATAACTCAAAACTGACTACAATGCATTCCTAAAGTGGTAGGACTGACACGATTTATTGTTGAGAAATTCTCCGATTGAATAAAAACTATGCGATATCAAACTATAAACATCATCCGAAAATTAATCATTACAATCTTAATTATATACCTAAATCTAAAGAATGAGATTTTTCATACAAACTGTACCTATCGTCCCGTTTCTTACGGGTTCGCGTCACCGCTACACCTTAACACCGCGACATGCTATACTAGTTTTACGTTTAAGTTTCCACTTCTGTCAGCAGTCACCATGACTGCACATTTTTTTTATTCACTTCCTTTCTAGCCTTATGAATGTTTATATTTTTTACACCCAATGAGGATTTAGATTTAGTTTATATGTATGGGAATAAGGAAACATTCCATTCGCCGCACCAATAAACGACATACCGGCCTCGGTAGCATTTGCTACCGAGGCCGGTATGTCGTCTGTATTACGTATTTACGTACTGAGGAGACGCGCCGGGGCCCGGAAATATTTATAGTGTGCGTGCAGGCGACGCTATACGTTGCGCACGCGCCAGAGCAAGATGGGTACCCGTTCATCGCAGAACATTGTCTCGGGTTGTTGTTTCAAGCTTTAAGAAATCGAATGTTCTCCTATTGGTCAATCAATATTTTTAATGTATGCGCGCTTAGCTGCTAATTGTAATATGAGAATATATAATAATTATAAGGAACGATCTTTTGCCATTAAAAGACAATCACTATTTCCTGCAACATTGAGTTTAATTACTTACACGCTACCTTCTGATCCCAACATATGGAAGAATCATAGCTATATATAATAATAATATATAGATCTACGCTCAAATGGATGTCTATTCGTCAAAGAAGAAGTTTGTTTACGCGCTTTGACCACGCTTTTCTCCCTCCTCAATTCTCCCTCTTCTCCTGCTGACCTTGTGTCCCACTTCCAATATCTATGTTCTTCACACGCTAAGAATCTGTATTCTTCTAACAATCTTCTCCTACTCTGTCCTTCTCATACTTCTGACTTTCTTCATTATTCCTATCATAATCAGTCCATTCTTCTTTGGAATGTGCTTCCTCAAAATATTATGACAGCCACCAGTCGGTATGCATTTAAGTGCAAATTATAGTGTAGAGTTATTTCAACACCTCTCTCTCTCTTGAATTTGTATATAATATGTACCTATATATTATAGTAAATATGTATGTCTGTGTATAACAAGTTTATAACCTATTTATGTACTTATGGGCAGGTGCCCCTCATCAACAGAATCGGCCTTGTCTTTAATAAGTGGTAATGACGGTAGGAACCAACAAAGGATCACTCGAGTCACAATTAAAAGTTATTTAATCGCACAAAATATCTTCCTTACAGAATCTCACTACAATCTATCCACTAGTCATTAGGAAATCACTTAGTCAATCGGTTTTAATCATTTTTATGAAACAAAAAGGGGCAAGATTACTCGGAACAAAAGCGATTCGTCGGATACGTGGTGCGCTCGCCGTTGACGTTCGGAAAAAACTGACGTTCAGCATGGCCGTACCTCGCCTCGCATGGCATCGCCTCGACGCTCCGCCAGACTGACAGTTGTCAAATCTCGTTCCGACGTATCTCTCAGCTGATGGCACTAGCAATGCGTCGTCACGGCCACAGAGTACATTTGTATATTGGTCACGGCCAGACTGACTTTCGACCATCCTCGAGCGCATCAGATCGCAGTCCTGTAACAATCGCACATCAATCGAACGAGTATCAGTAACCCCCTGACAACCTGACAAACTATGACTGGTAGATAACTGTCTCAGACGAAAACGTGTGTCCTTTCGACCACTCATGGTCCTTTCTCTAAACAGTTGCCAAACAAGCAATGCACTCTAAACTTGATCAGCATTTCCTATCAACCAACCCTTAGGTATGGCCCGGACAATACCGTCGTGTTGCGATCAACTTTCCTCACAATATTAACCTGGACCGGACGGGTGTGTCCTTTCAACCAGCCACTCGTGCATGCCCTGGACGACACTGTCCCTTCGACCAGTGAACACTTAAGGTTGGACCGGATGAATGTGCCCCTTCAACCAGCAGCTATCAGCTGCATGGTCCGGACGACATTATCCCTTCGACCACCTTCACATTATTGAACACTTAAGGTTGGACCGGATGAATGTGTCCCTTCAATCAGCAGCTATCAGCTGCATGGCCCGGACGACATTATCCCTTCGACCACCTTCACATTACTGAACACTTAAGGTTGGACCGGATGAATATGTCCCTTCAACCAGCCGCTATCAGCTGCATGGCCCGGACGACATTATATAGATATAATGCTTAAAATAAAGTAAATAAACAATCCAAAAATTATTACTAATTAACTATTCAAAGATTAGGTTAAGATATTTTAGTAAGTTCTTGTACAACACTATAAATTCTCCGTTCCGCGATTAGGTTGTTGGAAGATAATTTTTCAATATCACAATAAATACAATTCATCATATTACCACGAATACAATTTCGAAAAACAGTGGGTAGCGCCATTGTATAACAGTGTGCGCCGCCGCCTAAGTAACTGGTAAAATAGGTTATTTCAGTTTGGGGTCAGTGCACAACAAACTCATAACAAGCATTAATATCGCAAATAATTGGAATATTAATCAATCAGAATGGGTGTACCGAAGTTCTTCAGGTATACAAGCGAAAGGTACCCTTGCCTCAACGAGTTAGTGAAGCAGTATCAGGTAAATAACTTCTTTACAACAGTATTCTTTTGTCGTCATATAACTACTTACCCTTTACAAGAAAACAATGTTTCTAGATGAAACTATTTACCAAGGGAGGAATGTAATTGTTCAGTAAATTCTTAACCGGTTGACAGTCCAATGAACCATTATGTGGGCTGTTCCATTGTTTTAACTATTGTCTGCCTATGGGACAGCGAACCTGTTAATTGATTAATTTCAAGTACATCTCATTAACACCTAATACCACTCTTACTTTTAATAATTCATAGAGAAGATAAGGAAGCCCTAAGACGACCCACTGACCAAGACCTTGCCTAATAATAATCAAAAGCCATAAACTTACCTACATCATGCAGCATACTTGCATGAGACTCCTAATTTTTCATGTTGTAGTTAACTTTGTTAAATAACCAGCATTTCAAATGTGAGTTTGTTGTTATTTTCAGTTCACACAGTTATAATACTTATAACTGAAAAAATTAAAGGTTAAAATTATTTAACCTCATTTAATAAACATTGTGATAACATTGCACAAGTATTTGTCAAAGCATACCACAATGTTAATTAACACCCCATTTATTTTCTAATGGATAATCTAATAATTCTTACTCTTAGCCTTATTTTTTGTATTATATATTAGTATTATGTCTGGCGGTTGAATGGTGCACATTATGTGATCAACTGAAACATGTATTATAAAGAAAAAGTTAACATGTGTTAATAGGTAATATGGTTTGGTATCCACAACTCCACTTCAATGTGCATATTTTGCGTCTGGAACATGTGTGTTATATACCATTTGTTACTTAAAAATTGTTTACCTGTTTCAGATCCCAGACTTTGACAATATGTATTTGGATATGAATGGAATCATTCACAACTGTTCGCATCCCGATGACTCAAACCCGCATTTCCGTATAACGGAAGAGAAAATATTCCAAGACATATTCCATTATCTCAGCATACTGTTTCAAATTATTAAGCCTAAGAAGTTGTTCTTTATGGCTATTGACGGAGTTGCCCCCAGGGCGAAGATGAACCAGCAAAGAGGCAGAAGGTACTTAGTAACATAACATCATACCTGATTTCCCCTAATGGTTATGTAGAGATCTAAGCATAGTGCACCCGCAGTTAGCCATTTATTTATAAGTCCCAATTAATAGGGGGTGAGCTTACATTAAGCTCATTCCCTATTATATATTATTTTAAATTAATTTATGCTGTGCAATACTATTATTCATGGATCAAATATATCATTTTGATAACTGTATAATTATTGTACTTACAATATACAGTGTAAATTCTTTATAATGAAACTCAAGGGACCGAGCATTTTTTAATTTTTATTACAGAGAGTTTTTGTTAGGTTGAGTGAAGAAAGAGAAATAACCAAATACTAATCACAATACTTTTTAATATTTTTATTATTTATTTATTGGTTTACAATTACATCTGATATACTAGAGGTGCCTAGTATGTTTAGTAACTGCAGCCAACATTCCTAAAGACAATGCAAATGCAATCCAAGAGTAACGTCACACGTTCTGGACAACTAACAATAACAAAACCAAGGCAGCTGTTCATGACCTCAGGTGTCTTTCTTAGAAATTTCGGCACCTCAAAGATTTAGTGGGAGCCTTTTGTAAACTGAGGGCTTACTATGAGCTCTTATAGCAGGGCAGAAGTTGAATGTTTCCAGTGAGAGAGAGAGATGGAGCTATATACAACCTATAGCACCGTCTCTCTCTCACTGGAAACATTCAACTTCTGCCCTGCTGTAAACGCTCATAGTAAGCCCCCAGCACGCTTAGCATGACCGCCATAGAAACAGATATTGTCTACGGAAGAATAGACAAAATGGCAGATAGTAGAAATATTTCTACGCATTCTACGCGTCTAAGCATGGCAATCTCTCATTTTGTCTATTCTTCTGTAGACAAAACCCGTTTCTATGGCGGTCATGCTAAGCGTGCAGGGAACATAAACAGCAATATAAAATGAATGTATTTCTTCCTAATGGAGAATGGCTGATGTGAGTGTATCAATGTATGGGCTTTAAGGTAAACCAACCAAATTGAACTAATTTCTATGTTAAAGGAATTTTTATGTTATATCAAACGATGTTATAAAGAGTTTACACTGTACATATATATATATATATATATATATATATATATATATATATATATATATATATATCATGCCTTTTATCAGTTGGTAACAAAGAATATTGTGAAATTTTTCACAGTTATTAGGTTTTGTCAAGAAAGTATTGTTGTATGCACCTGTCTTTAAAATCTGGTTAACTCATATTAGACCTTCAAACAACTAGTTCCGCTAACCAGAAGATTGCTGCTCTGATTGCTGATTGCTTGAAAACAGAATTACAGCTAAAGCTTTGTAAAATCAATTATTTAATTACAAGTATGCTCTGCGGGATAATGCATAACACACTATCAATCGGAATCGGTTTCATTTGACAGTTCAACAACATTCATTGCGTTGTTTACTTTGTTAAGCAGACAAATTTTTCAAACATGAAGCATTGGATTAGCAATTTGCTTCAAAATGATTTAGATTCTGTTGGATAGTGTTTTACGTAATTAGGGTGCTGTATATTTTGTATTGCAATTGAAAGAAATTGAGAACAGAAATAATTTTAATCTATATTTTAGGTTTAGATCAGCAAGGGAAGCAGAAAAATTGGAAGAAGAAGCTAAAGAAAAAGGTACATAATGTATTTATTTATTTTTTAGAAATTTCCTTTTTTGAGAAATAGATGTTATTAAACCGAAAGTAAAAGTTTAAATACTATTTATGCTGGCTGGTAAGGTTGCCCATTACTTTGTATTATATTATATTATGCTATGATAATTATCAACATGTCCATTGGTTGTTAAAAAATATAATATTAAAGCAATAAGCGAATATACACTACTTATAAATAAATATATTTGTCCCAATGTATTTCGTCACCTGTGGAAAGCAAATCAAAAGCGAAACTATTCTAACTAGCTTTTGCCCGCAGCTTCGAGCGCGTGGATATCTGAAAATATCCCACGGGAACGTACTACCGAGATAAAAAAGTATCTTAACCTAACCCAGGTCTACCTATGTGCCAAATTTCATCCAAATCCCTTCAGCCGTTTTAGCGTGAAAGCGTAACAAACAAAGTCTCTTTCGCTTTATAATATTAGTTAGGATAGACCTATTTGACAGTTGGATGGATAAGCCGACGTTCGCAAGGACGTAAAAATGTCGCGGCGATTTTTTTTCGTGCACTAGATTTTCAGCGCTCTGCTTAGCGCCGAGAGTTGAAAATCCAACAGTGTGTTTTTTCGACGCGCGGGGATGCACTCTGTTGAATTCTCAAAGCTCGGCTCAACACCGAGAGTATAAAATCCAGTGCACGATAAAATCCCGCTGCGATATTTTTACGTCCGTGCGAACGTCGGCTAACAGTTCCTGACAAATCAAGGAAATGAGGTGAAAAAACGAATTAGCGAAACTACTTTGATATGCTTACAATTTTAATTGAAATACGTTATTTCATTTATACCATAATATAAACGACTAGCACTTCCCGCGCGGCTTCACCCGCATGGATTTCAGAAAATATCCCACGGGAACAAAAATCCTTCCTTATTCCTTATCTACATTAAACACGATCCGACACGCACTTGGCTGGTTTTTATTTATATATATAAGTAATGACGGTGATAAAGTATGGTAAGATTATTTTGCTTGAACTATCAAGTTACTGAATACGATAAAAGCCAAGTATAGTTACAAAATCAATTGGTGCCTAGATCGCGACCTATTTCGCTTCTATGCAAAGTCAAAGACAAACAGGCCATCTTCTTCTTTTCGTTTCCACGTTACATCTACAGTAGGCGCGCGATCTGAGTGCAGTTGGGCTATGAGGAGCGGGGCGGGTGCAACTCCCCCCGCACGTCGACAACTCGCCGCGGCCGCCTGTACTTTAGTGCTGTGCTCTCGCTCGCGCGCTTATCGATAGCGTTTTACTCAAAGGGATGGATTAATGGAAGATACCGTAGACCGATTTGTCATTGAGGTCGGCGATGACAGTGATGATAGTTTACAATAATAAACTTGTTTGATTAAGATTACCGGCTTTCCCACAGTTTTCTTAAAGTGGGGAATATATGCATGATATTTTCTTTTTTTTTATACCATAGCTTGTAATAAAAATATCTAGCGCAAATATAATAAATAAAATGTGTTAAAATACTAACAGATACAAGCAGTTTGAACGTCCACTTTTAAGGTGTCAAAGAAAAATATCGAACTCCGTTCATTGTCGCTAATTAGGTCACATCACTAGCGCATTCCTCAGAACTGCACTCAGATCGCGCGCCTACTGTATTAGATGTTTCTTATACTATTTGGGTCCAGTAGGTGGCCACATATTGCAGCGTTAGAGGCGTTGTTCAGATCGTCAAGGGTGCAGGTGAACGGACATTTGATCAAAATTTACAAGAAAATAGAATTTATTCTAAGTGCCACTTCCAAAAGGTAGTTTCGTATGGAGAAGAATGCGAAACTCCATAGTTATTCTTTAAAAAAAAAAAGAGTTATTTATTCAAATTAGTCTGTGAATCAGCACTTTCTGAACGTCAAAATTACATAAGACAGTCCCTACAAAACGCCCGCCCTTCACCTTTTTAATTTAAAAAAAAAGCTAGTTTTCACATTTCTTTCACTTTATTTTTACTTCATTTACACAGGCGAAGTACTGCCAACGGAGAAACGTTTCGACAGCAACTGCATCACGCCAGGCACCGTGTTTATGGCACGTCTGCATGAACAGCTCAAGTACTTCGTCAAGTCCAAGATGTCCACCGACCCCCTGTGGTCCAAGGTCAAGGTCGTATTGTCGGGGCATGAGGTAAGCAACACTGATTAGGTACGCAAACGTAGGAAAGAAAGACGCCGAAACAGTTTAACTTACAAGTTGTAGTCATTAGCATTTATTGTTAAAAACTAGCTGCGCCCCGCGGTTTCACCTGCGAAGACCGGGATAAAAAATAGCTTTTGTGTTAATTCAGGGTATAAGCTACGTACCAAATTTCATCCAAATGGGTCCAGCCGTTTGAGTGCGAAGAAGTGGTAAACATACAAACATACCCCCTTACAAACTTTCGCCTTTATAATATTAGTGTGATTTCTATAAGCAATGTAGGTACGATAATCGGTAGTTTTAACTGAAGTATACTAACCTTAAATATTAAATGCTAACTTTTGACGAACGCGTCGCATCGCATCGCCCGCCCGCGCTATTATTTTGTTTTCGCTTAGTTCTTTCAGACTTTTTTTTTTTGTTGGCTTAAATAGCCTTCCTCAAGAAATGGGCAATCAAATGCAAAAAAAAAAAAATCAAATCCGATGGTAGTTCCAGAGATTAGCGAGTTCAAACAAAGAAAAAAACAAACTCTTCAGCTTTATTATTAGTAAGTATAGGTGTTATTACTTTGCACAAGCTTTGTTTGGGCGATTGCAAATGATGTCTTATCATATAATTATATACACCTAGTTTTAAACTTGTATCGTAAAAAAATATTTAATTAATGGTGAAAACCACAACTGAACATAACTTTGAAGTACAGACAAACGTGGAAAATTGACTTTAATTTATACTCATCATCATGCATGATACAGGATGACGCGGCTCGCAACGAGGTGAACCGACAACCTAGTCAAAGTTACTGGAACCCGCTGGTTGCACCCAGGATCAGTCGTTGTGGCAATGCTAGCGGTATCGACAGGCCCAGCAGTAGACTTTTTAGGAAATCGTCTTTTTCAACTTACTCTTAACTAACCCCCTCAACAGACTCCCGGCGAAGGCGAGCACAAGATAATGGACTACATCCGCTGGTCGCGCTCGCAGCCCGACTACGACCCCAACACCAGACACTGTCTGTACGGGCTGGACGCCGACCTCATCATGCTGGGCATGTGCACGCATGAACCGCACTTCGCACTGCTAAGAGAAGAGGTCATTACATTCATCTACGTTTTATTGATATCCCTAGGACCTAGAGATTTCTAACAGTTTTAAATACTCTCTTTCCCTAGAGCCCAAGGCTTCTCGTTTAATCATATGTATATGTCGCAGCCAACTAGCTAATTAACCCGTTTAGTTAACAGCCAAACCTTTGGAAGTAGTGCTCGCCGGCCGTTGCCGCGGCACCGATCGCTTCGCTCGCTCGGCTCGCGCGCTGTTGATCATAGTTCTAACCTAACTTAACCCATTTGGTTGGGTGCCCTGACTTAGTTTCTGTGACCAATTAGGCTCACGCGTGGTTGGTCACAGTTCCAACCTAACCTACAATGGAATACCATTCAGGCCGCTAGTTGAACGACGCCGTTTAGTTAAAAGGCTAGGCTAAAGGCTAATTAAGCTAGTTTGCTGCGACATATACAACGAAATTAGTCTAGATGATGTGTCTGCCAAGTTCAAGGTTAATGAAGATCTTTAATTGCTATCTAACTAAAGGCTTTCTGTACCGTTAGAAAACAGGATAAATTTCAAAAATTCTCAGACAGAAAACAAATATGGTGTGTATGTCCAGAATACCCAACCAATTTTAAATTCATTGAGTGCTTTATCACGATCAAAAAACGCCCCAGCTGCTATAGTTTGACCGAGACCGCTGTACCGCGCCTTAGGAATGCGTGGCGAAGCGGAGGGTAGCGTTGACGAATGAGTGGCGGGACGCTGTGAGCGTTGACGAATGAGCGGCCTGCACCGCCCCCCGTCTCGCCGCGTACATACCTTGAGCGCGGTACAGCGGTTTCGGTCAAATTATTTTTAGTTTTATCGTTTGTCTACTCTTCAGGTAAAATTCGGCAGATCGACACAGCGTGCGACAAGTCCCGAAGAGACTAATTTTTACCTCCTACATTTATCATTGTTAAGAGAATATTTAGAGCAAGAGTTTATATCTATTAAGGGCAACCTGCCCTTCCAGTACGACATAGAGAAGATTGTCGATGACTGGGTACTCATGGGCTTCCTCGTAGGCAATGATTTTATTCCCAACTTGCCTAATATGCATATAAGTAATGATGCCTTACCTGTTCTGTATAAGACTTATATGACGGTGTTGCCTACTTTAGATGGTAAGTAAACTTATTTAAATGATATTTTAGTTTTTACGAGAATTTTAAATCGTTATTACAGTCTGCGAAATTTCAAAACTTTAACATTTTGTTAGTGTTAAAAAATGAAACCAGGCCACACTGGGAACGAAGCGAAGTTCGTTTACCTTCGTTCATGTAGCTAACGTGTCTTTCATACTTCGGTTCACACAGCGAACTATGAACAAGAGTCCTTATTTGTTGTTGTCGTCTCCTTTTTTTTTTGTAATTTAATTAAAATAATGACATCGTGCAGGACGAAATTAAACATTTGCACACCATAGTCTAGATAGAATGTAAAGGGGCCATTATTTTTAAGATCCTACGCTGTATAGGTACCTACATTCTAGCAAATAAAAAAAAAACGAAGTATAAAAAGACGCGGCAGCTAACTCCATAAAAGAAACAACCAACTTTTGTTGACCACAGCTGACGAATTCAGAACTAATGTTTCGCCAGATAATTTAACAAATAAATATGACGAAACTGTCCATAAAATATTTTTCTCTTTAGGTTATATAAACGAGGCTGGTGATTTAAATCTGCGAAGGTTTGAAGTGTTCATGCAAGAGCTAGCTAAGATAGACAAAGAGAAGTTTCAAGACACGTACGCGGATCTCAAGTATTTTGAGGCAAAGACTGGTAGGCGGCCTAATGCTAATGAAAGAAGAGAGGTATGGAGCTTTGCTATTGGTCACTTTTTTTATGATAATCATAATTTTTTCAATATACATCTCTTAACATTCCTAAAATGTCAATATATTCACTATTTTCTTAACGCCTTTATGGCTAGCCGGACTTTCAACGGACTTCTTTTTGTACGAATTGACTAGTTTGAATACTCACGTGCCTCTTAGGGGCTGTTTCACCACCTACGATTAAGTTCCTATTAACTTACTTGGCAGATAATTTCATACAAAATCTGTTCCATTTTTGAATTCATTCGGTAAGTAGTGGCTATTCGGACATCGCGAAATAGGCCCTAAGTTCCATAATATTGTATCAATGTTTAGCCACAATGTAGTATAAAGTATTTTTATCTCACGAAGCGACACGCGCTTTACTTGTGGTTACCAAGTGTACAAACACGGTGTGTGTAAGAGCCGTCCGAGACAATGGCGAAATCGGAAGTTTGTGTGCGTGTGTGTGTATGTGCTGACACTACTCGTCTTCACGCACACATTCAAAGCATGTTTGTACACTTGGTTAACACAAGTAAAGCGCGTGTCGCCTCGTAATATAAAAATACTATAATGTGTGTGTGTGTGTGTGTGTGTGTGTGTGTGTGTGTGTGTGTGAGAGAGAGATACAGTATTTTTGGTATTATGGAACACAAATTGTCTTCTTCTTTATATATAAAAATCAATTGCCGTGCACTAGTCTCGCAAAAACTCGAAAATGGATCGACCGATTTTTTTTTTGTTCTTTTAATAAACAAAAAAAAAAAAAAATGTTTGGAAAAAATAAAATTAGGAAAAGCCCAAAGGAACAGCCGCAAAATCGAAATTTTGACAGGACTACGTCTGACGGGACGGGTCAGCTAGAAGGAAAGAAAACGAATTCTTGTCGATGTAAACATCTTTTTGAGGCTGACTGTAGAGATGAACCATTACCTATTCTATTCTATTCTATTCTATGAACCATTCTAAAAATGAACGCCCCTCCACGAAACGTGATTATTTCAATGTGTTACTTGTGTGCGTGCGGGGGCTTTACTGTCAACATGGTCTCGTCGCCGCAATTGAGAAGTCAACTAATCGTGCGATCAGGTAACAACATTGTACGGCGGGGAGCATGCGCTTTGTATGGAACGACACGTTCGCTCTGTCACGCGTTCGTGTCAGTTATACACTAGTTGGCCGACAAATCCGGCTGCTTGACGATTGGGCAAGTCGGATAGGTACCGTTTGCATAAAAAATACAGTGTTCTTATGTATATTTTTCTGTAAGATATATATAGTTATTATATATATATATATATATACATTTAATTTAGTTGTTGACTATACTCGCCGGTCACTGAGCAACCAATGTGAACCAATGACAAAGACCAATTATGTGTATTGCGTCTATACACTTCTTTGCATGTGAGCGTAACCGCTGTGAAGGAGCGTTAATTTTTAGAATGGTTGTATCTCTATTATGGAAACTTTATTTAGTATAATTGTTGCATTTCACGAGAGCGCTTCATTGCAATTTAAACCTTATATCAATGGCATAAAATCACATAACGCGCTTTCATGATTCGCGACTACTATTAGGTTTAGATCTTGGTCACTATCTAAGAGGTATATTTTATTTCGCAGTACAAGCCTAATAATGACGAGACGTTCAATGTGAACGTAGATGACATCAAATCTAATAAACCTGATGATGAGCTGCAAGCACTCATCAATTCCACACACGATATGGTATGTATGAGACTAACCCATAATGCACTTTATGTTGTATCATAATACTAATATGTTGTACTTGTAACCTTGTTCATTTTACTGGAAATAAACATTATTTATTATTATAATAGGTACCTAACAATAACGTAGCGTAAATAATTGCTGTCCTTTTCTTTCTGATGAAGCAAGAAAGAGATGTAAGTAAGAAAATAAGATCTGTCAAATAGGGATGATGCCTGGGTAAAAAAAAAGAAATTCTATTAAGGACGCTGTTACAAATGGGTAGTCAAATCAATACTTTTTTTTAGATAAAAGTATGTTTATTAAATAAAATGCTTTATATTCTTAAAATGTTTTTTGGCCAAACTGTTGATAGATGTGCACGGTACGATTCTGAACTGTCAATATAATTTTAAATAGGTACATTTTCTCAATAAATGTACCGAAGTAAAAATTTTTACTCCGGTACATTTATTGAGACCCATTTGTGACAGCGTCCTTAAGTCCGTCGGTCAGATAATGAAAAATATTAGACACTAGATAAAACGCATTAAAGTTGGGGAGTGGGGGCTCGCTACGTCACAACTGCGTATAAAACTAGCAAGGCGTGACATCGTGCATCTTTTGATTACGTAAAAAAATAAAAATATGAATCCAATAAACAACAACAACACAACAACAACAACACAACAACAACAACATAGAGTGGTTAATACCTCCTCTATAATCCCGGAATGAGGATAATGACGTTTTAATCACGAATAATTTAATGGACTTTTCATTATAATTAGAAATTATTGATTTGAAGAATCATATTACATTTGTTACGGTTCCATACTAAAATTGTGTGAATATTTTGTTTTAAGTAGGTAAAATAAAATTAAATTGTCTGGTTTATACGCTTATTTCTTTAAGTTGATATTAAGTAAATTAAAACTTATGCTTCAAATACATACCTACATATATTTTGTTGTACAGATATTAGGTTTTTTATTGCATTAGAGATTTTGTTTTATATTTTTAAAATGACCCTTTTTATCGCAATATAATCAAGTTAATACACGCAATAACCATTTTCCTATATTTAAAATAAAGCACTTTAACAGTTTTAGTACGGAACCCTAAAAATTTAATAAGATTCTTCGAAATAATAATTTGTTACGAATGTATTCAAAGTGCAACAAAAAAAAAATGCAATTTCTTAAATCCCGGGACTCGATCGTCATGTTTATGATTCCGGGATTTTAGAGAAGGTATTACCTACTCTATGTTACTTACTTCTCTGAAATTTAGGTAAATATATTGTACCTATTCCGATCTATGATGATAAGCTCTTATTTTTTTCTTCTTTTTCTTGTATGGCATGATCTTGCTGATGGCTGGTGTCTGCAATTCCACGTCTAAGCGCCTATTTTGTTACAGTTGTCAAATGTTTTACCTTTGTTCCAAACTTTGTTGAAGTTTCGTGTCTTTTGCAGTTCCTCGATGATGATATGGATAATGAAGATGGGTATGAGGAGACCAGTGATGGTAAATATGTTTTATGTTAAGGCGCGGTATTAGCTCAATATTCACAAAAATTGGTTTCTTGGATGGTCGAGTATGACGTAACGCAATGAAACTGTCGGTCGCAAAAAATACAGTGGATAGAGAAGGGTATAAAGAAAAGTTTTTATCGAATAGATTAGTAAAAAAATAGTTTGATATTCCCAATAATTTGGAAGTTGCTCCACAAAAATAAACTTTGGCGTCCAACATCTGTATTTTCAGAGATAACGACATTCTTTTTTTAAGAATGTCGGTATCGCTTTTTTTTTAATTTTTTAAAAACCTTAACCGACAATTATTTAATTTATTGTGTATAATCTGAATAATCTAAAGAAAACCCGGAAAATAAATGCATATTCGCAGCTTAGTTAGTCACATCTCGGCAGCACAAATATTATTTTCAATTTTCAACCTTATTTCAAGTCAGCTAATGGTGCCCATAGATTACGCGGTTGTGTGCCGTTTAAAATCGTAGTCAGTCCGCGCCTTAAAAACTCCAAGGAGGTAAATTCTGAAATATTCACTGATCATTGTCTCTTATGTACTCAAGTTTGGTGTTCATTTGTTTTGCAGAGGAAGCAAATATGGCAATGGAGTTCATTCTACACAAAAAGGATTATTACATGAACAAATTAGACTATTCCAAAGTAACAGAGTAAGTTGATCAATACTCGCTTTATCAGTATAAAGCTTAAACAATGGCATATGCCACAGTCCAGTTGATAAATTCTGGGACAATCATATGATGTTGGCTTTGAAACCGATTCCGTGTTTTGGAACGAATTGAAAAGGGAAAAAATCGACCCAAAACACTCGGAGAAACTGATGAAAAAAAAAAACGCGTCTAATGTATAACCACCATTTTTGAAGTCGGATAATCTGACCGTTTGATTCTTCAATTCAAAATTTTATATTGTTTGTATATGTGATGCGATTCCAGCAGAATTATATTTATATAAGTATCTTGTTTGTTGGACGCAAGCGGCCCAGACCCGGTCATTAAGGCACTATACGGGGGCGGTTTATGTCCGGACAAGGACGTCTTCCGGTTAATATGATCACATATTTATCTATACGCGGGTGTTTGGTAAATACGTGCAAATTAAGTGCCTACAGATTGACCGGGCTTTTAGAAATACCGATACTTTTTGTAAACTTGCGAGCAACACTATTGAACCGCGATGTCGATTATATTAATCGATTAAGTCTGTAGGCATCAAGTAACTAATACCTTTGATG
The DNA here is from genome assembly GCA_946251885.1 of Cosmia pyralina. NCBI lineage: Eukaryota > Metazoa > Arthropoda > Insecta > Lepidoptera > Noctuidae > Cosmia > Cosmia pyralina. The sequence continues at coordinate 24,365,603 of OX276344.1, forward strand.
TGTATAGAGTAAATTCTGTGGTTCAAAAATGTTTTCATTTTAAATGGCGAAATATGAGGTACACAATGAGCACAATGATATTATAAGTAAAAGGAGGTAGATAGGTTACCTATCCAACATTTGATTTTCTAAAACGGCTCAATGTCACATTTTTCGAAAACACGTGGAAGTAGGACGGCATTTAGTAATTATCGGGAGCGAAAAAGAGAAATCGAAGAAAACTTGGCTGCTTAGCCAAGTTTTGAAGTGTCACTTACAGAGCACGTATAACCTATGTACCACTTTCTACTTATAATATCATTGACTGTGCGTATAAAAGTCAACAATATTATATCAACGACCTTATAGGTATCATTCTATTACTGATTTCGATTTACATATTGCAAAAGATTAATTATTGTCTTTCAATAAACCAAATAGTGAAAAAAAATTACAGCTGAGTGAAAGTCACCAACAATTGACCAGACAGCCAAAAACATACAAATATTGTATTCGCTGCTGAATAGGTTGCACACACACCTTAGAATCTAAGTCACGGAATCCGGCTCGAAGGACCAAAAAGATGTACGCCCTGCTGAATGGGTCGCAACACGCAAACACCTTGGATGTTAGCTTGAAATGATAAGGTCACGGATAGCCAAAGATGATGGTTTGTTGAATACTTTTAATTATCAAGTAACTGATATTTTATGAATGTTGTGTGAATGAGTACAGAAGACTTTGAACGCTGAATGTATACTGTTGCCTTACTCTATAATATGTGCAAGGTGTGTGCCATGTTACGATACCTGACTCGTGCAAATATAAACCATACTGTTATGTATTTCTATGTACTCTATAACCACCAAAACCTTGCAGTGATTTACCAAACACCCTATAACTTTTAAAACTTAGCTGTGTCCTTCACAACAACTTTCCTTAAAGGGAGGTGTTGGCTGATCAAGCGGAAGGCTACGTGCGGGCAATACAGTGGAACCTTCACTACTACTACAAAGGATGTCCATCCTGGTGTTGGTACTACCCACATCACTACGCCCCCTACATCTCCGATGTTAAAGGGTTCAAGGATCTGAAGATTGAGTTTGAACTTGGAGAACCTTTTAAACCTTTTGAACAGGTGATTATGCATAAAATCACGCCTTTTTCCCCATGGGGGTAGGTAAGCAGAAACTACAGTACGCTACCTGCTACAATCCTTACATTTCTTTTGCCAGCCTTTTGCTTCGTTTACGGTCATACATGCAGTTGCGACTACTACACCTCTGAACTATCTGAAGACCAATAGGGTTTCTGTGTGTTCATCTAAGGCATCTCCCGGCGTGATTATGTTATGCCGTAATTAGTATTAAGTCCTTTCGTTCTAGTAAAATTTGAACTAATTTAACGTCGCTGAAACACCGAAGGATTGGGCAGATGTGTTATTCACTCACATTTTGCTATTTATGTTTAAGTCCCATGTCACAACAGGTACAGGTTATGCCATCATGAGAGTATTTTATGTTTGTTCCCCTTCGTATCTGAGTTCCCCGAAGAGGTAAGGGGAGTGTACTAACACCTTCATGTCGCCAGTTTTAAAGCCCCATATAATAGAAGACGAGTTTATTTCCATTAACCAATCACAAAACCAAATTCCGTTCTGTAAATGGCCACCCACACGTTATACAGCGGTCCACTCATAAAAACTGGCATTCCATTTTTTATCAGTGGACTACCTGTCGGCGGATTGTAAATGTGTGGGGCCCTTAAGCCTAGGTTCGCACGGGTGTATTTTTATCGCGGCGATTTTTGTCGGGCAATGGATTTTATGTAGTGTATGTAATGCTTATTTATTTTTGTATCAAAAACTTTTTATAATGCTTGTTTTTTTGCGCCAACCCCAAATAAATTGGGATAACAAGAGCATGATGATGACGTTTTTTTTTATTATTTGTTTTGTAATAAAGAGTATTCTATCTAATTTTAATGTTATAGCTTCTAGCAGTGTTGCCAGCAGCGAGCAAGCAACTGCTACCGACACCGTTCCACGACCTGATGACTGATGAAGACTCCCCAATAGTACACTACTACCCGCTGAACTTTGAGACCGATCTCAATGGGAAGAAAAACGACTGGGAAGCGGTCGTGCTTATCCCGTTTATTAATGAGGTAAGGATGAAGATCTCTACTTAATAAAAATAAAAGTCTTAAATTCATTCATTCGCTGACAGACAAGGCACAACCTAATCCACTGTGTCTAGAAGCATGAAAATTGTACAGGAGTTCGTTATGTCGAGTCACTAAGGAAGGATATTGAAAATCACCCCCTAAAGGAGTTAGTTAAATAGGGGGTGAAAGATTATATGAAAGTTAGTCATTTTTATGAAATCCCATCGGTCCCACGGCTTGTACATACTAAATGTCAATGTGCGTGGCAGGTGATTTTAGTATAGAAATCACGTACTAAATATTCACCGTCTCAGTCTCACGCTTTGTGACCACAACTGCCGCCAAATCTTGAAGCAAAACTTGATAACAATTGACATGCAATATCAACACGTGACGCCTTGACATATTTGGCAACGTTGCACGTTGCGTTGGTGCGATGTTGCTAGAGTTCGTGGAACATTGTGAAAAAATAAATAAATAAAATAAGACTGCGTTTAATTTTAGGTTAATCTTCTGTCAGCAATGGAGCCCTGTTATCAGAGATTAACAGAAGAAGAGAAGAAACGTAATTCTCATGGACCTATGATGGTCTACAACTGGACTCCGCAAAATCAAGGTATAATAAACTTATACTCCATACAGCAGGACGTAGGGACAAACGTGTATTCTAAGTCTATTTATAATATAATCAATTAATTTTACGAGCAAATTATCTGGAATACCAGGTAATTTTCTGGTAAAGTTAATTGATTCCTATCAATCAAATCAATTAAAGTTGAGATCAAGTCCTGTTTGGTTTGACCTCTGGTTAAGCACATATTTTGTATGAGATCGAATATCATTTCATTAGCCTGATTCATAATTTTCTTACATATTAATTTATTTAGGGTCGGCTTATTTAACATGTATTTTTATTCCATAACTTTTTATTTGTCGTCATCTCGGTAGTCATTTTCTAGCCATATTATCTTTCACACAGCCCATTGTTGTTCTACTCTTATAGCCATCGCATTTATACTCAAAACTTTCCTCACAACATATTCCTCATTTTCATGAAACTAGAAACTATTTTCCGCATCACATACTAACTATTACTCCATAAAACAGGTGTAACGCTAGCCCCGGAATACTTCCCGCCCATAACTGAGTGCAACGCCACAGAGCATCAAGTGTGGAGGCAAGAGCTGGAGGTGCCCGGCAGTATGCTACGTAGAGGCATGCTACCCAACGCCAAGAGAGATATGCTGTTCCCGGGCTTCCCGACCATGAGGCATCTGAAGTATCAAGTAAGTAATAGTTACAGACAAGAGGTAGAAGTGCCCGGGAGTATGCTAAGTAGAGGCATGCTACCCAACTCCAAGAGACATATAATCTCCGAAATGGCTGGACCGGTTTTGACGGGACTTTCACTTGCAGATAACTGATGTTATAGGAGGAGTAACTTAGGCTACTTTAATTTTAGAAAAAGAATTAGGGTTCCGCGCAAAATAATTAAAATCCATGAAATTGTGAACAAAATCCGATTCAGGTAGGCAAGTTGTTTTCCGACATCCACGCGAATGAAGTCGCGGGCACAGCTAGTTTTATAAAATATATTATTTCGCCCGCATTAGGAACTCTATACTTAGTTCTAAAACTCAAATAGCGGACGCGGGCCGCACAGCTGCTGGACTAAAGTGGAACTGGGCTGGCCACATCTGTCGCATGTCGGAGCAGCAATACGCAAAAACCACCACTCGGTGAATCCAGAATATGTAGCAGGACACGACTACAGAAAGAGATGCCGGGATGAGCTGGACTCCTTAAAGGATTGGCCCGCAATCGCAGTAGGCCGGGAAAAGTGGAAAGAGGGAAGGGAGGCCTTTGCCCTGCAGTGAGACAACACAGGCTTTTAATAATAATTTGCCGTCTTTCTTGATTTACTCAATTAATTTCACAGACAAGCCTCAAAAAAGGCAAAGTGAAAGTGTTCGACCAGCAGTCGCGCAACGACAACATGATCGTGGAGATCATAAGAGAGACGCAGAAGGAAGATCCGCTTGAAAAGGCAGCGCACGAGTTGCTGGGCAAGGTCATATGGGTCGGCTGGCCGCATCTTACTAGAGCCAAGTACGTGCATTATTTATTTATTTTCTTTACTAGAAAGGTAATCGACATAGCCTGAGGAATTGCCAAACTTAAGTGGGAGCGGGCAGGGCACATTGCTCGCAGAACAGATGGCCAATGGGGCCGAAAGGTTCTGGAGTGGCGACCGCATACCGGAAAACGTAATGTTGGAAGGCCTCCCACAAGATGGACCGATGACCTGGTGAAGGCCGCAGGAATCCGCTGGATATGGGAAGCACAAAACCGGTCAAAGTGGCGGTGCTTGGGGGAGGCCTATGTCCAGCAGTGGACGTCTTTCAGCTGAAATGATGATGACATCTGAAAGAGTAATTAAAATAACTCGTATTCATGTATAAATCTTTAATTTATATTTTAATTTGTTTTCTTTTATTGAAACATAACCTAACAGAACGTATTACTATCGATATCGATTTAGCTGTGAACTAAGAGAAAAATGTGAAGTCGATGTGCGGCGTTCATCCGAACGTCAGTGTAGTCACTCGCTACGTAAAATCGTCTTACTGCTACGAAATGAAGACGCTGTCAAAGACAAACTTTCAAGGCGAAAGCGCCAGGGTAGCTCGCGAAATTCTTTATCTTACTTTTTTTGCAATTTGCAGGTCAATTTGACACCGGAGACGAATGTCTCACCAACATGTTTATGTGTTGCTGGTCATGAAATGTTACAATGTTGCTTGCAACATGCTAATGTTCCGTATTCATGGTAAAACAACATCCTGTAATATCAAATGTTTTCGATTAAACATTGCTTCCGATGTATACGGGGCAATACAATACAACAAAAAAAGAAAGAAGTATAGTAGAGAGTAGTGAGAGAGAGTGAGTGTGTGTGTGTGAGAGTAGTGTAGTAGTGTGTAGTGTGTGTAGTGTGTGTGTGTGAGTAGTGTAGTGTATTCAAAGTATTTTATTTCACATAAATCTACCCGGTTCCAATTGGTAATTTCCTGTGGAGAAGAGCCAGCAAGGAACTCCAAGGTTACTCTTTTAGAAATAATTGGCTTTTACAATGTTTTCAAATTACAGCGTTAATAGGTTTGAGAGGACTGTGTGTGTAGGTTTGTCAACAAGTACTAGGTATTTAACAAAAAACAAAATGGTCAACAAATAAACATTAACTTGCGGTTAACTATATTGTATCAACATTTTGCACAGAGTAATATCGGTGTCTGACGAGAAGATGCGCCTACACTACGTGGACAAACAGAACAACAACGTGAACGGAGAGCCGAGCTACACGACCGAGGCTAACTTCGGCAACCTGCACAAACAGTGGATCAGCGAGAGATCCACCATTATTGAACAGTGAGTCACTTTACAATCATCATTAATTAATTCTGGTGCCCTTATACAAATTTATTTGGGGTCGGTACAACATATCTGTTTCTTCCATACCTCTTTCATAGTCGTCATCTCAGTAGTCACTCCCTTTCTAGCCATGTCATCTTTTACACAGTCCATCCATCGTTTCTTTGGTCTTCCCCTACTCGTATAGCCATCCACATTTATACTCAAAACTTTCCTGACGACATTTTCCTGATTTCTCCGCATCACACGAGCCATGCCCATACCAGTACTATTACAACAGATTTCCACACAACTTTTCAGTCACCGGTGTCACTTTCAAACTTCCCCCTATATACTCATTTCATTTCTTATTCTATCCATTCGCGTAACACCACACATCCCTCATAGCATTATCTTTCAGCTGCATGCAATTGCCTTTCATTCCTTCCTTTTGTGGCCCAACGTTGTGATCCAGACAAGACACCAGGTCTAACCACTTACTTAAATATCGCTGCTGTAAAAAGACGTTTAACGAAGCCTAGAGACTTGTTCTTCCCGCCATTGTAATATTTTTTTGTATCGGACCATACCTCGGAACGCTCTGGTTACTGAGATATTGAAGGTCAAAGTGCCAACTTTTTCTTATTTTACCCGACTACGGCGAAGCAAAAAGGAGGGTTATAATTTTGACCGGTATGTATGTATGTATGTTCATCTGTTCCCTCATAACTTTTCATAATTTGACAAATGAGGTATCGTTCGAAGCGTCCTCATCGTCCGCTGGTTATAGGCTATGTGACGTCACATTAAATTGAATATGGCGCCCTCTAGAGGACATAGAGACGAGAAGTAAAAAAAAATGTTTTTTCTAAGTTTCACACTTTTAGTGACTAAAACCCACCCGTGTTCCTTCAGTTGCCTGTGTCAGGGCCACGGTAACTCTTTCGAACAACCCGCTACCCTGGCAGGTCACCAAAGACATTAAATATTACTTAACAATATACCTTAACAATATACGTGACATAGCGAACAAAATCGTAATCCGACACATATGTCCTAGTGGTCAAAACTCGCTCAGTCTTGTGTGGTACGCCTGCATGACAACTCACATTCGTATACACCAAAAGAAAAGTATTTTCGATGAAAATATGCCGAATTGTACATTTTGGTACCGCAAACCTCGTAGTGATAAAATGACTCGATTCAATTACGGTTTATTTACGTTACTATTTTATAATTTATCGAGTATTAAGATAAATTAAATAATTTTCTTAGATATGTCCACAGACGAAGTAGTATTGATATGTCAAACTATCTGACGGTTGCTAAATCAACAGTTGGTGTCGGTAAAAGTGTGTCGGGTATTCGGGTCAAACTTGGCTATTATGTAATTTTGTTATATTATGCTAGATGGCATCACTGAGACATGGGATAACAGTTTTTGTATAACATTTCTTCTGATAGCCTCTCTATGTATCTTAAGGACGCTGTTACAAATGGGTAGTCAAATCATTACTTTTTTATACAAAAGTATGTTTATTAAATAAAATGCTTTGCATTCTAAAAATGTTTTTTGGCCGAATTGTTGATAGATGTGCAAGGTACGATTCTGAACTGTAAATATAATTTTAGATAGGTACATTTTCTCAATAAATGTACCGAAGTTTTTTCATAAAAAAAATATTTTTATAGTTCAGAATCGTACCTTGCACATATATCAAAAATTCGGCCAAAAAACATTTTAAGAATGCGAAGCATTTTATTTGTGGCGGCATCTACATCGCCACATACGAACTACGTTACTACGCGTCACACTTACGTCACGCCATCCTGCATCGCGCAATCAGAGTTTGCCGCGCAACTAGCATATATACAACGTCCCGACATCAACCGTCGGGCAGTTGCCCACCAGACACGATACCCGTCTGGTCGGAGGATCCTCCCTTTTCAATGGAGGATGAGTGAACTTTACACCCTGTTCCTCATGCCTCTAAATATTTAATAAACATACTTTTGTGTAAAAAAGTATTGATTTGACTACCCATTTGTAACAGCGTCCTTAAATCTCTTTGCAGGCCACCAACTTGCCTATCACCCGTTTCCGGTTTGACGTTGATTTTTGGGACACCCTGTGTCAAAGACACAAACACAAAGTCATAAAGTCTCTTTTCGTGTCTGTCTATGTGACCGAATAGATCATCAATACACAATAGAATTTTATTCTGGAACACAAATATTGTATAATGCATTATTAAACATAATATTAAAGATATCTCGATGATTATTAAAGACGTAAAAACCGTGCTACGCAGGAGGTCTACTCACTAAGCACAAAATCCGAAGTTCCGGGCGATTCCTATTCTGTATTACCTACGGACATAAGATTAGTTTGGGGCCCATACTAAGAATTTGATAACATGATTTGAGAGTTTTTCCTTCTCCCGATGTGTAGCCCGTTCGAAAATGTAAATTAATCGGGTGTAGGGTTCACTTCGAAGTTTCGAACTACTTTCGAGCGGGCCCGACATATTACAAAGTGTCGTTTTTTTTTGTTTTAGCAATATGAACCGTCTTGGAATTGAATTGGGCGATGTCAGAATCATAATTCATGCAGTCAATTTAAAAGGTGAGTTATTAAATTAAACAACTAAAAGTTCCGAATTTTTGAGATTGAAGATACAAGTCACGAGCGTAAATAAAAACTTACGCGAAATTCAAAAGCGATTTTCTGAAGAAATAACTGTTGAAAAAAAACCTATTTGATAGAAGTATGGTGTAACATACAGCGTGTCGTTTTGCATCCTAGTCAAATTTCAGGGTGTGATACAGAACATCAAACCGAACAACTTTCTCCATGGGACCAACATCGTAATCGCGAAAAAATTTTCAACTGTCCCATAGAAAACTTCAATACCTATTCGACGCAAATGTATGGGACGGCTGATTATTTTTTCGCGATTACGATGTTGGTGCCATGGAAAAAGTTGTTCAGTTTGATGGTCACACCCTTAAATTTGACGAGGATGCAAAACGACACGTATTTGTGCTCGTGATTGTACTTTTGGGTGCCACAATATAATCTACAAAACACTCTTCGATTGTAGGTTTCAAATACATGATCCAAGACAACGTACGAATGGTTCAAGAGCCGGAATGGTGTAGTATCCCGTGTGGGTACGCTTCTCAGGCCGTAGTACGAGATGTTAGGGCTCACATCATACAAGAGGGAGGCAAGTTTAGTACGCCACAGGAGGCCTACCCGCCCGGAGACAGCGTGTTCCTACTCACACAGGGACAGCACTACGGCACTCATGCAACTGTGAGTAGTATAAAGTACGATTTCTATTTTTCAGCGGGCCGTGTAAGCGAGGAGCTTACTGGGTACCGCGACGTGCGCGTGGATCCGACTGGTTTCCAAGCTACATAGCTTGGGACCAGGAAAATAAATCTATGCAAATGTGTCATTTAAATACTTCATAAACGCTTCAATTTCCTTTAACACATTGTAAAATGCGCGCCGACCGGTGAAAATCGGACTTTTTAAAAATTAAGACCGTTGGCTCTCATTCGTAAATGTTTGATAGTCGTTACGGGAAGTCAGAATACCGAAAGTCTGACAACCAGCCTTACCAACGGTTATCGTGTTACCCAGTAACTGAGTTGTGGAGGTCAGATAGGCAGTCGCTTCGTGTAAAATGCTGGTATTCAGCGGCATCTGGTTAGACTGGAAGCCGACTCCAACATAGCTGGAAAAAGGCCAGGCAGATGATAATGAATAATCGTGTTCCCCTTAGGTGGTGGATTCGGAGTCGATCCGCAGCGGCCGCATCAAGGTGGCGGTTCGCGAGCGTGCCGAGCCGCTGCCCACTGCGCACGCGCATGCCGCGCCCTACCGCGCCGCCAACCACGCCGCCGCCGCCTGCGGTACGTGTCTACAGTCCGCACACAGATATTTTCCCTCTGATAACTGCAACCTAACACCAATCTTATCGTAACGAGAATAAAGATCACTGTGATTGTAACGGTCTTGTCAGTGGCAGCAACTAGACATTTTTTATAATTTAACCAGTGTGAACAATTGTTGGTTGACCAATAGAGAAAAATCTATGCTAAAAATAAAGCTGAAGAGTTCGTTTTTTTGTTTTGTTTGTGTGTTTGAACACGCTAATCTCTGGAAATACCAGTCGAATTTGAAAAATTCTTTTTGCTATTGATACTCTAATTCTTGAGGAATATTATATAAATAGGGTATTTAACATCACGCTACGACCCGAAGAAAAAAAAGTCAGAAAGAACGCAAAGCAAAAACGAAGGAATAGCATGGGCATGTGGTGCCATGGGGTGTTTCGGGGAAACAAGTTTCACGCGGACGTAGTCGCGGGCAGAAACTAGTAAAAATTAAAATAATATGTAATTTTAATTCGCAGGAGTATCAGCACAGATGCTGTCTCGCATCACAGGCACGGTGCTGGTCGTGGCGGGCCAGCGACATGACATGCCCACAGAAGGTGTCAACAAAGTCAACATAGGACTCAACCTCAAGTTTAATAAGAAGGTAACTACTTCTAAATAACTACTTACGTAAGCATTTGAACATGTGATTCGTATCCTATTTGGATTGGTGTTAATGGGGAAGAAAACTGTCAAATTAGTTCCGCGTAGATGGCGCTAAGTGTTTGTTACTTTCATTCAGCAGTCAGTGGAGTTCCTTGCTGAAAACTTTGCCGTGAGATGGCGCTGTTTTTTTTCTTGTCGCCGATTGGTCGCTTTGTCTTCAAGATGCTTTTGACAAGTGACAAACACACCGCTCTCTAGCGGCGCACTAAGGGTGCTTAACTTTTTTTACACTAATCTATTTTACTAGAACCAAAGAAATTATTTACTTGTTGTTAAGCCCCATTTACACGATGAAAGTTTCTTGTCTGTGGCATACCTACTATAAAATTAAAGCAACAAATTACTGGCATCGTTTAGACACTGTTTATACACGATGCTACTTTAATTTTTGCTTCAGCTTTATGGGGGTGGTACAATGAGGGTTTTCTAAAATGACGTTCACTAGGTGACAGCACTGAGACGTCAGTTCCGGGTACCTGTCAAAAGCGTTAAAGCGCCTATATTTTCTTTAGTCGTGCTGAATGATGAACGAATAATAAACATCGTCATATATTTTATACTAGCTTCCGCCCGTGGCTTCGCCCGCGTGGTATGTCGATAAAAAGTAGCCTATGTTCTTTCCCAGGCCATGTCTACCCGTGTGCCAAAATCCATCCAAATTCTTTCAGCCGATTTAGCGTGAAGCGTTACAAATAAACAAACCAACAAACACTTTCTCATTTATAATATTAGTAAGGATTCATTATTGAAATGGAAGACTCTTGTCAAAGTCGTGCCAACTGGTGGCGTGAATTTTCATGAAAACTCTCATTACATCGCATCGTGTAAATTAGCCTTTTTAATAATGAGTTAATGTGGGTACAACATACAGGCGCCAATACTTTTCTAGTTATTTGTAAGTTTATGATGCATTATTTAATACCGCTGGTTGATCATCAATGTCTTCCTATGGAGCGAATGATGCAAGAGCACATAACTTCAGTGAAAAAATATTCATTCTGTAATGATTGTTCATGAAATGGAGCTGACACTTTATTCATATGTCTCTATTGTTTTATTTATTTTTTATCCGGTTAGACTGGAAACCGACCCCAATATAGTTGGGAAAAAGGCTAGGCAGATGATGAGTCTCTATTGTTTTATCACAATTTATTTTTGAAAAAAAGGCGTGTGTTTTATTAAATTAATTATGCAGGGTGTAAGTATACACAGTGGAAATCTTTTAACGGGCCATTATGAATAACTTTTACTATGGGACTGTTACGTATGTGTATCAGTCTTTATAAAATATATATTATCTGTGGTATTTCCGGATCCTGTTGTCTTGTCACCGACTCCGATCGCTCGTCATGCAATGGCTGAATACACGATACATAAAATAGTCTGGTCGTCTTATTTATTTATAATATCTGGCCACCCGTCGTAACATGGTGTCAGAAGATACAGAAGAAAAAGAAGTCACAAAAAACCACAAAAGTAAGTGCCGCAAACAGTCAAAAAAAAAAAAAAAAAAAAAAAAATTTCGAGTAAAACGTCGCCGCGTGGTCCAGCCCTAAAATGCCGGAAAATAAAAACGCAAATAATACAAGTTATCCCCTGCCGCCGAGTAATTTCAGCTTAGATATCAACAACTCGAACATGCCATTGGCTTGGAGAAATTTCAACACAAGTCTAGAGATTTACATGATAGCCAACAATTTAGAAGAACAACCAGACAAACGAAAGGTAGCCATTTTACTACAAATCATAGGCCCAGACGCTCTTCAGATATTTTACTCGTTTAACATACAAATTGACAAGATCACCTATAAGGATTTACTCGCCAAATTTGAAGACTACTTCACACCACGTGTCAATATTTCCGTCGAAAGACATAAGCTGTTCAACAGAAAACAAGGTCCAGATGAAGAAATTGAGACATATGCCACGGATCTCAAGAATCTAAGTATCCAATGCAATTTTGAAGGTCTTGCCGATGATATAGTAAAGGACATATTCTCATGGAACTTAAATTCATCTTGCTCGTACATCAGAGAACGTATCCTGATCGAGAAACCATCAACATTTGATGCCGCCGTCAGTCTCGCTAAAACACTAAGAAATACTAGGTTACAGGCTAAAGCTTTATCAAGCCAAGAAGTAAGTGTCGTTGCCAGTCGTCAATCGCATCACAGTCGCCAAACACATCGTAGTCAAGAGAGTCGCAATCAAAAAAGTCACAGTCAAAGAAGTCACAGTCGTCAAAGAAGTCATAGCCGTCAAGAAAGTCAAAGTCATCAGTCTCAAACAAGTCAAAGTCGTCAATCAAGTAAAGCATCGTCCAGTCAAGAACCTCAATCCAAACAGTCAACCAAGAATTGTTCCAGATGTGGTCAAGTTCACCGAACAAAATGTCCAGCCATAGGAGTCATCTGTAACAACTGCCACAAGCCCAATCACTTTGCCAAGTGTTGCCGCAGCAAACATGTGAGATCCATAGAAGAAGAAGAAGAAAGTACGGGTACTGATACTTATTTTCTAAATAGTCTTTTCACTAATGAGATTTCTGTCAGCAAAAAAAACCCTTATCATACAACTTTGTCCATAAATAGTAAGAATGTAGACTTTTTACTTGATACAGGTGCTGACACTAACATTTTATCATTTAACTCTTATAAAAAACTTAATTTGCCATTGAGTAGTTTAAAGAAAAGTAGTCACAAACTATCAACCTTTAGCGGTGAAGTATTACCGACTGTAGGTCAATGCATTCTGTCTGTCACACATAACAACAAACTATACAATGTTAATTTCCACATTATAGATATACCCTGTAGGAATATTATTGGTCGCAACAGTTGTGAGAATTTAAAATTAGTTAAAAGAGTCCATAATGTCCAATTTCATGAGTCACTCAATGTATCACAGCTTGACAAATATAAAGATCTCTTCTCAGGAATAGGTTGTCTTAAAGATTATGAATGTCATTTGTCAATGAAGCCTGATGCTGTACCGTCTATAGATGCCTGTCGTAGAATTCCATTCAGTCTCTTAGAACAATTAAAAGAAGAATTAGCCATGTTAAAAAAAAATCAAATTATAGTCAAAGTCGAGGAACCTACTGAATGGGTAAGCTCAATTGTAATTGCATCAAAGAAAAATGGTAAACTACGCCTGTGCATTGATCCAAGAAAACTTAATAAAGCCATTATGCGTCCTCATTATCAATTTCCAATTATTGATGAAATTAAATCCAGCCTCTCTGGTTCACAATATTTCACTACCCTAGATGCAAACAAAGGTTTTTATATGCTAAAGTTAGATGAAGCTTCCTCAAAACTATGTACATTCATCACACCTCAAGGTAGATATAGATTCCTAAGACTTCCCTTCGGGATAAATGCAGCCCCAGAACTGTTTCATTCCATCATGACAAATAGATTCAGTGATATTCCAGGAGTCAAAATCATGATGGATGATTTCCTAATTTACGGTCAAACTAAACAAGAACATGATTTTAGGTTAAAACAAGTCTTAGATAGAGCTAGAGAAATAGGAATAAAATTTAATAAAGACAAGTCTAATATATGTAAAAGTGAAGTCAAGTACCTAGGACACATCTTTTCTAAAGATGGTGTGAGAGTTGATGAAAACAAAGTGAAAGCCATTTGCAGTATGCCACCACCAACAAATGTCACAGAATTACAAAGGTTTTTAGGTATGGTTACATACTTAGGCTCATACATAGAGAATTTGTCAGATAAAACTTCTAATTTAAGAACACTTCTGTCTAAAGATAATGAATGGTCTTGGCAAGAGAGACATAATGTAGAATTTAATGAATTAAAGGAATGTATAACAAAAGCCCCTGTCTTGACATATTATGATCAAAATAAACCAATTACACTGTCAGTTGATTCGTCTAAAGATGCCATGGGTGCAGTGATTTGCCATGATAAACACCCCATAGCATATGCTTCAGCTTCATTAAGCTCATGTCAACAGTCATACTCTCAGATTGAGAAAGAGCTGTTAGCAATCCTATTTGGTTGTACAAAGTTTCACCAATATGTCTATGGTCGCCACACTTTAGTTGAAACAGATCACAAACCAATAGTATCGCTGTATAAAAAACCAATTTATAACATTCCACCCCGTCTTCAAAGAATAATGCTAAGATTACAACCATATGACCTGAACGTAACTTACAAACCAGGTAAATATCTTTATGTAGCTGATACTCTGTCTAGAGCAGCTTTACCAGAACAGTCATTACATGATCTAGATTCTGATCTAGATTTACATGTCAATTTAGTCATTAGATCACTGTCAGTTAGTCCAAATAAACTTAAATCTATTCAAGAACAGACTTCCCAAGACAATGAATTGTCACTCTTAAGTAAATATTGCATAACAGGTTGGCCTGAACATAAAAAATTGCTTCCAGACATACTTAGGCCTTATTTTCCTTTAAAAACCGATATACATATAATTAATGGTATTGTCTTCAAAAACAACAGTGTCATTATACCAGTAGCCATGAGAAAAGACATTTTGAAACAGATACATGAAGGTCACCAAGGTATTCATAGTTGCCAAAGATTGGCAAGAAATCTAGTATACTGGCCCAATATGTACTCTGATATAGAAAAATATGTTAATAATTGTCATAACTGTCTCACTAACAGACGCAGCAATTCCAAAGAGTCACTACAGCCCCATGAGGTAAAACCAATCCCTTGGAATAAAGTCGGAGTTGATCTATTTGATTTCAATTCAAACAAGTATGTCATAGTCGTAGATTATTTTTCCCAATATGTCGAGCTTGTAAAGCTAGCAGGTGGTTCTACTAGTAAAATTGTCATTAGTCACCTAAAGTCTATATTTTCCAGACATGGAATACCCAACATTCTAATTTCAGACAATGGTCCCCCATTTAACTCAAAAGAGTTTAATCATTTTGCTTTAGATTGGCAAATACAACATATTACATCAAGTCCCTATTATCCACGGTCTAATGGTCTTGTAGAAAGAACCATAGCCACGGTTAAAAACATATTAAAGAAATGTCTTACTGATAATACAGACCCTCATCTAGGATTATTACAGTATAGGAATACACCTAAAGAAAATATGTATTCGCCTGCCCAATTACTAATGTCCAGGACACTCAGAACTAAACTTCCAGTCTTAGAACAAACTCTGAAACCTAAAATACCTAACTACAGGTCTCTAACAAATAAAACTCAAATAAAAGTGAACAAATCACAGATTTATTATAATAAACATACTAAACCGTTGTCTTCCCTAAACATTGGTGATAAAATTTACTTCCAGAAACAGCCAGACAGTATTTGGACACCTGGTACTGTGTCAGACATAGGTCCACAGCCTAGATCATATACTATTGTCTCCCCGGAAGGTACTTTTCGCCGTAATCGCCAACATATCCTACAGCCAAAACATTCACCAACTGAGTCCGCTCCTAGTAGAAGAAGTTCACTTCAATCCCCATCAGTTCCACTTGACACTGATCCACCGTCGCCTTCCAATATACTGCCGTCGTCATCTCCATCTAATTATCAATCTCCTTGTACAAGTAATCCTGTCCAAGAATCTGAAACAAAAACAAACACATCACATACACCAAATAAACAAACTCAACACACAACTTATTCTTCATTCGGTAGAGCAATAATAAAGCCCCGAAGATTTTGAAAATTGGTCTAGATTAAGTTCTTAATTTGTACTTAGTTTTAATTTAATATACTAAATGTATTGTTTGTTGTACAAGCATTGTCAAACCTAATTTTGTTTTGTTAGTAGCTGTCAAAACTTAGTTAAGTCAATTTGATAGACGTCACTGTCAGAACTGTCGCAATGTAAATGTCAGTCAAGTCAACTTGTCACTTCTTAGAGATGTTCCGTTCCACTTAGTCTACTAGTATATAAGAATTTTGTTAATGTTAAAAAAAAAAAAAAAAAAAAAAAAGAGTATACTTACGTACCATGTTCCACGTAATGATTCCATTTTCTTTTCTTAATAAGGGAGATGTTACGTATGTGTATCAGTCTTTATAAAATATATATTATCTGTGGTATTTCCGGATCCTGTTGTCTTGTCACCGACTCCGATCGCTCGTCATGCAATGGCTGAATACACGATACATAAAATAGTCTGGTCGTCTTATTTATTTATAATATCTGGCCACCCGTCGTAACAGGGACCAAACCTAAAATCGACTATGGGACCAAACCTGAAATCGCGAAAAAAAAAACAGCTGTTCCATTTTTGCGAATTATGCGAATATAAATGTACTGAACAGCTGATTTTTTTTTCGCGATTTCAGGTTTGGTCCCATAGTAAAAGTTGTTCGTAAGGATGAATACCTTAAAATATTGTCACTGTTTACACTTACACCCTGTATAGCAATATACAGGCTCTGTTCTGGTTCTTTACTGCGTTCCAGATTTAGTTTCCAAAAATGTACACAAATGTGTATTTATGGAAGAATTACTTTAATACCCGATTTTTTCTCTCGCTACAACTTTAAAATTTTTGATGAATTTTTCAACAGTATGGTTAGCAACAGAAGTTGGTTAACATTACTACTTTTTCACATCATCTAAATTAACACAAAATGATTCGATAAACTTCTTTTTTTTTTCGTTTAACTTTTAGAGTTAATGTTCTTAAACTTTTAAGTACTTCTGTTCCGATTTGAATTAAATATTTCGCTTAATAATTAAGATTAAAAAACTGCGTGTTAATCGACTTTGTTATTTTAAAATCAATTTAATTTACATTATCATTAAGTTAGTTATTTAAAGTGGAAATAATAATGTCAATTGGAAACAAATTTTTGATAAATAGACTTAGGTTATTTGTACAGGGTGTACCAGAAAAGGCTGTTTCGAGAAAAAAAAATCAGCTGTCCCTTACATTGGGACAGTTGATAATTTTTTCGCGATTATGATGTTGGTCCCATGGAGAAAGTTGTTCAAATGATGGTCTGTACCACACCTTTCTGCTACACCCTGTATAGTACGCTCAAACACGCCTTCACATAATACATTACCCTTTTCTTTTCATAGAATCTGGAGGTATCAGGCTACACTCGTCGTTGTAAGGTGACGAACTCCTGGCTATATTCTGAGCGATGCATCGAGCTGGTCAAGTCTTACGAGCTGCAGTATCCCGAGCTATTCGACAGCTTGTCGGGTTTCCATAAAGACGTCTACTTCGAGAGCGATCTCTTTCCGAATGATATTGGGTAAGTCTATTTTTTGTAATTTATGCTGTTTTAATTTTCAACGGGATCTACTTTACATATGTAAGTCGAAAAAATTACTGGGAAAGTTACCGGAGACCGCTTTAGATCTAAATTTAACATTTGATTTTAAGAGGTTTTCATTTAGAGAGCATAAATGCTCCTAAATGCTTCCGGATGGTTTATGTATACAACGTGTCGTTTTGCATCCTCGTCAAATTTCAGGGTGTGATACAGAACGTCAAACGGAACAACTTTCTCCATGGGACCAACATTGTATTCGCGAAAAAAATTCTACTGTCCCATAGAAAACTTCAATACCTACTCGACGCAAATGTATGGGACGGCTGATTATTTTTTCGCGATTAGGATGTTGGTGCCATGGAAAAAGTTGTTCGGTTTATTGGTCCACACCCTTAAATTTGACGAGGATGCAAAACGACACGTTGTAAAGTACATTTATATTTAACTTAGATATAGCTCAGAGATCTGTCTCGTGTCGGTCTGTTTCGACACGTCGCCATTGCACCTGTTCGAAGCAGGCGCGGGTCGCTAGTTTTTATATAGAAATTGATATATTTTTTACGAAGTTATACTGTTTTCAACCATTTATTTTACTTTTGACGTAGCACACCTATGAAGTTCCTTATTTATTGACAGTCAACCATAGACGAAAAAATGCAACCAATAATTTTACTTTAGCGTTTAAAAAACAGTAGCAAATGTATTTTTTTAAATATAAACTACGATAATTAGGCCCGTGATACATGTGCCTGTAGCTCGTACAAAACGATGCAAGTAGCTTGCATGCCAATGTACCATAATAACTTCTGATTGGTGAATGTCACATTGGCATGCAAGCTAAGTTGTTCTCACATGTATATTTTCAACATGAGCGATGTAACCAATATTTTGTAAAAATATTTTGATTTAAAAGAGTGTCCGTGGAGTTTCTTGCCCGTTCTTCTCCATAGGGATCTACTAGGCTTTAGAATGAGCAACTAGCTTCATCTTTCGGACTGACCGACCCATTGACAATTCAAAAGTGCCTGTAATTAGTTTATTTGAAATAAATGCTTTGAGTTTGCTACTTGTATAGTTTTGTACAAGCTACAGGTATGAGTATTACGGGCCTAAAGAGTATAAACTATTATTCCAGACTAAAAGTAGTTCATATTCATGAGACCACCCCCCTTTTTTTTTTTTTCTTTTTTTGGGAAATCCTCATGGATACCCTCCGTCTGGGAACAACGGAGGGTTATATCGGACTTCTACCGACTAAAACCCCACTGTTCCTTCTAGCACCATGAGTCGGGGGTCCGGGAGATACTTGTACATTCACCGCACCCCCGACTGGATGAGACCACCCTTGAAACGACACCAACAATATCAACACTACTCCACATTCTCTCCTACAGGAAAAACAAGCCGCAAGAGATAGCCCAATGGATAAAGAATCAACCTCACTGCCGCGCCGCGCGACGGGAATGTGGCTCCGAAGCCTTAGAACCTGAGGAGATGAAGGTTCTCGCCCAAGACCTGGATAGGCAGCTGACAGAGCTACAGGGTAAAGAGAAGAAGGTTACGCTACAGGTCAAGTGGAACTTACTGTATAAGGTAAGGGAATACTCAATATAATTATTGCATTCCACTAGGTGAACTTAGAGTCTTACAAAGATATGATCATTGTGGACCCTGTTAGGCACAGCAAAGTAGGAGAGAGGGAGAGGGATCTATCTATCTATCTATAAGAGGCCTTTAATTTGACTAATTAGTTGGTATACTATATAATCTTTAAGTAATTATTTTATAAAACACTAGCTTCTGCCCGCGACTTCGTCCGCGTAAAATTTCGGCCCCCGACCCGCACCGTCGCGTCGCATCGCCCGCCCGCGCTATTAATTCATAGGTAGCTTATTAAATAGCCTCAAGATTGGACTATAAATGCAAAAAAAAATATAATATCCGACTGGTGCTTCCAGAGATTAGCGCGTTCAAACAGACAAACTGTTCAGCTTTGTCATTAGTATACACGGTTAATTTCGTTCTGGAACCGAAAGCCATGAACTTGATCATCGAAACAGAATCGATTGGGACTATTATTTTCAAAAAGTAACAATAAAAAAAATCACGAAAAATTAAATTTATTGTTTTTTTTTTTTTTGTGCAATAATGAGAACTCGAAGTAACGCTTCCTTGCGGTCAATGCATATGTATGTGTAAAACGTATCGACAAACGGCAACGAACGGTACCCATTGAAAAATCCATTAATCGATCAGACAGCATGATCCGTATGCCACGCCCCCGACCCCTTATCCCCGCACCCTACGCTTACAGTCTAGCCGACTGCCCGCCCTTGCTTGTTCCGTACGATTTTGCGTTTATGAATGAAACAGTGGAAGCGCTACTAAAATTTAACTCGAATGACAGTAAAAAAGTGATAAATTTCTAACTTCTTTATTAGATGTCTTAAAAAAGCAATAACAATGCCAATAGTAAGTTTTACTCGTCTGGAGTTATTGTGTTTCGGCTCCAGAACGATGTAAAATTAACCGTGTATATTGATATTAAATAGCATTTAGATAATAGAAATTGTTAGTTTATATGTGAATGTATTAAATTATTGTTAATTTTTAATTATTTCCGGTAATTTTACATACGTCTTTAGGCCATGCCATGTCCATAAAAACGCGTATTCATTGGAAAACAAAGTTGCGCAACATATATGTTTTGTATTGCGGGATATATTTTGGAATGTTAAGAGCGTTCATCCCACGCAGGCTGGCAACATCGCATTTCTAGAGGTTTTTCATGATTAGTACTATTTTTTTTCGCCCAAGCGTTGCCAGACGTGCCAGCCCGCGTGGGATGAACACTTAAAATATTGCATGCAATATGCAAATGTTCCGTATTCATGGTAAACAAATGACGCTCAATGTTGTTTCCCGCCACATCAACTGTTGTATAGTTTGACCGATACCGCTGTACCGCGCCTTAGGTATGTGCGCGGCGAGACGGAGGGCAGTGCAGGCCGCTCATTCGTCAACGCTGACGGCGCGGCGTCACGCCCCCGCGGTACAGCGGTATCGGTCAAACTATAACAATGAATACGGGGTTCTGATTTAGGGTTACACGAATCAATTTAATAATTGTCAGTTGAGCGCATAAGTTGAACCAATATTAAAATTTGTAGCGTCGAAACGGTCTATATGGTGCAAGTCATTTATTGCTTCTTGCTTCATATTTGTTGTATGTGTTACATAATTATGAACTTCGTTAGTTTATAATCTAACTCGTGAGACTGTAAACTGTCGATAAATTGTGACTATGATACTGCTTACGATATAACATATTAATTTTCGATAGTTTATAATCTATCCATGTCAAACCGTCAAATTGTAAACGATTCCTGCACTTACCGACAAGGTACACAATCTAACCGATAATGGTGCCGATTCTGTTGTGCACAAACTAAACTTAATTTAGGCTATTGCTAACTTTTTCTCTCTATTATGACAAGAAAGGGACAAAAGTAAATTAGAGCTGTCAAATTAGTTAGAATTAACTTTTCCATAGACATTTAGACGACACGTAAAAACATGTCGATTAAAAAACACGGTGCTTCACCGTGTTTTTTAATCAAGGCGTGAACTAGTTTGATGTCTCCAAATTAGTGCATAGCTATAGCCGTCCTTTTCTCGCGCTGCCTGTTAGTAAAAGATAGCGATTCTCTAATTTTAGTTTAGTTTGTGCACAACAGAATCGGCACCATTATCACTCGTAAAATTGTGAACCGTCCCTGATTTGTCGATCTTAGCGGTAGCTTGTTCTGTGTCCATGAGGGAAAAGAAACATAGGAGTAAATTAAAGGAAATGCACTCATTTAATTGTTTGAGATCAAGTATGTCAATCAATATATTTTTTTAATAAACATTATTGATAATCAATAACTAGGTACGTTACGTATAGTTTAACTTAGGTTATGTTATTTATCACTGAAACTTCACTTCTCTATTATAACTTTTAGTTATTTTCATCACGAAAACTAATAAAAACCACAAAAACATCTCGACAAACGAACGAATGACAGCGAATGACAGATGATAGCCAAAGATTGCGGCGCGGGGCACATGACGTTCAACCAATCAGCGCGCAAGGTGCGTTCCGTCGCATTCATTTGTATGATGCCAGTTCACAATTTAGCTGTTTGACATTGATAGATTATAAACTATCGAAAATTAATACGTTATATAGTAACCAGTATGGTACAGTCACAAATTATCGACAGTTTACGATCTTGCGAGTTGATTATAAACTAACAAGGTGACATATGCAAGAAACTTGCATCCTGTAATGGACCTTAGCTTTAATATGACTTGACGACACGGTTGGCGCAGTGGTTGAGCGATTGACTGCTGCGCAGCATGTCGCGGGTTCGATTCCCGCACGGAACAAATATTTGTACGACCTACAAGTATTTGTTCCGAGTCTGGGTGTTTTTCTATCTATAATATGTATGTATTTACAAAAAAAAAAAAAAAAAATGTATATAAGTAGTTTATCAGCCATCTCGTTACCATAACACAAGCATTAGGTTGCTTAGCTTGGGGCTAGATGGCGTTGTGTGATATGTCCAAACATATTTATTTATTTATTTATTTATTTATATACAAACATACTATTGCATTGCCATTTAATATTGACTCAGCAAATTTTGTTAAACAGACAAAACATTAATATTTTTCCTAGAGTCTATTTGTAAGTTTATGATGCATAATCTAATATCACTGGTTGATCATCAATATCATCCTATGAACCGATTGATGCAAGAGCACATAACTTCAGTGAAAAAACATTCATTCTGTAATGATTGTTCATGAAATGGAGCTGACACCCGATTTTATAATACGCTATCTTAATAATATATTTATACAAAACCAAAGACACCGACTTCCGAAATTAAAGTTATTTTTCACTTTGTAATGTTTTTTTTTTTGAAAGTCGGTTGTTATCTTAAGCAAAAAAATTTTTTTTTTATAAATACTACAAAAAAAAAACAAAAACGTGTCCCCAAAAAAACCCACCATAAAATGCAAACGCATATTGTAAGCATGCATTAATGACCGGATTTTATGCAAATTCGACCTCTAGTAATGAGTAGTAGCACAGGTAGTAGTGAGTATGAGTAGCACGAGTGAATATGTAGGTACGGTCAGCAACAGAAGTCGGTTAACACTGCTACTTTTTGACATCATCTAAATTAACACAAAATGATTCGATGAACTGTTTTTTTTTTCGTTTAACTGTTAAGAGTTAATGTTCTTAAATTTTAAGTGCTTCTGTTCCGATTTGAATTAAATATTGCGCTTAATAATTAAGATTAAAAAACTGCAAGTGTTTATCGACTTTTGTTGCTGACTGTACCTCTGCCTAATCCTTCGAGTAATACACGCCTAATGTAACATTATCTATATTAGTTTGTATGTGTGTCCCAGCCGGAACTACACAGCGGCAACATCGCGCCGGACTCTCGCGCAGACTTCAAACTCTACGACCGCGTGGTTTGCGTGGCTCAAAACATGACCGTCCCTGTAGGCGCCACCGGCACCATTGTGGCCGACTGTGCGCCGCCTAACAACAATACTGTGCGATTGAGTGATAAGCTGAATGCAGACCATTCGTATCTGATCATGTTTGATAGACCCTTCCCCGGGGCTATGACTGAAGATTTGTTTGAAGAGGCGCGGTTTTACAGGTCAGATTCGTATTCTTTTTATGTCAAACTAAGTATAGCTACGGTCCATCTAGGTTTTGGTTGATCGACTTCTATATATCATAATGAACCGCCGTAATCGTGGAGCGTGCGAAGAAGAGGAAGACGAGGTACTCGCCGAGGGTGCAGTTATTGGAGTCGCACCGCAACGTCAACTTCCAAGGCGATCGTGGTGCGTGTACCGAATTGTTTTCTATCTGTCGTCATGGAAGAAGACTTTTGGCCTCAGGACGTGGTGTTCCGTCGCTTCCGCAGACTAGTACCACAGGACAGCACAAGGACAAGCAAGTGAAGTGAAGTGCTACTAACATAGTTTTAATCTATATTTATTATTAGTAACACAAGTTTTGTTTTATACCTTAAATATACTTATTATTTTGTAAGGTGTGTCTATGGGCCATTGTAGCCTGATAATAAATGTTTTATTTCTTTATTTTTATAATCGATGATTGATCGATGAACGTAATCCGGCTGCCACGCACCGCTGGATCGATTTGAACTATTGATGCCATCGACCAAACCGTGATGTGATTGTTGATTTTCATCAATTTGTAGCAACTTTATATGTGTTCTTTGTTCAAAATTGATCAGAAAGTAAATAGTTTTTTTTTTAAATTTAAATACGCTACAATAACAATAATTTTGGATTTCTAATATCGTTAGGGCGAAAATATACATGCCTAGTACCAAACTATGTAAGTAGCTAGCATGGCGTGTACCATAACAACTTCTGATTGGTCAATGTCACAAAGGCATGCCAGATACTTGCATAGTTGTGTATATATTTTTTTTTGTTTTTTTTTTTATTATTAATTGTAGCGCGCTCATTATTATAATTTTTTTTTCCCTTTTCATTATTTACTTTTTGTCAATTATTAAGGAGACGGTTGTATCCCTCTTTACTTTGTTGTATACAATTAAAATTAGACTGTTACTTTAAAATTTTAGGATTTTTCACCCAGTAGGTGATAATAAGAAAATGTTGTATTTACCTATAACTGTTTGTTACATTTAGTTCTTTATTTTTAGTTGCTTCCTGTATTTTTTTTAGTGTATACGAACGTTGGTAAATCTAAATAAATAAATATTCGGCCCTAAGCATAATATCGTATGTATTGCAACAGGTTGTCCCCTTGCAACATGCTGAACCTGTCATACGGCCGCAAACTGCGCGGCGCAGTGAACACGGCTCCCCCACAGGACTGCTTCCTGCCACAGACACAAACGCCCAACCTGCTGCGACGGGAGGACGGACATCATTCCGCTTTCGCTAACTACAGGTAAACTTGTTACCGATCACTAGCGCGTCAACCATTCTAATTTAGTGTTCTTATACACGAGCAACACGCGGCGACGGCGACTAAGCCGACGTTCGCACGGACGTAAAAATATCGCGGCGGGATTTTATCGCGCACTGGATTTTCAACTCTTGGCACTAAGCAGAGCGTTGAGAATCCAACTAAACAACAACAGAGTGCATTCTAGAGCAGCCAAACACATAGTTGGATTTTCAACTCTCGGCGCTAAGCAGAGCGTTGAAAATCCAGTGCGCGAAATAAAATCGCCGCGATATTTTTCCGTCCGTGCGAACCTAAAACTCCTAACGGTGACTAAAGCGACGCTTGCAGTTGTAGCGTGTCGCGTCCGCCATTTTGTCAGTGGACTGCCAATAGTTCAGGAATGACAAAATGGCGGACGCGACACGGTACAACTGCAAGCGTCGCTTTAGGTTGGCGGTGGTCGTCGACGCGTGCCGTTCGTGTGCAAGAACATTTATATTATATCTTACTAGCGATCCGCCCATGCTTCGCACGGCGCAATGGCGGCATGTCAAAATTTCTTGATTTCTGAGCTATATCTAAGCTAAATATGAATATGATTATGAAAACCGTCTTCTCAAGTTCTCAAGTCGACGCGCATTTTCTTTTTAATACATTTACTAGCTGACCTGACAGACATTGTCCTGTCAAAATTTCAATAAATCGAACGGCGGGAAATCGCGATCGATCGGAGTCGGTGACAAGACAACAGGATCCGGAAATACCACAGATAATATATATTTTATAAAGACTGATACACATACGTAACATCTCCCTTATTAAGAAAAGAAAATGGAATCATTACGTGGAACATGGTACGTAAGTGATGGAAGTTTAGTTCTGAGTGTCCTGGACATTAGTAATTGGGCAGGCGAATACATATTTTCTTTAGGTGTATTCCTATACTGTAATAATCCTAGATGAGGGTCTGTATTATCAGTAAGACATTTCTTTAATATGTTTTTAACCGTGGCTATGGTTCTTTCTACAAGACCATTAGACCGTGGATAATAGGGACTTGATGTAATATGTTGTATTTGCCAATCTAAAGCAAAATGATTAAACTCTTTTGAGTTAAATGGGGGACCATTGTCTGAAATTAGAATGTTGGGTATTCCATGTCTGGAAAATATAGACTTTAGGTGACTAATGACAATTTTACTAGTAGAACCACCTGCTAGCTTTACAAGCTCGACATATTGGGAAAAATAATCTACGACTATGACATACTTGTTTGAATTGAAATCAAATAGATCAACTCCGACTTTATTCCAAGGGATTGGTTTTACCTCATGGGGCTGTAGTGACTCTTTGGAATTGCTGCGTCTGTTAGTGAGACAGTTATGACAATTATTAACATATTTTTCTATATCAGAGTACATATTGGGCCAGTATACTAGATTTCTTGCCAATCTTTGGCAACTATGAATACCTTGGTGACCTTCATGTATCTGTTTCAAAATGTCTTTTCTCATGGCTACTGGTATAATGACACTGTTGTTTTTGAAGACAATACCATTAATTATATGTATATCGGTTTTTAAAGGAAAATAAGGCCTAAGTATGTCTGGAAGCAATTTTTTATGTTCAGGCCAACCTGTTATGCAATATTTACTTAAGAGTGACAATTCATTGTCTTGGGAAGTCTGTTCTTGAATAGATTTAAGTTTATTTGGACTAACTGACAGTGATCTAATGACTAAATTGACATGTAAATCTAGATCAGAATCTAGATCATGTAATGACTGTTCTGGTAAAGCTGCTCTAGACAGAGTATCAGCTACATAAAGATATTTACCTGGTTTGTAAGTTACGTTCAGGTCATATGGTTGTAATCTTAGCATTATTCTTTGAAGACGGGGTGGAATGTTATAAATTGGTTTTTTATACAGCGATACTATTGGTTTGTGATCTGTTTCAACTAAAGTGTGGCGACCATAGACATATTGGTGAAACTTTGTACAACCAAATAGGATTGCTAACAGCTCTTTCTCAATCTGAGAGTATGACTGTTGACATGAGCTTAATGAAGCTGAAGCATATGCTATGGGGTGTTTATCATGGCAAATCACTGCACCCATGGCATCTTTAGACGAATCAACTGACAGTGTAATTGGTTTATTTTGATCATAATATGTCAAGACAGGGGCTTTTGTTATACATTCCTTTAATTCATTAAATTCTACATTATGTCTCTCTTGCCAAGACCATTCATTATCTTTAGACAGAAGTGTTCTTAAATTAGAAGTTTTATCTGACAAATTCTCTATGTATGAGCCTAAGTATGTAACCATACCTAAAAACCTTTGTAATTCTGTGACATTTGTTGGTGGTGGCATACTGCAAATGGCTTTCACTTTGTTTTCATCAACTCTCACACCATCTTTAGAAAAGATGTGTCCTAGGTACTTGACTTCACTTTTACATATATTAGACTTGTCTTTATTAAATTTTATTCCTATTTCTCTAGCTCTATCTAAGACTTGTTTTAACCTAAAATCATGTTCTTGTTTAGTTTGACCGTAAATTAGGAAATCATCCATCATGATTTTGACTCCTGGAATATCACTGAATCTATTTGTCATGATGGAATGAAACAGTTCTGGGGCTGCATTTATCCCGAAGGGAAGTCTTAGGAATCTATATCTACCTTGAGGTGTGATGAATGTACATAGTTTTGAGGAAGCTTCATCTAACTTTAGCATATAAAAACCTTTGTTTGCATCTAGGGTAGTGAAATATTGTGAACCAGAGAGGCTGGATTTAATTTCATCAATAATTGGAAATTGATAATGAGGACGCATAATGGCTTTATTAAGTTTTCTTGGATCAATGCACAGGCGTAGTTTACCATTTTTCTTTGATGCAATTACAATTGAGCTTACCCATTCAGTAGGTTCCTCGACTTTGACTATAATTTGATTTTTTTTTAACATGGCTAATTCTTCTTTTAATTGTTCTAAGAGACTGAATGGAATTCTACGACAGGCATCTATAGACGGTACAGCATCAGGCTTCATTGACAAATGACATTCATAATCTTTAAGACAACCTATTCCTGAGAAGAGATCTTTATATTTGTCAAGCTGTGATACATTGAGTGACTCATGAAATTGGACATTATGGACTCTTTTAACTAATTTTAAATTCTCACAACTGTTGCGACCAATAATATTCCTACAGGGTATATCTATAATGTGGAAATTAACATTGTATAGTTTGTTGTTATGTGTGACAGACAGAATGCATTGACCTACAGTCGGTAATACTTCACCGCTAAAGGTTGATAGTTTGTGACTACTTTTCTTTAAACTACTCAATGGTAAATTAAGTTTTTTATAAGAGTTAAATGATAAAATGTTAGTGTCAGCACCTGTATCAAGTAAAAAGTCTACATTCTTACTATTTATGGACAAAGTTGTATGATAAGGGTTTTTTTTGCTGACAGAAATCTCATTAGTGAAAAGACTATTTAGAAAATAAGTATCAGTACCCGTACTTTCTTCTTCTTCTTCTATGGATCTCACATGTTTGCTGCGGCAACACTTGGTAAAGTGATTGGGCTTGTGGCAGTTGTTACAGATGACTCCTATGGCTGGACATTTTGTTCGGTGAACTTGACCACATCTGGAACAATTCTTGGTTGACTGTTTGGATTGAGGTTCTTGACTGGACGATGCTTTACTTGATTGACGACTTTGACTTGTTTGAGACTGATGACTTTGACTTTCTTGACGGCTATGACTTCTTTGACGACTGTGACTTCTTTGACTGTGACTTTTTTGATTGCGACTCTCTTGACTACGATGTGTTTGGCGACTGTGATGCGATTGACGACTGGCAACGACACTTACTTCTTGGCTTGATAAAGCTTTAGCCTGTAACCTAGTATTTCTTAGTGTTTTAGCGAGACTGACGGCGGCATCAAATGTTGATGGTTTCTCGATCAGGATACGTTCTCTGATGTACGAGCAAGATGAATTTAAGTTCCATGAGAATATGTCCTTTACTATATCATCGGCAAGACCTTCAAAATTGCATTGGATACTTAGATTCTTGAGATCCGTGGCATATGTCTCAATTTCTTCATCTGGACCTTGTTTTCTGTTGAACAGCTTATGTCTTTCGACGGAAATATTGACACGTGGTGTGAAGTAGTCTTCAAATTTGGCGAGTAAATCCTTATAGGTGATCTTGTCAATTTGTATGTTAAACGAGTAAAATATCTGAAGAGCGTCTGGGCCTATGATTTGTAGTAAAATGGCTACCTTTCGTTTGTCTGGTTGTTCTTCTAAATTGTTGGCTATCATGTAAATCTCTAGACTTGTGTTGAAATTTCTCCAAGCCAATGGCATGTTCGAGTTGTTGATATCTAAGCTGAAATTACTCGGCGGCAGGGGATAACTTGTATTATTTGCGTTTTTATTTTCCGGCATTTTAGGGCTGGACCACGCGGCGACGTTTTACTCGAAAATTTTTTTTTTTTTTTTTTTGACTGTTTGCGGCACTTACTTTTGTGGTTTTTTGTGACTTCTTTTTCTTCTGTATCTTCTGACACCATGTTACGACGGGTGGCCAGATATTATAAATAAATAAGACGACCAGACTATTTTATGTATCGTGTATTCAGCCATTGCATGACGAGCGATCGGAGTCGGTGACAAGACAACAGGATCCGGAAATACCACAGATAATATATATTTTATAAAGACTGATACACATACGTAACAAACAACTGATTATAAAATTAATTTGAATTTGGAATTCTAAATAGAATGAAAGATTCCCGACAGACGCGTTTGCCCTGTCTAAATTTCGTGTATGAGAAAATTAATTTTCTTCATAGTTTTTTATTTTTTGTTAATTTTTCTATGTTTTTAATAGTTATTCTGCTATGCGGGACGGAAACAAATACAACAAATAAAAAACCATGAAAATCGGTCCAGCCGTTCTCGAGTTATAAGTGTTCGAACAAACCCGAGACCTTATTTCATGTACTTAGTTAACTTATGTATAATACGTTGCAGTCCACCGGGTGACAAGGCGGTGTCGCCAGACAACCGAAACCACAGCAGCCACGCCGTCGCTGACAACGGACCGGCCGAACAGGTATGCTCTATCCAACGATATGATTAATAATATTAGTGTTGATTCACTTGTTCACCAACTAAACTTTTATACTAGCTAAACGGCAAAAAACGAGGCAGTCGCGGTCGTAAAACGTGCGAGCAGTACGGCACGGTATTTCTAAAATCTACACTAAGGCGGGCCCACTTGTAATACATAGATATATGTAGGATGTTAATTCGGAACGCATCATAATTTAAAAAATGAGTGGAAAATTGAATGAAGCAATGATTGAATGAGATAGTATGTGTGGGAGAGAGACTGAAGTGGCGAGCGAGCTGAAAGACGTGTAAGACGTAGTTAAGATAAAGAAGTTTTTAAATATTAATAAAGAAGTTACAAGAATGAAGATTTTATTTCGGTCATCCACACACCACCCTAAATACATAAACTCACGCCTTCTTATCATTCTTCTTCTTCGCAACCAGCGTGCGTGTATGACCAGATGTATGAACGTAAACGACGCAAAAGGAGTATGTAAGGATCGTAGCAGGTGGCGTTCTGTAGTTTCTGTCTACCCCCACTTGCGATACAAGTCACTAAATACGTTTAACGCTAAGCATACTTACAATATGACTGCAGTCCAAAACGAGCTCTATTTCTTCTCATTAATGACTAATCTCGAGTGGTGTGTTTCAAGATTTCCGCTTGTATATACGAGTCGAATGTTTCGGCTTGGTTTCGTAGTTTTACACCGACTTAACGGAACGAGTCTCGCTCGAGACGTTCAAATTTCGTGTTTAATGACCACGACTGCGACAATATTTGGGAGTTTTATAAAAAAGTTTTAGAGCTGGGGAAGCCAGGTGAGCTATTTAACAAAAAGTTTTATAAATGGTTGGTAATTTGTTTGTTAACAGGACAACGCGACGCACTTACTTCGAAGCTTGTTAAAGATCAGTGAAACCGCTGACGTTGAAGCTAAGAAAATTAAGGTAGCCTACGCTTTATATAAATATTTAGTATTTAATTCAGCAACAATAGTCTTCAGGAGAAACAGAAACGGCTTAAAATAATACTAATGCTTATAATTGTCATTTTATGTTACCCTTCAGTAAAGAACACTATTTATAACCGACTTCAAAAAATGGAGAGGTGTAATCGTCTCGTCTTTTAAGCCTTTAATGTATTTTTCCTTAGCCTACGACGCCAGAACAGAATCGTAACTGGCGGGTGAAGAACGACAATGCGTCTGTACCAGTCCCGGTAACACAACAACAGAGGTAAGAATAATAACTTCCTTCCGCAAAAAGATCCTTGTATACGTACAGCTATGCAGGGTGAAATTTAATTCATGGGCATCCTTTTCAGGGGTCATTGTACTCATCATTATGAACAACTTTCACTACGGGACCAAACAAGAAATCGCGAAAATAAATTTGCTGTTCCCTATATTTATGTACGCGGCGCGTAACTCGTCAAAATGTAGGGAATAGCTAATTTGTTTTTAGCGATTTTAATGTTTGGTCCCATAGTAAAAGTTGTTCATAATGATGAGTAAATGACCTCTTATAATGTTTGCGCTCTAGCATACATAGTGCGGGTGACACATGTCAGTATGGCTTGACTAGGTCAGTGACAATATGCACAATTCAATTTTATCGATAACGATTCTTATCTCGTTCTCCTTATAATTTTAAAAAAGTCTGATATATCATATTATTATGAAATTTATTTTAAAATATGTATTTTATACAAAACATTAAAAAATCACATTCAAAGCACTACCAGTATTTATTTAAAAAAAAGTTTTTTTTCATGGTATAATTTTTTCGGCTAATTTAACTCTATAGATGTCTAACAACAAAAATTTAAAAATACATATAGTAAACTTATTTTTCTATAAAAAATATCGACTATCGATAAAAACCCATAATAGCAATACATTACATCACTAAACATATCTATGGCGTTACGTTACACGCCTATCAGTTTGGTTCATTTTTCTTTAAATTTGATTTTATTTGTAGATAATAACATTTTGGCAGGATGATTTATTTAATTTACTACAGTTATTATTGAATCCGTATTTTACGATTATGATATTTAGGGTGCAGCTAAAATATTAAATCATGATTGTAAATCGCGATAACGTTCAAGAGTGAAAAGGAACAGTTCGTCAAATGTCACCCGCACCATGCTAGAGCGCAAAAACTATAAAGATGATCATGAATTCAATATCAACCTGTATAATGGAAATGAGTTGCCACATAATCGAACTAACGTAACACATTTTATATTTTATTAATTCTTGTGCAAGCACCCCACCTGCGTTTTGGAGTTTATTTTCCGGGTAAGAAACATTCCATAGATTTTAAGAAAAAAGGCTGTAAATTCACTTCGGACATATTGAGGACATCCTCAAGAAATAAACGAAGACGACATTGATTAACGGGCGCACATCAATAATATCTATTTGAACCTTATGTCAATGTTAATAAAAGACAAACACTTGTGAAGTGCAAATGTAAGGGCGCCTAGAGACCGACGGTGATGATACAATCGGCCGTCTGTAGGTGCCCTTATTCATATCTAAAACTACTTGAATTACCTAAGTCCCATTTAAGCGTTAAACTAGATGGCGCTGACGGTATGATATTAAATGATTACACACATTCTATGATGCTTTTTAACCTTCTAAGGACGTCAACAAAAAACATTAAATAGCTACTCATCATCCCACTGCCCTTATCTCAAACAAGTGGGTTAGATTCCCAGGTAAGACAATGTGTTATTGACTTTTGCACTAGGAATTTATTTCTCCCCCTTTTTACATTGTAACCGTGGAGTTTCTTGCCGGCTCTTCTCCATAGGAAACGACCAATGGCTAGATAATTTGAATGGTTCTAAATTAGATAGGTCTATATCTACAACAGCGCCCCCAAGCGGGATAAATTAGATAGGTCTATATCTACAACAGCGCCCCCACGCGGGATAAATTAGATAGGTCTATATCTACAACAGCACCACCAAGCGGGATAAATTAGATAGGTCTATATCTACAACAGCGCCCCCAAGCGGGATAAATTAGATAGGTCTATATCTACAACAGCGCCCCCAAGCGGGATAAATTAGATAGGTCTATATCTACAACAGCACCACCAAGCGGGATAAATTAGATAGGTCTATATCTACAACAGCGCCCCCAAGCGGGATAAATTAGATAGGTCTATATCTACAACAGCGCCCCCACGCGGGATAAATTAGATAGGTCTATATCTACAACAGCACCACCAAGCGGGATAAATTAGATAGGTCTATATCTACAACAGCGCCCCCAAGCGGGATAAATTAGATAGGTCTATATCTACAACAGCGCCCCCAAGCGGGATAAATTAGATAGGTCTATATCTACAACAGCGTCCCCAAGCGGGATAAATTAGATAGGTCTATATCTACAACAGCGCCCCCAAGCGGGATAAATTAGATAGGTCTATATCTACAACAGCGCCCCCAAGCGGGATAAATTTCGAGAATCGTTGCCATTGGAACGGCGCACCTAGCTTCTGATGTTTCATAAGTGCCCGTGTAGGTTTATGTAAAACTAGCTTTTGCCAGCGGCTTCGCCCGCGTGGATTTCGGATAATATCCCACGGGAACGTACTACCGAGAATTCCTTCCTTATTCCTTATCTACATTATTACCTTTGTGCAAAATTTCAGCTTTCTAGGTCCAAGGGTTGGGCGTTGATGAGTCAGTCAGGACTTCTCTTTTTATTTATATAGATAAAATATTTAGAATGTTTGAATATAACTCAGGGGCCCGCCGCAGCCACAGAACTGGCGCAAGGAGGCCGCGCCCGGTGGTGGCCCCCGCCCGCCGCCCGGATACAACAACGAGTGGAACAATACGTATAAGGTAAATAATAATAAACATTCTAATGCAGGCTGCAATGGCCCATAGACATATACCTTACAAACTACAGTACTTTTATCTCGCGAAGCGACACGCACTATGCTTGTGGTTACCAAGTGTACAAACACGCTGTGAATGTGTGTGTGAGCGCAGGTGGTCTCGTTACCGTCCGAGGCAATGGCTAAGTCGGAAGTGTGTGTGTATGTGCGTGCGTGTGTTTGTTATGTGTACAAACACGCTGTGAATTTGTGTGTAAGCGCAGGTGGTCTCAGTACCATCCGAGGTAATGGCGAAGTCGGAAGTGTGTGTGTATGTGCGTGCGTGTGTGTGTAAGCGCAGGAGGTCTCGGTACTGGCCGAGGCAATGGCGAAGTCGGAAGTGTGTGTGTATGTACGTGCGTGTGTGTGTTATGTGTACAAACACGCTGTGAATGTGTGTGTAAGCGCAGGAGGTCTCGGTACTGTCCGAGGCAATGGCGAAGTCGGAAGTGTGTGTGTATGTGCGTGCGTGTGTTATGTGTACAAACACGCTGTGAATGTGTGTGTAAGCGTAGGAGGTCTCGGTACCGTCCGAGGCAATGGCGAAGTCGGAAGTGTGTGTGTGTGTGTTATGTGTACAAACACGCTGTGAATCTGTGTGTAAGCGCAGGTCTCGGTACAGTCCGAGACAACGGCGGAGTCACAAGTGTGTGTGTTGTGTGCTGACGCTACTCGTCTTCACGCACACATTCACAGCGTGTTTGTACACTTGGTTAACACAAGTAAAGCGCGTGTCGCTTCTTGAGATAAGCTACTGTAACATATTATGCACACCATTTAAATTACAATAAAATATGAATGTTGAAATTTTACATAGGGTGATACAATGGGCGGTCTTATCGCTAAAAGCGATCTTTTACAGACAACCTTTGGATGGAGTATGGGGACAAGGAGAGACAATTCTGTAGGTAGTCCGTGGTGTACCATATACATAATACAACATAATGTATGTAACATAATATGTAAAGTAGAAACAAACCTGTGTTAATAAAGGCTTAAAACTATGTTAGTAGCACTTCACTTTGCACTAGCTTATCTAAAGATAGATAAAATGGTTTTAATAATGTGTTTAATAAACCTTGACATTGTATATTTAAAACTAGTTTATAAATATAATAATGGGGATATTGAATGGAATAGAGGAGCTCGTGGCTAAGTAATAACAGCCGCACGGGTCGATCCATCAGGTTTAGCTACGCTTGCCGGGGTTGGTTCGTGGATGGGTGACCATCTTTACATACCAAGACCCCACCGTGCCTCGGAAAGTACGTTAAGCCGTTGGTCCCGGCTGTCATTCGTGGATCTTTGACAATCGTTACGGGTCGTCTGAATCCCGAAAGTCTGACAACCATTCTTACCAAGGAGTATCGTATTACCCAGTAACTGAGTTGTGGAGGTCAGATAGGCAGTCGCTCCATATACAATACTGGTATTCAGCTGCATCCGACCCCAACACGGTTGGGAAAAGGTTAGGCAGAGGATGAGGTGTTCAACATAATCGTTGGCGGTCCTACTAATATTTTAAGGCGAAAGTATGGATATTTGTAACTCTAAATTTGGATGTAATTTGGCACACAAATAAATATCTTGGATTAAGACAAAGCATACTTTTATCCGGGTACATGAAGAAAAAAAAAATGACAGTGAAAAAATGAGTGAGTGTGGTGTGTGTGGGAGTGTGTGTGTGTGTGTGGGTGTGTGTGTGTGGTGGGTGTGGCGGTGGTGGGTGAGTGGGTGAGCGAGTGATGAGTTTTTTTTTTTTTGGGACATCTATTGCTGGTGGTGTTGTTACTTGAAGTATAAGTTGAGGAAATCTGTCATTTTTTTTGCTTTATCGTGCTTCGATATCGACATCCATCACGTCTGTGAAGTTTACAAAAAAAAAAACTTCTAAACTGGTATGTCAAGTGTCTAAACTGCATGCGGTGGATGACCCCACAAATAAAAGTCATCTAAAACTTATTTTTTGTTTTATCGTGTTTTGATGTCGCTACCTACCACGTCTGCGGAGTTTGGCTAGTTAATTTAATTTGACCCTGTATAATACCTGCCTATTATTGTACCAATGTAGGACAAAGGCCTCTTCTCATTCAGAAAAGGCATGAGCATTGATCACCACGCTTGCTCAAGACGGGTTGGCGATTTCAGACTTATATTAACAGCTATAAGGCCAGGTTTCCTTCACCGATGTCATTAATGTCCAAGATAAACTCAGAAAGCACATATGAATTGAAAAGTCATATTCGTGCTTGCCCGAATTTGAACCCACAACCTTGTGCATAAGAGGCGAGATCTTAACAGTTGTTAATATCTCGCCTCTTTTGCACGAGGCCATCACGACATTCCCCTATAATGGAAATGATTTTTCTTTATTATGTCAGATTCTTCAGGCTGAGGCATCTGACATTATAAAAAAATCATTTGCAGCGCATGCCTCGCATTGTCTGTATCCACCCTAATGCTAGTGAAACCGCGAGCAACAGCTAGTTACTAAATACTTATAATACAATCAAATATATAAATGCAATCTTATTAAAATACATAAATTATCGCAACAGAGTAAACTTTATTCAAATGAGAATTTTACATTCCGTAGATGGCGTTACTAGTCACTATTTATTGACATTTTGATACACATATTGACAAATTTTGTCTCCCACAGAGCCAGCCGCCTCTGCCACCATACCCGACCTTCGGGCAACCGTTCCAAGGGCTAGGACCTAGCCAGATTCCGTTCCCGCAGTTCCAAAACCCTCATTTCCAACAACGCAACCAACCCTTCACGTTCCGGAATCAGGACAACGGCCATCGCAACCAAGTGCAACAAACTAACAGAGGCTTCGAACAACCGGGCTTCCCCAAACATTTGCCGAGTGTTGGTGCCGTTGGGGCCAATGTCACTTTGGGACCAAGTTGGAACCAACCCAATAATCAGGTGAAACCACAGGTGAATATTAGTAAATCTTTGTTTTATGAATGTATTTGTGTTTTACTCCCTGATTGCGTAATATAGATGCAATTGGAACCATTTCGATTACGCGACGAGTGTTTAATCAAGAAGTTATTGGAACCGGGGAACTTTCTGTTTGAGAAGTGATAATGACGCACACAATAATAATATCTACTCGATAAAGAAAGATTACCACACTGGCCATTCTCCCAATAGCCTTATAGTCCAGTCATTTGGTAGTTTTACCCGATTTATTGAGTTCGACGTGCTCTCTTCGAATTTTCACTTTGTATATTTGCCGCTCGCGCCGCCATATTGGAAAAATGGCGCCTAATAGCAGTTTTTTGATAATATCTCCTTTTCTATCTGGAATTTCTCAGTAGCAGGCCGGAGGCCGGATTTCTGCCCAGTCGATGGCTATAGGCTCGCCCCCTATTGCATGGGACTTTAACATTAACTGGCGAAATGTGGGTATATATACATACTATAGTACAACTCTGCTCAACCCTCCGGGGAAACAAGGCGTGATGTTGTTATGGTATATTTGTAACATTTGGGCTATATTCTCTGACATTTCTATTTTCCTTTCTTTAAAAATTGTTAGTTGTTCTAAATGTTTAATAATGACGATTTTATTCACGTGCCGGGGGATTCTCGGGAGGGGATTTATAAGTTTTACGGTCACAATGTGGAGTGTGATATCACAAGTGGTATAACGCATTATCTATTGAGTGTTTTGTACTTATTAAACGTGACTTGACTTTTCACAAGATCGCCACTTTAAATGCTTGAAAGACAGAAGCAATGAATCAAATAAAATTACAAATAATATTCTTGTCCAAGGCGTTTAGGAATCAATACTTTATGAAAATTCTGTAAAACTAGGGAGTACGGCTTTACGAAGTCAGTTAACCCCGATAAAATGTGTATGATGAAATAAAGCCATTATAGTACGACAACGTTCAAAGGTATCGTTTCTCTTCGGAAAAACCGAAATAATTATAGCGAATAAAATGTGACTACCGACCATTAGAAATTGATTTATATTCCCACCTACATTATTATATAATAGATTGACGCACTAATTCCGTCACTCCTTTATTAGTCACGTTTAATTAGGCCAAGTTCGGTTTTTTCGAAAATAAACTATGGAACCTTTGAACATTGACATACTATGT
Organism: Cosmia pyralina; assembly: GCA_946251885.1. NCBI lineage: Eukaryota > Metazoa > Arthropoda > Insecta > Lepidoptera > Noctuidae > Cosmia > Cosmia pyralina. Next base: position 24,403,267 of record OX276344.1, read on the forward strand.
CTATGGTCGTTCTGTACCTCTTCATAGACGTGTTCGTCATTCAAACAAAAATGTTATATATTGTTCCAATAAGGTTGCGTCTTAAGTCGATGTCGTTTTAGGGCTTTAGTCCAATATTTGTCACCGCGTCAAGATGTTTGCTAAAAAAATACTGATTTGAGCTCTTTGGATCGCGGCTCAAAGCCCGGTGAAGTTTACGCTGACGCTAGATGTCACTGATAACGTTTAATAGGAGACTTCAACTGTCTTCTACCTACCCTTGTCATACCCTTTTCATTACACAATCATTCATCTTTTTCTGGTCTCCCTTTTTCCCTTGCATCTATCAACATTATTTTATACATATCAATATAGCTTCTGCCTGCGAGTTCGTCTGCGTAAAATTTCTTGTTCCCCCGACCCATTCCGTCGCATTGCATCGCCTGCATTTATTTCATTTTCGCATAGCGTTCTTTCTGACTTTTTTTCTTTTTGTTCGGCTCCTAAGGGTCCTAGCGTGATGTTAAGTAGCTAGCCTATAGCCTTCCTCAAGAATTCGGCTATACAAAAATAATTTATCAAGTCTGACTGGTAGTTCCATAGATTAGCGCATTCAAACAAACAAATTCTTCAGCTTTATTATTAGTTTAAAGATAGATATAGGCGTTAATGGTATTATAATATAGTCCTAGTTTGAGCTCGTCTGATTGTTGCAGAATGTAAAGCAACCGCCGCATAGCAACAAGCAAGCTGCGGCGCCCGCGCAGAGCAACGCGGACAAAGTCAACAACCCCTTCGTGCCGTTGCAAGTGCAGACTAGTCAAAGGTGAGTTACACAGTAATAATACCTGCCTATTATTGTCCCACTAGGGCGACGGCCTCTTCTCATACAGCATTACACAATACTTAGAGAGAGACACACTATGATACTGTGTGTACTGCACGACGACGTTAGGTCGACGGAAGAATAGACAACATTTCACAATGCCATGCTTAGACGCGTAGAACGCGGAGAAATATTTCTGCAATCTGTAATTTTGTCTATTCTTCCGTCGATAAAACCCGTTTCTACGGCGGTCATGCTACGCATGCTGTACACAATACTTTCTAAAATTTATAAATTCCTTTTGGATCTAAAACATAAAATAATGATTAAGTACTAACTATCGATTCAAGATATTATAGATAGATAGAATACTCTTTATTATGTACGCCATAAAAATTACAGATATAAATGTAGAAATTTTACATAGGGTGACACAATGGGCGGTCTTATCGCTAAGAGACATCTTTACAGACAACCTTTACCAACTTTTCAAGACCCGTTTAAGAACTCCCTGCCTGACCCTTCGAGGATTACACCCTTGATGTTATGTTATTATTGGTTTGAACATGTCTGCATTTCGATGACATGCTTGAATGCACATATTCGTCATTTATCCTAAACACATCTCCATAAAAACGGGCCAACGTAGTGAAAAACGGGCCAAGTGCGTGTCGAACCACGCACAGTGAAGGGTTCCTTAGTTGGGATGAATTTATCCCAAGATTAACATTGTAGTTGAAAAACATTTTCCCCCATACATTCCAACTGCAAATGTAAGTTTGTACGCACAATGTTGAATGATTTGCCATGTTTAAAACCATAGACTTCTTATAGGTTTTCCTGTAATCATTAAGTATTATGTAGAACTATTCTATGTATTTTTTTTAGGCATTTTCATAAATTTTCTTCAAAATAATTATTTAAAAAAAAAATTGAAATCCTCATAACAAGTCCTTTCGCCTTTCGAATTTGATATGTCACACCACTGTGTGAAATAATAAAAAAAATATGTTTTGCAAACTGTAAGTGTACAGTTTGCAAAACTTATTTTTTTTATTATTTTCTAATTTTCCCCCCAAAAGTGAACACCAAATTCAAAATTAATTTAAGTATTTACGTTACACGTTTGTGTTTGAGTCACAGAAATTCATATGTGTACTAAATTCCAACTTGATCGGTCCAGTAGATTCTAAGTAAATCGGCTGTGACAGACGGATAGATACACAGACGACGAGTAATCCTATAAGGGTTCCGTTTTTTCATTCGGACGTACGGAACCCTAAAAATGTTACCTTAAGGACGCTGTTACAAATGGGTAGTCAAATCAATACTTTGATTGACTTTTGTGTAAAAAAGTATTGATTTGACTACCCATTTGTTTTTGTTTTCCCAGTTTCTCAATAAATGTACCGGACTGAAAATTTTTACTTCGGTACCTATATTGAGAAAACGTACCTATTTAAAATTATATTTATAGTTCAGAATCGTACCATGCACATCTATCAACAGTTTGGTCAAAAAACATTTTAAGAATGTAAAGCATTTTATTTAATAAACATACTTTTGTCTAAAAAAGTATTGATTTGACTATCCATTTGTAACAGCGTCCTTAAATAATACCTCCAAATAATCAGACTGAATCATAAAACGCTAACACAAACGTGATTGTATTTGAATCGATGTAAAATAGCCTCATTGTCGCACTCGACTGCGAGTGCTTACTCACTAAGTAAACATTTCCGTGCAGCACATTATCTAGATTACTTATACATGTGATAGCTAAGTAATTAAATAATCAATAACGGCTGACCGAAGGCCACTTTCGCAGGCGAGAAACTTTCTGTTTTACTTGACTTACTGTTTAAATGGCGGGGGTACCCCTGTTATTTGCCGCCGGGGTCGCGGGTTGTTCGAAAGAGATACCGTGGCCCTGGCACAGCCAACTGAAGGAACACGGGTGGGTTTTAGTCAGTAAAAGTCTGACACGCCCAGAGCGGGAGAAGCCATTTGATGATTACCCATCCACATAAAAAAAAAATACCCGTTATTTAAACAGTAAGTCAAGTATATAAGTATAGTAAGTAGTAGTAATAACGGCGTGAGGGTGACTCTATAGAGAGCCTTGTCGTGCAAGGTAGAGAGGAGGGCCATGAGATGGACTGACCAAATTAAATCCGCAGTGGGCGATCCCTTTGTACGCACGGTTTTACAAATCAAACTATCAATTTCCAGTATAAGCAGATCTCGCATTGTATAGGATTTCCTTACAATGAGAGGTCAATGTAAACTGGAAATGTATAGCTTGATGTGTAGCCGTGTGTACGAATGCACTAAAAACACCAAAAATCGGAGTAGATGGCGAGAAATCGTGAGGCGAATCACATCGGCCCCTGGATAAGAAACTACATGAAGACCACGACCGCTCTGACAAGAGTGCTATGAAGAAGAAGGGCTGCAGAGGTGCCTACCCTTTCGGGAAATTCAGGCGTGATGTTATGTTATTCAGTACATAAGGAGGCCACGTCGTATTTACGTGCCTAGCGCCACTCCAGTTTAAGTGCTTGATAACTTCAGCAGCCTTTAGAGAGCTTAGCACTGCAAGGTCTTGTTAATTTCCATATCTTTGCGTGAACAGTCATCATTGTGTACAATGCGTGCCACAAAAGATGAGACTTGACACGCCACGTAGTTTGACTTGCTCAGTAAATTATAATTCTCTGATTGTGATTTTGATTACGTAAAAAAAGAAAAATATGTGTCCGATATTTTTTATAATCTACATGACGGACAAAAAAAAATTGTCATTGTCAAATTGTCATCCCTATTGTCAAAGGGTCTCAGTCAGTCAGAAAGATGAAGCTATAGTCTGTTTTTTTTAACAAATGAGTACCGAAAATGTTGACTGTGTTGCTATTGGTCCACGTAACCAACATAAAGTCCGTTCCACACAAACCAAAAGCTGTAGTTACATGTACATTCAGGAGTCATCGACTACCTGGGCGTCGCACGTGTTTTAATGAGTGAACCAGACGATATTGTTTGTGCGTGAGTCATGGCGGACATGTCTCCTATACAGTAAATTTTAGAAGTATTCAATATGAACGGGCCTTAACAATTTCAAAACAAAACAGGCGTTGGCCCCACCGCGACCAATGACCCATCTCACTCTGTCAATATCGGAAATGTGAGAGAGACATAACTCAGTACTCTGTTTGTTAAAAAAAAAAACTGAGTATAGTTGCCCATTCCAAAGCGTAGTAGGTACTTATTTAGAAGAACGGGCAAGAAACCCCACGGACACTCTTTTAAATCAAAATATTGGTTACATCATCCATGTTGAAATTAAACATGTGAGAACAATGCAGAACGTTAAAAGCGTACGTAATAAAAAGATAAAAAAAAAAAAAACAAAAATTAAATTAAATTAAAATAAGCCGGGATAGCTAAGAGATGACCAGTCCCTACTGATGCGTTCACAAACCTGACGCATGGATTAGCAGCATTCAGCTCAACCATTTTGCAGGGAACTAAATGATCCAACACACGTACTCATTTAATTTCAGAATGACTATACCTATAAAACGTCATAAAAAAACAGTTTTAGCGCAAACTGAACTTTGTGTGAAGCATTAAAGTTATTTTCCCAAAAACACATTTTAGTTTACATGTTAATTTACTTTTCACAGACGCGTCTCACAACCAAGCGGTTCTTCTCACAGAAAAGATTCCGGCCAAATGCCGGCGCCCAAGTCTACATTACCGAAACCACAGCCTTCGAATGCACCGGTAAGTTAATTACCTACTCTTGAGAACGATATATTATACATTTGAATGGAGTCTCCCTTGCAGAAGTGAATTTATCTTCAAAAGTTAGGGCTCTATTTTATTTCGAAAATATTATTATATTACAAAGGGTGCAACTAGTGACTGATTGACGTCAACCGTCGTCACAAATAGTTGTTTCGTGTCGTTAGGTTGAGGCAACTCTAGCAACATTCAAAAGACAATGGGCAAAAGTGTTCCAAATGTCCACCACTAACGAGACCTAAGTAACTGAATAGTCTATTAAACAAGGACTATTTTTATTAAGACACCAATAAAAATCTGTACGTAAAAAGTTATAGCTAAATGAAAGTGATTATTTATTCAATAATTTTATCATAAACAGCTCACAGATTTGTCTTGACACTACAACTGGCGCTTTCTATTTGACTACTAACATCTGCCCGCGACTTCGTTCGCGTGAAATTTCATGTTCCCCCGACCCACCCCGTCGCATCGCCTTTAGCGTTCTGTCAGACCTTTTTCTTTCTTTCGCTTGTGTCCTAGCGTGATGTTAAATAGACTATAACCGTCCTCAAGAATTGGGCTATCAAATGCTTCAACTTTATTATATTATTAGTATAGATAAATTTTCACTGACAGATTTTTTAAGGGTGTCTTAACTCTTAAAATGTCGATTGCACACCATGTGTACAGATAACAATAGAATTTCAATTGTGTCTGCTAATTAGCGCGCGACGGGTTAATAGAAGTTATTTCTTATGTAACAGACTATTCAGTGATGTTGGTCTCGGTAGTGGTGGACATTTGGACCATGCCCCATACATTTTTGCACAATGTTCTTTTCTTTAATTATTACTGCAAACCACAGAGGTCGACTATTTCTACAGTTTTGTTACGTAACTTAAAGGCTGAACCAAACCTATTCGTTATGATTCGCATTTTGGAAAAACTGCTAGCAAGCCCCGCGCTCTTAGTCCAGACCATTTCCATTCTCTTTCTCGCTCTAGTGAAGGATGTTCCTGAGCGATAAAAAGGGACAATTACAAAAAAAAAAATATAAGGGCGGATAGGTCTGGCTCAGACATAAAACGGTAATATCTTCTTACAACAAACAACGTTTTCCTATCGGACGTTACCCACTCACACTTGATAACATAGATCTTTATAAAGTAACTGCAGTGTACATGCACTAATCGCCACAAATAAACGGTGGTAAAACACGTTGGATCTACAAGGTGTAAGTTAAATAACGCACAACCTCTTCAGGGGTCAATGTACTCATCATTATGAACAACTTTTACTATGGGACCAAACTTGAAATCGTGAAAAAGAAATCAGGTGTTCCCTACATTTTGACCAGTTGCTAACATAAATGTACGGAACAGCTGATTTATTTTTTGCGACTTCATTGGGTCGCATACTAAAAGTTGTTCATAACCCCTTAAGAGGTTGTGTGTTGACCTTGTATAAATAGTATAAAAAAAACGCTTTTCGTGTATGTGTGACCGCTTAGTTCTTCTAAACTACGCAATGAATTTTGATGCAGTTTTCGCCATAATTTAGAGAATGTATATTATTTCGGAAAGTTTATGTGCATAATCCATTGAGATTTTAGCACAGAAATCTTGATGTACTGACATGTCGCAATTGCACCCGTGCTAAGCAAGGGCGGGTTGCTACTTTTAAAATAAAACCTAAATCTTTGGAAGCAGGTGCAACCACACCAGGACCCGACATCGCGGCCATTGAAGAAGAAAAAACCGAGAATAGCAGCCAACCTGCCCTTCCAAATAGACTAAATTATTTGTATTACTAACTGTCGTCGATAATATATGATTGGGCACACTGCTCATAGTGCACGCTGAATTCTTGTTCAACTTTACAAGCCTGTATGCCCGTTCACTTGTTAAGGATAATCAGAAGGTCAACGTTACTAAATATACTGTCTGTATGTTCGTTTAGCTGTATTGAGTAAAAAACTTGGGATCTCTAAGAGAGAAAAGTACAGGGACGTGCATGTAACCTGATACTCCTTATGATAAATTGTACGCATTTTAATATGTGTAAGTATCCGATTTGCATAACAGGAATTATAGCGTGCATTATAAGTAGACTCAATCTTACTTAACTGAGCTTACGATTGAATGCAAATTAAAAAAAAATGGGAAAAGCAAGTTTTCGGAGAAAAAACCAAGTTGTGATGCATCTCACGATTATAGAATAAAATCTTGTACATTTTGTAAATATTATGAAGTTATAAGAATCTGTAATGCTGAATGAGTGTGATCAATTAATTTATTGAAATTAAGTCGAGATTGTATACGTTCTGGTTCAGTCTATAGTGTTACTATTTCTAAATTACTTGAATATGAAATTGTTTCTTCTACGAGAAGCAAATTTCGTCAATTAGACGAACGAAAAAACGTATATAAGCTCGGTGCATGAATGGCAGCATTGATTTAAAGTTCCTGAGTTTTAAACAAGTTCTCATCATAAAAATAAAAGTCATGGATGTCATTACTTTCAGGATTCTTGATGACTCTGCATCGAAATCATTGTCTTTAAAACATTTTTTTCCCATTCACTTCGGTTTTTTTATTTTCCCAATTCAGTACCTACATTTTCTTTTTTCATCTCACTTGTGTACAAAATAGTCTTTATTTCGACTTCCATTGACATGTACACTTAAATAGTACAAAGTACTTAGCATTACGAATAAATCTATTTTTCTCGTATAAAAAAAAAACATTTCTCATATCTGTATTTCTCCTTAATTGTTAGTAGACATTAAACGCAATAGGCATGAACTATGTAGTTTGAACAGACATAATGCATCCATCAAAATGATTGTGGATTTGGACACCCATGGAAGATACATTTTGTAATAGAACATGTAAAGTAAAAAGGTAGAATCGTGATAAATCATTGTATTAATTGCGACTTGTAGTTCTATTGTAATAGCTTCTTGTAAAAGCTTTAGGCCCTTTGTGCACACACGTTTTTCTTGCCGTGAAAAACTACGGTTTATTGTGGATATGGGCCGGCTATGGAAACTTGTTGACAGACACGTTTTTTCTACCGTACCGTAACCGTAAAGAAAACGTGGCGTTTACAAAGGGCCTTAGTCTGCATAATAAACTGAAAATGCATCGACGGTACCCATCTTTTGCAAAACATTTATTAAGAACGCTGTTACAAATTGGTAGTCAAATCATTACTTTTTTACACAAAAGCAGGTTTATTAAACAAAATTCTTAACATTCTTAAAATGTTTTTTGGCCAAATTATTGATAGATGTGCATGGTACGATTCTGAACTACGAACATAATTTTAGATAGGTACAGTTTCTCAATAAATGTACCGCACTGAAAATTTTTACTTCGGTACATTTATTGAGAAAATGTAACTATTTAAAATTATATTTATAGTTCAGAATCGTACCATGCACATCTATCAACAATTTGGCCAAAAAACATTTTAAGAATGCGAAGCATTTTATTTAATAAACATACTTTTGTGTAAAAAAGTAATGATTTGACTAACCATTTGTAACACCGTCCTTAAATAAAATTTTAAATTTTTATTGCAATGCAGGAATACCAAATGTGCTACGATCGTCGTCTATCCAACGTTACAGCACGAGACCGGATTGAAAAACGGACTAACTGTTTAGTATGCACAATTTACATTCTAAAGTAAAGATAATTTAAGAGAAAACAGTTGACTTCGTGTGGACACGAATTTATAAGTCTATGCTGTGTACTACACAGCTTAAGAGTCTGGCAAGGCGGTGCTTGCATGGTGTTGAGGCGTTAGATAGACTACGGCCATTTTGTGAAATAGTTTTTAGATAAAAAGTACATGTTGAAGCAAGTGCACCTACATTATAGTGCGTAAAAGACATCATCAACTTACTACTACATAACTTACAACTCATTAATTATAAATATCCGTGTGTGTAATTTCAAATTGTGTTTTTTTTTATTGCATGTGACAGAAAATAATATGTTTAATTCCGTTGGACTTATTTTTTTATATAAAATCAAGATTATGACTCATTAAAGTGAAAATTACAACTGAAACCTTTTGTTTGTCTTGGTTTTCTTTTGTTTCCCTTTTAATACATATTTAGAGGATGGAGGACATATTATTTAGGTTGTAATCATACCATTACACCTATGGATCAGCATTTTTCTGTATATGATATGTTTCCGTATGATTAAGAACTTCGTTAGTTTATAATCTATCTCGCGAGATTATAAACTATCGAAAAATGGTGAACTGCAGCAAACCATTTACAAATTAACGCATTATTTTTCGATAATTTATAATCTATCCATGGCAATCCGACAATTGTGAACGAATCTGCACTTACCGACAGGCTTCACAATCTCTCCGATTTTATCACTCTTAAAATTGTGAACCGTCCCTGAAGGTAGGTCTTGGCGACAGCCGAAATTGTCGCAGTACGGTACAGTTCACAATTTATCGACATTTTACAATCTCGCAAGATAGATTATAAACTGACGGTGTTCACAACCATACGGTGACATTATGTATATATCTCTTTCTGCAACTTCCGCTCGCATGCATCCACTCTTTCGCATCGAAAGCTCTAGTAAATTGCATTGCTGAATGAGAAAAACTGGTCAAGAGCGAGTCGGGCTCGCGCACCGAGGGTTCCGTTCCGATTTCTGAAAAGTTGGGCTATTTAGAGACATCGTTTTATTTTTCCTGTAATCTTTACATAAACTGCTATCACATAGAATAATGTCAGATTTTTCTCGATATCCCACATGCCCTAGTAGCCCCACTTCGAAGTTTTAAGACCCTGTTGCAGAAAAAAATATGTTTATTTCTTTCTTTTTTGCAAAATAGCTGGGCAAATGTCATCTAAAACTTCCAAATTTCAAGTTGATAACATTAGTAGTTCTTGAGATATCCAGCTGTGACAGACAAACAGACTGAGTCGCACCTTATGGGTTCCTTTTTACCATTTTGTACGGAACCCTAAAAAGCACAGAGAGAAAAATACTCATTTGTGCGTGTGCATGTGGTTTCACCCTTGTGGATTAAAAAAAAAGTTTCCAAGGGACTTAACTTTTTAAAATCCTCTCATCATCTATTGCCATCACGCAGGCACAATCTAGACAAGTCATTTTCCATAATTTTACTATAACTTTTTCAGGTTGTTTGGTTTGCCGACTTCGGAGAGATAAGGGAAAGGTATTGGGTAACTATAATATCTAGCGTTGCCAATGCAGAACCAATGTAGATATGTTTGATATGTAGTACCTAGCTATCCCTGAAAGAACTTGGTAGGTGACTTATCGGAATGACCATAATGCCTTGGAAGGTAGGTCGGCCTTTGGTGTGGGATGCAACGTGTGTTGACACCCTTGCGCCATCCCATCTTCCTAGCACGGTGGGCTGTGCTGGGGCGGCTGCTGCGGGTGCGGAAAACGTCGCAAATATTCTAATCTTATTGGGAATTATTATGTTTGAGCCGTTTGGGGTTGAAACACTAGGGCCATGGGGTCCGAATGCCCTTTTAGTTTTTCAGGACATCGCCAAAAGGTTGGTCGACTCTACACGTGACCAAAGGGCTGGCCTATTTTTTGGCCAAAGAATTAGCATTGCCATACAACGTGGCAATGCTGCCAGCCTTTTGGGCACTTTTTTTGTCGACAGCGATGCGGACGAATTTTTTGATGCCTTATGATTATTTTCCCTCCTTTTTTATATACTTTTATATACTTGTATATATTTTTTTTTACTTAGTAGGTTTTAAATCATTAACAAATTTTTTGTTGTCGCTGAACGGCAAACAATGTCAAGTGTTTGAGTGTGCACTTGAATCTATATAAGGATCAGCCGTTGGTGACTATCGCTATTTGTGGAGCAGCCGCTAAAGCAGGTAGGTGTGTTTTAAAGTTATTAATATTTTTGAAGTGCGCAGAGGGCGTACATCCCTGACCTTCCTGCTCATCCGGCCCTTAATTTACTTTACATATTCTGGACGGCAGCACCGCTACAGAATGCTTTGATACTATAGGATAGAGTATTTCACTACTATCAAAAATATACATGAATTAATACTTATTTTAAAGATGTTACTAAAAAAGACGATAATGTGAAAAATAACGCTTTTGAAATTATTCTTCTATCCTTGTCACGCAAAACGATCATTGAATTGAATGGCGCGAAATTTACTCGTATTATGGCGCTCCTGTGTTGTGACGTCAGATGTTAGTGATGCTAGCATAGACTTTAAAACTCATACAACTTTGTAATTTTTTGAGATATTTAACGCTTTGAAGAAGGACTACAACAACAATAAAAATTATTGTCTCGTTTAGTTTCCTTCAAAGCTTTGAACATATTTTTTTACTGTGACTTAATTTTTTCTAGGTTTCGAAAATGCCACTCAAATACCCTATTGCATCTCGGTCACGATATTTTCTAACTATAGGAGAGCCATGCACGCGGTGGCAGGACCTGTCGTTGTGTCGTTGTACATACTTCATACATAATTTTGGGACAAATTTATGTATGAAGAAAAATTACAATTTTTTTTATTATTTTTTTTTTTTTTTTTATTTTTATTTTTTTTTTTTTTACAAATTACAGTTTCCGTAATCGAATTGTCTGCCAAGATGCAAGTTCCGAGCCGTTAATACATTAACCTAATAATTGAACATATTTTTCTTGTATTAAGCCAAAATGCGAGTGTTAACGCTGTTCCTGGTTGGTGCGACGGTGGCGAGCGTCTCGTGCGTGGACATGTGGTGGAAGTCATGCGTGGTCTACCAGATATACCCGCGCTCCTTCATGGATAGCAATGGCGACGGGATCGGAGACTTAACTGGTAATATGTCAATTACATTTTGACCATGCTTTCAGAGCCGACCGAAGTACCCAGGGCATCCAAGGCCTCTTTCGTGTCCTAGCTTCAATGGTAATCACTCATCAGCAATGGCCATAAACAAAGAGCCTCGACCTTTATTATTGTTATAATGACGATACGATTTGGACGGAGAGAAGCCATAAAAAAGGCGTGTGTCGGATTCAGCAAGGATTATGAAAGTTAGCTGTCATTAGCAAGTTTCTCAACCAAGAGCCTCGACCTCCTGCCCTGCTGTCTTGCTTACCTCCTTCAAAATAAAAAACAGAACATTTTCAACAGGTATAAAACAAAAGCTGCCGTACCTACAAGAGTTGGGCGTAGATGCGATCTGGTTGTCTCCGATCTACAAGTCACCCATGTACGACTTTGGTTACGATATCGCAGACTATAAGTCTATATCACCAGATTACGGAACTATGGACGACTTCGACGCTCTCATGGTTGAAGCTAAGCGATTGGGTAAGTCAACTGGAATCACAGTTTAGTACAATCACATTTTATACTAAGTACAGAATATTTATTTGGGAAGTGTCTCTGTTTACAAGAGAGAGTGAACGGTGCTATGCGATTGTGGCTATCCGGTCGGTCTCCAGTGGCCAAAAAGGCTTGACAGTCCACAATGGTGTGTGGTACAGTCAACAGCAAAAGTAGATGATCAAAATAAGAACTTCAATACTAATGAACGGAGTTCGCGTTAGAACTGTGTGGCGTCGAAGTGATTTAAAAGTATGTGATTGTAAATTATACCAAACATTTACTACTAGTACAGCTGCCATATATTCGTGATCAGTTTTGATTAGTATTGAATTTCTGATTTTAATCATCTACTTTTGCTGTTGACTGTACCTACGTTTATCTATAGAAGTGAATGTTGGTTGTGGCTGAAGAGGCATGAAAGAACAATAAATGTCGTGGACATCTAACGTGCTGTAGATGCCGTCCGGTAACTCGGTCATTCGGTGACGAGTGAGTTTTTTAACGCTACGGTCGCAAAGTGAAGAACCTTGTCAAACGCACTTTATAGCCGCAGCGCAGCGCATTTTCATACAAAAAAGTGCGGTGCGGCTCGCCTGGAGTAAACTGTGGTTCTTAGAAAGTGACGAAGGAGTATTTTAGAATGCTTTGCGTTGCGGTGCGGCCCGCCATAATTTGCGCCAGCCTTTAGCTCAGATATTATATGGATCCTTCTTATCCTTAAAAAGTTATTATTGCTATCTTATGCCTTAGTTTGCATTTTTTGTGCTTTTGATGTTTCTCTCTGTACCTATACATATTTGGCTGAATAAAACTGATTCACCCACTCAATGCTTCCACTGACGTGCAGGCATTCGCGTGGTGTTGGACTACGTGCCCAACCATACCAGCAACGAGAGCGAGTGGTTCACAAATTCAATAAACAGAGTAGGCAACTACACTGACTATTACATCTGGGCCAACGGTACAGTAAACTCCACAGGCGCCAGAATACCACCAAGTAACTGGGTAAGGTGCCCCGGGGCTAAAGCAACTACGGGGCAATTGTAACTAAATTAAATATCTCCGTTATGATAGGATTTTTAAATACACCGCCATCTATAAATTACGGAGCATAACATATTGTTACATGAAAAAAATAGATGGAAGCACTGCAGCTAAAAATGATGGTAAAACAGGTTGATCTGTCAAACTGCCGTTTTGAAGCAATTTTGTACGAACGCACGTGGTGAAAAAAATCTACAAAAAATATGTTTTAAAGTGTTTTATTGCTGGTGTTTCAAGTGGAGTGCATAGTTGACAACCGTAAGTAGCTATAATTATTTTTTGCTTAAGGATTGGTTAAAGCTACAACAAGATATGTGTATGGTTACATTTTCCCTGATAATAACGTAACATGGGGTAATTGTAATTTTGAGGTTAGTTGCATTCGCCCCGTGTCGGTTTGTATGAAACCATGAATCAATAGTGTTGTGCCATGTCGATGTTTTAATTCTGTATTTTTTTATTGATATTGTGTAGGTACATTACTGGATTAGATATTGATATGATATAGACTAGATATGTGTACTTACAGTACAGTACTACATTGAACATAATCCATCTTCAGTATTTAAAGGTGTATTTTTTTCTGTATGTTAAAGTACGCTTTCACAACTTTTTTGCACCGATCCTTGTGAAATTTGGCATGAAGATAAAATAAAATTAATCTTTTGTTATAGATGGTTCGGAATTATAAACGGAGAACAGAAATAGAATATTCCCAAGACAATTTGTTAAAAGCATTGGAAGCTGTTAGGACCAATGAATTGAACACCTATCAAGCGGTTGACGTTTACGGAATTCCCAGGTCTTACGCGGATCACGAGGAGTGAAAAAATCATATCGTGGTAGGCCTACTGTTTTCACCAAAGATTCTGAAACAAAAATAGCCGGCTATATTCACGTACTAGAAAAAACTGGTTTTCCTTTAACGGTACAAGAAGTTAGTTTTTTTTTTGTACTTAGTAAAATAAAATGTAACATAATGTTCCTTAGGAACAATAAATTCCTATATTTGTTTGATTTTTTACTGTGATTGACGAATGTTACTTCTCTTATAGACTGACTCGTAAGTAGTGTTTTTGTGTTCTTAGGAAAAAGAAATTTTTATGTTTGTATTATTTTTTTTATATTTTTACTGTGTTTGTTAAATATTTCTTCTCTTAGAGACTGAAGTTTATTTCTTAGGAACAAGAAATTCCTATGTTTGTTTGATTTTTTAATTGTTACTCTGATTGTTTAATGTTACTTCTCATTAAGACTGACAACTCGTAAGTTTCTTTTCTTTCTTATTAAAACATTGTGTCATATATCCTGCTTTTATTTGTATTTTCCTCTTAACAAACATTCAATAAAATTCGATTATCGACAAACGTGAAAAGTAAATTCACTACACTAACTATTAGCGAAATAGTTGCAATTGCCCCTGAAGTTAAGAAATATTTATATTACTCCAAACTGAGCTTAGATACGTGAACTTACGTTTCAAATTCGCCTACGATAACACATTGCGTTGAAAACCTCTATTTATAATAATTTTAAGACCAACAGATACACTAAGATTGTCATTAGTTGCATTTGCCCCTTATCGGGGGTAAATGCAACTTTATCTACCTCTAGTAGAAAACCGTTTTATTATTTCAATTCCTTACGGACTTTCTTTTCAGAACTAGGTTATTTAGGATATTAATGAAATTGTTAATCAAGTAGAATTATCAAATAAAGAAAACTTACAATAAAAAAGAAACTGCACGAAATCAAAGTTGGAACCATATTTTTTCTAGTTGCAATTGCCCCGGGGCACCTTAAGTTGTTTACATGTCATCATTAAGTATAAATGGATGAAGTTCACTGACCCTAGCGTGGCTTGGCCAGACTCGAATAAACCCAAAGATTCACACTAGCCCTAGGAGCCGCATGTTTCATGGGGCTACAGAGACTATTGCATATCAAGGAGTAGACCGGGGGGCGCGATAATGGTAGAGAAGACGTGCCCTTAGAATATGGAAGGATTATTAGAGCCGTACCGGGTGGGCAAAGGAATTGTGAACAGACTGATAACATGTATCTACAGATGGGCATATTGAACGACGTCGCTGCCAGGTTGGTTTAGGTCCAGCTTCGCCGGTAAATCTTTTGGCGGGGTTAAACTGCTTTCTCGCTCTTTTCTTCTTCGTTCCGATGAGTTGTCAGCAGCAGAGTATCCAGGGCGCGGTCGGCCCGCTACTCGTTGTTTATGTCCAGCTCAGACGTGGTACAAGTTCGACATGGAGCTCGCAGATCACGTCGGGGTCACCACTCTGGGGACATAGGTGGAAGGCACTCCACTAGTCCTCGGTCGATTACTACAGTAATATATGTACGCATATTCTAAATTCTCCGAAATTTGGCCGACCGTCAGTACTGACTGAACACTATCTCTGGTTGATCTTCTTATACTTACTTTTTGTTTAGATCAGTCAGTTCCGCTATAGCGCCTGGGAATGGAACGATGTGCGAAAACAGTTCTACTTGCATCAGTTCGTCATTGGACAGCCCGACATCAACTACCGCAACCAGTATCTCCGTGAAGAGATGAAAGTACGTTTGCACATATAACCAAACATAATAACAATAGTCCTGTTAAGCAATTGTTTGAACTTTATCAATAACCCTGTTTCATATTCCAAAAAAGCATATTAACTTAACTTTGTACGCACGGCTACAGATCAAGCTATACAGGGTGTTTGGTGCATCGTTTGCCAAATTGAATTGGCCGAAAGAAGAGGTCATTTGCTATCGCTTCAGGCTCAAGTACTCATTTTTGGCCACACCGGTTTTTTTATTACAACTTTCTAATTTTTATTTTGAAAAAATCCAAAACTCAGCATTAAAGCTTAAATTAAAAAAAAGTTTTAAGTGTAGTCGTCAAATTTCATTTTTATTTACATATGTACTGTTGTATGGCTCTATCAAATTTAAAATTACTTGCCAGTTACATCTAGTTTTTTTTTAATAAATCACAAAGTTTTTGGAAAAATAAAAAATGAACTTAAAACTCAACTTTAAATAGCTATAAAAAAAAAACTAAAAGCGATCGGGATCTTCGAATTATTTTAAAAAGTTCTCTAGTCTATCCCCTTTCCAACGGTATGTAATGTGTTAAAAACTCTTTTAATATCTTTAATAATTAGCTAAATGTGTAGTCGAGACACATCAGGCTGATATTGGATATTACGTTTAAAACACTAGTTTTCGCATAAATTACATGCTATTAGTAGATAGATACTGTTATCTCACGTCTTACGTAGTCTCTTATCTCGTTCTTACATAGGGAACTTTCCTCGAAATTGAAAAAAAAATACATTATTACAAAAATAATCATTTATTAATAAGTAATTTAATTACATACTAATCTTACAAGAATTAGAATTTCTGCAAACAGAGTTGCCCTTATTATTAGCTGATTTGCCAATTTTCAGTGAAGACAGGTCTTTTGTTTTCCAACATGACGGTTGTCCCGCTCATTGGAGAATAACCGTCAGGGAGTACTTGAATGATGCATTCCCGGACTCATGGATTGGGAGGGATGGCCCTATTCCTTGGCCTCCACGTTCTCCAGACTTAACTCCGTTGGATTTTTACGTCTGGGGACGGGCCAAAGAACTCGTCTACGCCACGGAAGTTGAGACAAGAGATGATTTAGTCCAACGCATTGAGGCGGCTTTCATGACGATCAAAGCAGAAATGCGTTTACGCACCACTACAGTTGAGATAAGACGAAGATGTCGCGCGTGCATACGCAATAGTGGTAGACAGTTTGAACAAGACTTGTAAGATTAGTATGTAATTAAATTACTTATTAATAAATGATTATTTTTGTAATAATGTATTTTTTTTTCAATTTCGAGGAAAGTTCCCTATGTAAGAACGAGATAAGAGACTACGTAAGACGTGAGATAACAGTATCTATCTACTAATAGCATGTAATTTATGCGAAAACTAGTGTTTTAAACGTAATATCCAATATCAGCCTGATGTGTCTCGACTACACATTTAGCTAATTATTAAAGATATTAAAAGAGTTTTTTAACACATTGCATACCGTTGGAAAGGGGATAGACTAGAGAACTTTTTAAAATAATTCGAAGATCCCGATCGCTTTTAGTTTTTTTTTATAGCTATTTAAAGTTGAGTTTTAAGTTCATTTTTTATTTTTCCAAAAACTTTGTGATTTATTAAAAAAAAACTAGATGTAACTGGCAAGTAATTTTAAATTTGATAGAGCCATACAACAGTACATATGTAAATAAAAATGAAATTTGACGACTACACTTAAAACTTTTTTTTAATTTAAGCTTTAATGCTGAGTTTTGGATTTTTTCAAAATAAAAATTAGAAAGTTGTAATAAAAAAACCGGTGTGGCCAAAAATGAGTACTTGAGCCTGAAGCGATAGCAAATGACCTCTTCTTTCGGCCAATTCAATTTGGCAAACGATGCACCAAACACCCTGTATATTTCCCGTATAAGTTGATCTCGAATTGTATAGGATTTCCTTACAATGAGAGGTCAGTATAAACTGGAAATGTATAGCTTGATGTGTAGCCGTGTGTTCCTACCAATCTTTTAACATTCAGGCACCTTCCATAGCCGAGGCTGATAGTTTAAATCCGTTTTTTTTGTTCCGTGCAGCATAATAGCTACCTAAAAAGATGTCATATAAACGTAATTTTTCAGGAAGTACTTCGTTTCTGGTTGAGAAAGGGAGTGTCCGGATTCCGAGTAGACGCAGTCAACATGTTGTATGAAGTGGATGCCAACGCCGACGGCTCATACCCCGATGAACCACGCTCAAGTAAGTTGACAACACATAAGCACAACCGAAATTTGAGATGAAAAGCATCCACTGCTTAACAAAGATTTGACCGTTAACCTCGGTAGTTATTTTGAACTAAGAACTCACTTTGAATATTATGGAAGAACCGGTCTTACGAAGGTTAACGAAAAAAAATAGGAAACGTTACAAAAAAAAATAGGCTGTTTACATAGTGTTCTTTAATTTTCTAAATATACTCCATCTCGTGGCTTTCGGTCCAGTATAATAACGCGTTCAGGGCGGTGTTGGGGCTGCCTCGCTTCTGCAGTGCCTCTGGCATGTTTGCGGAAACGCGCAACGAC
Organism: Cosmia pyralina; assembly: GCA_946251885.1. Taxonomy (NCBI): domain Eukaryota; kingdom Metazoa; phylum Arthropoda; class Insecta; order Lepidoptera; family Noctuidae; genus Cosmia; species Cosmia pyralina. Next base: position 24,421,439 of record OX276344.1, read on the forward strand.
TGTGTTCACGCCACCATGCGCAAGCGGTGCGCGCCGTTAGTGCGCAGTGTGCGGGCCAGCTCCAATACTGTCCTGGTGATGATCGCAGAGCGATTTGACTGTCCTTACATTAGACAATGCTGTGACAGACATCTATAGCCAGGGTACTTAAATTTGATTGACCTTGACATATATTTCTTACATACATTACATTTACCTATACACACACACTACATACCTACATTACATTTATATTTTACATGTTTTGTATTGTTTTTATATGAAATTTTAATTTTTAATTCTGTAACCCTGACAATTTGTATTTTTAATCTTCGTTTGACCTCTCTCTGACCTTTTTCAATTTATTATTTTTTCAACTTTTCAATTCATTTATTTCAATTGTACATTAATATGTTCTGATCTATTATGTGAAATTTTATTGTATTTTATCTTATGTAATATGGGTTTTGTCTGAATTAAATTATGTTTTTTAAGATACTACCGACGACCCCAACAGCTACAACTATCTACTTCACCCCTACACAAGGGATCGAAATGAAACATACGACGTCGTGTTTGACTGGAGGGACGTCCTCGAAGAGTTCGGACAAAACGAATCCAAGATCATGATGACAGAAGCTTACACTGAAATGGCATTGATGATGCGTTACTACGGGCAAGGGAATCGCGACGGTTCCATCCCATTCAACTTTGTTTTTCTTGGAGAGCTGAGCGGCACGTCCAATGCGACAGACATGAAGACTGTAGTCGATAAGTGGATGTCCAATATGCCAGCTAATAAGACCGCTAATTGGGTGGTAAGTGTCTTAGAATCTGGTGTTTAGGTACTTCTGTCCTAATTTAAATCAATAACTCCATCTATTTGGTCATCGACTCATGATATCGGCCCAATATTGTGAAATCGTTGGAAAAAAAACCGGCCAAGTGCGTGTCGGACTACGCACCACGAAGGGTTCCGTAGTTGGGATGAATTTATCCTAAGAACAAACTTAACATTGTAGTGGAAAAACATGTTCTCCCATACATTCCAGCTGAAAATGTAAGTCCAAGAAAATCCAATATTTACCATGTTATTTTAAGACCACAGACTTCTTATAGGTTTTCCTGTAATGTACAGGCAAGTCTATTCTGTATTTTTTATTCAAAATCTAGATAAGGGGGGGGGGGGGGGGAGAAAAGTAAATTTTAGTCTATTTTCTTAAATAACTTTAAAACAATTATTTTAAAATTATAAAAAAAAAAAATGTTTGAGACCCTCATGGTAAGCCCCTTTCATTTGATATGTCTTGAAACTTTTTTTTAATTTTCTTATTTGACCCCCAAAAGTGACCCACGTATTCACAATTCATTTATTTACTTAACCCGTCCGCGTTTGGGTTATATAAATTCATATGTGTACCAAATTTCAACTTAATCGGTCCATTAGTATTGTTCCCTGGTTTCGGCACCAACTTTTATGATCGGAAGATCATAGAAACACTTTTATACTGTTAAAATAAATTTATTGCTACGTGCGCAGCGCTGCACAATGGCGAAGAGAAAAAACATAGATAAAATATTTTTCACTGTGAAAACCACACATAATTAAACTTAGATAATTTTACATGCTACATACAAATACCTTGTGTTTAATTTTTAATTGAACAAGTATTCGGAGCAAATTGGCTGTGACGGACAGGCAGAGAGACACACGAGTGATCCTATAAGGGTTCCGTTTTTTCCTTCTGAGGTACGAAACCCTAAAAATATTCAGGGTGGCACTTCACATCTTAAGGATTTACTGTTTCTTACAGAACGGCAATCACGATCAAAGCCGCTTGGCCACAAGGCACGGCGTGAACAGAGTGGACGCGATGAACATGTTGGCTCTCATCCTCCCTGGAGTCACCATCACCTATCAGGTAAGCGAAACACTGCCTTATCCTTTCTAACTTTCGCAGTATTAGAGGAAAGGCTCGTTTCATTACAAGCATGCCTGTCATGCTGCCGAAAATGGAGGCAATCCGACGTACACTGCTATAAGGATATTTTGGCGCACGAATGATGTTGACGGGGGGCGCTGTTGGTAAACATTTGTGCAATTGTTTTATGAAATGTCACTTGAAATGACGTATTCAAAAACAAGATTGCGGCGTTTGTTCCGATTTCGGTCACGAGTCTAAGTACCTTGCGCTCGTTGGTTCTGTGTCACCGACTCTCTTACTCAGGTAATAATCTGGTTTTCGGAAACCTACTAAACCTAAGGACCAACCAAGTAGACTGCTAATAACTGCAGCTGGCTTAGGAACATTCATATTTAAAAAACGAATTAAGAATTATCAATCAATCAATCAATCTGCCTAGCCTTTTCCCAACTATGTTGGGGTCGGCTTCCAGTCTAACCGGATGCAGCTGAATACCAGTATTTAATACGAATTAAGAATTACATAGAATGATAATTATCTTACGAAGTCCGCTAAAACATGGTCCTAAACTCATGTCACTAAACTGATAATACTAACGCAACACACACACAGAGATAAAACAAAATACTTTGCTAAATTTATTTTCTGTACATGAAAACCCATTCATTTGGGGCGTAATTTTATTTAGTAAGATAATGTTAGAGTGAAACGGAAATAACGAACCAAGCGAGTGCGTACGAGATTATTACGCGACATTGAGCGGCGGCGAGGATGGTGTAATGCAGTATGCAGTAGGAGTCAGTCATTTATTATGAACTCAATTATTAATAACTAATTTGACATCTCTTCAAGTCGTCGTGTCATACTCAAACGAAGAGTATGACATGATGCTGAGTAAAAAAAAATATGTAGCTCTATTAATTTGGAAACTAAATCGTTTTTACCCGATTATGGCGAAGCAAAAAGGAGGGTTATGTTTTTGACCGGTAGGTATGTATGCATTCATCTGTTCCCTCATAACTTCTAAACTGTTTATCATAATTTGACAAATTAGGTATCGTTAGAAGCGTCTTGATCGTCCGCTGTTTATGGCTTAGGCTATGTGACGTCACATTAAATTGAATATGGCGCCCTCTAGAGGACTAAAGTCATGAACTAAAAAAAATTTTTTTTAATAATGCCTTGTCGGGTATCAAATGAAAGGTCTTAATTATCATATTTCAAAAATATATGTATATTGTTAGATATTGCTCATGGCTTTGCTTGCATACACCCGATAATTGGGAATAATTACTAAAATCACGCCTCAGATGTGAGCCAAACATATTTTCTCTCCAAACGTACCCAAAATACATTTTATAAAAATTATTCTTCTTTAAAAATGTAAAGTGGCTCTGCAAATACTATATCACGAAATTATAATTCCAAAATAATAGAAATAAAAAGTAAGTTTAAAAACTAAAACCCGACTGCTGAAATATCACTTTCTAAAAAGTATGAAACAAGAAAATATTCTCATCTGAAATTAGAAAAAGACAGGCAAATAAAAAAAACTTAACAGCTTCTGAAGTCGGTGTCTTCAATTCTTCAATGCACCTTAGCTTGACTTCAGAAGCCGTTTTTTTATGTAAGTTATTTTATTCGTTTTACGTTTTTGAAGTCCGTTTTTACTTTTTTTAAAGTAAATTTTTATGCAACCTATTCAAAATTTACATTAAATATTAACGGTACTAACCTTACAAAAAGGTACAGCAGATTTTTTTAACATACGATTGCCTGTGCGTGCGAATATATGTCTTCATTCCCAAAATGTATATAGCATTACAGGCATTAGTTGGTAACCAGTTATCCTCTCTTCTTTCTAAGCGGACTGCTGCAATCCACTGAAATCGTCGAATCTCTTTTTTGGGGAAACTAAAAGTAAATGATTGATAAGAAACACTAACAGAAAATCCAATCCAACCAATTTATTAAAACTCTGTACTTAATATAAATATAATTTATTATTTTTATTTATTTATTTATGCATAAGTACAGGTTTATTACACGTTCAGATTTGTTTTGTACCATTAAACCAGAAATGGTTTGTATTGGTACTCACATTCGTTGTAACAACATTACGTAATTATTACTGTTACATATTAAAAACTGGCTGGCTACTGGTTACATAATACAGACAACAGTATTTTTACTCCAGGTTGTATATATGCGAACAAAACACGAAATGATTTCACTTACCTACCTGTGATAAGGTATCCCGGTTTGTTTTTTATTTCATTTTTTCCGTCTTTTACACCACTTTACCACACAAGTGGTCATTTTTGCCCTTGAGAAACGTGTTGTTTCTTGGATTTTTCACTAATCGAAACGATGCGGCCGTCTGTCCCTGAGCAGCGAGTTGATTGTACTTTTTTAAGTCCCGCCCACTTGATTGGGGTTTGCGTGGAACCTTTTTTGGGCGGAATTCGTGTTCTATATCTTAATTCGTTGTACTTACTTAAAATATTTTTCTAGCTACATATCATATATACCACCTCATTGCTAAACTCATTCGGTTACCAGCATGATAATTTCTTTTATCGGAAAAGAAAGGAGCATTCTGAACTTTCTAAAGTAAATCTCCACATTTCAGGGCGAAGAGCTTGGTATGACAGATGGCAACATTAGCTGGGTGGACACCAAGGACCCTCAAGCTTGCAACACCAACGATCCTGTCAACTACTGGAAGAGCAGCCGCGATCCTGCCCGCACGCCGTTCCATTGGGACACTACCACAAATGCTGGCTTCTCCAACGCCAGCTCCACGTGGCTTCCAGTCGCTAGTAACTACAAGACTGTTAACGTGGCGGTCGAAAAGGCAGCAAATAAGAGTCACTTAAATGTAATACTGAAGTATAAGTTAGACATAAGAAGCGCCTTCATGTTATCTCGAGGCAAACTACTACTTCTCTCTATGTTGAGCTTTCTTTCGCGAATTCTGAAGATGCCATCCAATGCATCCCGCTAGGCTCCAGTCCTCGGCCCATATCAGCGCTTACCATCAAATGAGGTTTAATGGTCAAATTCTTTACGCGAGACTATAAACACACACAGTTTGGCATCCGGCCAACATAGCCTGCCCGATCCCATTTCAGTCTTGCAGCTACATCTCCAATTTGTGTTCTGGAGCGGAGTGTGGTGATTAAGTAAGCCGCACTCCATCGCCCTTTGGCAAACCTTGAGTTTTGACTCCTGGATGTTAGTCGAAAACCAAGTTTGTGCACCATCAATATGGGGAAAATACACGTCCAATAGCTGGCGTTTAAAAGGGATGGGTAAATCGCCTTTCGAAAGCTCATTCTATAGCTCATATTCCATGCATGTTTCAACTAAATCCTGCTAGTATTATTAATGACTACCTACCTGCTTACAGTTTTACAAGGATGTCGTTGCCTTGAAACATTCTGCGGCGGTGAGTACCGGCTCGTTGGGTACACATGCACTTACAAGCGACGTCTTAGTCGTTACAAGGTACGTACCTACTGTTTCAGGTTTTTGTAAGCTAAAACACATTTTTCGTTCTAAAGAGTTCCTTTAGCGCCTAAAACCCTGCCTCTCCAACCAATGTGTCCTACGCACACGTCTTACACATGTGTGTGTGTAAGACATGGACGCTCACAAAGGAGAATGTCCACTGGACACGAGAGTGACACAAAAAGGCCATGGAGCTAGCCATGCTCGACATAACTCTACACCGAGTGCGTAATACCGAAATCCATCGTCGGACGAACGTTTTCAACGTTAGTGAAAGGGCGATACTCTCAAGTGGCGTTGGCCAGGACACCTAGCTAGACGCGGTGATGGCCACTTTTTATAGAGTGGTAACCAAGATTGTACCATCAAAACCAAGGTCGTCTCTTTGGGCGCTTTTGTGCGTTGGGCCGAAGAAAGGCTGGTTTCTTGGTTGTGCCTTCGATTCCCGCAATAAACAAATAATTGCTTATGTATTGTACAGATAGATAGTTGATCCAGATCTATGTGTTTGTGTGCGTTGTGTCTGTAACCGCACAATACAGCAGAAACCATAGAGTGCGGATAGCGTTCTTCTATTTCAATGTGATGGAATAACTAAATTATTGTGTCTTAATACTTTTTCTCAATTATTGTTTTGTCTATTAGGGTGCCTGCTGGAAGTGAAGCTGCAGTCGTGGCAGTACTAAACTTGGGGTCTACTGAGACAGCCGTGAACCTGACTTCGATAGCCGGCGTGCCACAAACGATGCGAGTAGTTGCCTCGGGAGTCAATTGCGCAATCGACAAGAAGTAAGTTTCTGTCATGTTATTTATTTAGTTTAAACTAGCGATCCGCCCCTGCTTCGCACGTTTGAACGTGAAGCAATACCTACAGTACACCTACAGTTAGTACTTGTCCTACTTTTTTTTTTTTTTTGTTGTGTTACAGCGCACAGGTACAAAGGACCGCTGTTGCTGTGTCAGGAAACTGCGCGATGGTATTACAAACTGCAAATGCGACCGATACTGGAGGAAGTGCTACTAGATTCGTAGCACCGTTGATTCTGTATATTTCTGTTACTTTGATCCATGCATGGCTATGATAATGTGGTTATGAACAAATAACTCTTCTATAAGACTATCAACTTTATGTAGTATTATTTTTAAATATCTAGATTATTAGTTTGTTTTGTAGAATATTTGTAAATTTTGTAATATAATTAATAAAAACATTGTTTAATTAACTACATGTTTTACTACACATCCATTTTAAAGGGGTTATAGGAATCTGCATACAGGTCCCTTCATAATATGTACACTTTTCAGACAGCTTTCAGCTCTACCCAAAAATATCTAAAGAAAAAAACATACAAAACAGTCATTGAAGGCAACTTCCAAAACTATGCTTGGCTACAAGTCTTATATACTTAGATACCCAGCATCATACTGGCCACAGAACAGATCAAATCATGGTCAGACCTGATGATGATCCAACAGCAGACCAGCCACAGGTTCTCAAACTTGTTTCACCAACCAGGCAATTTGAGGATGATTTTGGAACGAAGTTCTATTAATGGCCGGTTCCTATAATTTACGGACCATTATTGGTTAAAATTAAGACTTGTATCTTTAAAATATGAAATTACTATCTTTAAAAATTATCCTCATGATTGGCTATGTATTTTTAATTATAGTAATGATTTTCCTGCTTTCTTCATTATTATAGTTGGCTATCATTTTAATAAAAACGTAGGTAGATATTTATTACAAAAAGTACATGGCTGTTACATAAAGTAGCTGGTTGTGCATAGTTTCATCATGCCTAGCATAGGCGATATAATACAACATACTGATTAGGTACATGCGTACAACTTCCCACCGTACGACGAAAAACGTTTTTTTGGAACGAAGTTCCTTATCGGACGGTACGAACTTGGCGGATGGGGGCTAGGCGAAAAGATTTTTCAGTCACGATCTTTATTTTGAAGAAGAAATTTGCCGTAACCAGAATCTGTCCTTAACCGAATAAAGGGAAAAAAGTTATTTTGTTTTTAATTATTATTATTTATCAATAATAAGAAATAGAGAGAGGAGCTCGTGGCTAAGTAATAACAGTTGCACGGGTCGATCCATCAGGTTAAGCTACGCTTGCCGGGATTGTGCCGTGGATGGGAGACCATCTTTATATACCGAGACTCCTCCGTGCCTCGGAAAGCACGTTAAGCCGTTGGTCCCGGCTGTCATTCGTGGATCTTTGACAGTCGTTACGGGTCGCCAGAAGCCCGAAAATCTGACAACCAGTCTTACCAACGGGTATCGTGTTACCCAGTAATTGGGTTGTGGGGGTCAGATAGGCAGTCGCTCCGTATAAAATACTGGTATTCAACTGTGTCCCATTAGACTGGAAGTCGACCCCAACATAGTTGGGAAAAGGCTAGGCAGATTGATCAATAATAACAAATAATAATAGCGCCGTATCTCTACGTTGACGTCGTGGTGGGGCTTGCGCGCTCCGAACTCTAGGTCTTTGCCGAAACAGGTCTAAGGGTGAGGAACCAGACCAAGAGAGATACAGAAACCCGCAGGGCAGGATGTGGCGAGCAGTAGCGACCCCACGGACCCTATCTCCCGGGAGAAGTCTTGTTCCTCATCTCTGGCTTGCCTTTATTGGCCGGCTTGAGTGGAGATTCGCAAGAGTATATGTGTTCGGAGGAAGGAAGTATTCCAGTAAGTGCTTGTAGGTATTTTGACCACCTTCCGGGCTCGGGATTGTTCTGAGAGCCTTGGAATACCTCTCCACTACTCAAGCACCTCAGGATATGTCGCCCCCTTGTCTCTACATCACTAAGTGCTAGCGATAGTTTCCAGGGGCCCATTATTGAGTATGCAAGTCACCCCCTGCCATTTTATCTGTGTAGGTATATTACATAACGTTGGTCAGGCAGGGGACATAGTTCTTCCATAGTTCAAGGTACCCAATCCACAATAGCCATCCAAAGCCCAATATGTTTTGTTTCCATGTTCTGCAACAGTCCTGCACCAACCGGGGGCATCCTTGGGTGCACTTACATAGTGCATACAGGGATAATCGTCGGCTCGTACCTCCTCATCATTTAAAATGTCTAAGGGGCCTCTGCGAGTTGGCTTCGGCCCCTCGTACGCTTTCCAAACGTCCGGGACCCCACGGTCCCAAGATAGAATAGAATAGAATACTCTTTATTATGCACACCATTTAAATTACAGGTTACAATGTTACAATGTTGAAATTTTACATAGTGACACAATGGGCGGACTTATTCGGCGAGATACCTACGTCAAAGACAATTTAAGTAATAACAATAACAACAAAGTAACAACAACAACAATAAACATATAACACCACAACAACATATATGTATAAAATGAAATAAAGGAAATAATAATAATGACACGGGGTGTCATTTTCATGGTTTTTGAGTCCAAGATGGTGGATGCAAAAATTTTCAAATATTTCGTCATGGGTATCATTTTCATGGTTTTTGAGGTCGCTGAAAACGATAACGAGGTCAAAGTGAAAATCCAAGATGACGGCTGCCAAAATTTTAAAATTTAACGTCATGGTTGTCATTTAAATGGTTTTTGAGGACGCTGAAAACGATAACGACGTCAAAATGAAAATACAAGATGGCGGCTGTGAAAATTTTAAAATTTTTTGTCATGGGTGTCATTTTCATGGTTTTAGAGGTCGCTGAAAATGATAATGAGGTAGAAATTAAAATTCAAGATGGCGACTGCGAAAATTTTAAAATTTTTCGTCATGGGTGTCGGTTTTCGAGGGCACTGAAAATGATAATGAGGTCAAACTGAAAATCCAAGGAGACGGCTTCGAAAATTTTCAAATTTTCCGTCATGGGTGTCGAACTTCGTTCCAACCGAGTATTCCACGACACTCACGCATTTTTTTTTTTATAATCCTTGAGGCACTGTCTGGGTAGTGGGGTTCTCGATATGCATTAATGGGGGCTACTGCGATTCTAAGTCACTCATTGCATTCGTCGCCTTTTTCTTGAAATAAGTGATATTAGCATTATCAGTGCTTGTGCCAGACAGGGTGCCTAATGCATTACCTATCTTAAAAACGTAATAATTGACGGTATCTACAACGCCATGCGAATTACGCATCACACTGACGTTCCGCAAAGTCCTGCACCGCTCAAGCAAAGTTTGACGCGAGACTAGCATAGAGGTTCGATACAACGTCCTGAAATCAATCGTCGTCGACCATCAGACAGAACACCCGTCTGGTCGAAGGATCCTCCCTCTTCTATGGAGGATCAGTGAACTTTACACCCTGTTCCTCATACTCATAACTATAGGTACTGGTGACTACGAAGTTACGAACATGGACATTAACGCAGCTTGCAAGCAACAAGTACGGCGTGACGTCATCATCATTACTTCAGTACCCACGACTTCAACGGATATCCTGACCACCATCATGCAGCGGATGCGCATTCCTGGTCATTACCCTCAGCCTCATCAGCAACCTAAGCGCACCACATTGCACTTTCGGCTGGTTAACAAGAAGAGCCCCTTAAATTGTCTCCTTTTCGAAGCCAATAGTCTGGCAAAACGCGGCGCTGTATTACCACGATTCACTGGGGAACCACCGCACACAGTTCCAACACGCCGAGAACTATGCGGCATCCGGTTCCGACTCACTGCAACTGGCCCTCTCAATCATCACAAGATGTGTCGACAGCCCGTGTTGTAGGAGGAGCCCTTTTCTAGGATGAGTGAACTGTAGGTACACTTTGTTCCTCATACCTCTAGTCTATACCATCATTTCACTATAACTATGTACTTAGGTATTACAGATTGTTTAGATTGCCGACTTCGAAGATAAGGGAATGGTATTGGGTAACTACGTATACTTAATATCTTGTGTTACCAATACAAAACTAATGCAGATGTTTATGTAGTAGGTAGCTATCTGTGAAGGACCTTAGGTTTTAAATTAAATCATTAACTATAATTGTCGCAAACAATGTCGAGTGTTCGAGTGTACACTACACTTGAATCTATATAAGGATCTGCCGTTGGTGACTATCGCTATTTGTGGAGCAGCCGCGAGCCGCAGGTAGGTGTGTTTTAAAGTTATTAAATTTTTAAAGTGCCCAGAGAGCGTACAGTCGTACATCCATGATCTTCCTGGTCATCCGGACCTTAATTTACTTTTACATATTCTGGAAGGCAGCACCGCTACAGAATGCTTTGATACTATAGGGTATTTGACACTATCAAAAATATACATTATAGATACTTATTTTGAAGATGTTACTAAAAAAGATGACGTGAAAAATAAATAAAATCAGTCGAAAAATGGAGGTTTTTGACATTGTGTTACTCAAAACTATCATATTAGCGCGAAATAAAAGCTCATGTGCTTTGACGTCATATGCTAGTAGTGCTGTTGTTGTCTCCCATAGACTTTAAAACGCCTAAAATTACGCCACTTTTTGAAATATTTAAATATTTTTTTAACCGTGGCTCAATTAGTTTCTAGGTTTCGAAAAATTAAATTAGAATATTCAGTCAAATACTTTATTGCATCACGGTCGCTTTATTTCCCACCCAAACTTAATTTCACTTCAAACTTCATTTTGGGACAAATCACATTTCCGTCTAAGCGCTGAATTTTCAAAAGTCAGACAAGGGGGACGCGGGATGATGTTTCTAAGTTAGATTTCCTGCGGATTGGTCTGATTTCGGAAATTAGACGAATCCGCAGGAAATCTAACTTATAAAGATGTATTGATGATTTTTGTCTCTCCACTCCTCAAGCACCTCAGGACATGTTGCCCCATGTCGCTACGTCACTATGTGCTAGCGACCGTTTCCGGGGGCCCATTATTGAGCGTGCAAGTCACCCCCTGCCAATTTATCTGTGTATATTATATAACATTGGTCAGGCAGGGGACATAGTTCTTCCATAGTTCAAGGTACCCAATCCACTATAGCCACCCAAACCCATAGGCCCAATGTGTTTTGTTTCCATGTTCTGCAATAGTTCTGCACCAACCGGGGGTTGTCCTTGGGTGCAATTGCATAGTGCATACAGGGATAATCGTCGGCTGGTGCCTTCTTATCGTTTAAAATTGTCTAAGGGGCCTCTGCGAGTTGGCTTCGGCTCCTCGTACGCCTTCCAAAGGTCCGCGGGACCCCAGGGTCCTTAGATATGTCAAAGACAATTTAAATAATAATATATCATTTATTTCGGGTAACAATGACCCATAACATAAATACCTTACAGACTATCATACATATTTATTAAAACCATAAAATAAAACTATTGTATACGAAGTGACGGCGTCGTATTGCGCTGCGTGGTGTCGCGTAACCTTCCGCGGAATCGCCGATACACGACACCCTTCGGCCAAAACTCTTCCTTGAGGACGGTTTCAATATATTGTGTCGGAACTCGCACCACGAACGACGTGAAATTCGTATTGTGGCGCGACGCCAACTTCTTGGCCCTTAAGATCCAGCTGGTCTTCGCTCGAACATACCCCACGATCTCCTCAACCTTCGTGGTGTAATGTAATCGGAAGACATAGAGCTGCGTCGTAGGTATTGCCGGACGCAGCATATTGGGTCCTGCCAGCGCGGTCCCGCACTGGTTCCGATTAGGAGGCTTCTTCCTCTTCTTCCTCTTCTTCCTCTCCACTTTCACGAAGCCATCCTTGTCACACGTGCCCGTAGCTGGGCCTAGCTGTTTCGAACCCCTATCTGCAGGTTCACAGCAGCTCTTCTTATCCCCCTTCCTGGTCTGCGCCACAGGTTTGTGCGTTGCGATGCGCTATACGTTATGGGATGAGCTATACGCTATAGATACGCAGACTATTGAAAAATTAGCCCTAAGTCGAATTGTTTGCCAAAATGCCAGTTCCGAACCGTTTTTAATGTAAGGAATATTAACGTAACAGTTAAACATTAATTAATTAATTAAATAAATTTCCTGTAGTTTGTGTCTGCCCCCATGGGATGAAAACGTGAGTTTATCTATGTATGTAATTAAACGTATTTTTTGTATGTTAAGCCAAAATGCGGGTCCTGTTCCTGGTTGCTGCGACGGTGGCGAGCGTCTCATGCGTGGACATGTGGTGGAAGTCATGCGTGGTCTACCAGATATACCCGCGCTCCTTCATGGATAGCAATGGCGACGGGATCGGAGACTTAACTGGTAATATGTCAATTACATTTTGACCATGCTTTCAGAGCCGACCGAAGTACCGAAGGCATCCAAGGGCCTCTTTCGTATCCTAGCTTCAATGGTAATCACTCATCAGCAATGGCCATAAACAAATAGCCTCGACCTTTATTATTGTTTATTGACGACATGCTGATACGATTTGGACAGAAAAAAGGCGTGTGTTGGATTCAGCAAGGTTTATGTATCAACCAAGAGCCTCGACTAACAGATCCTGCTTACCTTACAACATTTTCAACAGGTATAAAACAAAAGCTACCGTACTTACAAGAGTTGGGCGTAGATGCGATCTGGTTGTCTCCGATCTACAAGTCACCCATGTACGACTTTGGTTACGATATCACAGACTATAAGTCTATATCACCAGATTACGGAACTATGGACGACTTCGACGCTCTCATGGTTGAAGCTAAGCGATTGGGTAAGTCAACTGGAATCACAGTTTAGTAAAATCACATTTTATAAGTACTAAGTAGAGAATATTTATTTGGGAAGTATCTCTGTTTACAAGAGAGAGTGATGAAAAAGCTCGACGGTCCACAATGGTGTGCGGTACCTACGCTTATATAAAGAAGTGAATGTTGGTTGTGGCTGAAGAGGCATGAAAGAAGAATAAATGTCGTGGAGGTCTAACGTACCTACTGTAGATGTCGTCCGGTAACTCGGTTATTCGGTGACGAGTAAGTTTTTTAAGTTATTATTGCTATCTTATGCCTTAGTTTGCATTTTTTGTACTGTTGATGTTTCTCTGTGTGTATTTGGCTGAATAAAACTGATTCATCCACTCAATGCTTCCACTGACGTGCAGGCATTCGCGTGGTGTTGGACTACGTGCCCAACCATACCAGCAACGAGAGCGAGTGGTTCACAAATTCAATAAACAGAGTAGGCAACTACACTGACTATTATATCTGGGCCAACGGTACAGTAAACTCCACAGGCGCCAGAATACCACCAAGTAACTGGGTAAGTTGTATAGTAGGTAGGTACCTACCTAAATATTATCTAGAAAATAACATCTAGTTCGAGCAAATCATTCTCATTTTTCTGATTACTTAGGTACTTTAATAATATTGTAGACATTCTAAATTTTCCGAAACTTGGTCAGTCGGTACCTAATACTGACTGACTACTATCTCCGGCTGAGCTTCTTACTTTTTGTTTAGATCAGCGTGTTCCGCTATAGCTCCTGGGAATGGAACGATGTGCGAAAACAGTTCTACTTGCATCAGTTCGTCATTGGACAGCCCGACATCAACTACCGCAACCAGTATCTCCGTGAAGAAATGAAAGTACGTTTGCACATAGGTATTAATAACCAAACATACCTAATAACAATACTTCTGTTATGCAATTGTTTGAACTTTATCAATAACTACTGTTTCTTATTCCAAAGAACTCAAAAAGCTTATTATCTTAACTTTGTACCTACCAATCTTTTAACATTCAGGCACCTTCCATAGCCGAGGCTGATAAGTTTAAATCCCGTTTGATTGTTCCGTGCAGCATAATAGCTGCATAAAAAGATGTCATACAAAAGCCAACGAAATTTTTCAGGAGGTGCTTCGATTCTGGTTAAGAAAGGGAGTTTCCGGATTCCGAGTAGACGCAATCAACGTGTTGTATGAAGTGGAAGCCAACGCCGACGGCTCATACCCCGATGAACCACGCTCAAGTAAGTTGACAACACAAGCACAACCGAAATATGAGATGGAAAGCATCCATTGTATAACAAAGACTTTTTGAACGAAGAACTCACTTCAACATTATGGAATTACTGCTAGCAGTATCTTACATTCGTTACCGGTAACGTTAAAAAATAACTTAGGCAGGTTTCATAGTGTTCTTTAAGTTTTTAAATATGTTCCATCTCGTGGCTTTAGATACTACCGACGACCCCAACAGCTACGATTACCTACTTCACACCTACTCAAGGGATCAAAATGAAACATACGGCGTTGTGTATGACTGGAGGGATGTCCTTGAAGAGTTCGGACAAAACGAGTCCAAGATCATGATGACAGAAGCCTATAGTGAAATTTCGTTGGTGATGCGTTACTACGGGGATGGGAATCGCGACGGTTCTCTCCCTTTCAACTTTGTGTTTCTTGTTGAGCTGAGCAGCACGTCCAATGCGACAGACATGAAGACTGTAGTCGATAAGTGGATGTCCAATATGCCAGCTAATAAGACCGCTAATTGGGTGGTAAGTGTCTTAGAATCTGGTGTTTAGGTACTTTTGTCCTAATTTAAATCAATAATTTTATCTAAAGTCCTATCCAAAAAAATCGTTGCAAAATAATATTCAGGGTGGCACTTCAGATCTTCTAAGTATTTACTGTTTATTACAGAACGGCAATCACGATCAAAGCCGCTTGGCTACAAGGCACGGGGTGAACAGAGTAGACGCGATGAACATGTTGGCTCTCGTCCTCCCTGGAGTCACCATCACCTATCAGGTAAGCGCAACACTGCCTTATCCTTTGTAACTTTCGCAGTATTAGAGGAAAGGCTTGTTTCATTACAAGCATGCCTTGCAGCATGCTGCTGAAAATGGCAGCAATCCGACGTACCCTGCTGCAAGGATCTTTTGGCGCACGAATGATGTTGACGGGGGGCGCTGTTGGTAAACATTTGTTCAATTGTTTTATGAAATGTCACTTGAAATGACGTATTCAAAAACAAGATGGCGGCGTTAGTTCCGATTTTGGTTGTGCGCCTAAGTAACCTTGTAGTGCTGTCTACTAAGTTAGTCAACTTAGTAGACTGCTGAATATAAGTTCTACTGCTGCCTTAGGAACATAAAAAAAAAACTTTATTCAGTTCAGAAAAAAAAAACACGGTACAATAAATACAAATTCTCTGGACCCCACACTAGGATTCCCTGTGTCAACAGTCACAGTTAAAAGTATTTTTCTAGCTACATACGTACACCACTCCATTGCCAATCTCATTCTGTCACCATGCATGACTATTTATTTTAACGGAAGGAATTCTGAGCCTTTTAAAGTAAGACTCCACATTTCAGGGCGAAGAGCTAGGTATGACAGATGGCAACATTAGCTGGGTGGACACCAAGGACCCTCAGGCTTGCAACACCAACGATCCTGTCAACTACTGGAAGAGCAGCCGCGATCCTGCCCGCACGCCTTTCCATTGGGACACTACTACGAATGCTGGCTTCTCCAACGCCAGCTCCACGTGGCTTCCAGTCGCTAGTAACTACAAGACTGTTAACGTGGCGGTTGAAAAGGCAGCAAATAAGAGTCACTTAAATGTAATAATGAAGTATAAATTAGACATAAGAAGCGCCTTCATGTTATCTCGCGGCAAAGGCCTCCCTATATATTTTTCGACGTCTTTCTATGTTGAGCTTTCTTTCGCGAATTCTGCCATCCAATGCATCCCGCTAGGCTCCAGTCCTTGGCCCATATCAGCGCTTACCATCAAATGAGATTAATGGTCAAACTCTTTACGCGAGACTATAAACACACACAGTTTGGCATCCGGCCAACATACCTACCCTGCCCGATCCCATTTCAGTCTTGCAGCTACATCTCCAATTTGCGTTCTGGAGCGGAGTGTGGTGATTAAGTAAGCCGCACTCCATCGCCCTTTGGCAAACCTTGAGTTTTGACTCCTGGATGTTAGTCGAAAACCAAGTTTGTGCACCATCAATATGGGGAAAATACACGGCGTTTAAAGGGGATAGGTAAATCGCCTTTCGAAAGCTCATTCATTGATCTATAGCTCATTTTCCATGTATTGCAACTAATTTATCCTGCTAGTATTTATTTATTTCATCCCGCTAGTATTATTAATGATTACCTGCTTACAGTTTTACAAGGATGTTGTTGCCTTGAAACATTCTGCGGCGGTGAGTACCGGCTCATTGGGTACACATGCACTTTCAAGTGACATCTTAGTCGTTACAAGGTACGTACTCTTTCAAGTTTTGGTAAGATAAAACACATTTTTCGTTCTAAAGCGTTCCTTTAGCGCCTAAAAACCTGCCTCTTCTGCCAATGGTGTCCTACGTACCTACGGTGCCGAGACATGAACGCTCTCAAAGGAAAATATCCTCCGAAAACGAGTGGCACAAAAGGGCCATGGACCTAGCCATGCTCGACATAACTCTGTACCGAGTGCGTAATACCGAAATCCATCATCGGACGAACGTTTTCGACGTTAATGAAAGGGCGATACGTCTCAAGTGGCGTTGGGCAGGGAAGCAGACACCTAGTTAGACGCCGCTTTTTATATAGTGGTCGCCAAGATTGTACCATAGAAATCAAGGACGTCCTTTTGGACTCTTTAGCTGCTTTTGCGCGTTAGGCCGAACAAAGGCGGGTTTCTTGGTTGCGCCTTCGATTCCCGCAATGAATAAATATGTGTTTGTGTGCGTTGTGTCTGTAACCGCACAATGCAGCAGAAACCCTAGAGTGCGGATAGCGATCTATTTCAATGTGATGGAATAACTAAATTATTGTGTCTTATTACTTTTTCATAATGATTGTTTTGTCTATTAGGGTGCCTGCTGGAAGTGAAGCTGCAGTCGTGGCAGTACTAAACTTGGGGTCTACTGAGACAGCCCTGAACCTGACTTCGATAGCCGGCGTGCCACAAACGATGCGAGTAGTTGCCTCGGGAGTCAATTGCGCAATCGCCAAGAAGTAAGTTTCTGTCATGTTATTTATTTAGTTTAAACTAGCGATCCGCCCCTGCGTCGCACGTTTGAACGTGAAGCAATATTAAATATAGGTACCTAGGTCCTAGATACTGTTAGTACCTAAAGTTAGTACTTGTCCTACTTTATTTTACCTACTTATTTATTTATGTTGTGTTACAGCGCACAGGTACAAAGGACCGCTGTTGCTGTGTCAGGAAACTGCGCGATGGTATTACAAACTGCAAATGCGACCGATACTGGAGGAAGTGCTACTAGATTCGTAGCACCGTTGATTCTGTATATTTCTGTTACTTTGATCCATGCATGGCTATGATAATATGGTAATGAACAAATATCGATTACTTTTTGTAGTATTATTTTAAATATAATAAAAATAATGTTTAATTAACCACATGTTTTACTACACATCCATTTTAAAGGGGTTTAGGAATATGCATACAGGTACCTTCAAAATATGTGAACCTTTCAGACAGCGTTCAGTTTTACCCAAAAATATCTAAAGTAAAAACACTTACAAGACAGTCATTGAAGGCAACTTCCAAAACTATGCTTGGCTACAAGTCTTATATACTTAAATGCCCAGCATCATACTGACAACAGACCAGATCAAATCATGGTTAGACCCGTTGATAATCCAACAGCAGACCAACCACAGGTTCTCAAACTTGTTTCACCAACCAGGCACTTTGAGGATGATTTTGGAACGAAGTTCTTTAACTCGGCTTCGGCTCGGGTAAGTATCTAGAAGTTGACTGGTAGAAATCATCACGAAAAGGGTTTCATAGACGTTATACCCCCTCTATGCGACTTACTTCTTTCGCATTCACACTTTCATTTGGTTAAAATGAATTCCCAAGATGGCTGCTGCGAAAAGTTTTCAAATTTTAGTATCATGGGTATCGTTATCATGGTTTTCGAGCGTGTAAAAGCCATTAGTGACGTTAACATGTAAATCCAAGATAACGGTTTTGAAAATTTTAAAATTTTTGGTCATTGGTACCCACCGTTTTCATGGTTTTCGAGGATGCTAAAGCCGATAGTGAAGTCAAAATGAAAACCCAAGATGGGCGGCTGCGAAAATTTATAATTTTTATTTTATTTACTTATTATTTTGTTGTCTTTGACATATCTCGGGACTCTGGGATCCTTTGGAAGGCGTACGAGGAGCCGAAGCCAACTCGCAGAGGCCCTTTATACGCTTTCAATGAAATGAGGCACCAACCGACGATTATCCCTGTACGCACTATGCAAGTGCACCCAAGAACAACCCCCTGTAGGACTATTGCAGGATATGGAAATAAAGCTATTGGACTATGAATTTGGGTGGCTAAAGTGGACTGGTTGAAGGACTTATGCCCCCTGCTTGATCAATGTTTTATACACGGAAAAAATGGCAAGGGGTGACTTGCACACTCAATAATGGGCCCCCAGAAACTGCCGCTAGTACTTGGTGACGTAGCGACAAGGGGGAAATATGTTCCGAGGTGCTTGAGGAGTAGAGAGGTAGGTATTCCACGGTTCTCAGAACAATCCCAGAGCCCGGAAGATGGTCAAGATTCCTACAACGATTTACTGGAATACTTACTTCCTTCCTTTGCACGTTTGCTCTTACAAATCTCCACTCAAGCCGGCCAATAAAGGCAGGAATGAGGTGGGAGCTCTGTTCCTCATCAGTGTTCACTCCAGCCGGTCAATAAAGGCAAGATAACAACAACAACAACAAGACAACAACACTTCACAGCAGGAACAAGACTTCTCCCGGAAGATAGGGTTCGTGTGGTCGCTACTACCCAACAGCTCGCCACACGCTGCCCTGCGGCATTCTGTACCTCTCTTGGTCTGGCTCCTCACCCTAGATCCTCCTCCCTAGAGCTTCGGCAAAGTAAACTCTACCGGCACAGACCTAGAGTTCGGAGCGCGTAAGCCCCACCACGACGTCAACGTAGAGATACGGCGGTGGGGTTATTTATTATTATTATTATATGTCCAAGTGACTTTTTTATTTAAGTCGATAGTTTTTGTGATATGGGAGCTTTTTGGTCACAACCGTAGTGATAACTTTGTTTTAAGTAATAGTTGTTAAGAGTCTACCAGTAGGTACCTTCTTCAACAGAGATAACCCAGCCATTGAAACTTAATGCAGATAGATAAAATATATTTTGTATGTACTTACTTTCACAATGATCGGAATGCGGATCGGAATGCTGGACAGTGAAGAAGACGGATGAAAAAAAATTGCATGCAGCGGAGATGAGAATGTTGAGATGGATGTGTGGAGTGACAAGAATGGATAAAGTGAGGAATTAGTATATAAGAGGAAGTTTGAAAGTGGCGCCAGTGACAGAAAAGTTGAAAGGAAATCGTTTGTCTTGGTATGGGCATGTAATGAGGAGAGACGAAACGCATGTGACTAAAAGAGTGATGAATATAGATGTTGATGGATGGAGAGGCAGGGGAAGGCCAAAGAAAAGATGGATGGATTGTGTGAGGAATGATATGAAAGAGAAGGGAGTGAATGATAGCGTGACGGTTGACAGGGGAGAATAATAAATAATAATAAATAATAAATATGTTTGGACATATCACACAACGCCATCTAGCCCCAAGCTAAGCAACCTAATGCTTGTGTTATGGTAACGAGATGGCTGATAAACTACTTATATACATTATGGAATGGAAGAAGAAAACGTGTTGCGCCGACCCCAAGTAATATGGGATAAGGGCAGGAAGATGATGTACTTACTTTCACAAACCTAATTATAATTCTAAAATCTATAGGTTGGTTGGTACTAATAGAAAAGTTGAAGAGTTTGTTTTTGTTTGTTTGTACGCGCTAATCTCTAGAACTACCAGTCGGATTTGAAAAATTCTTTTTGCTTTTGATAGCCCAATTCTTGAGGAAGGCTTATAGGGTATTTATCATCACGCCACGACCCTTAGGAGCTGAGCAAAATTAAAAAAAAAGTCAGAAAGAACGCTAAGCGAAAACGAAGTAATAGAGCGGGCAGGCAATGCATTAAGGCCTCTGCCTCGAATTTCGAGGGCGGCGGGGTGGCGGCGGCGGCGGCGCGGCTCGCATTGTCCCGAACCGCTATCGCACCGCTGTTTTCCAGGTCCGGTCCATTTGTTTTTAAGCATAAAATCCTGCCGCTCCCGCGCCGCCGCCGCTGCCGCCCCGCTGCCCGCAAAATTCGAGGCAGATGCCTAAGACGGGTTGGGTCAGGGGAACAAGAAATATTACGCGGACGAAGACGCGGGCAGAAGCTAGTACCTACAAGAATATTAAATACTAATACATAAGATACATACATACCTATATACATTTCCAACCAATACCAATACAAGCAATATACCAACATGCATACATATGCATTGCATTTTTTTATGCATTGGTATATTTTACCAATTCAAGCATTCGAACTATGTAGCTTCTTCGTCACAATTTACAACTATGGCACATATTTTACTCAAAATGACCGTGAATTACTTATGTCTGGTTATCAGAATAATTTGTAAGCATGCAGGTACCTACAGTCAACTGCACGTTTTTTAATTACGCAATATTAGTTGCCATGTCAGCGTTCTATTACCTACCTACGGCGGAGCTTCGGGTCCTGGGTACTTAAAATATATTAAAAGAAGCCGTGGCAGCTAAGAGATGACCAGTCCCTTCTGACGGCGCCCGTTCATGAACATGAGACATGGATCAGCACCATTCAGCTCAACCATTTTGAAGGGAACTTTATGATCCAACACAGTGACAATGATCTAGCAGCCTTGAGCATAATCAGCCTATAATGTTCCTACTGCTATGACATAGGCGTCCTCTCTGTGAGAGAGAGGGAGTGGGCCGTAACCCACCACGCCAGCCCAGTGGGGGTTGGTGGACGTCATATTATGTCGTCGAATTTTTATTCTAGGACATGCCGGTTTCCTCTCGATGTTTTCTTCACCGTTTTGAGAGCAGTGGTAATGAAATAATTTACACAAAGTAAAGTGCCTGTCTGGGTTCGAACCTACGACCTACAACTTGTAAGTCGCGGCCGTTAGCACTAGGCCACCACTGCTCTAGCCTGGAGTAGTTGATGCCAAAAATAGGTCCCCCAAAAACTCGAGATGGATTGCCAACTTCGAATCTACCTGCATAACTCTAAACGGTCTGGTACCTATTAGCTGTCATAAGCTGAAATCCCTGATCAAAACTTCACAGTATTTGTTTTTCATAAAAGAGCACCCTTTCATTTTTCTTGAGAAACTCAATTCCACTAGGTACGTAGGTACCTACCTAAATAGTAATCTACTACAGACATAATTAGCTATGCGTTGTTTAAAGGTTTTAAAACACTGATGTCACGGAACCGAGTGGCAGTTCTGATGATAAGGGCAAGTGTTTTGTTTGCGTAAGTATCCATAAGTTTTAGTAATAGGTACTTACTTTATTAAGGAGGCGTGTTACCGTTTTTACCTGTTTTAGAATCAATTTTAAACGGTCAAATTAGTGCATTATTATTATTATTTGTCTTTGGCTTATCGCGGGACCCTGGGGTCCCGGACCTTTGGAAGGCGTATGAGGGGCCGAAGCCAACTTGCAGAGGCCCCTTAGACAATTTTAAATGACGAGGAGGCACCAGCCGACGATTATCCCTGTATGCATTATGCAAGTGCACCCAAGGACAACCCCCGGTTGGTGCGGGACTATTGCAGAACATGGAAACAAAACACATTGGGCCTATGGGTTTGGGTGGCTATAGTGGATTGGGTATCTTGAACTATGGAAGAACTATGTCCCCTGCCTGACCAATGTTATATAATATACACAGATAAATTGGCAGGGGGTGACTTGCACACTCAATAATGGGCCCCCGGAAACGGTCGCTAACACATAGTGACGTAGCGACAAGAGGCAACATGTCCTGAGGTGCTTGAGGAATGGAGAGGTATTCCACGGCTCTCAGAACAATCCCAGAGCCCGGAATATGGTCAAGATCCCTACAAGCACTTACTGGAACACTTCCTTCCTCCGAGCACGTTTGCTCTTGCGAACCTCCACTCAAGCCGGCCAATAAAGGCAAGAATGAGGTGGGAGCTCTGTTCCCGTCAGTGTTCACTCCAGCCGGCCAATAAAGGCAAGCCAGAGGTGAAGAACAAGACTTCTCCCGGGAAATAGGGTCCGTGGGGTCGCTACTGCCCAACAGCTCGCCACATGCTGCCCTGCGGGTTCACGTATCTCTCTTAGTCTGGCTCTTTACCCTAGACCTGTTTCGGCAAAGTAAACTCCACCGGCACAGACCCAGAGTTCGGAGCGCGCAAGCCCCACCACGACGTCAACGTAGAGATACGGCGGTGGGGTTATTATTATTATTATTATTCGTTATCTTATAATGTGGAAACACATTTACGACATTTCAAGTAATAATCTTAGATCACTACATCGAAGACACCAAAAAAAATGTAAAACTAAGGGGAAAAAACCGACCTAAGAAAAACTAATTCAGTTGATTAACTGCAAATATTTTACACTGTGGCATGGATTTTGCGCGAAATGATCGGTAGCGCATCGTAAATGAACACGTCGCGCTGCAGTTGGGGGAGGCGGAGGCAGCGTTTCAAAAGCCTAAAGGCCCGAACCACCCAGCCTTAAGTAGGTAGGTTTAAGATTCATTGAAGGCAGTATAAAAAAAATAAAACCTCTGGTGGTAGAGTTTGGTCAGATTGATCGTTGTCGGTTTTAGAGTTTTCAAAAACTGATTTTATGATTATCAAAAAAACTTCTTATAGCGCACACTATGCGACATTCGACTGCGACAGCTCAGCGACCAGACGCGTCGACAGGATGCGGCCGACAATTTATTTTCATATTCGCAGACTTGGCTTTTTGTATTGTAGAATGATTGAGAGCTAAATATCAAATTGTAAATGATTATAGTCTTATCAAAATAGCATTAAACAGATTAAAAAAAAGAACGATCAAAAGGAGATTTATTTTTTAACAACACAAATTTCACAATAAAAAAAGAAAACTAAATTTTAACAAAACAAAATTGAAAGTAGGCGGAATTGGCTATCCAAACGGGCAGAGATTCCTCTTAACATGTTGACTCTAGGGAAAAAAGGGCCGAAAATGGGCGTGCAGCGGTTTATATGTGCGCGGTGGCTGCTGTCCGCCATCCCCTCCTGGCAACGGCTTGACAATGATTTTTCCGCTAACACGGCCTCTCCTGACTGGAGGACGTCCTCGTACTCCTATGACTCAGGCTGCAGGGCTTCTGCAGTACTGGAAGTGCTTGATACAGGCTCTAACATCATCTCACCAGAAGGCACATTGTTCCATCTGACAGCTCGCTCAGGCATGGACTCCATGTCATCGGTATTATAGTCTGCGCCTGAAAACACAAACAGCTTGTTTTACTATTGTGATTTTCAAAAACTACACGTAATTTTTTTTTTCAATTACTTTCAGAAATAATGCAACTGAAACGCTGCAGATATTTCAGCAGCACTATCATTGTTAGATACAAACAAAGATAAAAAGTGTAAGAAACATAGGCATGACGTTAACATACCACATGATTTCGACATTTGTATGACATAGGCACGACGTTAGCATACCACACAGTATCAACACTTGCATGGCATAGGCACGACGTTAGCATACCACGCAGTCTCTACACTTGCATGGCATAGGCACGATGTTAGCTTAACAGCAAGTGTAGCACAAAGTTACTTTCGAAAAACGCAGCACTCGCGTCAGGAGTCCATTCCCCTCACCACGGCACCATAAACTCTGCCGCAGCCTAGGTCGATTTCCCATAAGAGTCTGCCAATAGCTGCAGCTCATATCGACCGTGGGGAAGCACCGTAACCACACGGTACGGCCCACGCATACCCGAATCGAGCTTGCCAGATGCTTGTGCCTGTTTAATAACAAAAACAAATGAATTTTAATATCGAACAACCGAGGAGTTCTACGATCAGCGTTAGCCGTTGGCGATATCTCGGACAAGGTGACGTATGAGTGGTGTAGCCGCTTCTATGCCGACTAGAGGGTTCAAGGGTGACAACCTGGTAGTTTGTTATGTTTGTTTGTTTTGTTATGTTCAAAATCAACTGCAATCGCCACATACCGTCTGACCATTCGTTTTGTCGATGGTTGCATTCTATGTGAACCATGTTTAATAACGTTCGGCAATAACGTTCAACCTGCCCGTTGGAATGATGCATCTCAGGAGTGATGAGGTGCACATCAACGCCTAACTCTGTTACAAGCTTTGTGAACTCTGAGCTTTGAAACATACGATCACGGTCTGTTACAATTAATTTTGGAGTGCCAAACAAAGAAATTACATTCGTAAAGAGTCTTTTTAACCGACTTCAAAAAGGAGGAGGTTATCAATTCGTCGGAACCTTTTTTTTTTTTTTTATGTATGTTCCCCGATTACTCGAAGATGGCTGGACCGATTTGGATTGTTTTTGTTTTATTCGAGAGGGTATACATCACAGTTGGTCCCATATAAAATTGATTAACTTTGCTTCGGTAGTTTTTGAGTTAGCTTCAATAATAGAGAGTTTTACATAAAATAAAACTTACCTATTATTTTTTATCAATATCCGGAATCCATCTTGAGTCAAGCACCTATCTTTCAGCCTGTTGTCAGCATTACCTTTGCCTCTCCGCTGGTGGCGCCCTCTATACTTACCGTTGGTACTAAGTATTATATGCGCGCATCGGGTGATGGCACGATTTACCGCCATTATGGAACTCATGATGCACCAGGTAGACCTTACCTGGATTCCGGATATTGATGAAAAAATAATAGGTAAGTTTTATTTTATGTAAAACTCTCTATTATTTGTTTTGTATCAATATCCGGAATCCATCTTGAGTGATGTGTTTGTTATCACCTGGTGCGCTTAAGCCAAAGACGCTATAATGTGTTTAAGGATGTAAAATAAAAATTGAGTTAATAAAAATGAATAATGTAATTATGTAAATGTATTACAATAATTAATCAAGTATGACAAACTGCTTGCAGCCACATTAAATAAAATAAATAAATAACAAAAAATAATGGTAATCTTTCAATGAACAGGATCAAAATAATTAGATAAAGATACAGAATGATTGGGAATATTCGAATCATTTTGCAATTCCTTTTGATAATAATTTTGGAAGGTATGAATCATTTTCCAGTTACCAGTTGCAAGAATTTTATCAATCGGAAAATTTTCTACAAAATTGAGAGAAGCTACTGCAGATCTTACTGACCCTGGAGTTGCATCAATACCACTAGCTTTTAAGAGAGACTTTACCCATCCGCCAATAACAGTTCTAGAGGCAGGTTTTATATCCCCTTTTACTGTAATAAATAAATGTTTTATAATTATTTCCTCGACGGTTTAGAGTAATACGTAATAATTGTCTTAACCAAAAAATCAAATTTAATTTTTTATCAGGATGTTCCCTAAGCCTCCATCCAGACTGCCTATGGTTATGGTTGTCCGTTTTCGAACCAAATGCTGGCCACAATACAATAGAAGTATCTTCAACAACTAAACTAGTGCTATCAATTCGCAACAATGTAAGATCGTGAACCCTGCGGCCTGATGCTAGCAGTAAAAGAGTAGCCACATGTCTCGATACATGAAATATATTATTTTCGTCAAAATTGTAACTACTCATGTATTGCAATAAAATTTTAGGGTTCCAAATAGGTGGTTTAGCAGATTTCTCTCGTGCGACAGAAATAGCTTTCAATATATGTTTTATAAAGAAATTTGACGACAAATCAATATTTGATGTTACATGTGTGAAAGTTGAAATAACAGATTTATGTACCAAAATAGTTCTAAAAGCAAGACCTATATCACAATGTAAATGTGCTAAATATCGAGCTACTTGATCCGCATTAGGGTATTTGTAATTAATTGAATGCGACTCACACCACCGCTTCCATCTTCGCCACGCTGGTCTGTAGGTTTTGAGTGTGGAGCCTCTCCAGCTTGACATAAGGAGTTTTTGTTCTTGATCTGTCCAGTCTGTCATAATATCCGGCCACCCGAAATCAGCCATGCCTCCAAGTGTAGGTCTTGCACCTGTGGCGGATGCGTCCCTGTTCTGGTGTCTATCAGAGTGCGGGCTAGATCTGGAATCAGTAAAGGAGGATGTCGTGCTCGCCGTTGAACATCTGCCTGCCAAAATACCTTGTTCCACTTCGGGGCAATCAATATGTAGTCTCCGCTGGCTTGGTTTAAGTGTCTGAGAACCCTGGGAATCAAATTTGGTGGCGGAAACAACCAAGCTAGGTTGTAGTGCCACTGATGACAAAATGCGTTGTGGTGTTGTGCTTCTTGATCGTCCACGTCCAGTGATGCGTACCGTGGTACTACGTGAGCTGTTCTCGATGCGAAGAGGTCTATTTCCGGCGTGCCCCATATTTGAAAGATTTGTTTCGTTGTCGTGCTCGTGAGGTGCCACTCTGGGCAAGTCTTCTGCCGAGAAAGAGCATCTACCTCTGCATTGAATCTGCCTGGGAAATAATGTGCCGTCAGATGAATGTTCCGTTTGTCTAGAACAGTAAGAAGTTGTCGGGTTTGTTCGAGCAGTTTCTTCGATTTTGTGCCGCCCTCCTTGTTTATATATGAGACTACTGTCCGATTGTCGGTTTGCAGCAGTATCTGTGCATTTTGGAGTTGCTGTTGGTGCTGACATATAGCTGCGTAAACCGCGAACATCTCTTTTTTGTTGGCATGCCATGTCTTTTGTAAATTCGTCCAGGTTCCCACAATACTTGTATCGCTGAGTTGTGCCCCCCACCCGATATCTGATGCGTCTGTAGTCAATAGGTGCGTCACCGAGCTCAAGTGGATTGGCATCGATTTTCCTATTGCCTGACACCACCACTCCATCTCTGTCCGAGCTGGTTGAGGGACAGGAATCAGCCGGTACGGGTGTTTCACCGATAGCTGTCGACTGTAGTATTGCATAGTGCGACAGTGAAGGCGACCTCTCGGAGTCACAAATGTTGCAAAGTTGAGTCTCCCCATTAGAGTTTGGTACTGTTTGAGGGACCACTTGCTTCTCTGGAGCTGTTGGTGAAGTGCATTGCGTAGCGTTAGGCACTTCGGTTCCGACAGGGACTTTGCGTTGCGTTTTGTGTCCCATGTTATGCCGAGAAATTCGAGGCATTGTGTCGGAGCCAGTACAGACTTTTCGAAGTTGATTGTCCAGCCCAGTAAATGCAGAATCTTTGTCGTGAATGCGATGTCGTCTTCCAGCTGTGATTTTGACTGGTTTGCTAGAAGAAAATCGTCTAAATATACGACGCATCTGACGTTGTGACTCCTCAGTAATTCCGCCACCCAGTTGGTTATCGAGGCAAACGTTCTGGGTGCCGATGAAAGGCCGAACGGCAAACAAGTCATTTGAAGTAGCTGATGCTGATGTGGATCTTGATGATAATTTAATCTCAGGAACCTGCGATGCTGCTGTGCGATGGCCACGTGAAAATATGCTTGACTCAGATCTAGTTTGGCCAACCAATCTTGTTGTTGCAAAAAATTTGGAACACGGAAGTGACTGAATAGTTGAAATGGTTTGGCTATTACGAACTGGTTCAGTTACTTCAGATTGAAGATAGGACGGAAGGTCTGATCTGACTTCGGTACCAGAAATAACGTGGAAAGGTAGCTGGGCGTCCGTTCTGCAGGTTCTAGTATACCCGACTCTAACAAGGTTTGAATCTGTATGTCATATTGGGAGATGTTTTGGTTCTGTAACATTTCAGAACCGTGGGACTTGGAAATATTAGCGGCGGCTTCAGTATGAAGGGAATGCGTGCACCGTTCAACAGCCGGCATATTTTGTCTGGCGCACCTAGATTGCTCCAAGCATACTGAAATTGCTTTAGACAACCGCCTTGAAATGTCAGACAGTCATTCGCGACGCTTGTTTTTAGTGAAAGCCTGCGATTGCGATTTCTTTCCCCTAGGTTTGGCTCGCTGGTTGCTTGCTCGGTTTTTGTTTTGTTGAAAAGCGTGTGAGCCATGTTTTTGTCTTTTATTGTAGTTGTCTCGACGAAAAAATGTATCATCAGCTTGCTTACTAGTCGACGGTTTTTTATTTTTATAAAAGCTCTCTTTAGAATTAGTTTGAGGTACTGCTTTTGATGATACAGTTAATTTATCCACCCCCCCCAATTTTTTGAAGGTAGTGTAGCGGAATGGCATACCTACCATTTATACCTACCTTATATATTACCGATACCTACTCATTTCATAAATGCAGCACATAGGGTATTTCTATTGTTCTAAAATGTACCTACCCACTACATATTAGTTATTACAGAGACTGTACCTATATAAGGGACCGATTTTTAGAAATAAAGGCATTCCACACTCAACCAGCATTTGCGTCTCATTTTCATTACCTGCCGGCGTATCCAACAGTGGTGACCCCGACTGAAGAAAATTCAAGAAGAAACTATGCCCTTGAGTACATCGAAACCAAGTGATGGAGGCGAAACATCAGCAACGCAAAAGGATTCGCACGAACTGTCAGCCGTCTCGTACAACCAACGGATACCGCCTCTGTGGAGAAACAGAATCAAACTTTGGTTCCTGCAATTTGAAGCGATCGTGTCTGCTGGAAAACTTACCGACAAGGAACTATCAGAGCTGCTCATCCGCCAACTCGACCTACAAGATCTAGACGAAATTCAAGACATCATGTTCGATACCAAAAATGCAACAGAAAATAATAGATACCCTACCATGAAGATGAGGCTCATACAAACTTACGACGAGAGCGACCACACTAAACTCGAGCGACTGCTGTCCAACGTGGAACTTGGAGATTTGAAGCCTTCGCAACTGCTACGCCGCATGCAAAATTTAGCCGGTAACAACATTGCTGAGAATACGTTGCGTGTTATATGGACGAAGCACCTACCGCCATCAGTACGCGCCATACTAGCTGTGAGCGAAACAATAGCCAAGAAAACCGAACTAAATGAGTTGGCAATAATGGCCGACAAGATGCTAGAACAACTTCACCACCAAATATCAGCAGTACAAAACACTCCGTCACCGTCAACACCATCCACTCCACCTGATGCTACAAATCATGAAAACGCATTACTTCACGCGAAGATCGACATGCTGGCGAAAGAAATATCAGAATTAAAAACACACCACAGCCGCTACGGAAGGCAGCGCGGGCGCAACTGGCGAGGCGCGCGTCATCGATCACGCAGCGCATACCGATCGCCGCATGGTAACCGCCGCTCGGACTCAAATCATCAACACAGAAGCGGGTACGACGACAATTCCGTTTGTTACTTTCATCGAAAATTCGGCGGACAAGCGCGAAAATGTACTAGACCATGTAGTTATGAAGATAAGCACCCGTCAAGCTCGGGAAACTAAAGCAGGTGTTAGCAGGGACGGAATCTGACGCCTGGGATAAATCACACCGTCTATTTCTGAAAGACAAGAAGACAAATCTAAGCTTTCTCATCGACACTGGTGCAAACATATCCGTCATTCCTGGAAAACGCTGCGAAATCTTGAAGCCAACCGCATTCAAACTATATGCAGCAAACAACTCCGAAATAGCTACCTACGGTGAAAAAACATTAGACCTAGATTTCAACTTGAGACGACCATTCAAATGGAAGTTTGTCGTAGCTGCAGTCAGCAAGCCCATCATCGGCGCTGATTTTTTGAAACACCATCATCTACTAGTCGACCTCGCTGGAAAATGTTTAATCGACAAAATAACTAATTTGTCAGTGAAGACGTCCATCTGCAAATCAACAGCACCAACCATCAGAACTATAGACCTGGAACAAAAATATCACGACATATTGGCGGAATTTCCCGATATTACAAGATTATCCACTATGAAAAATACACCGAAGCATAACGTCGCACACTATATTGAAACAACAGGGCCGCCATTATACTGCAAAGCTCGTCCACTACCACCTCACCGTTACGAAGCTGCAAAGAAAGAATTTCAAACCATGATGGACCAGGGATTATGCCGACCAAGCAAGAGCCCCTGGGCCAGTCCACTTCACGTGGTACCCAAACCAAACGGAGACCTACGCGTATGTGGAGACTACAGAAGGCTAAATGCCATTACCAAAGCAGATCGATATCCTGTACCACGTTTGAAGGATTTCACTTACCAGTTGCACGGCAAGCAAATATTCTCAACGCTTGACCTAAACAGAGCATACCAACAATTGCCTGTCCTGGAAGAGCACATTGAAAAAACAGCCATCATTACACCATTCGGGCTATTCGAATTTCCCCGAATGTGCCCAGGACTGAAAAATGCTGGACAGACTTTTCAGCGATTTATTCACGAAGTACTCCACGGACTCGACTATGCCTACCCTTTTGTCGACGACATTATAATAAGTTCCAGCACAGAAGAAGAACACAGACAACATTTACGAACCGTCCTAAACCAACTAAACAAATACGGTATCACAATAAATCCATCGAAGTGTGTACTAGGCAAGAAAGTGATCAAGTTCCTAGGACACACTGTCTCACAAGATGGCATCAAACCACCAGCAGAAAAAGTAGAAGCAATCACCAATTTCCCATTACCCACAACCATTGAACAATTAAGAAGATTCCTTGGCACCGTCAACTTCTACAGAGATTGCATTTCAAAGGCAGCCGAAATACAAGCACCTCTAAATGCATATTTGCACAATAGCAAGAAACGAGACAAAACAAAGATTATATGGAATGATGAAGCCAAGAAAGCATTTGAGTTATGTAAAGCTGGCTTACAAAACGCGGCATTACTAGCTCATCCCTCACATAACGCACCCATCGCATTAATGACCGACGCCTCTGACAAGTGCGCCGGTGCTGTACTGCAACAATATGTACACAACAAATGGCAACCGCTGGGATATTTCTCCAAAGCATTGTCGAGCGCGCAAATGAAATACAGCACATTCGACAGAGAACTGCTAGCTATATACATGGCCGTAAAGCATTTTAGAAAAATGTTCGAAGGAAGACATTTTACAATATTTACCGACCACAAACCGCTAACCTACGCAATAAATAAAACATCGACAGACAGCGAGACACCGCGTCGAGCCAGACAACTCATGTACATAAGCGAATTTACAAACGACATACGTCATATTAGCGGGCAAGATAATGTAGTCGCAGATTCATTATCACGGATCAACACAGAAACCATCACCTGTCCTACAACGATCGACTACAAGCAACTAGCCACAGCGCAAGAAAGAGACAGCACTATACGTGACTTAATGAAGCAAAATAATTTACAATTGAAGCGCATACTCTTACCCGACATAAATTGCAAAATACTATGCGAAACATCAACACAACATATTCGCCCGTACCTACCGGAAACATTTCGCCGGGCAGCGTACGAAAGTGTACATAACCTCAGCCACCCCGGTACGCGCACTACAAGGAAAATACTCAGTGAAAAATATTTCTGGCCATCCATGAACGCTGACGCGGGACGATGGACGAAAGCCTGTGAAGCCTGTCAAAAGTCAAAAGTCAGTCGTCATACATCGAGTCAAATCGCAACATACCCACCATCGGAACGATTCCAACATATACATGTCGACATAGTTGGGCCCCTACCACCATCGCAATATGGACACAAGTACCTACTCACTATTATCGACCGGTACACGCGATGGCCTGAAGCATTACCTCTACACGACATAACTGCAGAAACAATAGTCAAAACGATATATGAAAGCTGGATAGCAAGATTTGGTTGTCCCATCACGATAACAAGCGATCAAGGTCGTCAGTTCGAGAGCAAACTTTTCTCTGAATTAATGAAGCTAATGGGAATAAATAGAACGAGAACAACTGCATATCACCCGCAGTCAAATGGAATCATCGAACGTTGGCACCGCTCACTCAAAGCCGCACTTACCGCGCGCTGCACTACTAGAGAAAACGGAAAGTGGTTTGATGAATTACCCACCGTACTACTCGGACTGCGCGCGGCTACTCGCAGCGACACAGGAATTAGTCCCGCACAATATACCTACGGAACATCGCTGCGATTGCCTGGAGATTTTTTTGTTGAAACAAAAAGTAGCCCAATGAGTCACGATTTCGTTGAACAGCTGCGACACACTATCAACGCATACCGACCAGCTGAGACAACGCATAGCAACAACAACATGTTTGTGCACACCGACCTACGTACCTGCGAAAATGTTTACCTACGCAGAGATTGCACAAAAAAACCACTTCAGCCGACATATGAAGGGCCATATCCCGTATTGGAAAGATGTGAGAAATACTACAAGCTACAGCTACCAGGAAGAGTAACCAACGTCTCGATCGACCGATTGAAGCCTGCCTACACTATGAACGAACAAGGAAAGGATGACACACACAGAACAACGCGATCAGGAAGAATAGTGAAGCCAGTAGTACGCTTCGCTTGAGGGGGTGTACTGTAGCGGAATGGCATACCTACCATTTATACCTACCTTATATATTACCGATACCTACTCATTTCATAAATGCAGCACATAGGGTATTTCTATTGTTCTAAAATGTACCTACCCACTACATATTAGTTATTACAGAGACTGTACCTATATAAGGGACCGATTTTTAGAAATAAAGGCATTCCACACTCAACCAGCATTTGCGTCTCATTTTCATTACCTGCCGGCGTATCCAACAGTAGGTTTGAAGTGCCTCTTCATTAAAAAGTGATTCCTTACTAGGAGGAATTTTATGTAATACATCGCGATGAAAGCCTTCAGAAATTTGGCGCAACATAGCCTCTCGACGTATATTTATTAAATCGGCTCTACGACCGCACACTATTTGTAACAAGTCATCAGTAATCTTACTATACGCGGATTCTTTCGAAAATAATGTTTCCACTTTTTCGAATAACGTGTTGGGTGTCAACGTTTCTCTAGACTCATTTGACCAATCCACCAATGATTGTAATGTTTTATGCAATTCGTCTTTTTGAGAAAGTAAAGCATTCGTTAATCCAGCAAAAGATCGTTCTAATAAATATGAGCGTGCATCTTCTTTTAACATATCCGATTCAAAACGCTTTAATTCGTCGTTAACATTTAACTCGACAAAACCGGGGGTAGCTGAATATTTCTTTTGTGCATCCGAAAACCGAACGGCATACCAATCATCACACTTAAAACGCTGTAGTTCCGTTAATTTTTTAAGAAATGCTTCATTCGCCTTAGGGTAAATTGGATCTTTTACCGTTGTACTGACTTCCGACAAAATCTGAAGTTTGTTATTTTCAGGTCGTCGTAGGTTTAACTCGTTTGTGGTAACGGATGTATTGTTTTTAGCACTAGAATTCATATTGTCAACGTCGGAATTTTTCGATAAAAGGTTTGTTAAATAGGCCACTTGTTGTGATAAGAACTCAAATTGTGCATAACTCACGGTTTGAGAGTCCCTTCTCGAACTGCGTTTCTCAGGGCTGGGTCCACTACTCGTAGAACAATCACTGTCACTATCTTTTGTACTTGGTGTCGGAGAACGAACCCTTTTACGCGATAACGAGCCGTCATTAACACTTTCCGACTCTAAATGATTATTAGAATTTTCCATAATAACAACGGAGAGGTAATCAATTTCACGAATCTACAACAGAAATGGCTTCACCAAACGTTTAAAAGAATTAAGTAAGTAGAATTTTTTCGCGAAGTTTATTTAACGGTAACAACTGAACGGCGCGAAAAACGACGCTATAATGGCGGTAAATCGTGCCATCACCCGATGCGCGCATATAATACTTAGTACCAACGGTAAGTATAGAGGGCGCCACCAGCGGAGAGGCAAAGGTAATGCTGACAACAGGCTGAAAGATAGGTGCTTGACTCAAGATGGATTCCGGATATTGATACAAAACAAATAATACGTATTTTTTCCCCACTTTTATATGGATGATGTTCTAGTTTGTTTTGCAGGTAGTGGTATTAGAATTTGTGTGGGGTAGGTTCTACAACTAAAAAGTGAAAAATAAAAACTTTTTTACAAAAAAAATACAACCGACTTCCAAAAACAACTACAAAGTGAAAAATAACTTTAATTTCGGAAGTCGGTGCAAAAAACACTCATTATCATTCCAATAATTTAAAACTTTAGCGCGGTCTATTTCTTCGCACCAAGTGTCTATATCGTTGATGCTTGGATCGAAATTAGAAATATAATAAGATTGGTTAGATCTTACCGTCGTGTTGACTGACCGAATAGCCTCGATGATGCGTTCGGTCGTACCGGCATCACTTCAATCAACTTTACTAGGCTAATAATTAAAGTTACAAACTGAGCAACAAGCCATAGAGCAACATTCTTTAGGAATGTAAATCATAAACACACTACCGTCTTCTTTTCAATAAAACACTAAACAAATTGGAACGTACTCACCAGATTTTTCAACGTATACCATGTTACCATGTAACATCACTACTTAACCCGCAGTAATACGTTAAGGAAATAATTTCTTCCTTTTTCATGTTTGAATAGCCAATTTGCCTTAACTCAGGGTGCAGAACGATCAGGGCACGTGGGAGTGGAATCCCACTTCTGATCTTATGAAAATAGCATTAAACAGATTCAAAAAAAGAACGATCAAAAGGAGATTTATTTTATAATAACTAAAATTTCACAATAAAAAAAAGAAAACTAAATTTAAACAGAACAAAATTTAAAGTAGGCGGAATTGGCTATCCAAACCGGCAAAGATTCCTCTTAAGGTTGAACTTTACAACATTTTTTCCATACAAATTTCAGAACTTTATTTGTAGTTGATTTATGCAGTGGTTTTTTCATAAAACTCTTTTGTCCAAAGGACTTTTCGTAATTTTTTTCGCGCTCGTTTGTCCTATGAATATCGTGCATTTCACTCAATAATGTTCCCCCCGCGCGGTACGGAGGGAAGACGCTCGTGCACACACATGCATTTGCGGCCTATATCGTTCGTATGTTTGTATAGTAGACTATTCTCCCTGCGCTATTATGTTATTATCATTCGTACGTACGTAAACACTACATTGACCCCGGCTTGACTTTGGATTTCGATATGAGTACTACCTACTTTATCTGTTTGACTTCGCGCTGAAATTTGAACTACGTATTTACAAGCTTTTTTTTTAAATTTAGTTTCACCTGTCCCAATGTTTGTCTGTAATGTAGTCTTACAAGTTAAATTTGATCCACTTCCCGGTTACCGATTGAGCTGAAATTTTGTATGCATGTGTAAATCGGATGACAACGCAAAATTATTATGACATGGAGCTGATTTGATGATGCAACCGGAAGGTGGCCATAAGGACTCGGTAGTTAAACGACACAACCCCATCGAGTTTGGACTAGTTTGATCCGTCTTGACGAGTACTTTGGTGCTAGATGGTAACCAGGGTCTGATGATGGAGCTGGAAGACGGCCATAGGAACTCAGTAATTAAACGACACAACCCCATCGAGTTTGGGCCCGTATACTTCGTCTTAACGAGTACTTTGGTGCTAGATAGTAACCAAGATCTGATGATGGAGTTGGAAGATGGCCATAGGAACTCAGTAATTAAATGACACAACTCCATCCAGTTTGGACCCGTATGATTCGTCTTGACGAGTACTTTGGTGCTAGATGGTAACCAGGGTCTGATGATGGAGAATAGAATAGAATAGAATAGAAAGATGTTTATTTCCCTGGTTCATATGTTACATTATGTCCACAGGTCGGTGGTGTATACCGCCTGTGGGTGTGTCAGCTACTTACAGTCTACCTATGTTTGTCTGAGAGAGATCTATATAAGTGTAGTGTAGTGTGTGCTGTGTGCTTGTTAGTGTGTACAGAATAAATTTATATAAATTTATAATGTTGTTCTATATTGCCCTATCCTATTTACAGCTATTTACAATTTATGGGGACGTGGAGCGGTCTTTCGATTGCTGAGCAGCCGACTCCTGTCTTTTTTTGGTACATAGTCGATTTCACCTAGTCTAGTATTAGTTAGGAGGGGGTTGTGCTGTCCGTATCCGAGGTAGGCGTCACCAGGGGTCTCTAGATCCTCGATGTGCATTTCGCGGAGTCGGCGCAGCATGTCCTCGTTTAGATCTTGTGCACGGAGGTGCCATGGATCCCAATCGAGCATATCCCAGAGTAGTGAGGTTTCTAGGCGTCTTGGGAATTGTCCGCTGGTCTTGAGAGCCATTCGATATTGGCGTTCAATTTTTAGTAAATTGCTCTTACTGTAACGTGAGAGTAGTTGTACTACGCCATAATCCAATATAGGAAGTAGGCAGGCCTGAATGACAGCAAGTTTCACAGTCATATCCGTCTTGGCGTGCCAGCCTATGATAGGGGCTAGCGCGCCGCGTGCTCGTCGCGCCTTCTGCACGACGTAATCTGTCTGTTTGCCCATAGTCATGGTCTTATCTAAGTGTACGCCCAGATATTTTATGCTATTTTTATATTCGATTACCTCGTCTTTGATGCGAATGGTTCTGCGGTAGTTTCTCTTGTGAGTGAACATAGCACACTCCGTTTTGTCTACATTGCATTTTAGCCCCCAGCGGCGATAGTAGTCGATGACGGTGTCGGCGGCCCAGCCCGCGCGTAGTGTCGCACAGTTCGGGTCGGGAACCTGTTAAGGATGCACAGATCATCGGCGTATTGCGAGAGCTTGAGTCCGCGTATACGGTCCCATTGGTCCCAAACGTCGTGCACGTACAGATTGAAAATGACCGGACCCAGGATAGAGCCCTGGGGGACCCCGTATGGCACCGGTTTTTCATCGCCGTTAGTGGTTCTGAAGCGTCCGTAGGTTTTGCGACCGCTCAAGTAATTCTCTATGAGTTTGATGATGTTGTTCGGGACGTTAGCTGTTTGAAGCTTCTTTGTCAGACCTTCATGGTTTATTGAGTCGAAGGCCTTCGAAAGATCCGTCAGGACCATGGCCACATTTTCCCTCACTTCCAGCGCATCCGTAATGAACTTGCCGGTGCGAAGGATCTGAGTGCCTGTTCCTCTGTTCTTGGTGAAGCCATGCTGGAACGGCGGTTGGAGTCTGTCGGCTGTCTGTCGCAGGCGCGACAAGAGCAGGCGTTCGTGTAATTTACCCATGATGTTTAGGAGAGTGATGGGTCGGTACGATTTGGCGTCTCGGTGATTCTTGCCCGCTTTATGTAGGAAGATGCACTCCCCGATTTTCCATCTGTTGGGATAATAACCTGTCAGTAACAGGTAGTCAGCTACCACTTTGTACCTAATGAGAAAGGGGTCGCCTCCGAGTTTGAGGGCGTCTGCTTTGATTTTGTCCGGGCCAGGGGCCTTCTTATTTTTAAAGCGTCTCAGCGCGAATCTGATTTCCTCTATGGAAGTGGGGTCGAGAGGCTGGAACGGTGTGGTCGTCTCTGTGCTCTTATCTTCGTTATTTATCTCGGCTTCTGTGACGATCGCTGCGTCGACCAGGGCGTCAATGGTTTCTTTCTCACTGTTGCAACCCTCAATGTGGGGGAGTCTCTGTACTGGAGCCTTCAGGTTGCGTTGGATTCGCCACATCTGGGCTCTATTGTTCTGTGGATCGTTTATTATCCGGGTCCATTTATCACTGCTATATTCCACGAGTCTTTGTTGAACCTGGCGTTTCAGATGATTATAGGTTCTTTTTTGTTCCGTTATTCTGTCATGGTTGAAGCGTAGTCGCCACGCTTTACTTTTTGCTTGGTTTCTTTTGTCTATCAGTTTATTAATCTCTTCTGGAAGTTGATCTCTTCTGTTGTTTTCATGTAGTGGCGCATACTCATCCAATGTTTCTGTGATGGATTTTTCCAGTTGTAGTATGTATTGCTCGCATTCTACGTCGGTTGTGATTTCCTTTGGCAGGTGCGTGGTTTTATCCCACAGGGTTAGTTGGAATTGTTGTCTGATATCTTCGTTGTTTGCAACAGCGCGGGTATTTCTTACCAGTGTTTTCTCTCTGTCTACCACTATGCTTAGGTCCAGTAACCAGGGCATATGATCGGAGCCAACGGATGTTGTTTGTCGACATGTTATGGTGTCGAAAGCTTGCACATCGTGTGAGAAGATGGCTGCATCGAGGATGCCATAGCCCGCACTGTTAGGTCGCGAGGGTAGGCCTGTATGGTGTATGGTGCAGACGTCGGAGTTACAGAGGTCGCGGACGAGTATACCCGCTCCTTCGTCTCTCGTCTGGTTGAGTGCGGTCATTTTAAGGTTGAGGTCCCCGATGGTGATGTTTGGGGCTTCGGTTATGATGTCTTCTAGCTCATCATTAAGCGCTGCGGCGTCGAAGTGCTCTGATCTGTGCGGTATATATATCCCCTTAATTTTTAGGGAATCTCCGGTCAGATGATCATAAGTGAGGTTAATAGCGACGCCTTCAATGAGGCGATCTCTTTCTTCGGTACCTGGGGTTACGTCGGTCTGACTCCAGCGTATTCCTCGCATCACATACATGGCTGTAGTTAGATGCGACGCGATTGAATGCGTGATCTTGTCGTAGTTTAGGAGATTCATGCGGATTTTGGAAAAGTCCACCCGGCACTCGTTGACTACGATTATATGTGGTTTATAACGATCGGCTAAGGATTTTAGCTCAAGGACTTTACCTTTCAATCCTTGCGCATTGAGGTGCAGTATGCGCAACTTATGATATTGATTTCTCGGATTATTTGTTGAGAATTTTTATGAGGATTTCGTGTTGTAGCTGTAGCTGGTGTAATATCTGTTTCATAGTTGTTTCTAGCCCTTGCCCTAGGGGCTCCATGCTGTTTTCTGTGTTCGTTTTCGTTGTGTGTTCATTTAGTTGCATTGGTGGCTGGTGCTGTGGTTGTGATTGTGATTGGGGCGCCTGTTTGGGTAACAGTGGAAATTGTGAAGTGGAGGTTATGTTCACGTACGAGACGTTTTCTCGACGGTATCTCAGTGCTGCATATCTGCGTTCAGCTGCTTCTCTTTTTTTCCTTTCTTTTTCTTCGTGTTGTGCCAATTGACGGTCCACTGCCTTCTGGAACTTCTCGCATTTAGCTTGGTTGGCCCCATGGCCCGGTTTTTTGCATGATGTGCATACTTCTATATCTACGCCTTCTTCGTTTTGAATTGTGGAGGTGGGGTGTTTCTTCTCACCGTGACACGCCGATGTCGCATGCGTGAAGACGAAACATTTCTTACATTGTACTACTCTCCTGGGGTCGTCTTTGTATTCTTGAGGCTTCATGCTGAAGGCTCCGAAGTACGCATGCTTTGTTGTCTTCATAAGCGTGGCGATTTCATCGTATGAGTGGGCACTATCAAAGATAAATAATTGTAGGTTACCTTTAATTGTTCTCATTTTGATCGGTCTCACACCAATGCACCTCTCCATTTCCTCAAGGCATGCCTCATACGTCTCATCGTAGATGTTCGTGATGAGCACAACCTTCGTCTGATGGGTCTGCTCGGCTTTTGGGACGCGTGCCACGAAGCGGAGCCCGTCGTCGAGTTTCCTCAACTCCTCCATAATTATATTCCTCATGTCCGCGGTGTATACGCGGATCGTGATAGTTCTTTTGTTACTAGCCATTGCGTTTCTTGCTCCATGCTTTGTGGTTATTTTTCTAATTTTGTTAATGTATTCCGGATCATTGATTTTCTTGACGTCTGTTATGATTATATCGGGGATGTGAGTGGATGATGTGATCACTCTCGGTTGTCGCTGGGTCGCTGTCGAGTTAGGAGTGACGGGACCTCTCTTTCTCTTCTTTGGTTTAGGTGAAGTAAAAGTCGCATGGGCGTGGTCTATTTCCCTTTCCAATTCGTCTTTGTACTCCTCTTCGGTGGAAAGCGAGGAGAAACGGTTGCTTGTTTTTATGGGCTGTCGCTGCGAGGCGACGGTGACGGCCGGACTGGCGGCGCGCGCTTGCGCCGTCGCGTTACCTAACTGAGTCGCAGAGTCGGCGCGTAGAAGCGTCGAGACGGTCATGTCCTCGCGCGCGCGCGCGGTGGGTTCGACATTGCGAGCTCGCGCATCAGCGGCGGCTTCATTCGGTTGCGTTCGCGCGGCGCCTGCGGTCACGCCGCCGGGCGCCGTCGCAGCAATCGCGCCACCAAAGGCGTGACGCGGTCTCCGGTGAGTGGGGCGGCCCGACCCACACAGTGACAGCTCAGCCCTTGTACTTTGGGTCCTCGGTACCTCTCTATATTTTGATACTATTTTGTTCACTGTTCCACATTCACAGGTC
Organism: Cosmia pyralina; assembly: GCA_946251885.1. Classification (NCBI taxonomy): domain Eukaryota; kingdom Metazoa; phylum Arthropoda; class Insecta; order Lepidoptera; family Noctuidae; genus Cosmia; species Cosmia pyralina. The sequence goes on from OX276344.1 coordinate 24,462,050, forward strand.
ACGTTTTCTTCACTTTCAAGTCCTATAATTGGCATGTACTTAACATTTAACTGTCCGTTGCACTTGCGGCAGTCTATCTTATTTATTTTGCAGAAATTTTAATTTCGTTTACACTGTTCACTAGGTGTCCGTTTGAAATATTTGCTGAAGTTTTTATAAAACATTTCACGGCACTTCTTTTGTTACACAATCTACAAGTTAATTGTTTAATCTTAGTTTGGAGTCCCTGCCACTCGTGGAATTTTTTAATTACGTTAATTTTAGCGCAGTACCAACAAGCAACTGCGTATTGTCCTTCATTGTCCGGGGAAACTTCACTTACACTAACTAATTTATAGTAACTGTTATTTTTATTGTTAACAATTGCACTGTCCGTGTCCATTTCACTAGTTTCACTGTTTCCGGGAGGGCCTAAAGAGCCTCCCTTAGTCTCCACACGCATATGAGCGCAAACTGATGTAGGTAGTCTTATAAAAATATTGCGTCACTCGAGGCAACAGGCACGGAGCGCGTGAGAGCTCCGTGCGCACGTCCACTCGCCACGGCTACTCTCGCGAGACTCTGATGATGGAGCTGGGAAATGGCCATAGGAACTCGGTAATTAAGCGACACAACCACGTCGAGTTTGATTCGTCTTGATGGGTGGTATGGTGAGTGGTGATGGTTTGGTGGACGTGAATATGGTACTAGTACCTACGTATTAATGCTTCAGTGTGAGTTGGCAAGGCATGATAAAATTTGGCTGTTTATTGATGACCTTTCTTTAGGCTGTTCCTAAATAATATCGCGGGGGACAATTTTTATGAAAAAAAAGAAATAGAGGCCCAAAAAAAATTTTTTTTTTTGTTAATTTCATCATAACTTGAAAACGCTAAGAGCTATAGAAATAAGTAAGTACATCTGATTAAAAAAAATGTTGATATAATAAATAAAGTCAGCCACGTATTTTGATGCAGTTTACTAGGGATTTACCTCATAGTAAAAGTTGTTTGTATTGATGAGTAGGTACTTTCATCACGTGAAGCACAAAGTAGCTATACATACCCTCCCCACTCACTACACCCTCCCCCTCACTACAACCTCCTATCCCTCTTCACCTCTTCCCGTTCTCCAATCAACCAGTCAAAGTCTCAACTCAATCTCTCTTCAATGAATCAATGCTATACAAAAAGCAATTTTAAGGTATAAAGGCACTCGTCCCCCTCTCACCCTTCCTACTCTCCCTCTAACCCCCTCTCACCCATCTCTCCTTCCCACCTCTCACCACCCCTTCTCACCTCCTCTCACCCCTTTCAACCCCCACACCGCCCCCTCTTACCCCCTCCACATCCCTATCCTGCTCTCCCTCTTAACCCCCTCACCACATCCCCTTCCCGCTAACCTCTCCATTCACCGGTTTCCCCTCTCCCTCTACCCTCAACAACTCCCCTTCTCCCTCCTCACCACACCCACCCCTTACTGCTTGCCCTCCTCAGTACCCCTCCCCTTCCCCCTTTCCCTCCTCACCACCCCCTCCCCTGCTCCCCTCACCCTTCCCTCTGGAGGAAAAACTATGAATGACAAATTTTATTACTTGCCTAGGCAAGTATTTGTGCCAAGTTTCAAGTTAATTAACTAAATTAACAAGATATTTCATATAAACCATATTCCCTGTTTTCACCCCCACAAGGGTGGATATTAAAAAAAACCGCTTGGGATATTTCCGTAACTTGACTGAAAGATTATTACCACCAATTTTCGAGTTAATCAAGCCCCACAGTAAAACTTGCCCTGTAAAATTGACTTCACCCCCTTAGGGGTAGATTTTCGAAAAACCTTGATACACATTATTCTTCATTTTTGATCTCAAGTATAAATATTGAATTTCGAGTTAATCGGACCGCGCATTAAAATTACTTCAAACAAACTCTGACACCCCCTATATCCCTTTTTAGGGGTAATTTAGGAAAACTAAAAATGACAAACCTTATAATTTACTTAGATAAATATTCGTGCCAAGTTTCGCCGCCGATCGTACCCACGGCTACAGATCTAGCTATACCAGTATAAGCCCAGTATAAGCTGATCTCGAATTGTATTGGATTTCCTTACAATGAGAGGTCAGTGTAAACTGGAAATGCATAGCTTGATGTGTAGCCGTGTGTAGGTAAACGGCGGCGGCGGCGGGTATTTTATACGTGAAGTTTGTCCCATGACACATGACATGACAAAAAAATCATGCTGTATACAGGGTCAAATTAAATTAGCTAGCGAAACTCCGCAGACGTGACAATGGGTAACGATATTAAAACACGGCTAAATAAAAATAAAAAGATTTGATTTTTTTGGGGGTCAACGACAGTACTACCTGTTAGATATAGCGCCGATAGCCAATTCCACGGCGGCGGCGTGGCCTATTAATTTCCACAGCGGCGGCGGCGGCGTCGCGGCGGCGTGGTGGCGTGGCCGGTCGTGGGCCTGAGTTTTTTTTTTATCGGGGAGAGTTTTCTTAAAAATAACATAAAGAAAACCATATTGTTATTACCAAAAAAAGCTTTGTAAAGGAACGTATTTATTAATTACAATTTTACAGTCTTCTAAATAATAATTGGAGATCACGTTTACTGAAAAATAATCATTTCTCTCTCATCTCATCTCGAAGTTGCTGCCATCGTTAACACAACACAATAATACACGTTTACTCGGTAAAATATTGAACTCGACTGCGTAAGCGACGAGTGTGCCGAAACGACTAGGCGAACTAACGCGGTCGGGCCGCGCGTGCGAGCGAGAAAGCAAGTTGTGAGTAGCCGCGACGGCGCGCCGCGTGCTGCACTCGGCGGCGACGCGTCGACATGAACTCACGGCGACGGCGGCGCGCCGGCGCGGCGCTCATATCTACTACCTGTTACTACAAGAAGTAGGAGTTGAGAAATTTGTTTTATCGTGTTCGATACCCATCACGTCTGCGAAGTTTATTTACAGAAAAAAACAGATTTTTGTAAACTGATATTTCAACTACACTGCGGTTGATGACCCCAAAAACAATCATCAAATTAATTATTTTTTTGCTTTATCTTGTTTAGATATACAACTTGTCGTTTTGCATCCTCGTCAAATTTAAGGGTGTGGTAAAGACCATCAAAACAAACAACATTTTCCACGGCACCAACATCGCAATCGCGAAAAAATTATCAGCCGTCCCAAACATTTCCGTCGAGTAGGTATTGAAATTTTCTATGGGACAATTGAAATTTTTTTCGCGATTACGATGCCATGGAGGAAGTTGTTCGGTTTGATGTTCTGTATCACACCCTGAAATTTGACGAGGATGCAAAGCGACACGTTGTATACCTAGGTACCCATCACGTCTGTCGAGTTTCGCCAGCTAATTTAATTTGACCCTGTATTACTTAACCTACCGGTACTTAATTTTGATGTTAATTTGTAATTTTGTTTTAATTTTGATTTTAATTTTGACATTAATTTTAATTTTATTTTATTTTAATTTTACTTTTATATGGATACTGATTTATCTGAAATAAATTATTTGATTTGATTACTTACTTACTTGTTTATTCTATTTGCTTGCGAAATAATTTCTTTCGTAAGTACTTACCCTAATTTTGCGTACACTAACACAGATGACGTACCTACCTACGGAGTCAACGACTTGTTCGGCGGAGAAAGTCACAACAACACAACTTGTCGTTTTGCATCCTTGTCAAATTTCAGAGCGTGATACAAAACATCAAAACGAAGAACTGTCTCCATGGGACCAACATCGTAATCGCAAAAAACTTTTCAACTGTGGCTGTGTTTGTGTTGAAAATGTTCTGTATCACACTGAAATTTGACGAGGATGCAAAACGACACGTTGTATTATGTGGGAAATTTCATAGTTTACCCAATAGAATATTATCTGCATTCTGCCTAGTAGGTTAGGCTACACATCAAGCTATAGATTTCCAGTTTACACTGACCTCTCATTGTAAGGAGATCCTATACAATGCGAGATCAGCTTATACTAGTTAGGTAGTCAATATAATAATAATAGGTACCTAATTAGGTATAATTATTTATTAATTATTAATTAGATATAATTATTATTTACTACGGACATAAACAGTAATAATATGAAGCATGCGTCGTGAACTCTTGAGCGATCGCTGCCTGCCTGTCCCCGTAGGCCGTGTCCCCGTTTAAAATAAATAACCCTACCAAAATAACCCTTGGGGATACGGCAATCGGGGACAATGGGAATACAGCATAATAGGCATACCCAGTCTTATACTCTTATGTAACTCTAGAACCGAGTAAGAAAGCAGCAAATTTGAAGAGTCTCGTCATCAGTATCCTCTTTGCCGGTTCAGAATCAGTGGGGCCCATTTTTAACATGCACTGCATGTGAGCAAACCTTCTCTAGATTCCGAGCACCAACATCCAGGGAAAACGCTCAGTCACAACATTGTTTTTCTATTCTTTTCTTTGCTCTCCAGTATTTTCTTTGCTCTCCAATTTTTTTTTCTTTCATCTTCTAAGCTGGTTGCTGTGTCTGAGGTTTTTCCAGATTCTTACTACCCGACTGCCAAGGAAGGGTTATATCAGATGAACCCCTAGTGGTTCGTTTTTGGACTTGTGCTTTGGGTTTTGGCAAGATATCTATAGGCGCTGTTTCTGTCTCCCCAAGCTCCATTTAGCACGTCCTGACTTCCTTTGGTAATGTCGAATCATAATTGTACCTGCAGAAAAAAAAAATGACACGAGGCAAAACGGGCACCTCGCTCATTTTGCCCCGCCTGAAATGCCCCCGAGGCAGTGGCGTGCACAGAGATTTCAGACAGGGTATGCACGTCTAAAATAAAAAAAATAAAACTTGAACAAGCTGAAACTGTACCCAAGTTTTTTTTTCCCGACCGTTTGTTTTACCCGACCTCACCTACCCTAACCCTAATCTTACACTGACTCTTACCGCACGGCGCACAGTGGGACGAAAATCGAGTTTCATAGACATAGACCACTTACAATTTTTTTTGACGTTTCCTTGCTGGAAACCAATGCAGACCAGTTAAAGAAGCCCCAACATTATCATATATTTGTACGTCAGGTGATTCTGACGCGAAAATATTTTTTTTAAATAAAAAATGTATGGAGGAAAACAGAAAAATCCATTTTAATCGAGACTCGTGAGAGTGCCCGTTATATCCTGTGGTACGATTTTTGTCCATATTTTTTACTATTTTTTGACATATAGCACGCCCCTCACACTCGATGGACTTTACGCGAAAAAAAATGAAACGTATTTTTTATTATTATTTCATCATATTCCTAGTATTTACGGTATGTAACGACCTATAAGTGGTATTTAACACTCGGCCTATTGTCTAAAATATGATACTTACTGCCTCCTTAATGAGTTTACCTGCTAATCCGCCATTTTTAATGGTCTTCATAATTAATCCCTTACTAATGACCATAAGTGATTAATCTAGACAATGGGCTCGACAGATATTGGTGCCGATTCTCTTGTGAACGCACTAAACTAAAATTAGAGAATCGCTATCTTTTACTAACAGGCAACGCGAGAAAAGGACGGCTATAGCTATGAACTAAGTTGGAGATGTCAAACTAGTTCACGCCTTGCGCTTCACCGTGTTTTTTAGTCGACATGTTTTTACGTGTCGTCTAAATGTCTATGGAAAAATTAGTTCTAACTAATTTGACAGCTCTAATTTACTTCCGTCCCTTTCTTGTCATAATAGAGAGAAAAAGTTAGCAATAGCTTAAATTAAGTTTAGTTTGTGCACAACAGAATCGGCACCACTGTCCTTACTTGGTTTATCATTGTTGCTAATTTATTTAGTATTTTATACGTACTTATCAATAGGTTCCTATGAATCCTATTAACTTTGTGGCGATTTTATTATGAAATACCTTTGAACACAGGTCCAAGTTAGTTTTTAAAACTGATTTATCCATTTTCACAGCTATGACAGGCACAATGTTTCACAGAAAATAGTTAGCAACTAACTAAAGTAAATATGCTCTCTGTATTTATACTAACCTAATATTACCCTGTATTAATGAGCACTAATTAGTAGAATAGATGAAAAAATTGAAGAACATTACAACATGTAAGCCCTGATGAACCATAAATACGTGAATGCAACTGTGTTCAAAGGTATTTCATAGTAAAATCGCCACAAACTTAATAGGATTCATAGGAACCTATTGATAAGTACGTATAAAATACTAAATAAATTAGCAACAATGATAAACCAAGTAAGGACAATATCTGTCGAGCCCATTGTCTAGAATAATCACTTATGGTTATTAGTAAGGGATTAATTATGAAGACCATTAAAAATGGCGGATTAGCAGGTAAACTCATTAAGGAGGCAGTAAGTAGCATGTTTTAGACAATAGGCCGAGTGTTAAATACCACTTATAGGTCGTTACATACCATGGAGAAAAGAATAAAGCGGAGATGCCGCAAGGCCTAATCTCCTTAGAAACAAGCGTCGCCTGAATGCGGGTGAGAGGGGGACGAGGTACGGCGATGGCTACGCCCCACGATGGAAATCCCGCCCATTTTTTGTAACGCCATCTACCGGTGAAAGGAATTATTACAGTGAAACTGAACTAGCTATTTTTATTTTAGTTCGTCTACTGGCCACCATGGCGTAACACATCACGACACATTGTTTTAGAACATTCTACGGGTATTAATATGGCGGGACCACATTATTTATTACCCAACTGCGGGTGAGACCCAAAAGGTGGTCAATGTGTTCCCTGTTTGAATTTTTTTTAAAAATATAGTGTCATGTGGAGTATCGGGTATACAACATTAGTTTTTGTTTACCCTAAACCCGAAAAGGGGTCATTGTACTCATCATTTTGAACAATTTTTTTATGGGACCAAGCTTGAAATCGCGAAAAAAAAATCAGCTGTTCAGTATATTTTGACGAGTTTGATGTAGATAACTGTACTGAACAGCTGATTTATTTTTCGCGATTTTAAGCTTGATCCCATAGAAAAAATTGTTCAAAATGATGAGTACAATAACCCCTTTTCGGGTTTATGGTAAACAAAAACTAAAGTTTGTTTAGGTAGGTAGATAGTCAAATCAAAAAATTGTTAACATAATCAATCTTTATTGGACAATGCTTATTATTGGCTACTAAACAACACAGTTTTATTTAACAGCGTTAAGGCGCGAAGAACAAGACAGGATTCCAATGTGCTCAAGGGGAAAGCAATTTCCTCTAAAGGAATCGTTTAACTCCGTGTTAATAAGAGTTTTTTTGTACGCCGCCTGAAACTGTCGCGCCGTAGGGTTATTGTTTGTTCTTCCATGTGCTCTAATATTGCCAAAGAAAAATTCAAGGTGATCCTGGCTAAACTTATACAAGGGCAAATAAATAAGTACCTTTTTTTCTTGTACAAACCTATTGCGCTGTCTATACAAACAATGATGCCATTGAAACCAGTTTTTCTTCTTGACAGAATAATTTTTTGAGAACATGTTGCTAAATGCAAGATGTAATTTTTAGAAAATATTAAAAATGTTAACGTTTTGGAAAAATTGTCTTCAAATAGTGCTTTTTGGTTCCGTATTGTTTTAAAATTTTCGAATTTAGTATGTCAAACAAGTCGTTGATTAATTTTAAAAATAAAATTGTTCCAAAAGCTTCTTTGAAATAATTACGCCTTTCTCGGCAAGATTCTAAGGCTTTGGCAATACTTGTACTAAAAAGTTGACTTGCCAATTTAACTTTCATATTTTCCCGGTGAAAGTTGATATGTCTATCCGTTAGTTTGTTTCCAAAATTTAGAGTTTCTTTTTTCTGTAAAAAAAAAAAAACAAATAAATTATACCCTAAGACCCTATTTTATTTTTCGAATGTATTATGTTCATGTGAAGATAATACATTCCAAAAATAAAATAGGGTCTTGCTGGCATGAGGCCCACATTTTTATTTGTCAGTTAGGACCGACAACTTACCGTTAGATGGCGCACTTTTCTTATTTTAAATTCTTCTTGTTTCATGTATCAAGGTATGTAATTTATCTATAAAATAATTTATAACAAGCTAAACAAACTTAAGCAAGTTATTTGAGCCGAAAATTGATCATCGTATTATGCTTAATTGTGATAAAAACACGGAGTTGTCAAGAGTGGTTATATTGCATCTCTTCGACGACAGATCTCGTTTGCTAGCTACTAGCAAACGAGAAAATGTGTTTTAAAATGAAAATATACATTTTAGGGACTTACACGTGAAATGTTATGCCATCAATATGTTTCAGTTTTGATCCTGAACAATTTTTGCATCCAACAACAGCGCACTTCATTATAAAAACAATATAACAAATAAAAAACCATTAAAATACAACGGACCCGAACGCGATGACGATTCACTCGAAACTAAGATTTGTGTCCCCGCCCACCTGTGACGTCTTGACCTTATTGAAGGCGCACGACCTAATTGCCTTGCGGCATCTCCGCTTCTTTCTCTACTCCGTGTTACATACCGTAAATACTAGGAATATGATGAAATAATAATAAAAAATACGTTTCATTTTTTTTCGCCTAAAGTCCATCGAGTGTGAGGGGCGTGCTATATGTCAAAAAATAGTAAAAAATATGGACAAAAATCGTACCACAGGATATAACGGGCACTCTCACGAGTCTCGATTAAAATGGATTTTTCTGTTTTCCTCCATACATTTTTTATTTAAAAAAAATATTTTCGCGTCAGAATCACCTGACGTACAAATATATGATAATGTTGGGGCTTCTTTAACTGGTCTGCATTGGTTTCCAGCAAGGAAACGTTAAAAAAAATTGTAAGTGGTCTATGTCTATGAAACTCGATTTTCGTCCCACTGTGCGGCGCCATTGGCTTCGCATGATGTTTGTTTGCGACCACAACGAATATCTGAAATATTTTAATCAGAATATCCGATAAAGGTCCAAACATTATTTTTATCTTGATTTGTAAACAAAAAGCAAGGGATAAAATACAATGTGTTTGTGTTATACACAACATGTTTGCCAGTAGGTAATAATTAGGTATCACAAAACTTTTCTATGAAAATAACGAGAGGCATTACCTTTTTTTTTTGAGTTAGGTAAATAAAACCCGGGTTCACACCGTCCGTTTACAATGAATTTAACTTTTTCCTCAAAATATAACGTCGAAAAGCGGCAGATTTTAATTTATTTAACACACTTCGGCAGCACAGGTCTCACAGGTATAATTTTCAATTTTTTACAAATGATTAAAATAATTACATAATAATATACAGTCAATCACTAGCGCCAAGAAAAACAATCAAATCAAAACAATATGGCGAAAAAACAAACAAACATTGCAAGTTGAATAAAAGCGTGTAAAAACTACAATTTATTACAAAATAATAGGTACGAACTAATCTTGGTCAATCCGACTAAAAAAGTCAACCCTCTGTAATCAACAACTAAGCGGTGCTTTTACGGCTTCTCAATTTGGACGGGTTGCAAAATAAGCTGTGCTTCCAGAACTTAAACACACACATACATTTTCACGCACACAGTCACACTATTGCTGTGTACTACACGGGTTGCGTTGTATGAAGAATAAGCACGGCGTTGTTCTGCTTATGCTCACCGGGAGCGCTGCCTGCGCGGTTGTCGCCGCTCGCTTCAAGAAATTAGTTTCAAATGAAAATAATAGATGGCGCGTAAATCGCGTTATAAACAGTGAGATAGCGAATAAGTTAGATTAATATAGTTATTACCATGATTTTTCTTGCGTTAAAGTTATTTATCATTTCGAGGGGCATGTATGTATGGGACTACAGGGTATGCAGAGCTTATTTGCATGTATGGAGTGCACGCCACTGCCCCGAGGTCATATAAAATTAATGTTAACAAAATCAAAATAATGTTTGGTAATTCGTTCATAACTTTTTTTAGTTATTATTATTATTATTTATTGAATTTAAAGGCCAACACGGACCAATTATAAAAATAAACTAATACAAATACAATTTCAAAATACTATACAATAAAATACAATACAATACAATTTAATTACAGGTCAATACAATTAAAACAATATTTCCACATTAGCCCGTACATGTACCATGTCACAGTGATACCTACATGTACTGACAGTCGAATCGCTGGGCGAAGGTGCTCAGGATACTATTCGGGCCGACCCGCACCCTGCGCACCAGGGATGTGCACCGCTTGCGCATGGTTGTATAAAAACAATCCACGCGCGCTACGGCAAACATCCCCGAAGCGCTACAGAAGCGAGGCAGCCCCAACAGCACCCTGAATGCATTATTGTATTGGACGCGTAGAGCGCTGTACTGTTTTTGCGTATAATTCACCCACAGACCGCTCGCGTAGAAGGACGTACAAAATGCCCTGAACAGAGTGATCTTGACGTCTCTTGAACAACGAGCAAATCTGCGTGCTATCATATTCGCACGAACAGACAGCGCTCTACGCTCCCTTTCTATGTCATTATCGTCTTTCAGCTCCGGGGTTAGCAAGTGCCCAAGGTATTTAAACTGTTCTACCCTACTAAGGGGGTAGCCATTCAGTCTAACCCTAGGTGTTTGGCTTAAGGACCTTCCCCGAGCCTGAAAGACCATCCACTCACTTTTGTTAATGTTGTACATCAACCCGTGTTGTCCAGCATATTTTGCGCAAATGTCGAGCAGCTGCGACAGTCCACCTATAGAAGCACTCAGCAGCACCATGTCGTCCGCGTAACTAATATTATTAAGGCAGACTCCATCGATATGGCAGCCGACATGTGTGCTGCTGAGCTCCTCCACAAGCGCATTCACATACAGGTTAAAAAGTTTCGGCGATGTCAGGCCCCCCTGCCTCACGCCGCACTCCAACCTGTATGGCGTCGAATACGCCCCTGACCACCGAACAACGTTGATCTGGTTTCCATGCCAATATTTAAAAGTACGGATTAGTTCCTCGGGCATTGTAAAAGTATTATTAGTAGTAGTAAGTTATTGAGCCACATAATTGAACGTAGTATTTAACACAACCACGAATTAGCTACAACACAGACTTAAAAATGAAAAACAATTTCAAATGTGTCAACTTACGTTTTTCGTTCTGTCCACGAGGTACGTGTAATTACGCACATAAAACTACTTGTCTCGCAAGTGCGAGGTCGACTGGAACGCGATTCGACTACTTCCGAAAGTCTCGGTTTCTACGAAGGAAGGGGTGCCCGTCTTACCCCGGGGGTCCGCAATGCCCCGGCTTCCCCTAATATGAATTTTACTATTGTAATTTACGTTTTTACAGAATATTCAGAACTAAGTATGAAAAATTAGTTTTACCATAGCAAGTTAAAAGAAAATGCACGAACATATCTTTGAGAATGAGTACTACCTACCTATTACGAACATTATCAATTCAGAAGTTTAGTTAAGTTGAAACTCGTGAAGTGTTCCTGAATAATCTTATTAAGTATGTATTAGGTTTAATCACCAACGATAACATATCACTAAGAGACAAACAATGTCGAGGACTCGCATACACATACCACTTAAATCTTCCTGCATATAAGGATCAACCGGTTGTGACCATCTCTATTGGTGGAGCAGCAGTAAAACAGGTTGGTGTGTTATAAATTTATTAATATTTCAAAGTGGCTTAAGTATGTACAGAGGCCAAAGCAAGCAATTTCTTTGATAGATTTTCAACTTTACCACAAAAGAATAAGGTTCATATTCAATTAGGAAAATTTGACAGATTGTGGTAGCTTGATGTGTTGGCCTCTGTACATCCTGGGACTATGTGCTTCCTCATAAGGATCGCAAACATACAAGTTATGTACGCTTTTCCCATCTTAATATGCAGGTGCGAAACTAGGAAATTCATTTTCAATTTTCTGCAAGGCATCAACGACAGCAACGTATCTTCTAATTCATTCACTCACTGACAGACAATGAGACAACGCACATCATAAACCGCTGGGTCTGAAGCATGATTTGCACAAGAGTTCCGTATACAACGCGTCGTTTTGCATCCTCGTCGAATTTAAGGGTGTGGTACAGACCATCAAACCGAACAACTTTTTCCATGGCACCAACATCGTATCGCGAAAAAATAATCAGCCGTCCCATTTGCGTCGAGCAGGCATTGAAGTTTTCTATGGAACAGTTGAAAATTTTTTCGTGATTACGATGTTGGTCACATGGAAAAAGTTGTTCGGTTTGATGTTCACACCCTGAACCTTGACGAGGATGCAAAACGACACGTTGTATAATGATAATGAAAGTGAACATTAGGGAAGGATTTTTTAAATACATCCCTTCCAAGGGGATGAAATATTAAGTGAGATGAAATTTCGTCTTTTTTTCATGGAAAATCGCTGGCACACGGCTGGTGCTATAATAAAATTACATTGTGTGTGGTCGTGTTGTGTAAGTAGTGTTCTATAGCTGATGAGGGCGGCGGCGTCGATCTGCCGTTGATCGGTTACTCAGAAGACCGATGAGCGGTGTACTTCGAACTCGGACGAAGCTCAAATCAACAAAAAAAGGGACGAAGCAAAACAGCATTATCGTTATAAAACACAACAACAACGCGCAGCATGATCACTTTGGGACCATCAGTGCTATTCTGTAAATATTTCACCGTGAAAACTTAGGTGAAGTGAGCTTAAAGTGAGCTGTCAATAATGACAATCCCTAGCATCAGATGGAATGGCAGTTCATTATAAGCTCACTTCACCCAAGTTTTCACGGTGAGATTTTTACAGAATAGACCGGCTGGTCATACTTATTTTGGAACAAAATTTATTAGTCTCGGTCCAAGGCGAAAAGGACCGCAATTTGCTGTTAAAGTACCAGTTCCATGCCGCTAAAAGTACTTACTAAATTAGTAAGAATATTCCTTGAATATTAACATAAGTAATCACTTTTTTTTTGGGTATTAAGCCAATATGTGGGTGTTTACGCTGTTCCTGGTCGCTGCGACTGTGGCGAGCGTGTCGTGTGTGGACAAGTGGTGGAATTCAGCAGTCGTGTACCAGATATACCCGCGCTCCTTCAAGGATAGCGATGGCGACGGGATCGGAGATCTAACTGGTAACATTTTTAGAATTTTATTTTTTTTTGTTTGACATGGCTTTCATCCACGGCGTTTCTCTTCGTGAAAGTGGGGAAATCAGACTTGCGAGCATCTTGCGAGTCCTCCTATAAGCAGTCTTCTTTTGTACTAATCGGTAATTTAATAACCTTTAAAGGTACGATTGCTGATTCAATGCTGATAATATTACCTATTGTATTGTAAGCGTTATTCATAAAATAACAGATATACCTAACGTGCTATAAGTACGTATAAGTAGTACTTAGTACCTATGAGATGGTCTTCATAAGGAACTATGTAATTATAATATGCGTAACATTTTCAACAGGTATAAAACAAAAGTTGCCGTACTTACAAGAGTTGGGCGTAGATGCGATCTGGTTGTCTCCGATCTACAAGTCACCCATGTACGACTTTGGTTACGATATCGCAGACTATAAGTCTATATCAGAAGACTACGGCACTATGGACGATTTCGATGCTCTCATGGTCGAAGCTAAGAGATTGGGTAAGTCTTTATAATTAAAGTCCGGTCGCGAAGCAGAAAGAATTTTGTACAATGACCCCTCATTACTTATCTCTATCGCTCGTGCACAAATGTATTGCCGTCGCGCTCGCCCATTAGGATGGTCTTCTAGGTCTTGCTTCGCAACCGGGCTTTAGTACAGTCGACCGCGCTTCGGTGGGTATCAGTTGGGTCGATGGAGGAGCTTGGGATGCGCAAGATGGGGAATGGTTATTGTGTCGTAGCAAGAGTCACTATTTATTTACTTAAATGATTTTGCGGAGTGAATCTTCTGTATTGTACTATTATGTATTCTGTGGTACCACTCGTTTTCCAAGTGTTTTACATACACTTTACTGTTTTAATGTTATCGGAATATTTACACTATAGAGGCAGGCGGATTATTTTTCAAATTACTTTGCTGGCTAAGTCAACGGAACCCCTACAGCCGTACCTCCGGTACCTCTAAGATGTTATTCTAATACCTACATCCCTGATGTGCAGGGATTCGCGTGGTGTTGGACTACGTGCCCAACCACACGAGCACCGAGAGTCAGTGGTTCCTGAATTCAGTAAACAAAGTAGGCAACTATACCGACTATTATATCTGGGCCGACGGCAAAGTGGTCAATGGATCACTAATTCCACCTAGTAACTGGGTAAGTCATGTCATGTATTACGCGGTTACGCCGCAAAATAAAAATGTTACTTACAGGTGTACCAGAAAGGTGTGGTCAAACTTAAGGGTGTGGTAAAGACTATCAAACTGAACAACTTTCTCCATGGGACCAACGTTTTATTCGAGAAAAAATTATAGCCGTTCCATACATTTGGATCGAGTAGGTAGGTATAGAAGTTTAGCTCTAAAGCTTTTTCTGGGTACGTCTTTATTTGACTTGAATGTGCTCTGGCGGCTGAGAGTATGTCTCACTCTAATATCTCGTTGATGGTGGCGCGTGTGTTGGATCATTTAGTATATGCGTCAGGTTCGTTAACGGGCGCTGTCAGTGGAGGCTGGTTACCTATATCTTAGCTGCCACGGCTTATTTTTTTTATTTTTTTTTTTTTATATGGGTACCTACCTATATATTTTTATTACGGACGCTTTTAACGTTCTGCATCGTTCTCACATGTATAATTTCAACATCAATGATGTAACCAATATTTTGTAACCATATCTTGATTTCAAAGAGTGTCCGTGGAGTTTCTTGCCTGTTCTTCTCCATAGGTAGGTACCTACTACGCTTTGGAATGGGCGACGAGCTTCATCTTTCTGACTGACCGACCCCTTGACAATTCAAAAGTGCCTGTTCTTTTTGTTTAAATAAATACTTACTTTGAGTTTGAGTTTTGTACGGGACAGATGATACTTTTTTGTCGATTACGATGTTGGTCCCATGGAGAAAGTTGTTCAGTTTAATGAGCTACCCAGTATATTTAAGATAACATGTAAGCACGGCATGTAAGTTATATTTAGCAAAGTCTAGTGTTGGACTCTTAGGTACCCACGCTAAAAACTAAAGAGACAGTAGTAGGTACTGTGAGGGGTCGAACCTCACAGGATGCTGTAGCAACTCTACAATCAAAAAGGGATCAGTTTATTGAACTTATCAATACATATCTATATAATTATCCCACATCGGCCCGAGGTCGCCTGACATCTGTCACCTATTCTTTTTAGGGTTCCGTAGTCAACAAGGAACCCTTATAGCTTCGCTATGTCCGTCCGTCTCTGTCTGTCCGTCCGTCCTCAGCTTAGCTCAGACTCTTAGTACTAGAAAGCTATAATTTGGCATGGTTATACATATTCATCACGCCGACAAAGTGGTAAAATAAAATCATGAAAAAAAAATGTTTTTAGGGTACCTTCTGTACACGTAAAGTGGGGATGTTTTTTTTTTCTCGTCCACTCCATGGTGTGTGGTGTTATTGGATAGGTCTTTCCTAATTTTTGTTAGAGTCAAGTGCCCCCCCTGCCAGCTAAACGATGGATTTTTTTGATGGGTGAAAAAATTCACGGTATTAGTATATATGTATAACGAAATTAAAAGGAAAACTATCACAGCTAAGTAGGCTTTTCAAGTTTACGAGTAATGTCTACCAACTTGTAAAATGTACTTGGATTCAGTAAAAATTTCGTACAAATTCCATTAAAAATTACTTATATAACGTTGTTAGTTGTGTAAAACAGGTAGTAAATATAAGTTTATGAACCATGTAAAAATATACAAAAATAAAATCATAACATTCTTATTAATAATGATTTCTAAATTAATAATATATATTTACGCTCGAATAACGACGGGCGGAGGCCGGAGGCGTGCACTACGGAACCCTAATACTGCGCGTGATCCGACACGCATTTGGCCAATTTTTTATTTTTAACCGACTTCAAAAAGGAGGAGGTTCTTAATTCGTCGGAAACTTTTTTTTTTTTTTTTTGTATGTTCCCCGATTACTCGAAGATGGCTGGACCGATTTAGATTTTTTTTTGTTTTATTCGAGAGGGTACCTATATACATCACATTTGGTCCCATATAAAATTGATTACTTACCTTTGCTTCGGTAGTTTTTGAGTTCGCTTCAATAATACGTATTTTTTCCCCACTTTTATATGGATGATGTTCTAGTTTGTTTTGCAGGTAGAGGTATTAGAATTTGTGTGGGGTAGCTACTACAACTAAAAAGTGAAAAAAAAAACTTTTTTACAATAAAATACAACCGACTTCCAAAAACAACACTACAGAGTGAAAAATAACTTTAATTTCGGAAGTCGGTGGCAAAAAATGAAAATACATTTAACTAGACACCGACTTCCGAAATTAAAGTTATTTTTCACTTTGTAGTGTTATTTTTGGAAGTCGGTTGTATTTTTTTGTAAAAAAGTTTTTTATCATAGTTTGTCTCATTTCCTATTTAAACATCCACGAAGATTACATGCTAAAACGCATAAGGCCTCTGCCTCGAATTTCACGGGCAGCGGGGCGGCGGCGGCGGCGGCGGCGGCGCGTCTCGCATTGTCCCGCCCCGCTTCCGCGCCGCTGTTTTCGAGGTCCGGTCCATTTGTTTTTACGCATAAAATCCTGCCGCTCCCGCGGCGCCGCCGCTGCCGCCCCGCTTCCCGCAAAATTCGAGGCAGAGGCCTAAGGTTCAAAGCCTCTACAGTACTATACCCACAGCTAAGATTCATTTATTTTTTGTTTACTTAGATCAGCGTATTCCGCAATAGTGCCTGGGAATACAACGTCAACAGAAGCCAGTACTACTTGCATCAGTTCGTCATCCAACAGCCAGACATCAACTACCGCAACCCGACTCTTCGCGAAGAAATGAAAGTATGTAAACGTTTACACATAATTTTAACCACACAATCATGAAGTTTTTAAGGAGCTCGTGACTAAGTAATAACAGCCGCACGGGTCGATCCATCAAGTTAAGCTACGCTTGCCGGGGTTGGTCCGTGGATGGGTGACCATCTTTACATACCGAGACTCCTCCGTGCCTCGGAAAGCACGTTAAGCCTTTGGATGTCATTCGTGGATCTTTGACAGTCGTTGCGGATCGTCAGAAGCCCGAAAGTCTGACAACCAGTCTTACCAAGGGGATCGTATTACCCAGTTACTGGGTTGTGGAGGTCAGATAGGCAGTCGTTCCATGTAAAATAGTAGTATTCAGCTGCATCCGGTTAGACTGGAAGCCTACCTCAACATAGTTGGGAAAAGGCTAGGCCGATTAATCACGAAGTTTTTAAATTTTTGGAACTGACCAATAGCCCCTGTTATCTTAACTTTGTATGCGTTAAATTTCAGACTTCAGGCACCTAGCCAGGGCTGTTCTAGCGCCCCGCATGATAGCACCCTTAAAAGATGTCGAATTTTTCAGGAGGTGCTTCGTTTCTGGTTAAGAAAGGGAGTGTCCGGTTTCCGAGTAGACGCAGTCAACATGTTGTATGAAGTGGTAGACAATGGCACATACCCTGATGAACCAATCTCAGGTGAGTTAACAGCTCAGAAGCACTTGCCGGAAAACTGTTGCCTCTATCCAACCTCACAGCACCAACTCCCACAGCAAGGCAAAGACCTCTTCTCATACAAAGAAGCTTCTCAATCCGTAATAGACGTCATATACAGGATGCACCAGAATGGTGTGGTCAAATTTTAGGATATGGTACAGACCATCAAACTGAACAACTTTCTCCATGGGACCAACATCGTAATTGAGAAAAATTAGCAACTGTCCCATACAAAATGTCAATACCTAGATACCTACTCGACCCACATGTAGGTATGGGACGACTGATTATTTTTTCGCCATTACGATGTTGGTCCCATGGAGAAAGTTTTTCAGTTTGATGGTGTGTACCACACATTTCTGCTACACCCTGTATAAGGTCTATCTAGGGATCATACACGAAATTTCTTAAGGGGTCATTGTACTTACCATTATGAACAACTTTTACTACGGGACCAAACCTGAAATCGCGAAAAAAAAATCAGCTGTTCCCTACATTTTGACGAGTTATGCGAACATAAATGTAAGGAACAGCTGATAATTTTTTTCGCGATTTCAGGGTTGTTCCCATAGTAAAAGTTGTTCATTCGTAAATGAGGACAAATGCCCTTAAGAGATTTCGTGTACGAATAGAATAACTTTAAGTCCAAACCTCCTCACATAGTTTTGCTTAATCGTATATCAGATTTTATGTCAAGAGAGAGAGTGTGAGAGTAATGTAGACTTAAAGGCTCCTAAAACAGGCGCGACTCGCGACGCGGCACAAAGGCACCGCGTGTCGCGCTACGATACGGTACCTTTGTGTCGCGTGCGATTCGCGTCGCGTATCGCGTCTGTTTGTAGGAGCCTTAAATATTTGTTTAAGTGTATTGTATATTATGTGTTCGTTTAGCTGTAGAAAGAACAATAGATATGTATTCACGTTCACTGTTTACATTCAAATGCTCACGAAGTCACGGCTCTGTTCGCGTGAACGTCAACCAACAGGTACACACAGACTAAAATCGAGCCAGAGAACTATCTAGTCTAGTAGAATGCACTAACTATCTAGTAAATTACAGATCAGACTAATCAAGTTCCTAGTCAGCAAAAAGAAGAAAAAATGTAAAAGTAGTAAAAGTTGTTTGTTATCATGAGTATAATCACCCTATAAAGGTTAAGAAAAAATGTAACAAAGAATACTTATGAAAAATTATTTCCCATTTGTAAAATCCATATAAATCCTACCAATAGATAAGAATGTCGAATATTAACTGATAAGCGGTCATCTACTCTTGTATCATAATATATTTATATTTTATTGTATATCTTTCCTTAATTTACTTCGGGAACGATTCACAATTTCTTAATTTATTTTTAGACTGATAGCTTTTAGTTTTTTTTATTACCTACTTATTATTATTCTCCAAAATACCTTTTTTTTATTGTTTTTACAATTTTATCCGCCAAGCTTTCAAGTTTGTTGGCGAGATAGATAAATAGTAATATTTTCTCTCTTACACTTCTCTTATTATGTTATTTATTTACTAGGTACTTTACACTCGTCACTAAAAAAAATAGTGTTCTAGGCTTATCAAATATTCGACATTCTTATGATCTATTGGTAGGATTTTACATGGATTTTAGTATAATCATGTGTTTAAGTATCGGTCACTAATTACACTATATATATATATACCTACAGGGTGTTTGGCAGAACGTTGAACATACGAAAATGGTGGATAGGTGGGGTCATCTGCTACTTACTCAGCCCTAATTTATTTGGCCCTGGCCCTCTGGATATTTTAAATTTTAATTTTTTTGCTTTTTTCTAGTTTCACCACTTTCTTAACTTTAAAGTGTAATTTTTATAAAAAATGGGTAAAACAGGCAATACTTTGTTTTTTTTTTTTAATCTTTAATGTTGGCAGATTCTTATAAAATTATTGTTTTATTCAGATGTTAGCTAGAAAAAAAGTTATGAGTCCTCAAACTTACAGAAAGATGTAAAAAATTACTTAAATCTTAATTTCAACTTGCATTTTAAAAAAAAACAAAAAATGATTGAGGAGTTCCAATTCTAGCAAAACATCCCTAGTGTGTGACCTTTCTAATGGTATGTAATTTGCTTTTATAAAAAAAAAACTTTAAGAGTTATTTCATAATTTTATCAAGTAGGAAATTTTTGACGAAACTCTACCTCTAAGGAAAGTGAAATGTTTTGCGAAATTTAACACTGCAAGGTTCGTAAAATTTAAATGAACGATTAAAATTATGTAAGTTCTTGAATTAAGTACAAAGAAAATAGCTGTACCAGTTAGGAGCGTTAATGAAACAATTAAATAATTTTAAATAATTTATTTAATTAATAAATTACAGATGTTCGAATTGACGCCCTTCATTTACAATACAGGCGCGGCATCTACGTCTGATTTCTACAGTTGTTGTGCGCAGCAGCATCTCCTGTTGCATAACTTCGAAAGCAGCATTAATTCGATTTATCAAATCTTCTCGACTTTCTACTTCTGTAGTGTAAACTAGTTCTTTTGCTGAATTTGGGAAACAATTATCCAAATGTTCACGTACAATCAAGACTCCAGTGAGCTGAGAGCCATCGTGTTGAAAGACCATAGACTCGCAAACGTCTGATGACTGGGTACTCGGCGGTTGGGATAACGCTCTTGATAAATCCTTCGTGCTTCACGCGAATTAGCATTACCGCTTCCATACGCTAACAACATGTCCGCGTATTCCTCACTGGTAAAAGCAGCCATTTCTTTACCAATAACAACAGGTAACAGTAATAACAAAAAACTTAACTAACAGGTTACAAAACTAGTGATAACAATAAAACAAAACGAAGTGAACAAAAACAAACGTAAGCGTAACGGGCACGTGAGGTCGCAGAGGCAGTTAAGTCTGGACTGAATAAAAGAAAAGAATACATTCTGAGGCGTCACGGTGCCACGAGAGTGAAAGAGAGAAAAAATAAGCTTTGACTGCACAAAAGTGAAACAAAATTTCTACCTGCTTTGTGTAACCATCCCAAGGGAATAGTGAATGTCAATTTGCACCACTGCTACTGGCAAGCCGTCGATCATTTAAATTTTACGAACCTTGCAGTGTTAAATTTCGCAAAACATTTCACTTTCCGTAAAGGTAGAGTTTCGTCAAAAATTTCCTACTTGATAAAATTATGAAATAACTCTTAAAGTTTTTTTTTTATAAAAGCAAATTACATACCATTAGAAAGGTCACACACTAGGGATGTTTTGCTAGAATTGGAACTCCTCAATCAATTTTTGTTTTTTTTTAAATGCAAGTTGAAATTAAGATTTAAGTAATTTTTTACACCTTTCTGTAAGTTTGAGGACTCATAACTTTTTTTCTAGCTAACATCTGAATAAAACAATAATTTTATAAGAATCTGCCAACATTAAAGATTAAAAAAAAAAACAAAGTATTGCCTGTTTTACCCATTTTTTTATAAAAATTACACCTTAAAGTTAAGAAAGTGGTGAAACTAGAAAAAAGCAAAAAAATAAAAATTTAAAATATCCAGAGGGCCAGGGCCAAATAAATTAGGGCTGAGTAAGTAGCAGATGACCCCACATATCCACCATTTTCGTATGTTCAACGTTCTGCCAAACACCCTGTATAGTATATTGTATACTTACTTATTATTTGCACTAATGACGGCCCCATTTCAGGTCCAGGCAAATCACTCTCCATTCCAAGGTTGCCTGGAAGAGATTGCAGAAAGCGATAAGGCCGCCCATGGGGCCATGGCGCCCATTCTATATTTTGTAGTGTTTGATTTATTTTTTTGTTACCATACGTGCCACTAAAGATGACACTTGACACACCACGTGGTTTGACTTGCGCAGTAGACGATTTTAGGGCTCTGTAGCGATATGAGGTCTGAGCGCGGGATGGGACCTGGCGACATCGGGGCGGGAAAGAGCGCGGGGGAGGCACGGTCAAGTCTCATCTTTCGTGGCGCATATATTGTACCTATGTATTTTTGTGGTGTACAATAAAGTATATAATTATAAATAAATAAATATAAGTAAGTAGACTAATATAGATATACCTAGGTACACATGATTTAGTAAAAATGAAAATAGGAAAATGTCTATTCTAGGAAATCTTCAAAATATTCATTTCTAAATAATCCTAACTAATCGAAATATTATAAATGCGAAAGTGAGTTTGTAAGTTTGTTACGCTTTCACTCTAAAACGGCTGAACAAGTTTTGGATGAATTTTGGCACATGGGTACCTAGACCTGAAGAAGGACTTATGTAGGCTTTCATCCTGGACCTGTTAAATAATCCACCATTCATCATGGTTTCAGGTAATACTAACGACACAAACAGTTACGACTACCTAAATCACATCTACACTAAGGATCAAAATGCAACGTACGAGATCGTGTATGACTGGAGGGAAGTCCTCGAAGAATTTGGACAAAACGAATCCAAGATCATGATGACAGAAGCTTACACCGATTTGGACCTGATGATGCGTTACTATGGCAATGGGGTTCGCGACGGTTCCATGCCTTTCAACTTTGTGTTTCTTGGAGAGCTGAGCGGCACGTCCACTGCGATCAACATGAAGACTGTAGTTGATAAGTGGATGACCAATATGCCAGCTAATAAGACCGCTAATTGGGTGGTAAGTTCTTAGCTAATAATCTCTTGGCTGTCATCCTGACATCCCCAAAAATGTATGGACATTGTTTTTTTTTTTTTTTGTGGGCCAGGGCCTTAGAAAATATGACCTATGCCCGTGGCATTACGGTTAGTTTAAATTGAAAACGTAGTGCAGCAAATTATTTAAGACGCTGTTTCGCTCATAGCCTAATTTAAAATTATGAAAGTTTATTTCGGTACAATAACAACAATACAAAGAACAAATGTTAAAAAATTTTAGCTGCAATAAACTGTAGGGCCGTGTCCTATTATAGGCGATCGTCGCGTCGCGCGTCGCGCAAATACGCAATCGTCGCGATAATTTCGTTCGTCGAACCTGAACCGAACGGGTGATCGTGCCGTCAGAGGGTTCGTTCGGGTTTTTCGGTTGGTATTAAATCCAAAATTTTCTCTATAGCCACTTTGAACTCATGATGTTGGCCCAAGTAGCGCAGCTTGTTCTGTACCTATTTACACACCGCTACACATCAAGCTATACTTTTTCAGTTTACACTGACCTCTCATTGTAAGGAAATCCTATACCTACAATGCGAGATCAGCTTATACTGGAAATTTATAGCTTGATCTGTAGCCGTGCGTATCATCGCGGACATTTGCGGTGAACCGCTTTTCGACGAACATATTTTTTAGGATCAGGATGGCACTTTATGATCATCTGTATTTACTGAATCTATATTACAGAACGGTAACCACGATCAAAGCCGCTTGGCCACAAGGCACGGCGTGAACAGAGTGGACGCGATGAACATGTTGGCTCTCATCCTCCCTGGAGTCACCATCACCTATCAGGTAAGCGAAACACTGCCTTTCTAACTCTCCCCTTCTGCGAGGGCTCGTCCGGGGACGTATTACCACCGTGCAGCATGTCGCTGTCGCAAAGCGCATCCCTAGGTCATCACCATACGTTGAACATTTTTTTTGGAATCGTGGATTTTTAGCATTTGTTCCAAAAATATTGAACAATGCGAAAGTGATTTGATTTCGATTTGACTCAAACCAGTTAGATTTTTGATTTTGCACACTTGCGCGAAAGGCTGCAACTTGGTCATGCGCCGAATTGTGTATCGCTTGATATTTTAAAACTTCCTCATATTTCACCGTGTTGCTGTCGTAAATCGCTGCGATCCAATAGATATGCTTGACTGGTACTATAGTGCTGGTTCTCTCTGTCACCGACTCGATAACCCCTGGGTTATCGAGTCGGTGACAGAGAGAACCAGAGAGAAAACGCGGTTGATACCTGTATCAACCGCGTTTTCGGAATTGACGGTTCCAACTTACAATCTTTTCGTAGGCAGGTACAACCCGTTGGCGAGAGTACCTACAAAATAAAACTCCCCATTTCAGGGCGAAGAGCTTGGTATGACAGATGGAAACATTAGCTGGGTGGACACCAAGGACCCCCAGGCGTGCAACACCGAAGATCCTATCAACTACTGGAAGAGCAGCCGCGACCCTGCGCGTACGCCATTCCACTGGGACGCTTCCACGAACGCCGGCTTCTCCAACGCCAGCTCCACGTGGCTTCCAGTCGCTAGTAACTACAGGACTGTTAACGTGGCGGTCGAGAAAGCAGCAACTAAGAGTCACTACAAGGTAGGTTACTGAAATCTAAATTAGACAAAAGAAGGTTCATGTCAATGTCATCTCGTGAAAGTCGTTCTCCATACGTGGTACTTTAGCTCATTCCCAGATGTTATAATATTTACTTAATTAATTTTTTTAAGACAGAAGCCTGATATTAAGGGTCACCGGTTACATCTTAAGTATTAAAACAGTTTAGTCATGTACCTATGTAGCAGTTGTCAGATGACATTCACTACGAAATAAGAACTGAATATCCGGACGCTTCTTTATTAATGACTGTTGAATGAAATGAACAGGTCATACGATGAGAGCTGAGACGGAAAAAGGGAACAAAAAGGTCACAGAATAGTAGGTAACCAAGGAATGGAAAAAGACATAGAGGAAGACAGGTGAAAAGGTGTGAGGATGATCTGCCAAAAGGTTGGCGAAAAACAGCTCTGGATGGGAATAAGTGGAGGGAAATAGAGAAGGCCTATGTCGCAAGACAGCCTGACATATGGTACCTGATAATCGCTAATTTGCTATTATAGGGTTTAACCAGCAGAAATTATAATGTTAAAAATGTGGTCAGAGGAAATAAAGGCTATTTTAATTATTATTGACTGTTATTCTTCCTTCTTACAGTTTTACAAGGATGTCGTTGCCTTGAAACATTCTGCGGCGGTGAGTACCGGCTCGTTGGGTACACATGCACTTACAAGTGACGTCTTAGTCGTTACAAGGTACGTACCCTACCTGCAACATATCAGCCGCACCTACCGTTACACATTGGGATACTCTCACTTTTATCTGTTCTGTGCTCATAACCATTTCACACGGAGTGAAAAACTTTTGGCAAACAGATTGGATACGTTCGATATGTTGTACCTTTTTATCTGTTCTGTGGCTACTACCCAACGTGACGTTATGTTACGGCGACACCACCGGCGCAAACGCTGGATGATTTGCTTTTTGGTTGCGCGTTCAGTTCCCGTAATGAACAAATATTTTCTAATATTTAGAACTAGTGGTTCTCAGATCTATGGGTATGCATGTGAGAAAACCTAGTGTAGGTACTCTAACCTACGGTAGCGTTTTAATTAATTGCGTGGGAAATCTGTATAAATTTAATGTTTTTTTGTCTGTGTTAGGGTGCCTCCCACAAGTGATCCTACAGTCGTGGGAATAATAAACTTGGCATCTACATCGACAACCGTAAATCTGGATGCTATAGAAGGCGTGCCACAATCGATGCGAGTGGTTGCCTCGGGAGTCGATTGCGCACAAGACACAAAGTAAGATCATAATTTATAAGTACTCAATTTTCAACAGTTGTTCTAGGTTAATTTACGTAAGGTAGTTGAGATTTTCCTGAGGATCAATCAGAGGTGGTTTCATTTTGACAGTTCAACAACATTCATTGCGTAATTTACGTTGTCGAGCAGACAAATTTTTCGAACATATAAAGCAATATATTAGTAATTTGTTTCAAAATGATACGAATTCCGATCGATAGTGTGTTACGCAATTAGGGTGCTGGTTGACAGGAGTCACAATTTCATTTCTCACACGAGTTGATCAGTCTGATCTAACGTTTCATTAACTTTTTAATAATTTAAGTTTAATATTATTCATTCTACATGTATCACAGTTAACACTAATTGATATCTACGATATTTGATACCTTTCTATAGACAATCTGTGACATATAAAAAAACCAGCCTATTCCTGTCCCACGACTCCGAAATCCCACTGCACGGCATATACGAGTACAGAGCAACCACGAGCATTGATCACCGCCACGCTTGCTCAAGACGAGTTGGCGATAAAAAATATACATAACATAATAAAATCACACCTTCTTCCCATGGGGGTAGGCAGAAAGTATAGAATGCCACCAGCTACGGTCCTTACACACTCCTCATGCTTCGTTTACGTTCCTCTCACGCCGCCGGCCGGTTGCGAGTACTGCGCACTAAAAAAATACGGGTATATCCTACTAAAAATCTCTGAACATCTTGTTGGTATGTATCGACCTAATTATTTTTAATTTATTGTGTTACAGCGTAACAGTGCCAAGGAACAATGTTGTCTTGTCAGCAAACTGTGCGATGGCATTGCAAACTGCAGCTGCAAACAGTACCGATACTGGTACCGGAAATGGTACCGATACTGGCGGAGGCGGTACCGGAAATGGTACCGATACTGGCGGAGGCAGTACCGGAAACGGTACCGATACTGGCGGCGGTACCGATACTGGTGCCACTACAGGAGGAGGTGCTAGAAGTATCGTAGTACCATTCATTCTATATATCATTATTTCATTGCTTCATGTATGTCTACAATAATATACCTATGGTTAGGTACACGTTCTAATAACTAAGGGCTGATTGTTCAATAGGTTGATAACTTTTACCTGAAGAATAAATGTGACAGTTAGACATATTTTCCATGCAAAAGCTGTCAAACCGCCATATTTATTCCTCTGATAAAAATTATCTGACTATTGAACAATCGGTCCAAAATCAAAAAGCTTTTGATAATGTAGGTACTTCTTTTGTTACACCAATCTATATAATTTATCTATTTTATATTAGGGTCTATCCACACATCTATGGTCGGTTCCACCGGGCCGTGTCTCGTCAGTAGGATGGAAAACAAATTGATGCATATACCTAGTATGAACATCTAGTGCATCTGGGGCCGTTTATTGAAGTACCTATTAATGCCATCATGAGTCCATTACGAAAAAGGTATACTATCGGTCATGTATAGCTCCATCTCTCTCTCGCACTGGAAAAATTATGGCATTCATAGTTCGTAATAATACAGCTCCTGGGCCCTATGTTTCAGAGTAGTACCTAATGTATTGACACGAACACAGCCCGTATGCTCCACGTTCTTGTAAGTTATACGGATAGAGCTTGTATGTTATTAAAAGATGTCTGTATTGTTAAATATTTGTAAATGATGTATAAAATATGTTAAATAAAAATCAATTTGAACTGTTAGTTTTTTTTTTTGTTTTTTCAACCGTATTATATAGGGAGCAAATTATATTTTTATTGCACTATTTTTGTACTTTTTTCAAATAAATCTTTTGTAGCAGTCAATTTGTTGTTTTTTGCTGTACCTATGTTTGTTACAACTTACGAGTATCTACCAACAACTTGATTTGTTGGTCCCTATCACCGTAATGATCTCAACCTTAACTTTGCGTTTGTACGTATAAGCAAAACATTATTAAAACTTTTCAATCCTTTAGAAACAGGAACGATTTTTCAAATGTTACAATAGTCTATTAAAACAATTAGAGACATAATGGGACATGGGGCATAAATATTTATAATATGTAGGTTGTGGTATCGTAAAGCAACGGTCCGCAGCGCCGGAGGACGAACTGTAGGTAAGTCACAAGTTGAAAAAAATCGATACTAATCTATACTAATCATAGATATATGAAAGAAGGAGATAATTATGCCCGGTAGTTGAAAATGTATCAGAACCCGATGTCGCTAGGTTGGCCCCACCACCGCGCCACTACTACACATGTAGTTCACTAAAAGCAATAGATACAAAGTCGCGCACACACTTGCAATTCATAAATCAGAACATACTACACAATCAATTATAAACCTTAACTCGTCACACACAGCGTGCATTTACCATGCACCGTACAACTTACTCACACAAAAACATCTGGCGCTATTATTGTGTTGTGCAAAAAGCAATTTATTTTACATATACGCTAGTGATTGACTAAATCGGAAAGTTATCGATACTTCCATTTATTACTGTACAAGAAAAATTTGGGGTCCTGAAAATAAAATAAAAAATGATATGTCCAGAAAGTATTATATATTTTAAATTAAAAAAAAATGTATATTAAAAAAAAACACGAATCAATAAATTAAAACAATCCGGTTAAGTTGGTTTAGGCTGTGAAACCATAGGAATTGTTGAACCCTGTTATGATGTGTTTACTCACAGACCTGTAAAGTGGAGGTATTTGTTCAGTACTTGACGTACTCTTAATTTTGGGATTGCCCATTCAAAAAGCCTGCGAGTTTTCTTTAGAGGCTGGAACATTTCTGCCTTAAAGTGAATTGAGCATATGGTGCTACATTTTGTTGGGAACCAGTTAGGTGGCCTTCCTGTGGCATCAATCCATTACTTTTTTGTATTTGTATCTTTTGGGAAGCTAAAAAGGTACTTTATGAACTTATTTATCATTTACATAATAAGTATCTTAAGCTATAGTCTATAGTCTATAGGAACTAGTTGGCCGCTGAGACAGGGGTGAGGCGGCGGTTCGCAACGCACGTACTGAGTAATGCGCCCCCGCTCCTCCATCCCACCGCTCACATACCTAAGGCGCGATCAACTAGTTCCGCGCGGTCTATACTTCTTAACCTCACGATGAGTAAGCAGGTAGCAGGCAACAGGCGAATAGGCTTTTGTTATTAAAAAAAAACCCTTAGTTAAGAAATAGTTAAATATATGAAAACAAACACATGCCATACTCATGCATAACAAATAAATAGCATGAATATGTTGACTTATTTTAAGCAAAAATCACTAATATTTTATCTGAACCATACCGATTACTACAACGCATTTGAATCTTGTGGTGCATAGTTAAAGACTTTAGCGGAAGTAAAATACCAAAACCAAAAAAAAGTAAGGAAATAGCACGAAGATGCGATAATTTAAACCCTAAAACACTCCACCTAAACATTAATAAACTTACTTTACGACCGTTGGTTATGCATTTCTCAACTAGGTAAAATAATCAAAAACAGTAAAAAAGATTATTTTACATTCTCAAAGGTTTTCCAACCGTACTTAAACGTCATCTTTTCAAGTGTTCCAACCGGGCTAAAACGGTTGACAAATTGAAAAATAAACTATAATAGCCATATAATATTCGCTGGGCAATCGACATTATTATCGATAGCCTACTTTAGTGGATCTTAACCTCATCACTATCTCGCCGCAAGACACAGCGGCTGTACTATGCGACGCTCCGCGTAAATAAAGTATCGTTTTGTTATTTTTACATTGCTTGTCCAGTCGCTTAGCGACATACTTAAGGTAGTGGTTAAGGAGCAATGTATTTGCTGCAAAAATAGTACAGCCGCTGCGATATTTGAAAACAAAAATAACGTAGTAAAAGCAAGAAATATTTTACGATTTGTTGTTTTTTATGATTTTAAAGATAAATACAGTAAAATACTTTTAATTACATATGGTAAGTGATTCCGTGAGATACGAAGTTATTAATATCACTTCGGTTTTTGCAGGAAACCACTGAAGAACACGGCATTTTTATAATTTATCGTGACCACGGTCGAAAGCGTACTAGTTCGCGGAGACGGCCATTTGGCGAGTAAAGGCACAGCGTGCGCATAACGCGTGGACACAAACACGCCCCCATGCCACTTCTCCTGTTTTTTATATTTCTATGATACTAATATTATAAAGCTGAAGAGTTTGTTTGTTTGTTTGGTTGAACGCGCTAATCTCAGGAACTACTGGTTCGAATTGAAAAATTCTTTTAGTGTTGGATAGCCCATTTACCGAGGAAGGCTATAGGCTATATAACATGACGCTACGACCAATAGGAGCGGAGCATCAATGAAAAATGTTGCAAAAACGGGGAAAATTTATTCCTTCTGAGAGCTTCTGTTGCGTGCACTGCGTAAACGGTTAAAGTTACGCAACAATCATGTATGACGGAATTGTTCTTCTTAAAAAGCTCTAAAAAAAAGTCCGCGATAGGTTATGTCTGTCTTTTAAGGCTGGCTCACTATAACTGTTTTAATGGTAATCAAATTTGTTATAAAATAATGGATTATTTGCGAAGGTGTTTTCATAAACATGGTATTAATCCATATCCAAATAAATACGATATTCGTCACAAGTATTTAATTTTGAACAAAGTTGCCTTTTACATCATTTCATTTCAATGAGTATCTTCGGAGATATAACTGTTTTAAAATAACTCCGCAGCAAAAATAATGATTAAATATCGCGCGAAAGTAAGTTTGTTTGTTTGTAACGCTTTCACGCTAAAACGGCTGAACGGATTTGGATGAAATTTGGCACACGGGTAGACCATGACCTGGAAAAGGACATAGGCTACTTTTTATCGACATACCATGCGGGCGAAGCCGCGGGAGGAAGCTATGTAAGATAATAGGTTACCTACTAACTGATGTTGTTCTGAGTGATGAAAGAATGTAATACTATAGAATAATAATAACAACTTTTTTTAAATCAGACTAGGTTTCACTTTGTAAGTTAATTGTACACACGGCTACACATCAAGCTATATATTTCCAGTTTACACTGACCTCTCATTGTACGGAAATCCTATACAATGCGAGATCAGCTTATACTGGATATGGATTCTCCCGAGATAGTCCCCTTTATTATGGTGAAGATCTGACAATTGAACTCCTCAATGACGTACAGTAGGTAAACGTACTGTGATTTGGTTACTGTACAGAAATCAAAGAAAATTACTGGTTAGTTACTATCCGTGGTCCACTAATTATGAACTTGGAAAATAAGTAGGTAAATACCTACTTACCCGATGGAACTCCTCATCGACGAGCAGTACACATTATTGTGAATGGGTAATCGTACGGAAAATGAAACACGGTAGGTTAAGTACCTAACAGTGGTCACCTAATCATGGACTGCGAAGAAACCCTACTGTCACGGAACTCCTCAATGATGAATTGTACCTATTGTGAATGGGTTATCCTAGGTATGTGAAAAAAAGTTGCTGAGTATCAATTTAAAAAAGTAGGTACACGAATAAGGTAGTGTGAGGTATGTAGGTATAATACGCGCCACGAAAGATGAGACTTGACGAGCGCCATACCGCGCCTCCCGCGCTGCGCGATGACGCCCGGTCCCTGGCTAAAGAGACCTTTATATCGTCTACTGTGCATGTCAAACCATGTGGTGTGTCAAGTCTCATCTTTAGTGGCACGTATTGTACACTCACGGCTACATATTAAGCTATACATATCCAGTATAAACTGATCTCGCTTTGTATAGGATTTCCGAACAGTGAGAGGTCAGCGTATAGCTTAATATGTAGCCGTGTGTACCATAATGCAAAAGACGTTTAATTATTATTTAGTATTTATTAAAGTCCGTTACAGTTTCGGTAATTGCTTGCTAACTACTTCCCAAACTAAAGTTATTTTGCACTTTGTAGTGTTTTTTATGGAAGTCAGTTTTAGTGTTTTTGTAATACGTTTTTTAAACGAGGGGTAGGTACATAAATAAAATACTGTATTAATTTTAAAGCGGGCGTGTCATTTTCACGGTTTTCGGGAGTAAAAGAGATCTAAATCAAAATTGTATCATCTTCATAACTTCCGAGGGTGCTGGGCCGAAGATCAGGAAATTAAAATCCAAAATGGCGGCCATAACCAGAGATAGATCTCAGTAAATGGGTTGCTTTTCAGTTTACACGGACAACTGTAGCTCAAACATTGTTTACAGAGAAGCATTTTCTATTTATTTATTTGGATCTCCAACTAAGGTTAGGGCTGTGGTAGAGAACCCAGGAATGAAGAATCTTCCGATCTTGCCTGGTGGGATGCACTATTTCCCACCAAGCAAGAGTAGTCTATACCTTATCTAAGTTACGCATTAGGTATTCCGACATGCACGTGAACGAAGTCGCGAGCACAGCTAGTACTAATAATAAAGCTGACGAGTTTGTTTGTTTGAACGCACTAATCTGTGAAACTACCAGTCGGATTTGTAAAATTCTTTTTGCATTTGATAGCCCAAGTCTTGAGGAATGCTATAGGCTATTGGATATCACGCTAGGATCTTTAGAAACCGAGCAAAGTGTCAGAAAGAACGCTCAGCGAAAACGATGTAATTGCGCGGGCAGGCGATACGATGCGACGGGATGGGTCGAGGGAGCAAGAGATTTCACGCGGACGAAGTCGCAGGCAGAAGCTAGTATAGAATAGAGTCACAGGGTACACCATGCCATGGACAAGCAGACCGATTGACGTGACAAAACCATAAAAATATGCAAGACTAGATAACTGTAAAAATTATTAAGCATAAGCAATGTTTCTTACCCAATCTTCTCCATTATTCTCTTTTCTTTGTGATTTTTGACTTTAAAAGTATCTGCAAATGGTCTAGTTGAAAAAAAAAATTGCTATTGGAATAGTTGATAAGTATAATTCTTAGAAAGAAAAATCACACTAAAACTGTACACTAAGATATCAATTTAATTATACTCGTACTTACTGAGTACTACTTACTTACTTACTTTGACTTCAGATTAGATCAATTACACATTCAAAAGCCTACTTATGGTAAAGGTTCAAGAGAAAAGAACCTCTCAGCAGAGTATCCTTTTCTTGTACAGTCAACAAAAGAGATATCTAGGCAGGGTATACTAACATATTTGTATGTGAAATGCTTCATATTCAATTTCTTGAAAATATACAATTTTGTGTTGGTGTGTTACAATTACAATGTAGGAGTATTGCAAAAATAAAGTAATATTTATATAAAATTGAACATGAAGCATTTCACATAGGTACAAATATGTTAGTACATACCAACTGGCTATCCATTAGCAGCTAACAATATCCTCTACTCTAGTGATTTTGATAAGGCTCCAATTGTAAGCCATTGATTGTTATAATGTGATACAGATCATAACAAATGTGGTGAAGTAGAGAACTATACTGCCACAAACTTATCTGAACTGCTGGCTAAGAGTGGAACTAACTCACTATGAAAAGTGACTATGGTCTGTTTCAACAGTATCTGACAGAAGTGTAAACAAATCCTGTTCAGTCCAACTTCTTACGCAATTAAAGGGAATTAGACGCACTGAAGGGATTAGATTCTATTAACGCTTGCAAGGACACTGAACGAAACCCAATAGAAGTTTTATTGTTATGACAGCTATGGCCGTTTAGTGTCTTTGAAAGAGTTAATAATTCCAGAAGGAGATTACATTCATGGTTATTTAGAAGGTTTTTTACTTCATATGTCACCACTTTTTTCAGCAAGTTTTGTTTGAATAACATAGGTAATTAAATTACAATTGAAAAATCATCAACGAAAATGGAGGTTATAAAAAATTAACCTCAATAAAATTGTCAAATGAAAAAACAACTCTTAAGGTTAAAATTAGAATATTGGGTTTAAGTATTCAAATAATCAAACCAAAGAACTCAATTTGTAAGTTGGCACTATTGGCATCCAGATAGCAGTGGTGTCCTAGTGGTAACGACCGCGACTTACCGAGTTGTAGGTCGTAGGTTCGAAACAAGATAGGCAGTGTACTTTGTGTAAATTATTTCATCACCACTGCTCTCAAAATGGCCTGGGTCACTGCAGTGGGAACATTATATTCTGATTATGCTAGTCGGTTGCAAATATTTCGCATGTTTTAATAAGATTGCTATAATGTAAGTATTTAGTAAGTAACTTTTGCTTGCGGTTTCACTATCTTTAGGGTAGATACAGACAGTGTGAGACATGCACCCCAGTGGTTAAGACCTCGCGTCTGATGCATAAGGTTGTGGGTTCAAATTTGAGCATATATCAATGTGACTTTTTACACGACTACGGCAAAGCCAAAAGGAAGGGTTATGAGTTTAGCAGTCTATATATGTATAAAGTATGTATTTACGTGTGTTCCACCATAGCGCCTACATTACTGAACCGATTTTAATGAATGAGGTATCAATAGATTTTTGTAAGGGAAATTATATGTGCGGCAACAAAAGTTTTCTTTAGCACCTGCAACCTAGCGTCTTTTTTTATATGTGGGCGACGAGTTAATAGAACAGCTTCAATTATATTAATTCATCATCTTTACTATTCCAACAGAATATCAAAAAACCAGCGTCAATTTACGAGCGTAAATTAATATGACTCCGAGCTACCGATAAATATATTTACTTCTGATTTGATAACTCAGCGACTAATGTTGTAAGTGAGCTACTTTATATATTTTAGAGATTCAACATCTGTCTGCTAATAAAATCAAATTCCAGCCTCAAAATTAGCAATCAAAGTTTTTCATTCAACAACTAAATTAATAAATCATATTCTTTTTTCGTGAAAGTTTGCAACACAAGCGCGGGAGTGTACCTGACGCTCGTTGGGAATCAGAGGGGCGCGACCGGCCATTTGCACCAATGAGCGAGCTCTATTCGGTGCGTGCAGCAACGAGTTCACGTGTATTTGTTTACATTAAATGACACGATTAAGGAGTGCTCGTATTCTTATTTGAAAAACGTTTGTGATGTTTGTGAAGCATGTCGTCTAATAATGAAGTCCCTTTGTACTGTTCTGATGAAGACTCGGAAGACGTTCAGCAGGCGAAGAAAAGGCGTGGTGAATCGAGAAATTGGATGTTTGTGGAGAAATTTTTGAATGTTCGTGCCGCTGAAGAAGTCGTAAAAGTAGAAAATACTTGGTCAATATTAACTACTCATATGACGCTAGATGGAAAAAAACGCTTTTATAGGTGCAATAAAGTACCACGCAAGGGAGAGCAGTGTGTTGCACAGATGTATTTGTTATTTGAGGCGAACTCGGACGCGGTGTTACTCTATCGCACTGATTGCGAGCATAACCACGATTCCATCAAAAGTAGTTACAGTTTTGGTATTTGCGACGAAACTAAATTGGAAATTAACAAGCTTTTCGACCTCTGCTTAAAGCCGAAAGCCATTTTACACAATCTGAAGAAGATAGATGGACTTAAAATACCTACAAGACAGCAGCTCTACAACTATTTGGCAGATCGCAGGCGTATAAAGTATGGGCCGTCCTCAATTCACCTAGGAGAGTTAGAAAAATGGATAATTAACCGCACAGATGTTCCTGACGATGAGAATAAAGTTTTTGTGATAGCTTATCATATTTTAGAAAATGACCCACCTAGCTTCCGCTTCGTTTTGTCTTCTAAGAATTTATTAAAACTGTGCCTTACTGCCGAAATTTTACATGCGGATGCTACCTACAAATTAATCTGGCAAGGGTTTCCTGTTCTAGTAATTGGAACAACGGACAAAAACCGAAAATTTCATCCTATTTGCCTAACAGTATCTACACATGAACGCAAAGAAGATTTTGAAACTGTGTATAAGGGATTGAAAGACAGTATTTTTTCCATTTTCTCATATGCATTTGACCCAAAGGTTTTGATATGCGACGCCGCAAAAAGCATACAAAATGCTTTTATTGACGTGTTCGGAGAAGAAACTATAGTAAGAATGTGCTGGGCACACGCTAAAAAGCAAATGTGTACGAAATTGGATCAAACAAGTGAGAAAAGTTCACGAAAAGCCATATTGCAAGATATAAACGCATTGCAGTGTGCTACTTCTCCTGAAGTGTTTACCGCCGCTTCAAAAGTTTTCTTGGCGAAATGGCATGAGCAGAAGGCATTTATGACATATTTTAAAAAAGAATGGCTCACTAAAAACCCTAATTGGTATTTAGGTGCAACACCTATCTCATCACCTGTGACTAACAATGCTCTCGAATCTTTTAATAGGATTATTAAAGATGAAAATACCCTCCGCGAGCGTATACCGTTGTCCCGTTTTTTAGTAGTTGCAGAGGACATGGTTACTAGCTGGTCACAACAGGCAACGGAAGAACTCTTTGCGACGACACCGGTGTTAAAATTAGCTGACTGGACAGCCGGATATCTATGGGCTAAAACCGATACCAAAATTAGAACAATACTATCAACACCAACAACTAATACCTACCTGGTCCCAGGTGACAACTACACGAGGACTACTTTGACGGAGAAAACATTCAACGATTTTGATGAGTACAAAAAAGTGTTTTTTTCTTCTTGGAAAATTACATTACCGAAGAAAGAAGAGGAGTGGATTAATGGCCACTGTGACTGTCCAGATTTTCACCGCAAGTATTCTTGCAAGCATTTGGTGGGTCTGGCTATCAGGATGAAACATGCATTTCCGCCGCCAGAAGCAAAAACACAAAAAATTGGTGTAAAGAGGAAGCGTGGGAGACCACGTAAAGCACAACCTGCGCTGATTATTCAGTGACAAATAACAATGTTATTCATTATTTGATTGCCTTACATTATTGTAACTTAGGACATAAGTACAATTATACTTAACATAAAAACCTATGCTACTGCCATTAAAATTATCTGATTTACAAATAAAATAGTTGTTTGGTTTTAATTTTCCCTAAGGTGTGTCCAAACACAAACAAACACAGAGTTGCAGATGTTTGTTTATGATAACAATATTTTTTGTATGTTCATTTGGGTAGGTATAATAGTCAATTACTTATGGTCACATTATAAATAGATAGGCGAATACATGAAATTATAGCTTTCATTGACCATTATTTGATGACAATAATGAGGAAATTTTATGTTCAAATATAGTAGATTCACTCATCAATTACTTATGCTAAAGTATAAAAATAAAGGTGACTCTATGAAATTAGAGTACGTTGATATTATTTTATAGATGAAGTTAATAAGTGTATCTTATTAGAAGCTGGCAATAAGTAGACAAATCACAAATTTAGTTGCTTAAGAATTATCACCATGTTGCGTCATAATAACAGTAGCTTGTTTTACAATATATGGTCGCTTATAAACCATTTATTAGACGCTAAAAGTTCGTCGCTGACCTATTAATTCATTAGACAACTAAATATATTTGCAGACGAGAATGACATTTTAAAGAAGCTGCCTTAATTAGCACCCGATTTGTAATAATGGTCCGGGTGACATAGGCTATATAAATTCTCCCTAAATTTAATATGGTAGACTTACTTTACACGTAAATTCCTGACCACGAAAAAAATTAAATTGAGATAATAATGACAAGTTTGGTGTCAAAAGAAAGTTCTTGACGAGCACATTACAAATATGTATATATATGTCATATTGTTTAAGTTAATAAATGTTTAAATTGTTAAAAATAAGTAAATGTGGAGGTAAATAATATTAATTTAATTGGTTACAGACCGACGCGGCGAGCATGATTTTTCAGTAGTCTGGTTTTAGTTTTTGAACTTAGTTTTTATTTACTGATTATGTGTGACTACTGGCATCTACAGGTACATTTTCTTATCCATTTGTTTTCACTTTAACTCAATGCTTTTGGAGCAGACAATAGGTTTGACATTGTTTTTTCACCTACAGCGCCGCTGTCCCCGGACCAAATATCAAAGGTTGCTTTTGGAGCAGACAATAGGTTTGACATTGTTTTTTCACCTACAGCACCGCTGTCCCCGGACCAAATATCAAAGGTACAGGTGTTAACGGAATTTTGATATCTTCCCTTTATAAGCAGCACTTCTATAACATTTATTATGATCCATGTCCCCCTCTACAACTTCTACTGATCTATCAAAAGTCCATGGCACCTTCTAAGAAACACAAGCAGTCCACTTTGTTGATGACCAAGTCCAAATCTTTCTTTGCTATTATTTTCCTCTTGTTTGTAGCTGTATATGCATAAGTTTCTTTTGCTATTGTTTCCAGAAATAGTTCCTGAAAAAAAGGGAGTACAATATGTAAATGTGCGTGAAATATGTTGCCGGGTCCTAATTTTATAATCCACTTTGCTGTCTTCATGCCCTCACCACAGTACTGACTACAAGGCTACAACTGCCACTTCTGAAAGTCAGAATCATTTCTACAGTGGCAAACAATCAGAGAAGGAAGTGTCTTGGAACAAGCTAAATTAACCCAAAGAAAAGCTCCAGCACTATAAAGACCCGCGCGTGACAAGCTTAAAAATTTTTTAGCGTATCATGTCTTCATACACTATACAAATAATGTGTATACTCACTGTAGCTTTGGTAACTAGGAACACAGCGTCACCCGACACCACGCTGACGTCTGGGTCCATTTTCATAATATTCTTAATCCTAGCTATTGGTAGCCGCGTGGAGCGTATGACCTCGGTCTTATTTTGAACCTGAGGCCTCTTCTCGTCTACCGTCTGCTCTTCTGAACTTAATACATCTGAATCCTGTATCGTGTTTACGTTTTCTGCGTCTGTTGGTTCTGTTAGCTCTGCATGTTGATGGTCCGCTTCTAGATAGTGCTCAGATTCGTCAATTATATCCGATATGTCTACGTCGTCGTAGTGTTCTACTTCTGCCATTGCTTTTACAAAAATAAAATTTTATTAAAATAAATCACAACCAACACAAAGTTGGCGCGATGTTTTTACGGGCTGTCACTCTGTCAGTGTCAGTGTCGTAAATAGTCATAATGTCATTTAATGTCACTGTCATGTCAGTCCAACAAGGGTGCGTTCAGAACCTCAGGGTGTGGTTGTTTCATAATTAGTTTTTTTAATTTTCTCGTATGATGGAATGATCACGGTTGCTTAACCTCAAATGACATTGACCTACCTACCTACTCTACTTTGTTTGTGTGTTAGTAGGTGTTAGTGTAAAAAAAAACGAAATCACCAAAGATGCGGCGCGGCGGTGCCTATTCTAGCAATAATTTTGCTGATGCTGCTGCAGTTATTTCGAAGTTACAAGGATATCATTGAGCCGTTTTCTGTTATTAATTCATCTTCCATTTTCGACAAAAGCCTACTTGAATTTCTTGACTAAACTTGGAAAATAATTTGGCTAATATTGAAAGAAGCGCCGAAATGTATGAATAAAATGAACCATCAGACAAACCATACAAACGGCAACAAACGTTAGTTAAATGTCTAGAGTGTTTTCTAACCATCAATTTTGATGGTTGAAAAGTTGCAACGGTGTTGCAATTCTCGGAGGTTCGCAAAGATCGGTTGCACTAACCGAACGCATAGCTCGGAGGTTCGGAACGCCCGCCGCTAGCTAGTACGAAAAGTTGCACTCGGAGTGTAGGTTCTGAACGCACCCCTCCATGAGTTTCCGTTTAGAAACATCGTTCGAAGTTTTTATAATATTCTTGACCAAAATAATGAAATGATTAACGATGGAGCCTTGAAAAACTTCGCGCGTAACTCCACTCCAAGCAGGACCCACGGGCCACTTACCCCTTTTCAAAAAAAAAATAATTAAAATTAAAAAAACCCCCAAAGCAAAAAAGAAAAGCGAACATTTAAAAATTCAAAAATAATACCCATCGTTGAGCCATCAAATTCGATTGAGATACAAGATAAAGATAAAGATAGAGATTGAGATATATATTTTAATTACAGAAATTGATGGATGGCACGTTAAGGTTTGCTCATTGAAATAATGGCGCTCTATAATGTCGCGGCGGGGTACCGGACCTTGACCATCTACGGTACGGTCTACATCTAAGGTACCCGCCGCGACATTAGAGCGCCATGCCATTTCAATGAGCAAACCGAATCGTGCTATCCATCAATTTCTGTATTAAAATTTATATAGGTATTAGATACTCAATCGAATTTGATGGCTCAACGATAGGTAGGTACCTACTTATTATTTTTGACTTTTTAATTGTTCGCTTTTCTTTTTTGCGTTGAGGGTTTTTTTAAATTTTTAATTTAGTTTTTTTTTTTTATTTTAAAATTTTTAAACTTCGTTACAAAAGATGCTAGGATAAGTAGATACAATTGTTCTTATAAACTGATAAAAAAAAACCGGCCCAGTGCGTGTTGGAGCACGCACAATGAAGGGTTCCGTAGTTGAAAAGACTATCCCAAAAACAAACTTAACATAGTAATCCAAAAAAAAAATTATGTGATACTTACTCGTATAAATACAAAGTAACAATTTTCGGACTTTTTCCTTTACTTGTGCTGTGAGACCTTGCTTCATGCCCGACAGCAACCCCCAACACACACACACAGCCCACAACCACAGCGCGACACAACCTAGCCCTAGGTTTTGATTTACTTGCGAGTATCAAAATATGACGCGTAAATGGCCGTATTTTTTTATTGCGTTGACGTGCTATTATTGATCGAAGGTTGATTTAGAAGCTTGATTTTTTTAGAACTCCAAGGGACCATAGACCTACGTATTTGTTAATTTCAACATGATACCTCTACGTGTTCCTGAGATAAAGTTGACAGACTGACAGACGGACAACGAAGTTCCCCTATAAGGGTTCCGTTTTGTTCATATTCATGGTAGAACACCCTGTGATTGCACACTGCTTAAAAACTTTTCCTGTATAGCTGGTATATGCGACTTTGGAGCATGAGGTCCGGGGTTTGATGCGCAGCTCGGACAGTGTGATAAGGTTTTCCATTTGGAATGTCTCAGTAGCTACGAGATTGGCTCGCCCCTGGATTACATGGAACGTAAACGTAACTAGCGAAATGTATGCTTGGCTGAATGCTTGTCCTGCTCCACAAGGACGCATTAACTAATTGATTAGCATTCGGATATATTGTTGGAGCTGCTGAAGATTAAGATGAGAGAAAACTTTCTTTGCATTGTTTATTTATTTATTTGGTTCACCAACAATTGTTTACACTGGTATAAGCAAATGAAACAAAAGCAACAAATCATAATAAAGTGTAACAATCACTTATAGGTAAACTCTGCATGCACACAAAACGGTGTCGTAACTGACAAAAAAAATATTATAAATAAAAGACTAAATTAAAATAAACAAATTAAAACAAACTTAAACAAGCTAATTTAAATAAAACTAAGTAATACAAAAAAGTAATATGTAACCTAAATTCATCCACCCAGTGAGATAATGTAGGGGTATGAAAATCAATTTTCAGGGAGGTAGGTACTTATAAAAACTGGCCTTCAATTTGCCTAAACTGTCAAAATGGAGGACGATTCGATCACTACAATCGTTCACAATCCTGCAAAACCTCGCGTAGGGAGAATTAGCACCCAGAACCGTTCTTCTCTGCGGAGGGCAAAGTGGCGTTATAGGATTGCGAGGAATTCTGGAGGGGGCACGGAATTTAAAATTATTTAATATTTGTGGACAGTCGATTTTATGGGCCATAACTTTGCACACAAACATCGCGTCATTCAGTCGTCGACGTTTGTCAAGAGAAACCATATTAAAATGTTTGAGCCTATCACTATATGAACGTATTTTCTTAGACAAACCGCTAGCATAGGCCAGGTGCCCCAGAAAACGTTTTTGTACACGCTCAAGACGCAATGAGTGAGTAGCATAGTGTGGCCGCCAGACCACGCTACAATACTCTAGCATGCTTCGACACAAACAATTATAAAGAATAATTTTTGTTCTACAGTTTTTAAATTGTTTTGCGTTTCTGATAACAAAACCTAGCATTTTGGAAGACTTTTTCACTATATTGTCTATGTGAGGAATAAAAGTAAATTAACACCAAACAAAGTAATATAACACCAAGGTCCTTTATTATATCTAATTCCTTTATTTTTTCTCCATCAATATAATAATCCTG
Organism: Cosmia pyralina; assembly: GCA_946251885.1. Lineage (NCBI taxonomy): Eukaryota > Metazoa > Arthropoda > Insecta > Lepidoptera > Noctuidae > Cosmia > Cosmia pyralina. The sequence continues at coordinate 24,503,343 of OX276344.1, forward strand.
ATCAATGAGATGATGCTTCCTAGTAAATTTTATATGGTATGGTTATGGTACCATTTGCTAGGATTTAGGAGCATCTGGTTTATTTGGCACCACATCGCCAATTCATCCAAATCGCTTTGTAATTCAGAGGCATCATGCTTAGATTTAACTATTTTGACGAATTTTAAGTCATCGGCAAACATAAAGATTTTACAGTAGCGAAAGCAGTTAGGAATATCATTAATAAAAAAGTTAAATAAAACCGGCCCCAAATGAGATCCTTGTGGCACGCCCGAGGATATGTGTCTAACTGTTGATCGAAAACCATTGACGACTACAAAGAAAGTTCTGTTCTCAAGATACGAACTTAACCATGAGAGTAAAGATCCAGCGATACCATATGTTCTTAATTTGTCAATAAGAATTCGATGCGAGACTCGATCGAAAGCTTTGCTGAAATCTGTATAAATGACATTTGCTTGATGACCAGAATCAATTGCTGCCGTCAATAACTCAGTAAAAAGTGTCAGATTGGTATTTGTAGATCGAGATTCTACGAAGCCATGTTGTTCCTCACTTAAGTAAATTTTAAGATGATTTTGAATGTGAGGACAGATCATAGACTCAAAGATTTTACTTAAGGTTGATAAAATTGAAATGGGTCTATAGTTCGAAACTAAGTCCTCATTGTCGGATTTATGGATGGGGACGACCTTAGCTTCCTTCCATTTTGAAGGGAAGACTCCACTAGATAAAGATTTATTAAAAATAAGCAACAGAGGCGTGACCAGCTCATTCGCACACTCATATATGAATATGGGTGGTATGCCATCTGCACCAGCACCTTTGTTGCAGTCTAAACTTTTTAGCTTTTTGTATAAGGCTTCACTGTCAATAACTGAATTGGTTAAAGATATGCTACTTTCTTGAATATTATTAATATATTTTGCTGTTTTATCGGTACTGCAGTCGTTTACAGCAGGGCTGTATACAGAAGAAAAATAAGAATTAGGGTGCCGACCCACAACGCTCGGAAGATTAACAGAATCTGAAGTAACCAAACCACTGTGCACTTCCAGCCAGCTGACAGACCTGTACCTTCTAAAAGTAGTACTAGGAATGAGACTTTCCATTGTCATGTCCGGCTGACCATATGTGATCACCTACCTACAAGAAATGCGAACCATAATACAGAAGTTAATCACTTCACTTTTCTATACACAATAATCCTGACGTAGCTGGTAACGATTTATAAGATAAATATTTATTTAAGACTTAACATAATGAGATCCCACTGAGAAACAATCGGAAATAATTCTGCAGTGAAAAGATAACATTGGAGCAAACAATTTGATGTATCACAAAACACTTGGATGCTGTGACTTATAAGATGTTATCAAGTTTATAAGATGCCGTCGCCTTCGCTCTTTTCGCATTATTCACGGAGCTGTAGTGATTGCAGGTTGGTTGTGAAATCGATAATTTTAAGAAAATTAAGTCCTACGTCAGACGGTCAGACCATTCGCGTCGATCATAACTTACAAGTTCGCAGTAAGTGGACACGATCAGATGCAAACAGCCAATACAGATAGATTTGCAACTCGAATTTAATTTCGATCCCTATTTTGATGGAGTTCTGTTATTGATTGGGTTCCTGAAACATAAATTTTACATCTCCAGGTATGCAATTTTACGAGTTCCTTTCGAATCCGTGGATTGTCTTCAAGTCTTCAAGTCAAAAGTGCAGTACGTTTCGGCAGGCTTAGCAAATTTTAGCGCAGTTAGCAAATTGTCATTAGTCTGTTGGTCATTGGTCTGATTCTGTAGTTATTTAGGTACGTATTAAATTAATAACCTTTTTTCTCGCATGTAGTTAGACAAAATGCGAGTGTTAACGCTGTTCCTGGTTGCTGCGACGGTGGCGAGCGTCTCATGCGTGGACATGTGGTGGAAGTCATGCGTGGTCTACCAGATATACCCGCGCTCCTTCATGGATAGCAATGGCGACGGGATCGGAGATCTAAATGGTGAGCATATTTCACATTTTTATGGTGAAGTTCCGCTAGTTAATTTTATTTGCGGTAAAAATTCTCTAGATTTACCTACTATTGAAGAAACTAAATATGTACTTACCTACTACAAAAAAGATTGAAACGGCAATGGTGATGATTAAATGCAAGTTTCTTTCATATTATATGTGGATGCAACATAGGTTTTATAAATATTATACTTAATAACAAGGTAGGTACGTAGGTACTTTACCTGACTTATAAAACCTACGTTGTATGTGTAGAACTGTAGAACAATCTCAGGGAATATTACAATAATTATATTAATTAAATATTTATAAATGTACACGTTGGTGCAGTAAATTAACTCATTATTTAATAACATGCTGCATGTCACTTGAACTCTGATGACCTGAACTTGATCTTATCGTCACATGTTTCATAAAATAGCATCTGCCTTGTATGTTTAGTGACTGACTGACTACTTTTAGATGACTAGCTTATATAAGGCTGTGGATCGTAAGGTCCCAGTTTCAAAAGCCGGGTAGGGCCAAAAAAAAAAGGTTTGTGGGTTTTTCCGACAAGAAATTCTTCATGAGTCCATAATATCTCGGTATTTTAGTACCGTAGGTAAGTCAATGTTGGCGGGACACGTCTTTGCTTGAAAAAAGAAGAATGTACGTTTTTTTGCGGCAAACATGACGTAAAAAAAACCCAAACACGAAAAGAACAAGTTGGGTGAAGTTATGGATACTTTCCGTCGAAGGTTTAACATATCGGATTCCTTGCTACTTATAGCTCCATGGCATCTCTTGCTTGCATTATTCGAAGGGTCAGGATACTCACATACACCACAAACCCGAGAGATATTCCAGCTGTGCCATTGACTTTTTTTGAAATCATTGAGCTATGCATTATAATTTATATTCTCTTGGAAATTTCTTTAGGCTTTCATATGCTCATCATTCTACTACGTGGAGTCGCGACGGGTGTCCGCAGTTGACAAAGCATCTAACAAGTGTTCGTCATAATCTCATAACATTGTTCTTGCCCATCGTTATAATTATAATAACACTAGCTGCGCCCCGCGGTGTTACCCGCGGTTTATGAGATACACTAAAACATGAATTATTTAATCGGTGAGAAAAGTATTCACAAAAAAATTGCTCATCCCACGGGAACACTACATTTTTTCAGGATGTAAAGTAGCCTATGTGTGCTACGTGGACACAGGATGTCTGCTATTTCCACACCAAATTATATCAAAATCGGTTGAGCCGTTTGAGTTTGAAATACAGGGTTACTGGTAACTCGACGTATTCCTTGCAGGACGTCATAGTAGGGTTAAAATGCAGCAAATTAGGCCACCAAATGTTCTACCGAAATTCAGTAGTTTTTGAGTTAATTCGATTTTTAGCTTTTCTATGAAAAATCCCAGATTAAATCATTTGGAGACAATTTAAAAATGATTTACGGCGCGACTGTACTGAAATTTAAGTTAACATCATAGCTGACGCCGTAGCAGATCCTTGTTAATAATTCAAAGTTCAAAAATGCCAAAAACTTTGGCAAATATCACTAAAGAAACATTTAGTTTTTTTGTGAATTTTGCTATTACTTCATACAAAATGTTGTCTAGTGAAAAAAAAAATTACTACGTCTGATGTACAAATTACTAGGAAAATATCCTTGTCTTATCAGCTATTCAGAAAGGTATGAAAGTTAATACAAAGTTAAGGACTACATTATGTGCGTCTCACAAAAAGGTGATTATTCGGAAAATCAATAAAACTATTTCGTGAATATTAGCATTATTTTTAATAATAAAATATCAGTTTAAAAACTTTTACTACACTTTCACACGTCTTGTTCGATGTGCTGCCCTCGGTTTCTAATACACGTTCTTATTCGCTTCCTCACTTCAGTTTTTGTGATTCTTGATGTGATTGTTGCCCTCATCTGGTCCGCTGCATCTCTTATTCTCTCCCTTAGTTCTTCAATTGAATTTACTGGGGTCACATAAACTAGGTCTTTCATATGACCCCAGACGTAAAAGTCTAGTGGCGTAAGATCAGGGCTACGTGCAGGCCACGGAATTGGCCCACCGCGCCCTATCTATCGGTTTGGGTAGGTTTCATCCAGCAATTGTCGAATTGTGATTCGGAAGTGGGCTGGACATCCGTCATGTTGATACATCATGTTTGCTCTTCTGTCTGCCGGTACATCCGTGAGCAGTGGTGTTAAATGATTTCTTAGGAAATCTTCATAAAGTTCCCCATTTAATGTTTGGGGTAAAAAATGTGGGCCAATTAATTTGTCGTCGATAATACCCATCCAAACATTAAGCGAGAATCTACGCTGGGATGCGGTTGGTTTCAGTTTCTTAGGATTTGCTTCTGCCTTCGGTGCCCAGTAATGTAAGTTGTGGTAATTTGTGATACCATCACGGATTCACGGTCAAAACATGACTCATCGGTCCACAGAATGTTTTTTAAAAAGTTTTCGCTTTCGGCGTCGGCATTTAGCATAAAACGACAAAATTCAAGCCGTCTTGGCGGATCTCCCTCTTCTAATGACTGGACAGGTTGATAGTGGTATGGATGTCGGCCTGATAAGTGAACTACAGACCAGACTTTCCACTGTGACATAGCAAGCTCACGCGCTACGATGTTTGTCGATATGTTGGGGTCGTCAATAAAACGTTGAAGAATCAGCTCTTCGTCCTCAGCCGTGTATCTCCGAGAACGACCAGTGTCAATTTGCCTGCTTCTTTGGACGCTGCCAGTTTCAGATAATCGCCGATAAGTCGATCCAAAAACACTAACGTGTGGGAGTCGGCGGTTGGGAAAACGAAGTTGATATTCTCTCCGCGCCTGAGCAGCGTTACCGTCACTAAGTCCGTAACAGTACATTATGTCAGCGTATTCAAGGTTAGAATATGCAGCCATAGTCAGCACTTATGAAGGCACAGCACAGCACAAGAGCAAGATACGCAGTATCAGTTAAGGAAATAGCCAGATAACAAAACACGAGCTTGCGCGACGTAGAGTTGAAACTAACTGACTCTGACGACCAGATTTTGTAAAGTCGCACCCCGTGTCATGCCGGGAGAACAATAGTGACCAATCACAAAGCTTGCCGAGTGTTTGGGGTTCAAGCGCAGGTAAAAACTACGAATAATACGAATATGAAACAATAGGTTGACCGTCTCGCAATTTTACCTGCTCCTCATAAAACTCATTCTTTCCCTGTCACACATGCAAAAGTATTGACAATCATACCTTTCTGAATAGCTGATAAGACAAGGATATTTTCCTAGTAATTTGTACATCAGGCGTAGTAATTTTTATTTTCACTAGACAACATTTTGTATGAAGTAATAGCAAAATTCACAAAAAACTAAATGTTTCTTTAGTGATATTTGCCAAAGTTTTTGGCATTTTTGAACTTTGAATTATTAACAAGGATCTGCTACGGCGTCAGCTATGATGTTAACTTAAATTTCAGTACAGTCGCGCCGTAAATCATTTTTAAATTGGCTCCAAATGATTTAATCTGGGATTTTTCATAAAAAAGCTAAAAATCGAATTAACTCAAAAACTACTGAATTTCGGTAGAACATTTGGTGGCCTAATTTGCTGCATTTTAACCCTACTATGACGTCCTGCAAGGAATACGTCGAGTTACCAGTAACCCTGTATATTTGAATTCCTTGCTCATTCCACGGGAGCACTACATTTTTTCGGAATAAAAAGTAGCCTATGTGTTAATCCAGGGTATAAGCTGTCTACATACCGAATTTCATCCAAATCGGTCCAGCCGTTTGAGCGTGAAGAAGTAACAAACATACACACACACACACACTCACAAACTTTCACCTTTATAATAATAGGTCTTTACCTATGAAATTGCCGTTTTGTATGAAAAAATTTAAACGAATTTTTTTCATGCATTTTTTATTTGTATTAATCGAAGTAATCACCCATGCAATCAATGCATCTTTGCCAACGCAGTGGCAATTTATTGATGCCCTTCTTAAAGAAATCAGCTGGACGGGAGGCAACAAATTCTTCAAAGGCATTTTGTACTGCCTCTCGGGTATTGAATTTTTTTCCCGCCAAGAAGTTATCCAAATTCTGGAAAAAGTAGTAGTCTGTAGGCGCAAGGTCTGGTGAGTAGGGCGGATGACGGAGAGCTTCCAACCCCAGTTCTTGCAACTTGGAAACCGTCTGCTGTGCAGTATGCTGTATGAGGTCGCGCGTTGTCGTGCAGGAGCAGCGGAGACGAGCGATTGACCAATGCTGGTTGGAGATGTGCCAGCTTCTCCATCATTGTGTTCAGTTCTTCACAGTACACATCTGAAGTAATGCTCACCCCGTTTGGTAAGAAGCTGTGATGATTCACACCGGCGCTAGACCACCAAACAGTGACCATCACTTTTCTAGGGGTAAGTTTTCGTTTAGGGCATTGTTTAGGTGCTGAACCAGGATCCAACCAACTTGCTGAGCGCTTGCGGTTATCAAACAGAATCCATTTTTCATCGCAGGTAACAATGCGGTTCAAAATTCCTTCATTTGTGTGTCTGTTGAGCAGTGCAAGGCACGTCTCGACGCGTACTTCGCGCTGGCGATCATCGAGTTCGTGGGGCACCCATTTGTCAAGCTTTTTTACCTTGCCAATTTGACGCAAATGGACCAATATTGTTTTGACGCTAACGTCGAAAGCTGCTCCTAATTCAGCCGTAGATTGTGTATCATCAGCTTCCACAATCGCCTTTAATTCGTCATTGTCGACCAAAGTCTTCGGACGACCGCGAGATTCATTTTTCAGGTCGAAATTTCCAGAACGGAAGCGAGCAAACCAATAACAAGTGGTGCGTTGGTTTGTAGTGTTAGCTCCGTAAACGTCGTTGATGTTGCGTGCCGCTTGTTCCGCGTTGCTGCCACGACGGTACTCATATTCCATAATTACTCGAATTTTTAACGTATCCATGATGACGAAAAAGATTGAAATGCGATGAAAATGTAACACTAATCAATAAACAAATGACTATGAATTCTTAGCCAAACAAAAATGATTAATTTTTGTTTGGCTAAGAATTCTAATTTCAAATTAATTTTATTTTAAAAACATGGATTTTTTTTTCCAAAAGTAGTCATTTGTTTATTGATTAGTGTTACATTTTCATCGCATTTCAATCTTTTTCGTCATCATGGATACGTTAAAAATTCGAGTAATTATGGAATATGAGTACCGTCGTGGCAGCAACGCGGCACAAGCGGCACGCAACATCAACGACGTTTACGGAGCTAACACTACAAACCAACGCACCACTTGTTATTGGTTTGCTCGCTTCGGTTCTGGAAATTTCGACCTGAAAAATGAACCACGCGGTCGTCCGAAGACTTTGGTCGACAATGACGAATTAAAGGCGATTGTGGAAGCTGATGATACACAATCTACGGCTAAATTAGCAGCAGCTTTCGACGTTAGCGTCAAAACAATATTGGTCCATTTGCGTCAAATTGGCAAGGTAAAAAAGCTTGACAAATGGGTGCCCCACGAACTCAATGATCGCCAGCGCGAAGTACGCACCGAGACGTGCCTTGCACTGCTCAACAGACACACAAATGAAGGAATTTTGAACTGCATTGTTTCCTGCGATGAAAAATGGATTCTGTTTGATAACCACAAGCGCTCAGCAAGTTGGTTGGATCCTGGTTCAGCACCTAAACAATGCCCTAAACGAAAACTTACCCTTAGAAAAGTGATGGGCACTGTTTGGTGGTCTAGCGCCGGTGTGATTCATCACAGCTTCTTACCAAACGGGGTGAGCATTACTTCAGATGTGTACTGTGAAGAACTGAACACAATGATGGAGAAGCTGGCACATCTCCAACCAGCATTGGTCAATCGCTCGTCTCCGCTGCTCCTGCACGACAACGCGCGACCTCATACTGCACAGCAGACGGTCTCCAAATTGCAAGAACTGGGGTTGGAAGCTCTCCGTCATCCGCCCTACTCACCAGACCTTGCGCCTACAGACTACTACTTTTTCCAGAATTTGGATAACTTCTTGGCGGGAAAAAAATTCAATACCCGAGAGGCAGTACAAAATGCCTTTGAAGAATTTGTTGCCTCCCGTCCAGCTGATTTCTTTAAGAAGGGCATCAATAAACTGCCACTGCGTTGGCAAAGATGCATTGATTGCATGGGTGATTACTTCGAGTAATACAAATAAAAAATGCATGAAAAAAATTCGTTTAAATTTTTTCATACAAAACGGCAATTTCATAGGTAAAGACCTATTATAAGAAAGAAATCTATGGCTGAGACCATCAAACGGCGCAAATATTGTAACCTTATAGGTAACTACAGTTTTGAGCCGTTTGGGGTCGAAACGCTCGGGTTATGGGGCCCGAGTGCGCGTCTTCTTTTTAAGGAAATTTCTCGCCAACTGGTCGATACTTCACTTGACCAGAGGGCTGGCTCGTACTTTGGCCAAAGAATTAGCATTGCCATTCAACGTGGCAATGCTGCCAGTCTTTTGCGGACGAGCCTACATCGACGCCTAAGTGTCATTTTGTTTTTGTATTTATTTGTACTTATAGTTAATTCGTGACTAAGTAATAACAGCCGCACGAGTCGATCAACCAGGTTAAGCTACGCTTGCCGGGGTCCGTGGATGGGTGACCATCTTTACATACCGAGACTCCTCCGTGCCTCGGAAAGCAAGTTAAGCCGTTGGTCCCGGCTGTCATTCGTGGATCTTTGACAGTCGTTACGGGTCGCCAGAAGCCCGAAAGTCTGACAACCAGTCTTTCATATTACCCGGTAATTGGGTAGTGGAGGTCAGATAGGCAGTCGCTCCATATAAAATACTGGTATTCAGCTGCATTCGGTTAGACTGGAAGCCGACCCCAACATAGTTGGGAAAAGGCTAGGCAGATTGATTTTGTACATAAAGTTAGTTAGTAGTCATTTACTTTAGTAGGTACCTAGTTAGTGTAAATAGTTTTAACTTGTATATTGTATTTAATTATATTAGCTTAACTAAGTATGACATTGGTCAAGTAAATATTTGTAATATTCATATGTTATTTATATAATACTAGCTTTTGCACGCGGCTTCGCTCGCGTTAAGTATTATTATTAATTAGGTATATTTTTTGCGGCTTTACTTTTGTTTAGCGTGAGTAAAAAAATAACTGGAGAGGGTCATTAATCCGCGGAGTCTTAACACCGCGATTCAGAAAAATGACGTAATTGTACAACGCTATCTATTGTCAACATTTAGAACTAAAAATTATTTTGTTCGTCTTAATTTATTCGTTCCATTAGGTACTTATAGTTCAAACCATAGATATATGAAAGAATCTGTTTCTTATATTTCTATGGTTCAAACTAATACATTTACATCCTCCATCATCCCTTATTTTATCCCCATGGGGGTTGAATTTATCAAAATCCTATTTAAGCGGACGTCTTCATCATAGTAGCTCCAATCTTTAATTTCAGTTCAATCAGTCGAAAATCTAAGAAGATTTATACAAACTTTCATCCCCTATTTTATCCCCTTGGGGGTAGAATTTATCAAAATCCTTTCTTAGGGGATGCTTACGTTATAACATCTACCTGCATGCCAAATTTCAGCCCGATCGGTTTAAAATTGACAAAGCTTCATACAAACTTTCATCCCCTATTTTATCCCCTTGGGGGTAGAAATTAACAAAATCCATTCTTAGTGGATGCCTACGTCATAACATCTACCTGCATGCCAAATTTCAGCCCGATCGGTTTAAAATTGACAAAGCTTCATACAAACTTTCATCCCCTATTTTATCCCCTTGGGGGTAGAAATTAACAAAATCCATTCTTAGTGGATGCCAACGACATAACATCTACCTGCATGCCAAATTTCATCCCGATCGGTTTAAAATTGACAAAGCTTCATACAAACTTTCATCCCCTATTTTATCCCCTTGGGGGTAGAACTTATCAAAATCCTTTCTTAGCGGATGCCTACGTCATAACATCTACCTGCATGCCAAATTTCAGGTCGATCGGTTTAAAATTGACAAAGTTTCATACAAACTTTCATCCCCTATTTTATCCCCTTGGGGGTAGAACTTATCAAAATCCTTTCTTAGCGGATGCCTACGTCATAACATCTACCTGCATGCCAAATTTCAGCCCGATCCCTCCAGTGGTTTGGGCTGTGCGTTGATAGATCACTATGTCAGTCAGTCACCTTTGAGTTTTATATATTTAGATTATATAATAATTCGTCAGTTACTTATCTCAAGAGTATCTATGGGTAGAATCTGCGTTAAGTCACGATCTATCATGTTTTTTTTTTAATTTGGTTTGATAAGGCATCATCACTACATCTCCACCTTTCTGGCGGGAAAGGTTGAATGAGCCCAGGGGCCCTACCATCAACATTTAAAATACTTGCCAAGTACAGGACAGGTCAACTTAGCAGGTTAATCTGACAGGTTTTCTATTTGTACCATGAGCATTTCCGTCTGACTTGCAATGTATCAACGTCAGACCTGATCGAGATGAGTGAAAAAATGAAAATGAGGCCTTTGCCAGTTTACCTTGAAATTGAAAGCTTCATTTACCTACACTACACGATGCAATAAAAAAACACGATGTTTCTTGTCTGTGGCTTACAATTAAATTATAGCAACAAATTACTTGCAGTGTTTAGACGGTGCAACGGTTTAGGCGCATTAGGGCTAATTCTCATTTTGGCAACCGACTCCCTAATGGACTACTTCTCATTATGGCCACTTCTCATTTTGGCTACTTCTCACTTGGGCTACTTCTCACTTGGGCTACTTCTCACTTGGGCTACTTCTCACTTGGGCTACTTCTCATTAGGGCTACTTCTCATTAGGGCTACTTCTCATTATGGCCACTTCTCATTTTGGCTACTTCTCACTTGGGCTACTTCTCACTTGGGCTACTTCTCACTTGGGCTACTTCTCACTTGGGCTACTTCTCACTTGGGCTACTTCTCATTAGGGCTACTTCTCATTAGGGCTACTTCTCATTAGGGCTACTTCTCATTAGGGCTACTTCTCAAAATTTGGGAATGTTTATTGAAATAAGTACTGTCTTTATGTATATAAACATGTTTATTCATTCATAAGAGATCAATTACATTATTTTAAGAATGAATCTACGTTAATTGAACCAATGTAATAGGTAAGAATACAATATTATAAGTATTACTTCTTGTAATTACTTTAGTCCTGGTTTGAAATTAACATTTATTTATTTATAACATACACAAATCAATAGTTAAAGGATAGGTAAACATTACTAGGTGTCACTTCTTTTAATTACTTTAATTTCAATAAAATCGACATAAATCCACACAATAATCAACAAACAATATTAATTAGGTATATCTTTATATAAGCATAAATGAACACAATAGTAAAATTAACAATCAGTATTAATTAGATTCCTTTATATAAGAAGCTGGTAATAAGTCATTTTCTTTAAAAATGTAATAACTGTTATTTGACCATTTTTTAGCTTCGTATTTTATCATAATCTGCCTGACAAGTATGTTGGGACTGCCTCATGATTTGGTTTTCAGTTTCATTCAAAGTAACAGATGCATTGCATTCCCTTTTGTTTGTACAACGCCACAAAACACTTTTATCTTGGTTAACTTTTCGTTTTATTGTATCTATATCCATTGTGCGGTATACCGCCGTTTACCCGAATTTTATTTGCCCTAATATCATTTGCCATAATAGTCAACAGCCATAATATCATACGACATAATACTCATTTGCCCTACTCTCATTTGCCATATTAGTCACGTGCCAGAATCATTGTTTCCCATAAAGTCACTTACCATTACATCATGTGTCATAATCATTGTAAGCCCTAATTATCACATGCCCTAATTATCACATGCCATAATTATGATATGCCATAACATAATTTGCCATCGACATCGGGTGTGTAACGGTTGTTTATATCAAGAGAAATTGGATGCAATTGGGACTTTAGGGCACCCCGACTCGGACAGGTTAGGTTAGAAGGGGATGGCGGGGTCGTGTGAGCGAGCGAAGCGAGCGAATAGACCCCGCCATCCCCTTCGTGGTTATTTTTTTATAAACCACACAGAAGTAGGAGCCCCGCAAAGCGGGGCTCCGTCGACCTAGCCCACCATCAACCATGCACAGAAAAAAAAACCATGCACAGAATAAATAAGTTTATTCTTATTATACCAAACATTGCGCACCCATCGACATCGACAGCCAGAAAGCTAATAAGTAGGTAAGTATTAGAATTAAAAACAAGTTTAATAATCAAACTATATAATTATATTAAATATTTGTCTAATACTTGTTATGCCATTTAAATATTATGCCATTTAAATATTATGTCTAATAATTATTATGGCACATAAAAATAAGGCAAACAATACTTATGGCATTCGTATCTTATGGTATCTAAAATTCGGGCAATTAAAAGTATGTCATATGTCTTTTAGGGCAAATGAAACATTCGGGCAAATGAAATTCGGGTAAATGAAATTCGGGAAAATGATGATTATGGCATATAATCTTCGGGCAAACAATAGACAACCCCATTGTGCAACAGAGAGTCGTTACCTCTTTGATTTTTCACAAACACAAGTTCTTCTTCCATCTTTTCGAATTCGTTTTACGATCGATCAAAAAATAAAATTAAGGCATCCACATTTTCGATAACATAAATTACTTAGTACCCACATTTTAATCCTATTCAAGAATGTAACTTTTTATTTTTTAATAATGCGTTAATAATGACAATTATTACTCTCGTGTATCTAGAACTAATGAATTATTAAATACAATGATTTCCTGGTGCATATACTTTATTATCTATAACTTATATTTATTGTGGACGTATAAGATGGATGGCAGTATTGTGGCTTTACTAGAAGATCGGCTAGGAAATAACAGATGGCGCTACGTGTACTACGCGCCGTCATATTGATTTGTGTATGTTATAAATAATTAAATGTTAATTTCAAACCAGACTAAAGTAATTACAAGAAGTAATACTCATAATATTGTATACTTACCTATTACATTGGTTCAATTAATGTTGATTTATTCTTAAAATAATGTAATTGATCTCTTATGAATGAATAAACATGTATACATAAAGACAGTACTTATTTCAATAAACATTCCCAAATTTTGAGAAGTAGCCCTAATGAGAAGTAGCCCTAATGAGAAGTAGCCCAAGTGAGAAGTAGCCCAAGTGAGAAGTACCCAAAATGAGAAGTGGCCATAATGAGAAGTAGTCCATTAGGGAGTCGGTTGCCAAAATGAGAATTAGCCCTAATGCGCCTAAACCGGTGCAACTTTTAGTGTTACTTCGAAGTTGGGAAAAACCGACAGGGAGGACGTAGATCACATACGTTAATTCTATTACATCCTGCATTCTATTTTTCAACAGGCATAACACAGAAGCTACCGTACCTAAAAGAGACCGGCATCGATGCGATATGGATGTCACCCATGTTCCTGTCGCCTATGTACGACTTCGGATATGACATAGCGGACTACAGGAAGATAGCCCCAGAGTATGGCACCATGGATGACTTCGACAAGCTCATGAAAACAGCTAAGAAACTAGGTAAAATTACTTTAAATACACACACAGCCGAACTCATAGTTGGGTAGAGGTTAGAAAGATGATGATCACACACACAGAGTCAGATGCCAAGCGAGGCAGGGCGATTCTTGATGCTTGTCTCCACCTAATTACAACCATTACAGATAAATAGACTTGTGGCTCGTGGCTAAGTAATAACAGCCGCACGGGTCAATCGATCAGGTTAAGCTACGCTAGCCGCGGTTGGTCCGTGGATGGGTGACCATCTTTACATACCAAGACCTTCGCGTGCCTCGGAAAGTACGATAAGCCGTTGGTCCCGGCTGTCATTCGTGGATCTTTGACAGTAGTTACGGGTCGTCAGAAGCTCGAAAGTCTGACAACCAATCTTACCAAGGGGTACCTATCGTATGGTAATACGATACCCCAGTAACTGGGTTGTGGAGGTCAGCTAAATAAAATAAAATACTGGTATTCAGCTGCATCCGGTTAGACTGGAAGCCGACCCCAAGATAGTTGGGAAAAGGCTAGGCAGATGATGACAAGTAAATAGACCCAACCTGAACTCCTGAAATGCAGATTCGCTGCCATTGCATTGTAAGTAGGTACCTATTATAGCGGATATTATGGTATAGCGGATATCCATTGATGGCGTTTGACCACTTGTCTTATTTTTTTATTAGGCTGGCTGTCTGATTGCTGCCTTCGCGCGTCGTTCGCAAATCAAAAATGTTTTAGGTAAATTCGTGATCACAATGTAGAATTCCTGGAAATGAACTTATCATAATATCACGCCTGTAATCCGCGTAGAGTTTGGCAGAGATGTACTCGTAGGTAACCTATATAAATTGAAACTATGTATTAATAAACTAGAGTAGCTAAGCTAGCTATAGGTAATGGTTTAAAAAACCGTACGTACACAATATGTTTTTTTATTGTGTACTCGTAGTAGAGTAGGTATTTAAACGACATTGTTTATCTCATCTTAAACTTCGTCGTCCTCTACAACAGTGCAATGGGCGATACAATCTTCGCACGACATAATGATGTCTTCCGGCGATTGGTTGCCAATGTCGCGGTCGTTACGACTCACAATTCGCAGGCAAGGCAAACAATTATTGTAATAGGACATTATGTTATGTTATTTTGTTTTACTTTGCTAAGTGAGTAAGATGCGAAGGCACCAGGCAGTACGGGCGGTCAACAGCATGGCACATCTTTATTAACACTTAAATAACGAAAACCAGTCTAATTGCTACGATATTGGTACTGCCAAATTACCATAGATTTGCAGTCGACTGTTCCTCCTATTCTACTCTGTCCAAATATAACATTGATCCATGCTGCGCAGGAGTCCGCGTGGTGTTGGACTACGTGCCCAATCACACGAGCAACGAGAGCGAGTGGTTCGTCAAGTCAGCTCAGAGAGACCCCAAGTATGCCGACTATTACATCTGGGCTCATGGCACTCCTGACCCCAAGAATCCTGACTATATGGGACCGCCTAACAACTGGGTAAGCATCAAGGGCCTCTAACATAATTAACCGACGAAAAAAAAAGAGGAGGTTCTCAATTCGACACCGTACATATTTTTTTTTTATTTATTTATGACCACGCTTATCTTTTTACAGTGTCGTCCGATTTAAATTATTTTGTTATAAGTATTCGAGAGGGTTTAGACCTCAAAGTATGTTCCATATAAAATTTATTCATTTTGATTGGGTAGTTTTTGAATTAGCTTCAATAATACTTAGGTACGTTGTTTTCCCTCCTTTTTTTGTGGATGATGTTCTAGTTTCTTTTGCAGGTAGTGGTACCTAGAATTTGTGTGGGGTAGGTACCACAACTAAAAAGTGAAAAATAAAAACTTCTTTACTTATAAATACAACCGACTTCCAAAAACAACACTACAAAGTGAAAAATAACTTTAATTCCGGAAGTCGGTGGCAAAAAACGAAAATACCTACGTTAACCAGACACGAAATTTTTCACTTTGTAGTGTTGTTTTTAGAAGTCGGTTGTATAATTGCATAGCACATGTGTGAGTACTATGTACATACTCTAAAGCTACCATTTACTGGGTACGTCTTTGTTTGACTTGAATGTGCCCTGGCGGCTGAGAGTATGTGACGCTCACTCTAATGTCTCGCTGATGGTGGCGCATGGATTAGCTAAATGATCCAACGATCATTTAGCTAATCCATGCGTCAGGTTCGTGAACAAGCGCTGTCAGTGAAGGCTGGGCATACCTTAGCGGCCACGGCTTATTTTAATTTAATTTAAATATTTTAATTGTTTTTTTTTAAGGACGCTTTTAACGTTCTGCATCGTTCTCACATGTAAAATTTCAACATGAATGATGTAACCATTATTTTGTAACCATATCTTGATTTGAAAGAGTGTCCGTGGAGTTTCTTGCCCGTTCTTCTCCATAGGTACCTAATATGCTTTGGAATGGGCGCCTAGCTTCATCTTTCTGACTGACCGACCCCTTGACAATTCAAAAGTGCCTGTAATTGGTTTAATTGAAATAAATGCTTTGAGTTTGAGTTTGAGTATTCTTTTGTAAAAAAGTTTTTACAGTTAGTCAGTTTAGTCTAAAAGTTAACTGCCTGCGATTTTGTACATTGGACACTAACTGTAAAGTGCATTTTTACGTTATCCAGGTCAGCATATTCCGCAAGAGTGCCTGGGAGTACAATGCCGTCCGAGGACAATATTACTTGCATCAGTTCGTCATTGGTCAACCCGATCTTAACTATCGCAGCGAAAAAGTTCGCGAAGAGATGAAGGTACGCAGGTACTTATCACGAATGGAATTCAAATAAAGACTGAATAGAATATAAAATATTTTTTTAATGCAATTTTTATAGGACGTTCTGCGTTTCTGGTTGGAAAAAGGTGTATCTGGATTCCGTGTTGATGCAGTCAACATGTTATATGAAGTGGATCCAGCCAACTTTAACGGACGGTACCCTGATGAACCTCTCTCAGGTTTGTGCATAATGAAACTGAAATTACTTCTCCCAATAAATACTTTTTCTTTTTCTGTCTCTGATACGGATACGACGATACAATACACTCTCCGGGTGAAGTGAAGTTTTACAAGAAACTGCTGAATATTGTGTCAATATTTTCTTTTTCCTACCACATGACGATGGATTCAAACCAAGACAGCTTGAAATCCTTTAAATAAAGCGACACGTGTGGGAAAGGTCCTAATTTACCGTGCATGAATAGGTAGTTTTCGTGAAATAAACCATAGATAGGTACTTCTGTTTGCTAAGCATCAAAACTCCTTAACTTATTTACAGGTAAGCCCGGAAAGACACCAGATGACTATGACTACCTAACCCACATCTACACCAGAGACCAAAAAGAAACGTACGACGTTATCTACGACTGCAGGGCAGTTCTTGACGAGTTCACGGAGAAACACAACGAGTCCAAGATCATGATGACTGAAGCCTACACCGAATTACCGCTGATGATGCAGTACTACGGAAACAAGACCAGGAATGGTTCCGTTCCCTTCAACTTTATTTACCTCGGGGAACTGTCCAATAAGTCAACCGCGAGGGATATTAAACTGAACATTGATAAGTGGATGACGTATATGCCAATTGGGAATGTTGCAAACTGGGTGGTAAGTATCTTAATTTCTTGCTTAGGGAATGATCTTCATGTACAGACGCCAGCATGTCAAGCCACTCGAAACTGTCAAATTTTCCCAATCAACCTTGAACCTAATGCTTTAGCGATAAAGATGATAATCTATTAAAGAAATTTGACAGATTCTAGTAGCCTGATGTGCTGGCGTCTGTACCTAAATAAACTTTTGTACTGCTATACGGGGTCAAATTAAATTAGCTAGCGAAACTCCGCAGACGTGATGGGTATCGATACTAAACATGATATAGCAAAAATTAAATAATTAATCTTATGATTTTTTTGGGGTCATCAAGCGCAGTGTAGTTGAAATATCAGTTTAAAAAAATCTATTTTTTTTTTGTGTTAAGTAACAACACTACTACAAAAAAATAATCATCAAATATTTATTATTTTACAATCTTTTTTAATCCGCGAGGGAAAGAGGATAAGAGGAGGAGGGTATGTAAGGATCGTAGCAGATGGCGTTTTGTAGTTTCTAATTATGTACGTAGAATGAAGGTAAATGAATCAACTTAACTTAAGTACTCTCTGTAAGTAAGTTATCTTGATTCATGTACCTTCTGTCCTCAACTTTACTCATGACTCTCTCATACTTCACCAAGGTGATGAAAATAAAGAATATATAGGTACCTATATATAGTGTCAACGTACCTACCTACTTACAGAACGGCAATCATGATCAAAGCCGCCTGGCCTCAAGATATGGTGTCGACAGAGTGGACGCGATGAATATGTTGGCCCTCATCCTTCCTGGAATCACCATCACCTATCAGGTAAATAGTCCAAAAATATAAGGGGTATTTCTGATCATCATCAATCGTTTTTACTTCAATCATTTGTCGCTGTGCCAGCCAGGCCAGTAGGCAGTTCTTTTTAGACATGCGTGTTCCTCTTTAATCCACTCCATCTAAACTGAATCTGTTTGTAATACGAGTGGGCTAACGTCACTTTGTCCATTGTCCAATGTTGAAATTCAAACTCATGTCTCTGTTCGCCCGTTTCTAAAGCCTTTACATTTCCTCCAGGGCGAAGAACTCGGCATGACCGACGGGCACGTGAGCTGGAAAGATACAAAGGACCCTCAGGCTTGCAACACCGACGATCCTATCAACTACTGGAAGAGCAGTCGCGACCCTGCGCGCACGCCGTACCACTGGAACGCTAACAAGAATGCTGGCTTCTCCACTGGCGCTTCTACTTGGCTTCCCATCGCTGATAACTACGGGACTGTTAACTTGGCGGCTCAGATTGCTGCCAATAAAAGTCATTACAAGGTAAGGTTGTGTTGGCACTAACGTCATATTATAGCTAAGGTAATTTTAAGCGTCAATGCGATGCCCGAAACTGTTCGTGCAGTTGTCTCCTAACAAAAAACCGCCATCTATACTGCCAGTTTAATTATAGTACCCCCCCGCACCGTCTTCGCGTTTCTCTTAGTCTTTCCGTGCCGACAAATCAAGGTTGGAGTGTTCGATGTTACGGAAATAACCTTGTTCATCCCTTAACCTACTTATGAGATTTATGAGATTTTTTATGGAAAAGTCAGTTAATTTATTACTAGCGGCCACCCACCCCTGCTTCGCACGGTTATACGACTTGACAAAACATCAAGACTTCTTTATGCCAGCCTTCTGGAATCAATTCTATAAATGGTGGGTTTAGAAGAAAAATGTGGTCAAGCAGACAGTCTCGAAAAGCGACTTTAATTGTATGTAGATAATGTATTTATTAATTTAACATTTTCAGTTCTACAAGGACGTGGCTGCATTGAAACGTCTCCCGGCAGTCCGTTCCGGTGATCTGGAAGTGCGAGCACTCTGCGATTTCGTGTTGGCTGTTGCTAGGTACATAATTGACTAAATTTACTCCTTGAAATGGAATGGTTACGGTACAAGTCTCATATCGTGGCTAAGGGCCGGTTTCTTGATCCGTAGTTAACTCAACCAATGTTGAAACATAGTAACTAATGGTTGAATTTTGGCTAAATGTGAAGGCAAAACATGAGTATTTAGCTGCGTCCGGTTAGACTGGAAGCCAACCCCAGCATATAGTTAACTTATCCATCTCCGACTTTAACGTTATAACTCAGTTATAGTTTTTTCGATAGGCTTTGCGTCTCAGGAATATTTTTTCAGTTTTAATATTGTTGTTTTTTTATTCATTTAGGTTACTGCCAGGCCACCCTGCGGTCTTGGGTGTCATGAATCTGTCTGATAAGGAGATTGCGGTAGACCTCAGCTCCTTGCGTCTGCTGCCCCAAAAGCTACAAGTCGAAGCCTCTGGTATCAATTGCTCACTGGACAAGGGGTAAGAAACCATGTTACTATAGTAAGGGTTCAGAGTAAGGGCAAGATTTATACAAATAAAAACCTTATTCTTAAGCTAACTATGTTCATATTCGTATAAACCTTCTACTGTCATGTTATGAAACACAATTTACCGACCTCTAGGAGGTCGGTCAAAAGCGGAGAGGGAGAATGTGAGCAAGGTTTCATACGAATATGAACCTAGTCAGCATAAAATAAGGTCTATATTCGTTTGAAATTAAAAAATAAAATCTAAGTGCGATCTGTGGATTCTGTTCTAAGTGCAACAACTAAGAAACCGGCCCCAAGTGCGTGTCGGACCACGCTCAATGAAGGGTTTCTTAGTTGGGATGAATTTATCCCAAGAACAAATTTAACATAGTAGTTGAAAAACATGTTCTCCCATACATTCAAACTGTAAATGTAAGTTTACTCACAATATTGAGAGATTTACCATGTTATTTTAAGACCACAGACTTCTTAAAGGTTTTCCTGTAATCTACAGGTAAAGAACTATTACCTGTATTTTTCTCAAAATTTTAGGCTCAGTGGTTTCGGAGATAAGGATGAGGAATGGTCAATTTTCGTCTATTTTCTTAAATAACTTTAAAACAATTTATTTTAAAATTATAAAAATATATATTATTTGAGACCCTCATAGTAAGAAGCCATTTGATATGTCACACGGTATAGTTTGCAAAACTTTTTTTTTTAATTTTCATAGTTGCCCCCCAAAAGTGACCCCACATTCAAAATTCATTTATTTACTTTACCCGTCCATGTTTGGGTCACAGAAGTTCATATGTGTACCACTTAATCGATCAATTAGATTCGGAGCAAATTTACTGTGACCATAGAAATATAAAATTCATATATCTATGACTGTGACAGACGGACAGACCAGACACACGAGTGATCCTATATGGGTTCCGTTTTTCCTTTTGAAGTACGGGGAACCCTAAAATATTTAAAAGAATAAATAAATGATAAATGATTTTATTTCTAGTAAGTTTGTACAAACACTTTTACATCATATTTTAAAATTAAAAACTAGATGAGGTCGGCGTTACCTAACTGACTACTCTGAGAAGAAAGGCCGAAACAAACTCACAGTTCACATTCTCTTTTAAGTCCAGACATAATCTTTGAAAACTATGGAGATTGCACGATTGGTGTCTGGAAGTCTTTTGAGGAAAGAACCACACAGATTGAGTGGATCCAAAGTCAGCTCACGCATTGTCCAATTCATGTTTACCTTAACCTGCCAATGTCCAAGCGCCAAAACATTCTAGAGTAGCAGTGTACCTTTTATGTTAAATTACTTTTTTTATTGTTACAGGGCAAAGGTACAGAAAGATAGCGTTACCATGGCAGGCCACTGCGCCTTCGTTCTGACTTCCACGGAAAAATGTTGCTAACCAACAAATAAATAATCAACCTGTTCAGACTTTGCAGTACCTATTCAAAAGGCATATTTTTGTATTTAATTTAAATTAGTGTTGTATTTATTTATTGTCGTTTGTACCTACATTGTATTTACTTCTAAATTATACCTACTAGTTTCAAAAATTGTTTTTCTTTTTCTTGTGGACTCGTCTATTTTTAAGAAGGAATTTGATTAAGGAGACCAGTCACGTTTCATACAAAGTTGGGCCCCAAACCCAGTGAAAGCCAGTGCCGGCCAGTGAAATAAAATATGTTACCCTAGTCGGGAAGTCCTAATCATTTTTTACTATGGCGCCGAATCTCTACGACCATTCATTCAACTGTTTTTTTAAATTAAAAATGTAGTTTCCTTGAAAATTTATCGCATCTGGGAGGAACATTTTAGTGACGGAGGCTGTTTTGTATCTTCTCGTTTCCACACGTCAAGCTACCCCATACGGATCTACTGCTTGACGAATGAAACCGGGCAGCGGTCATAGTCTGGCTTCTTTTTCAGCTTGAGTACTCGTACAGCCTCTTTCGCAAGTTGGTGCAGTGCGCGTTCGTTGCCCTCCAGCCCTGCTTGAGGCATTACCCAGAACAAGGAAATAACTTTGCTCTGGGATAAGACCGCGCCCGCGTTAGCTCTTGCCCCACCACCAGGCATGGAAACTGTGGTTCGTGACTGTTTCCACAGTGCGAGCTAGCGTGCGAGTCAGCCTAACGAGTAGCTGCAGTGCAGCAACTCGCACTGTGTAAACAGCCAAGGCAAGCCGAGCTACTGACATTCGAGTACACAGTGCAAGCAGCTGTCTAGTCAGCAGCTCGCACTGTGTAAACAGCCAAGGCAAGCCGAGCTACTGATATACGAGTACACAATGCGAACAGCTGTCTACTGTCTAGTCAGCAGCTCGCACGGTTTTAAAAGTTAGGTTTTAACTCACTACAGATTCCGAAGGTTCCCTCTTTTCGGTTGAGGTTTTCTCTCTTGACTACACATATAGCCACGAGTACCGCCTGGTAGACAGTGCAGCACGACGGCAAACTAAGCTTTATGGACTTGATCTCGGCATCTCTGTCTTACAGTGACAGTGCTGCTTTGACCTTGCCCGCGATCTTGCTGCCCTTCGGTGAAGAACCGAACCACCTGACTGTTGTGGGGACCACAAGTGACTGGTCCTCCAAACTCACCAACCCCATGCCGTATGTTTCGCCGGATGTGGAGTCTCCGCAAACGCCACTACACGCTCCACCTCCCTGTCCGCAAGAGCTGGCTGGGGTACCCCTTTTTTTTTTGGATGGGAAATCATAAAATGACTTCTCCCGCTCCGGGCAGAGCGCTAGGGCGTGTCAGACTTTTACTAACTAAAACCCACCCGTGTTCCTTCAGTTGCCCGTGCCAGGGCCACGGTATCTCTTTCGAACTACCCGCGACCCCGGCGGCGGCTGGGGTACCCCTCTCTTTGCCTTCTTGTATTCGGAGGTCGAGTGGGAGTATCCCAGCCAGCACCAGGGATGAATTCAGCGAAACAGTGCGGTAGGATTTGCAGAGCTTTTATTAATTTATTCTTACAGAAAGCTTACAGACTAATATCATAATTAACAATCATTCATAGGCAGGACAATTTGCTAATGATAAGCTTCAGCTTTTGAGCGAATCATCGTTGGACTGTGTTCAGCATATTCTGGACTCCAATCTTCTTAGTTGCCGACAACCAGGTTACCGCGTACATGAGCACTGGCTCCATCACTATCCTGTGAATGCTCCGTATGACCTCCGTTTGCTGACCCCAGCTCGCTTTGGCCACTCTACATAGCTGTTTGTAGATGTTGGCAGCTTTTCTACAGACGTTAGCCGCGTGGGTGTTGAAAGTGTGCTGGTGGTCCATTGTGAGCCCCAGTATTTATATTTCCTTAGACATGCCAAAGTCGACACCCCCATGCTCAGAAGGGACATCGTACTTTAGCTTCCTAAAACCATTGCACAGGTTTTATGTGGTGCAAACTTCGCTTATTTCGGATGTTCTATTTCTGAACCTACTCGAGGGCGGCATTGGCCTGTCTTTGAACCTCTAATGCTGTGTCACCGTCGAAGATCATAACCACATGGTCGGCGAAAGTCTGGCACTGATACCGCTCGTCTAGCCCCTTTAGCAGAGGGTCCAGAAGTAAATTCCAGTTAGTTAGTTAGTTAGTTAGTTTAGTATGGCATCTCGCAGTTGACCACTGAGGGTCGAGACTGCTCAACCGGGCGTTTCCTGTGGGTTCTTTAAGCGAACTTAAAGCCCCCGGCCAGGCTTAAAACTAGAGTAAATTATTAGTCGACTGAGCGTCGCTAATAATAATATGACAGCCAGACGGGGCAGGCTGGATCATGACGGGGGAGAAGTAAATTCCAGAGGACCGGATTCCTATTATACCTGCACGATTCCATAACCCCGCCCCGCCCGCGCCCGCCACTCCGCGCCGGTTAGTCTGTCAAGCCATTTGTTTTTAACTTCATAAATATTTTTTTTTTATTATTATTATTTCAAGGGATATTCGTAGTGGGTTGTTGTCATAGTAATACTTGATCGAGGTCACCTTTGCAACAAGTTTATTTCATTTATTTTTCATTACATAGCCGGTAGTTTTATATTTCAATAAAATGAAGGTACGTAAAATAGACTTAGAAAACAGCTGTAGGAACGATGGTAGAGATTTGGTGCGGTAGTAAAAAATGCTCGGGTGGACTTTCCCGACTTAGGTGACATAATAGGTTGGGGAAATAGTTTCTTCGCATTTTTTAAGAAAATTCATAACATTTTTTAATATACATTATTTACATTTATCTAAAGTATGTAGGTACCATTTTGTTCGATAACTTTTTGCCATCTTGTAGGTAGGGACATGATCCCATTGCTATAGAAATTTTGGGACTTCTGATCAAAATACCGCGACAAGTGGTTTTGGCAGCCCTCTCGTGATGTTAACCTGACACTGCCTAAAAAAATCTGAAGAGACCGAAACAGGTGGAAATCTGAAGGTGCAAGATCAGGACTATACGGCGGATGCATTAACACCTCCCAGCCAAACTCTCTTAATTTTTGCTGAGTGGCTAAAGATGTGTGAGGTCTAGCGTTATCATGATAAAAAACCACACCCCTTCTGTTGATTAATTCCGGCCGCTTTCTCTCAACTTCTTGCTTTAATTTCATCAGTTGTTCGCAGTAGAGTTCAGAATCGATGGTCCTGCCTAGTGGTAACAGCTCATAATGAATAATGCCCTTCCAATCCCACCACATACACAGCATCACCTTGTTGCGAGTTAACCCGGGTTTCGCCACAGTCTGTGAAGCCTGACCGGCCTTTGACCACGACCATTTTCGCACGTTCTTGTCGTACGTGATCCTATTTTCATCACCAGTTATCAGCTTCTTCAAAAATGGTTCGGTTTCATTACGTCGTAATAAAGAATCACAAATGAGTACACGGTTCATTAGGTTTCTTTCAGTGAGCTCGTGAGGTACCCAAATATCGAGCTTTTTTGTGTACCCAGTTTTTTTCAAATGCGCCAAAACTGTTTTGTGGTCAATTCCCAGTTCTTCAGCTACGTCGTAACTACTGATATGCCGATCTTGCTCCACTTTTTCAAAAATGGCATCCATTTTATCCGTAATAGGGCGACCGGAGCGACGTGCATCTTTGACATCAAAATTTCCGGATTGAAAACGCTTAAACCAAATTTGTGCAACTCTCACAGACACTGCACTGGGTCCATAAACATCGCAAATTTTTTTCGCGGCTCGCGTTGCATTTTTACCTTTTTGTAGTAAAATTTTAAAATGTATCTAATTTCTTCATTAGATTCACTCATTTTGACAGTACGAAAAACAAATGAAAATCAAACATTTTCCTAATTTGAATTTGGAATTATGTTCTTTAAAATTTAAACTTTCAATGATACCAAAACCAGCCAGATACAAATAGTATAGCCAAAGAGATTTTATTTTAAGTTCATACATAATAATGCGAAAAGACTTTTTCCCCAACCTAATACTTTCGTTGGCCGACATTTTGGATTTTGGGCCCAATATGGCTGATCTCCTTTATATCTTTTATGAAGTCGGGTAAAGTTTTAAATAAAACAGCTTTTCATTATAATAAAATATTATTATCAGTTCGTGTTGAGTATCAAAACAACATTAAAATAATTATCTGTATATACACCTATAACACTTATCATCTTAGACATACTTAAAACTAATTATTTTCTACTGTACATTATCATTTAGTACATCATACATGGTATAATTAGATATGGTTAAGCAAATTTATCACCACATTACGTTTTTTTTTCTATGCAACCTATAGATGTTACCAGTATTAAAAATAGCCTGAGACGCATTAAAAACTTTTAGTTTACTTGCTATAATTTATACAATCAATATTCGTAGTAAATCGTAGTGATTGTACAAAAGAGCTGCGTATTTTTTGTATGATAACTGATATTTCTAGGAATATCTAAACTCGGCACCTAAGCTATAAGCCGCTATTGTAGCTAGATACTTCAATCGATCCATAGATGTAGGCCAAGGCATTAGAGAAGCCTTGCAGTTGTGCACAAAGAGGTACATTACTATTATTTCTGCATAGTAAATTATTAATAAAAGCCTACTGTATCGTACGACTTTAATAACAGGCTGAAATAACTGCGTCGTTGCAAAAAAAAAGTAGAGCACGCAACATTTTTCTTTGTGTAGACAAAGAGTTTCTTTTTAAAGCAGCCATTTATTTTTTAAATAATTGCCTGACGCTTTGTTAATAGCAATACATATTGAAGCATGCTAAGCATCTTCAGAAGGCACTTTGAAAAAAGTTAAAGAATAATTTTTCAAACAACCTGTAGGACAAGTTAAAAAAAAAGTTCAAGAATTTAATTTCCATTATTTCACAAACAAACATTGCGACAATATAATTTCATTCAACCATAATTAAAATCTGTAACAACAATAGAACACAGAATCGCTACATTTTAAAGCTTGCTAGTTTTCAATCATTCATATTACCTATAATTCATCATTTTACAAGAATAACAATGTACTAAACTGGTCCATTCCTCCGTCTTTAGATTTGATATAATCTCTTATTCCCAAGCAACAAATCTACACTGTACACAACAATTTTCCAAATAGGCGTTCATAAAATAGTCCATTTCTTCTAAAATACTTAACTTAAACATAAAAGTTTCTTCCAAAATGGTTTTTTTCCGTGCCTTATTGGCAATCCAGCCAAGATGGCGGCGTCGAAGGCGTCTTTCAACTGTTTCCTGGTCTTCGCAGAGGTTTCTATGTAGACTGCGTTGATCTTAGTTGCTAACGCTCTTGCCTCGATGTCTGAGACAACGTGCTCCCCACGACCCTGAAAAATGGTATACATTCAAAGTTATTTCAATGTTTTTAATGTATTGTGTCACCACCCTTTTTGGAAGCCTCAAGAAACATGGAAGTTTGAGAGAAAAATTATACGAGAACTTCTTGCAACACCAGGATCAGTTTTAAACATTTTAAGAATTGATGTTAAAAACTGAAGCAGATATTAACCTTCAAAGTCTGCAGCACTCTCGAATCCTGCGCAAGATCGCTCTGCGTGCCAACGAGTATGAGCGGGGCGTTCACATTGGCCACAGCTTTGGTCCACCTCTCGGCAACGGACCTGAAGGTCTCTGGCCTCACCACGGAGAAGCACAGCATCAGCACATCAGTGCCGGGGTAGCACAGCTCACGGAGCTCAGACATTGAATCCTGGAATTAAGAGAAAGGAGGTTTTAGTTTTGTACAAATGAGGTCTTTCTTGAATAGGTTAAATATCCACTGAATACATCCAGTGGATAGGTTTCATTAGAAGAACAAAGTATGGAAAGTCTTACCAACTTATCTGTGAAATGGCGAAAATTGGAACTACGGCCGTCATGTTGAAATGTCTTCGATTGTGCCGACGCATGTCATTCGATTGTGTCGACGCATCGACGGTGGCGTCCTCTTTCAGTTCACAGATAAGTTGGTAGTACTGTAATTCAGTTTTTACACTTGTCAGTGTGACATTTTATGAAATTATGGCTATTTCCCCTCAATGGTTTCCCCGGTTTCCTAATGCTGTCCCCGTTCCCGCCTTCATGATTTCATGATTAACTCTCGGGAAGTTTAGTATATTTTTAACTTGTATAAATCATTTGAAATTATCATTTATCATTATCACACAAAAAGGCAACCAGGCTTAAGGTATTACGACGGGAGTTACGACGACATCCATGAATGGTTGAATGCAGATCTGTGATCTATTCTGTGCCGAAACCCAAATAACCCACGCCGCACGGATACTTGACAAACCCAAATAAATGTCGGAATCACGAACCGACTGCACAAAAGGGATAACTCAACTTATCATTTTATTATAACGGTGCAACCGGACCTTAACGCGCCTCGTATAGGGTCAACGAACAGAACATTTGATAAATAACTGTTCCTACATCGTAATTATTCTGACCGACTAATTACGAATGATAACACAAACGTAACGCATCGATTTAATACGGTACATTCACAAGTACTTAGTTCGTAAGGTCGTGTTGTCTATATTTACGTATTTTCAAGCCGGAAAATGGTTAAAGACTAGGCCAAGAGTTTTTAGTGCTCTTAGTGGCAAAACAAATACCAAAGTAATAAGGGAAAAGTGAACATAGGATCAATTTTGACGCAAAACGCCGGTCCTAAATAAAATACAGTTTTAGACTCCCCGCAGAATGAAGATGTATGCAAGTTCGATCATTATGATGTGCGCACTGTATACATCTTCATACTGATTCAAAGAAACCGACCAAACTATCGGCTGATAGAATGTCTGTAGTCTGCGGAGGCCATTATTGGTACCAGTACCAATAAGACTGAAGACTGAATACTGGTAGATGGTGAATGTCCTGTGCTTTGGCTTTGGCAATCTACCAGTTTTCAGACATACTGAAAAACACAAGCTTTTCTTTCAGTATCGCCGTTCTTGCCAGTTGTATTTGTCTCAAAGTCTCAATCCCTAACCCGTCTAGTTTTTTCCGACAAGCTCAACTTTGCTGTTGAAGTGTTGACCCCACAGAAAAAATAATGGTTGACCCATCTCATAGTCATCAGTCTCTTCAATTGAACTCTCAAGCACCTTGAAAAATTATAAAGCAATTTTCCCGACAACATCCGGTCCAAATATTCAAAGTATTCTTGTGAAGTTTTCCTAAATCGCGATCTAGATACCGTGTACAAATCAGCATTTACACAACACCCGCAAACAATGAAAACGTTTTGTTTAGAGCTTGAGTGCTAAGTTGCCACCGCAGTAGGTAGGTACCTACTATCATGGTCCATGAGTGAAAGTATTGACAGCAACCATCAATTTACTGACGTACCATTTCTGGTCGGTTGCCCAGAGTGACGCAACCTCCCTTCAACATGATGGCACCTTTTATAGTGAGCTATGATTTTGTATCGGTGTTTGATTGGAAAGATTGTATGTTTGGTGTCGGTGCTGTATTAGAATATGATTGTGTAATGAAATGGTTTTCTATGTCGTCACATAAGCGTTCAGAAAGCGTGGTACTTGTTCACTTACTATCGTTATACTTGAATACTTCGCCAAGAGTTTCAATTATTTCTCTGACAATAAACAATATACACAGTCATAAATGACATGTAGTAGCTCAAAAGCATGCTAATTTCGAATAGATGGAGCACACAATTATCATGTGTCCCGAAAAGAGTAAGATGATGAGATGATGATGATGATGATGAGTGAGATGATTATTTTACACACGGAGAGCATGCTATAAATAAGCATGCTACCTACCAGCAAACAAACGTGCCTGTAATAAAATGTGTATAGTACCTTTTACTTAACCCAGAATAGATATCTGTATTCCGTGAGTTAACCTATCTACCACGTTTTTTTCTGCATCAGAAGTTGTGATGGAGATCTCCGATGAAGATTGTGGAAACAGTAACGTGTATACATCATAGCAGTGACATAAAACAGAGTCGAGATTTCGATAACGCAGTCCCGCCAAAAGATTCACCGGTGGAGCTGAACTGGCTGCGACTTCGTTAAAACAGCCCATCCATATAATATCACCCGCCTCTCCACAATTCCATTGCTTACTATAGGAAATAGGATGCATATCCGGTAGGCTCTATGCGTACTTTGTGGATCGGAATGCTGGGCAATGAAGAAGACGGATGAAAAAAAATTGCATGCAGCGGAGATGAGAATGTTGAGATGGATGTGTGGAGTGACGAGAATGGATAAAGTAAGAAATGAGTATATAAGAGGAAGTCTGAAAGTGGCGCCAGTGACAGAAAAGTTGAAAGGAAATCGTTTGGTCTTGGTATGTAATGAGGAGAGACGAAACGCATGTGACTAAAAGAATGGTGAATATGCATGTTGATGGCTGGGATGGCTGAGGATGGCCAAAAAAAAGATGGATGGATTGTGTGAGGAATGATATGAAAGAGAAGGGAGTGAATGATAGCGTGACGGTTGACAGGGGAGAATGGAAGAAGAAAACGTGTTGCGCCGACCCCAAGTAACATGGGATACGGGCAGGAAGATGATGATCCGGTAGGCTCTATAATCCTTCCATATCCTAAGGGCACGTCTTCCCTACCATTATCGCGCCCTCCGGTCTACTCCTTGATACACAATGTTTTCTGTTACACGAATTACATGAGGCAACAGGGGCTATTGTGAATCTTTGCGTTCATTCGAACAATCGCGACTGGTCTTAAATAAAATTCTAAGTCTGGTCAAACCACGCTAGGGTCGGTGCATTTCATTCATTCATTCATCATCAGAAGTTGTGATGTGAACCAAAGGTTCAGAATGTTGCACTGCTGTCCGATCCAATATCAAAGCGTTTTAAAACTAACCTACATGCATTGATATAAAAACTAAGTAATATATAAATCAAAGCCTAATGTATCGTTTTTAAATTAAATTAATGCACCCCAAAGATTCTGCTTTGTCTAAACTTGCTCGAAGGCATCTATATTGGTTCAGAGAGCTCTCACGCTAAGCAAATCTAACCAATGCAGCAATGGAGAATTCTCTTGTTATAGAATAACTAGCTTTTGTCAGCGGCTTCGCTCGCGTAAACAATAAATACGGTTGTTGTTGGATTTAAAAGATACGTGGCGCCATTTAACGTTATTATTGTTTTCCTAGGGAACAGTACTTTTTTGATGAAAGGTACTCTATGTCCGTTTCTGTACACCTGACTACGTATATGCAAAATTTCAGGATGATCGGTTCAGTAGTTTAGGCGTGAAAAGGTAACAAACAAACACATTTACTTTCCCATTTATAATATTAGTTAAGATTAAGTTAAGATGGCTGCAAAATAATTGTTAGGTATTGTCCATCGAGAAAATATGAGAAATCAAGATGTGTTCGTTTTCACTAATACCCTAGAGCAGTTTCTCTGATTTCTCATACAGCAAAATGACGACTTGCGTACATTTCACTTTCATTGTCATTCATAGTCGGTGTTTCATATCAATGGACCTAACTAGTCGCACTTTGTGACTTGAAACAAGTAAAATAGTTCCTACCTAAAACAAAAGAATTCTTAATTTGAATGATCAACTATACTTAAAGAATGTGTGCTAAGTTCTACCAGCAAAGTGCTTGACATTTATTAACACTCCCGAGAGTCGAGACAATATTTGTACAAGATATTCACATAGATTCCTTTACAGAGCTTAATTCCTACTTCTGATAACACAATCTTTCCGAAAAGTAAACGACGATAAAAGTATTTAATGCAGTTCCAATTGCAAATAAACGACGAACCGTTTTGCAACTTTTTAAGTACTTATATTTAAACGTGTCAAAACTTTAGGTACTCTTGACTTCTTGGGTAACAATAAATATTCTGCAAAATGTAAGTATAAAGGCTCCTAAGTCCTACAAACAGGCGCGACACGCAACGCGAATCGCATGCGACACAAATCTACCGCTCGTCGCGCGACACGCGGTGCCTTTGTGTCGCATACGATTCACGCGTTGCCTGTTTGTAGCCGATATATTGTAAGCATTTATGCATGCCTACAATTATTGACAATCGAGTCTTGCATGCATTCCGGCAATGCTTTCTTCACAAGTAAAAATAATGAAATAAGTGAATAACAACGGGTGCCGAGTTCACAGAAACAAGCAGTATTATTATCACGTTTTTCAAAAGGTTTTTTGACAATAAATTCTCAAGCGCATCCTACAACGATGAAACCATTGTGACGCGACTGCTATGTACGAATCGATGCCAAAATGATCAAACATTGAAACTCTCAAACTCAAACTCAAAGCATTTATTTCAATTAAACCAATTACAGGCACTTTTGAATTGTCAAGGGGTCGGTGAGTCAAAAAGATGAAGCTAGGCGCCCATTCCAAAGCATAGTAGGTACCTATGGAGAAGAACGGGCAAGAAACTCCACGGACACTCTTTTAAATCAAGATATGGTTACAAAATAATGGTTACATCATTCATGTTGAAATTTTACATGTGAGAACGATGCAGAACGTTAAAAGCGTCCTTAAAAAAAAAAAAAAAAAAACAATTCAAATATTTAAATTAAATTAAAATAAGCCGTGGCCGCTAAGGTATGACCAGCCTTCACTGACAGCGCTTGTTCACGAACCTGACGCATGGATTAGTTAAATGATCCAACACGCGCCACCATCAGCGAGACATTAGAGTGAGCGTCACATACTCTCAGCCGCCAGGGCACATTCAAGTCAAACAAAGACGTACCCAGTAAATGGTAGCTTTAGAGTATGTACATAGTACTCACACATGTGCTATGCAATTATATAATACAAAGGAGATTGAGTCTATACAATGCAATGATAGTCTTACAATCTTCAGCAGCTCCAACAGTATCTTCAAATGTTAATTAATTAGTTGTGGTTGTGGAGCAGGACCAGCATTGAGCCAAGCATTTTTATCAGTTATGTAATCCCCAAACTTATAATATGCCTGCCTGCATAGTGTGCGTTTTATACAAGTATTGAATTTAGTCTCATTGAGTTGAAGTATGTGTGGAGGTATTTTATTGTAACATTTTAAACAGTACCCCATGAACGACGAGTCTACTTTAGCTAGTCTGAAACCTGGTTGAGCTAATAGGTCCCTTTTTCTAGTACTATAATTATGCCTTTCACCTCTTTTACTAAAAAGATGTAAATTTTTCCTTACGTACATGATATTTTCGTAGATATATTGACAAGGTACCGTCATGATGTTAATTTCCTTAAATAGTTCCCTTAGAGAATCGCGCTTGCGGAGATTATATATGGCTCTAATGGCTCTTTTCTGCAGAATAAAAATTGACTCGATGTCTGCAGCCCGTCCCCAAAGTAAAATACACAAAGCACAAAGGACACGTCATACAATGCGAAATATAAAAATGTATGTAACATATGTATTAACGCCTTTCCTTGGTAAGCTAAAAAAAGTGAAAATGGATGCAAAACACACTGATATACGGCGGAACCCAATAACCTATCTATGTATAACCAGCTTTGAGATAGAAAAACCTGTCCCAATAATCTAAGACAGATAAAACAAAAAAACACGAACGAACGAAAGGAACGTAAGGACAGATAGAATTATATTGTCTATCATCAGTAGCGATCAGTCTTTTACTGACAGCAGGTTATTGAGTTCGGCCGTTAAAAAGAAAGAATTGCTGTCAGTAGTTCAGTCAACAAACTTCTTTTCTTACTTTTTCTTTTCGGTCTTCAGGCTATAGTTTGACCCTATGAATGAAATAGAGCCGGTTACCCACCTCTCAACTGCCACCTGCATTTCTATACACACATGTGCAATTAAATTTTTCTACACCATACACTACACAGGTAGAGAAACTGTGGGAATGCAACAGTTTGTGAATCTATTGTTCATAAAAAAAAATCGGATCCGGCGTGTAGGAGGTCATAGATTAGTACACGTGCTATTTTTTTATTTATTTATCATAATGCCACCTTTTTGTTAGATAAATATGGCGCTAGGCCAGGTGATGGCCGTGAGATCCGCCATTTTGTATGTATTTTATTTATCAACGGCCTATAAGCATGTTGAAAAGGTGAGCACGTAAAAAGTATAATAAGCATTAGGTTGGGTGTGCGAATCTTGACGATAATTCCAGGTGGTCGATAAGCTAATGATAATATGTTATGATTTTACTGATAATTCGAAATTATGTCACGGCTTTCGTGTTGCGATAAAGAATGAAGAAACCAAGGACGGGTGGTCTTATAAATATTAAAAATATTTGTTTTTCATAACAATGCTTGCATATTATATTATATATGCGAAGAAAATGATTCACGAAGACTGGTTCTCACTAAGTTTGGCAATGAAATGAC